>JALAZF010000616.1:1012500-2212500 GCA_022829125.1 Lathyrus tuberosus | reverse complement strand
TGTACGCTTACTTTTTTTTGAACTAATAGGATGTGTTTTAAAATATAATTTTTTGTTAAAAAAAACAAGAGATTTTTTTTGGGGGGGGGTGTTATAGGTCCAAGAAGCCCAATTTTCTCAAACAAGTTATGAAATTGTGGTCCATGGACTCGTACTCAATAGTGATCCAAAATTAATGTGCAGTTTTGTAAAAAAAAGAAAATATACAGGTCTTTGAAAGTAGTTATAAATTAAGTATGTCTTAAATTGAGTTGATGTATCCTAATTCCTAACTCAACCTTAATAATGTACAATATTATAAGATATCCAAACAATTATATTTACTACAATATCTAGAAGGAACATTCATGCATAGTTGTGTACTTTGACTTCCATGACAAAGTTAACATAATTTCTAATTTGATTGAAAGATTAAAAAACTTTGTAGGGCACAATTATGTACACCTTTTCTTAAAGAGAATAACTACGTGAATGATGGAAAGTGAAGCAAGGAAAAAAATGTAAGATTGAGACAGGGAACAAAGCCACAATTAATGTTAATGGTTTCTTGTCAAAATCTAGCACATTATCTTTTAATCTCTACTCTAACTAGATATGTGGGGAACCTTATCACCCATTGCTCCCTACAAAACATGTATTCAAAATATTCCATCTTTTACTTTTCTTTATTTTATTTTATTTTATTTTTTCTTGTGGAGTATCAACAAAGAAATGGGATATATACTATACAACTAAATGGGGTTGTAGCCAAGACTCAAATGGGAAAAAAGACCCCTATAGTACTTTTAAAGTGTTTAAATATGTGGGGTTCAACTCAAGGAAAATTCTTATTGATGGGTTATGATCTATTTTCAAAGGCATATATTTAGTTTTCATATTAGGAAGAAAAGTTATACCTGAAATGATTTTTCATAAGAATATTATTGAAATCATCCATTATTTTTATTAAAGAAAAGGATATATATGATTCAGATATTATCCTAAGTGTCTGAAAAGGTTGTCCAAATTAGTATTCTCATTCTCAAATAAAAGAAATTCTCTATGTTTTCTCCGCAGATGAAACACTCTCAATGGTTGACAGCAATATATATACTACCTGCATGTAAAACCTCCTCTTTTCTTAGTCACGTACCAATCACTAGACAGAATGCATCTATATATATATATATATATATATATATATATATATATATATATATATATATATATATATAACCTGAGTAAAATTAAAATTAAAATTTTTATTATGAGTGGTAGTCTAAGTTTGTCACAAGGAATAATCCATGCACTATAATTTTTATATGGATGGAATCCACCTATTTTTTCAAAGATAAAGTAAAATTAAAATATGGATGAGTACAAGGCCAACACACTTAGGTTTAAAATAAATGTTAAAGTAGAGTTTAAGTAAAATTTAATACAATTTAATGTTAGAATATAATATAAGAAAAACCATTTTACAAAGAGAGTATAGCCTATAAGATTCTTACCTATAAGTTTTAATTAAAATTTGGAGATTAGCCATTATGCCTAAGCTGAGACATTTTTGTAAAACATAATATATTACTTACTACACAAGTATATTCAACTAAATTATCAGTGATTCTAAAATTTTATTGGCTTAAATAGTCTCTTCATTCTAGTAAATTGGCATATTTTTTTGTTATTAATTCGTAAACTGTTTTTTTAAATAGTCTCTGAATTTTAGTCCTTAAAAACAAAATTTATAAGAAAATCTGCAGGTTTTGTGCAGATTTTTCTTTGAATTTTCATACGGATTTGAAATTCACATGTTTTATGCGGATTTTCTTTTAAATTTTCCTGTAGATTTTTAATGTAAGATTAAAACCAAAATGATTTTAACATTTAGGGATTATTTAAAAAAAAAACTGTTTAAATACTAAAAACAAAGAAAAACCGCCAACACAACAAGAAAATCTGTGATTTGCTACGACAGAAACAATAGTTAATTTCTAGCTAATCTCTATCAAACAGAATTAGATAGAGATTTGTTATGGATTGGCTACAATATATGTCATAGCATAGGTTGGGTGACTAATCATCTTGACCAAATTTTTTTAGCAAAACTCAAACTAATATATTAAAATTCCTAGCTAAAGCACAACTAAATCGTAGCAAAATGTCAGTCTTGAGTTATGTTTCCCCAGCTATACAACTACAATATCGCCACCAAAATTCCATAGTAAATCTCAAGCTAAAATTTATAGTATTTTGAAAGTTATCTTTTATTTAGATTTTTTTTTAAATTTATTTCTAACTAAAATTAGTTACGCTTTATTTTTTTTAATAATTAATTTTAATCAAAACTAAGTAGGCTTAAATTAAAAAAAAATCACAAAAAACAATTTATAAGGGTATCATAATTGTTGATAGTTAAACATTTGTTTAAATAAACAATTAAAATTTTAAAATATTATTAATACAATTTTTCTCATTAAACTTGTATTTTATTACTAGAATAAAAAGTTTATCATTATTGAAAAAATCTACCTATTTTCTATCAACTTTTTATTTCTAACTGCATTATCAGTTAAAATAGCCATCAACTCCAAAAGCTTTATCAAATTTGGGGAGTTTCCTAACTGCAATATCACCATAAGCATCCTTTTGCTGCACATCCACATAATTTGTAGTTTTCAGAACCTGAAAAATAAGTTTATTGTAATAAGATTTAAGACACCAAATCTTTTTATAACATATACTTATCTAAAACACATTAAACATACCAGTACTTCGTAGAATAGCCTGACCGATTCTTTCCGGGTCTGCCCTTGTGAAACTTGTGACATGTGCTGAAATTACTTCTGCATGCAAACCAGGTGCGGAGAAATATGTCTAACTTAATTGTTTCAATTTTATAATTAATAAACCATAACTTGTACAATCCATTTCTAAAGACTAAATTGTAAACTTCCACCCTACTTTATGTGTCCATATCAAAAGATGATGATGATTCTCATGTTTCTAGTACTAAAACAGTCCCTACATAATTTGGTGGAAGTCTTGTGCTTGAAAAGAGAATATGACCTGAAATGAAGCCAGCAAAATGAATATGACCTTTCCCTTCTGAATGGCATCCACTTTCCGCATGGCAAAACTCCTCCCATCACGCAGACGCTTAAGTTTATATTTAATTGGTACTGAAACAGGAAATAGCTCATAATGTACAATTTTCACAATTATAAGCAAACAAACAAATTTCAACCTAAAAATCTAAAATTCTAAAAATCTGACCTCGTGAAGTATTAAAAAGGTTAACTCAGATGGAGCTACAACCTCAGAGAAGGAACTCTTTACTTTCAACCACATCTTTCAGCATCCCCTAGTTCTGGTAATGACACTAGAGACACTACTACAAAACGCCCAAACAACAACGCTAGGTTTACAACGCCATCCTATACACCGTTGTTATAGTGTGTACTGGATGCGCGCACATTATTTTAATTAGGAATTTTAAGGGTATAATAACGGTTGTTATGAACACCGTAGTGATACAATCAAGCTTTCATGGGTTCGAACCTCATCGCCCTCAAATAGTTTATTCCTTTGACGTAAATGCGCCCTTTTTAAGTTTTATTTATATTTAACTAAAAAATAATAAGGATATCACTACGGTTATTTCTTAAAACCGTTGTTACAAACTAAAGCTTCTTTTTATGTATTTTAAACACCAAGTATATATCAATTTATCCACTGAAAAAAGAAACAAGACGAAACAACCCTAACACCAACGCCGTCACCATTGTCGGGAAGAAGACAACAACAACAAGAAAGTGTTCTACTTTAAGGTGTTGCAATGTCGCATTTGAAGAAAAAATCATCCAAAGGTGTTTCTATGTCTTCTTCCGCTGTAAAATCTCGATCTGGAAATTTTTGTGGTTGTGATGGCCGTATGGTTTCGTACCAATGCAAAAAGGGACAAAATAAAGGAAGGCTTTTTTTGGAGATGTCCATTTTGGAGGAGTGATGAAACATGTAATTTGTTTATATGGGATGAAGATGTGGGAGAAAGAGATGGAAATAAAGATGAGAGCATTATGAAGTCAGAGTTGGAAGCTGTGGGCTATTTGAAGGTTATGTATGAGGATTTATAGAAAAAGAACAAGAATTTGAAGAACAAACTGAAATCAGAGATATTTTCTGGAAATCTCAAGATGTTATGTTTTCTTGTCTCCTTTATGTTTAATGTTTACTTTGTTATGAAATGTAATAGTTGAATTAGGGTTTGAATTACATTATTGATGTTTAAACTGCAGATGCATTGTGAATTACGTTGTTGATGTTTGAATTACATTATGAAGACAGGAATGTAACTAATAAAATTACATAACCAACCGTTGTGATATACTCAAACTTTCGTCAGTTCGAACCTCAGTGCCATAAAATATTTTATTCCTTTAACGTTAAGGCGTACCTTTTCTTTTTATTTATTTTAAAATTCACAAATAAAAGGGTTATCACTACGGTTCTTCTGGTTAACCGTAGTGATATATTTATAATAAATAAATACCTATCTATACGGTTTTTATTTATTTTAAAATTCACAGATAAAAGGGTTATCACTACGGTTCTTCTAGTTAACCGTAGTGATATATTTATAATAAATAAATACCTATCTATACGGTTGGTATTGTTAACCGTTGTGAAATAGTTTACCCATATATAAGCGAAATAACTTTCACTTATTGACAGTAGCGCCATTGCCTTCAAAGTGATACCCTAGAACCCAGTTTTTCTCTTTGCTTTCACCATTAACCGTGAATCTTGTGCTTCATACATTACGGTATTCTTCTTCTTCCATCTATTGTTAGATATTTCCCATTATCTCGTTTGTTGCATGTTGTTTTTGTTGATTGTTCTCATTTTTTCAGATTCGTTTTCACTACCTTAACAAATACCATACTTTGGAAACTTCATAATGTTTGTGTAGCTATGGAAAAATGTATAAGAAGCATGAAGCTATGATGGAAACTTCATCCACCTTATACTTTTTTTTCATAGCTTCACGAACAAGATGTTAGTAAATAAAGAAACAACAGTGTAAGCAAACTTCATCTAGTTTTAGAAACAATGAAAAGAAATATAAGAAGTATAAAGCTTTTATGTAAGCTTCTTCCTCCTTATATTTCTTCTTCATTGATTCCCAAACTAGTTGAACATCATAATTGATTCCTGTTCCGCGATTAGTTTCATTAAAAGGTGCGTTATTCCTGTTCCTCTCTTTACTCTTCACTGGATTATGGTTTTAGGGTTTGTTTTCAACTGAGGATGCTCATTTTTGAAGTTTGCTGTGTTTCCTTACAGGTTAAGGGGATGATACAGGGTGATGATGCTGGTGGTAGCAAGCGTATTATATGAGTTTATAATATCTGGATCTGGTATAGTATGTTGTTTGAGTTTATTATATTCTATTTAGATTGTTTGTTTCACTAACCCTCACTTAAAGTTTACTGGTGGTAGCAAGCGTATTATATGAGTTTATAATATCTGGATCTGGTATAGAATGTTGTTTGAGTTTATTATATTCTATGTAGATTGTTTGTTTCACTAACCCTCACTTAAAATACATTCATTTAATTTGACATAGATACTTATAATCTGTAAATTAAGTTGTATTTGAAAACCAACTTATATGAATCAATATTTTTGAATTGCATCCCTCTCATCGTTCATCTCACGATGTTTAATATATATATATATATATATATATATATATATATATATATATATATATATATATATATATATATTATGGTATAATGATCTGGCTCCATAGATGCATCGCCATCTTCCATTATAGTTAAATTTCATTAACAACAAATTATTAGTTAATCTGCCTCTCCATCAACACTTATAATCGTAAAAGTTCCGATTATAAAAATTATGATGATAAGTGATGATGATGAGGCAGATTATCCAATGTCTTGTTCTTATGGAAATTTAACTATAATCGAAGATAGCGATATATCGAAGGAGTCAGATCAATAAACCACAATATATATGTAAAACAGCGTGAAATGCACGATGAGACGAATGCAATCAGAAAATATTGGTTTGTTTAAGTTGGTTTTCAAGAACAATTTAATTTGCAGATTATAGACTACTTCATCAAATTTATTCCATGTATATTTCTTTAGTGAGGCGTTTGGAAAACAAGCAATCTACATTTAATATAATAAACTCAGGGTACTTACAACAACGGTTATCTTTTGTAACCAAGATCATAGGTAATTTATGTTTTACATAATTCGCTGCTGATGGGTTTCGAACCCAGTACCTAAGTGTATGTATCACAATGGTTTATTATCATAACCATTGTGATATACGGCGCGCGTCCTGCCTTTCAATAACGGTTTTCAGACCGTTGTAGAAACAGCGAACTTACAACGACAATCTACATAACAACGCCTTCGCCCGCGTCATTATATGTCATTCCCAACCGTTGTTAAATGAGTTTTTCGTAGTAGTGAGAATAATACCGAAAAAATGAACTTCTTAAAAACTGGTTACCTTTCAATTGCTCAAAAGAAAAATATTTGATGAAAGACACACCTGAAACAAAGATAGAAAGTTAAGTTAGAAACATTAAACAATCTAATCAGGCTAAATAAATAATGTAAAAATATTATATGCAACCATATAAGATACACAAGACACTGAAGGTTGTGGTTAATTTTGGTTTAAAAACCTACAAGAGAATATAAGCTGTCAAAATATAAGACGAGCATGACACTACGGTCAGACAAGGAAGTCAGGTTAATTAAAAGAAAACATTAGTTGATTAGAAAAACACCCTACCTGAACAGAAGGATGGATGGATACAAATACACGAATTTTAAAAAAATATCATGTGTGTTATTGAGCACCTCTATGGGTTCCAAATGCAATATATGCTCTACAAGCGAGCATGTCTCAAGCGATTTTTCTGTAAACCTGCCAAACAGTATGCCATACTTACAAGAATTGGAGCTTTTTAAGATTACCAAGGGAAGACGGTATTTCACCGGTTAATGTGTTGTTTTCCAAATCCAACCAAACCAAGCTTGTCAGGTTTCTGAATTATTTTGGTATGTCACCAGTGATGCCATTTCCTTGGAAAGAACTGCAATTTCCATATGAATGGTTACACTTATATTGAAACCATTACCATAAGAAGAAAATGAAGGGTCCAATGCTTTCTTATCTAATAGCAGCTCGAGAAGCACCACACCATAGCTATACACATCAGCCTTATCTGAAACGTACCCGAATGTTCCTGCCACTCCGGTCGTAGCATGTGTCTCCGAAGTTCCAAGAAGTCTGGCCAGTCCAAAGTCGGATAAATAAGCATTGAAATCATCATCTAACAAGATATTGCTAGGCTTGACATCATGATGAAGAACACGTGGTACACATTGATCGTGCAGATAGGAAAGTGCGCTCGCCATGTCCAATGCAATCTTGTGAAGAGTTTTCCAATCTACAACCCTTGTGGATCTCTCCTGGATGAACTTTTCAAGATTACCACCTGGAAGATAATTGTATATGAGAAACATCTCTGTCTCACAAGCATGGTAACCGATCAAAGTGACAAGATTTGGATGATGAAGCCTTCCAAGGGTCTTAATCTCTGCATGAAACTGTTGCACACCTTGGAAACGTCCAACTGAAAGACATTTCACTGCCACCAAGATTCCTTGTGATATCTCTACCTTATAAGTTGCACCAAATCCTCCACTCCCAATACAGTTGCTTGCATTGAAATTTCCTGTGGCTTGGACAACATTTTCAAATGTCAACGGGACACCGATATTATTAAACATCGTAACTTCTTTTTTGGCAGAACCACCAACCCTGGAATTCGGCTTCCACCTTCGTGTGAAGAAGAACAGAATAATGAGAGCTATAAGAACATAAATAATGGCTGAAGAAGAAGTAATAGATGTTATTTCAATAGCACTGAAACCATTATCACTATTTTTTCCAGTGGATTGTGCAGTAATAGAATAGTTGTCTTCAAACTGCCCTTGTTGATTTGCCGATGGCACAATTAGAGAAACTCCATGCCAAACGGATTCCCAACAGCACTGCTGCATTTGATCAAGCTACTATTTGATGGCAAGTATCCAGATAAGTTATTGAAAGACACATTTAATATAAAGAGTGTAGTAACATTTGCCAAACCAGCAGGAATGCGTCTAGAAAGGTTGTTTTTATTGAGCAAAACGTCAGTCAGATTTCTCATGTTCTCAATAAACGTTGGAATCTCACCACTAAGAGAGTTAGTAAAAAGGTCCAAGACTTGTAAAGAGTACAACTTCCCCAGATTGGATGGAATTGAGCCACTCAAATTATTACCAGCCAAAGAGAGGAATTTTAGATCCTTCATATGTCCGAGGCTGGCGGGAATCATACCTTATAACCGGTTTTTACTAAGATTTAAGGAAATAAGAGAGACCGAATCCCCTACAGTAAAGGGAATTTCTTCTAAAATTCGATTTCCAGATGCATCCAAAACTTTCAGTGATTTACACATTCTACTAATATTAGAAGGAATCTCACCTGATAGACTTTTAAAACTTAGATTCAAAAGCAATGCATCTAATCCTTCACATTTCTCTAACAAATATGTAGGAAACGGTCCTGTGAACTCGTTCAGATCGACAAGAAGGGTGTAACCGCTCTTTTCCTCCATCCTGTCTCCTGCTATTGGCAATGATTGAATGCCACTAAAGTTGTTTTGCCCTAAGTTATGAAAAACTGAAAGACCAACTCTCCCTAATGATGCGAAAATGGTTCTCTCCCAGGCTTTCGATATGAAATATGATGCATAAGGAGATGCAACATTGTTAGATTCGAACATAATTCCATTCCAAGAAGGAAAGGGAGAACAAACATTATTGGAGAAATCAGGAACTGAACCAGACAACATATTCCCACTAACGTCAAACACAATCATACATGGAACATGAAGTTCCTTCGAAAGCTCACCAGTAAGATTGTTTGAGCTCAACCAAGATTGTTTGAATTATTCAGCATGTTGAATGAATCTCAAAAGCAGATACTAGTACCACCATCCCAACCACTTTTGTCACCACCACTAGCTCCACGTACCTCCCCAACCACTTTTGTCACCACCACTAGCTCCTGGGAAGTTGCTTAAACTGTCATCCCTGTCTTTCACTGCAGATCCCCATCTGGTTGCATCGGCATGCCTTTCATTGTTGGAGTTGTGTCCTCTAGTACTATTATTTTAAGAACCGCGACCACGCCCTCGTCCACCACCGTATGGACGAGGCAACCCACTAGGGTGTTCATCTCGATTCCCATTATATCTGTAATCAGGTCGTCCTGTAAAAAAATAAAGAAACATAGTTAGTTTTGAATAAAAAGAATTGGAAAAATGACAGGCGGAAGTAATTAGTTAAATAATATGTGAACTGCAGACAGAGAACAGGTAGATGTAGAACAAAATGCACATAAGAAACCAATCAACATGTTGATAACAAGAGAATTCATGATAACTAATTATATTTAATGTCAAAGCAGGCGCAATACTAGCAGAAGAAATCCAAATAAAATAATTAGATTCACCTCAAACTAGAGCTGAATTTAAAATCTCATATACCTGTTCTGGAACCAGGAGTAGAAGACCAATCCCTATCATACGAGGGTTCTCTCCAACCACCCTCGCTGTTTGAACCACCCCAGCCACTCCCCACAGATGCCCCTGATGAGCCACCAGTAGCAGGGCTTCACATTGGCACCATTGTAGCTACTGATCTAATGGAAGGTGTTGAATCATTTTGGGTATAATTATGCGGTCATCATGAACCGATGAAATGTTCTCTCTTTATTTGTCAGACATATCTTACCATATCATCACGTTTTCCATCATGAACCAATAAAAATATGATAGAAAATAATTTGAAAACCTACCCTATAAGTTTTAACAATACACAAATATTCCATGAGAACTTTATAGATAATAGAAAAAGACTTCAAACATCAAATCTTAATCATACCTTGTTAGAGATCTTAAATGAGAGTCACTAGAGTTCTTTGTATTCTTTGTAGAAATCAAAGTAGTTACAGGTTCAACCTTGAATCTTCTCTGCAGTTATAATGAAAATAAAATTAGCCATAGCTACATCTCGCTTAACGGTAAACACAATCTCGCTTAATGAAGCAATTATGATTCTTCAGCAAATATTTCATAAACTGCACAATAACAAAGAACACAAAACATCCATCATCTCTGCTGCTGAAAGTATAAACACCAAGTATTGTTAAGGATTTCTCAGTGTAGTGAAACAGCCACATGCCTTTGCATTCCAGGTACTTCAATAAACAACACCACACCACTTGTTCAAGCTTCTACAATCAATATGCAACATAAAATCAATAACCTAGCATGGAATTCTCATAAGATAAACTACGAGATTCTAAGTTAAAATTTGAAAATAATTCGCAACAAAATTCAATTCAAAAAGAATAAAAAAACACTTAATCACGAAATTAGTTAGATTCAGAAATAAATTAAGAGAAAACCTGAAATTTAATGGATTGTGCGGTGTGGAAGAAGAAGAATAGAAGAACGAAGGTTGAAGAATATTGTGAGAGAATAATGAAAAATGTGATAATTGAGATTGATAATGATGATGGATTGGTTCATGAAACAGTGAGCTTGCAATTGGGAAGATCGATGATTTCAATCGAAGATTGAGGATGAAAACATCGATCGGGGAGGAGGAGGACCAGGTCGACTAGAGAGGGTGAAAGACGAGATCGACCGCATACAGAGAAAAACGAGGTTGATCGGAGACGGAGATGAACGAGTCGATCGGAGATGGAGGTGAACGGGTCGATCGGAGACGGAGAACAATCGTGAACGTGGTGAGATACAGTGAGACTTAACACCTTCGTAAACAGTAGATAGAAAATATATTATATATTTTGTTTATTTTCAAATAATAAAGTTATATATATATATATATATAACCTTTATACTAATGTAACTTAATTAATAATAATAATAATAATAATAATAATAATAAGTAGTAGTAGTTGTTGTTAAATAAAAAATAGACAAGTAATATATGCAAGTGCTTAAATGAATAAGTGGTAGTTTATATGTGTAATTTAAATTGAAATTAGCTATAAATTTAATTTGTAGTTAAATAATGGTAGCTAATCTTACAATTTTCTTTTGCAGTGCAACTTAGATGAATAAATAAACTATTTAAGCCAATTTTATTTTACTTTTAAGGGATGAACCGGTCCAAAGTTGAATAAATTAGTTTTTATAACAAAAAGCTAGATTAACTAACCGATGATCTCATCGCGTAAGTGGTTTAATATTTTCCTATTCGCAAGTTCTAGGAGATAAAATGGTAGCCGTCACAAACCCTAACAATTTTGGAATATAAATGGATGATTATGTTTTAGAATTCTTTATCATTATTAAATAGTGTGTGATGAGAAAAATCAAACCAAATACTAGTTTATAAGATGAAGAAGTTCAAATATGATATTTCAATACTACTTCAATGCTAGTTGATTTCAAGTCAAATTTACACATCGTGTTTTATCTTACGTTAAAGTCTCTGCAAAATATAAATAAAAATATCAATGAAAATTGTATAAAATAAAGTTTAAAGTATATTTACCCGAAACTTTAGCTTCGATTCGTCCCAATCAATTTAAAAAAATTGAATGGAAATAAATAAATCGGCGAATTTTTTTTAAAATACTTTAAAAACCTTAATATAAATCATATTATAGACTCTATTTGGTAAAATTAGCGGTAGACTGATAAGTTAACTTATAGTTGATAGTTTATGACTGATAGCTGGTGATTAATAGTTTATAGCTTATAGTTGATGGCTGATAACTTATAGCTGATAAGCTAATTGGAGTGTTTGGTAAAATTAACGGTTTAATTAGGTGAACAAATAAAATGACATAAAAATTATTTAATAATTATTATTTTATTTTAAATTATAATAAATTATAAAGGATAGTGATGGATTTTAATTAAAATAATAAGGGTAATAGTAGAAAAAAAATGATAAGCTATAAGCTATAAGCTAAAATACTATTTAAAATAGCGTCTGAAAAATAAGTTATAATTTAATAAAATAAACTATAAACTCGTGATGCAAAGACCGTTACCAAACAGATCTTTTATTGTCATATGAGCTTATAAGCCGTAAGACATAAGATATAAGCTAAAAAAATCTTCCTAAACATATTAATCCGTGATATTTACATTCTTTCATTTATTCTAGTATGCTAGAAAATTAAATAAGCGACTTAAAAATAAATTTTGTCTAATTGAATACCTGAACTTTCACGTTTTTATGCATAAAATATATTTATATTTATAGGGAAATTTATAATAATTGATGAGGGAGTGCAACTCTTCGAAATAATGATTATTAAAGCAATTTATATTTTTCACCGCTCAAGATATTTGTGAATAGAAATTTCTTTAATGTACCTTTCTAAATTTTTCATTTTAATCATTAATTAAAACCATTAAAATAGATTCAACTATTTATCTATTTAATTTTCTATGTATATTGACTATATTTTAATTATTATAAAATATAATTTTTAAAATTTATATTTTATTATATTTATTAAAAGAGTTTGAATCTCATTTTAAAAATCAACTCAAATAACAAGGGAATCAAATGCGGACGCCGTGAGCACACTAATTTTAACTTTTATTTCTAAATTTAAAATACAATCTAATTATCTAATACTATATTAAAGTATTCTGATACAACCGCATTATCTAATACTATGTAAAAGTATTCTAATACAACTTAGGTATCTAGTCTCACACTTATCTTGAGTTTTAACTTCAATTTCTGAATTTCTATCCTTAATTAGAGTTTGATAGACTGTAAATAAACTAAAATTTCACTTCCAAGAGCTAACTCATAAGATGAGAATCCAACACACATATAATTTACTAGTTTCAAAACATTGACAATGTGGCACTTCAATACTCTCCTACAAGCTTGACATGTAGAACCAATTGAGCTATACACTCATTGAATTATTGATACATTGATTAGACGCAAGAATGAAAATTAAAGCATGTAGAAAACTACCGGTAAAGGAAAGAGAAATGGGTTAGTCAAAATTTCTACATATGAAATCCTAACTTATAAAGATTCTTATAATGAGAATCGCAAGTGTTAAAATCGTGTCGACTAAAGATCAAGACATAAACCGTGTAGGGTCATGCAACAACAAATCATTCTTATCACTATATTCCCTTTGATTTCCATAATTTCACTCTTTAAGGCTTTAAAAGAACAAAAAGAAAGTTTCATGATTCTCATTAGGTGGTAGACAGAGAACTATTTTAACCAAAGAAAATAAAAACTGCTTTTGAGAAAGGGATGTTGTATCTTAAAAGCACTTTTTTAAAAATTTAAATCTATCCAATGTATATTTCACTTAATTTGCAACATATGTATGCTTTGGGTTTCAGTGAATTCACGTGTGCTGCATATCCTTCTGCCTTCTGCAAAGGCACAACAATCTCTTCAATTTGAATAGGTTAGCAATGGAAATCAGTGTGAGAGGATATGATATTTTACTAGACTCTAATAGATTTCACATTAGAGAAGAAAGTCACAATTATAACTACTATCGTCGTATTAAAAATCATAAGGTCAAATAAACGGTGACAATGATAAGTAATAGTATGATGGTCGAGTCGGACAACATACGGATTGAAGTGTGAAATTTGTTTGGAGATAGGGGGATTGGATAAATGGATAATGAACACTTTAATTCCAACTTATAAGTTATAAGAGCAAAGAGTGTATATAAAATTTGCAAATTATAAGGGCGTTAAAAGTTTTATGAAAAAATGATTGAACAAAGACTAAAAAAAAGACTCGGTTTACAAATAATCAATTTGATTTTATGTCTGGGAGGCTTACCATAGAATCAGTCTATTTATAATTATGTGTGATGGAGCATTATCAAATGCTTCATCGGCTAGAATTTAGTTTGCATTGATTTGGAAAAGACACTTGATAGGGTTCTTAACGAGATTTTATAAAAAGTTCTAGAGAAGAAATGCTTTTGAATTTTCTATATTTAAGTTATCAATTATATGTAAGAGGGAGTATTGTGTATTGACTAGTGGAGAGAAATTTGATTTTTCTATAAAAAAAGAATTGCACTAAGGTTCAACCATAATCCTATCCATTTTTATTTTAATTATTGGTGTATGTTTTTTATCGTACCTGATCAGAAAGGAGATTGGTTGCCAGCAACGTCGTGAGCTCCGCTACTCCGGTGGTGATGAAACGGCGGGGGGGGGGGGGGGGGGGGGGGGGGTGTACCTGCAAGGTACTCCGTTGGGCCTGCCCGACGGATGGGCAGGCGCCGACCCAGTCCAGAAAGGAAACACGCGCGTGGGAATCCGAGTGCCACGTGTCGCTCGCCATCAGTGCCTAGGGCGGAGGCACTTGAGTCCCGTGCTAGGATTATAAATTGGCAACGAGTCTGTGTCATTTGCACGCTTTTGCTCTGCTGATTAGTCCCCTTCAAGCTCTTTCTTGTGCTCGACATCACCGCGGCCGTCCCCGCCGCTGCCTGCTGCTCCCCGCCAACCTCACTCCTAACCATCAAGTAAGTTTCATCGTCTCTTCCGTTGCAGTTTGACTTTACCGTTCATTTTCTGAGAAGGGACGTAGATCTTAGGGTAGTGTTTAGATATTCCGGTGATTTTCATGAATTTTCCGGCGAGTATATGAGTTTTCCGGCATCATTTGCGACGTTTGCGATGAATGCCTCGGGGACGCGCGATGAATGTCCCGGGGAGCTGGTGGAAATCCCTGGGATACACGATGAATATCCCGGGGTCTGATGAATATCCCGAGGACACCCGGTGAATATCTCGGGGACCTGATGAATGTCTCGTCGAGGGGCCCGCACCCGTGGATCGCGTTAGTTGGGAAGCTCCTTCCTTATTGTCGGGGAGAGCCATCTGGGTTGCTCGGCGCCCTCCACGCCCTTTCACTTGTCTTGCGGTGGAAGGGTGGATTTGATTTTGGAAGTCGAATTCACCGCGCTCCTCTGCTTTTTAGGTAAAATGGTCGTGAGGATCGTGGGCATTATTCAGATAGACACCGAACCCGACCTGCCCAAGCCCATACAACAACCCGGGGAGAAGCTTCTTCATACGCCCGCGGATTAGGCAGGAGAAGAGCCCTTACGAATCAGGTCGGGGTTTGCCCTTGACGACACGGATGCCTTCACGATTGTCGAAGACGTCGCTGTAGGTGAACGAGCAAACTAGACGGTTTTCAAACCCAAATAGCACCACCGCATATACTCGAGCTATTGGGGGTTAAGGTTCCCCATGTATGAGTTCGCATTTTGGGAGGCCGACATCCTTCTCCCCTTCAACGACTTTCAGCGGGGGGTGTTCGACTGGTTGCATCTGGCGCCCTCCCAGCTCCACCCCAACGTGTTGGCCTTTATGCGGGCGTTCGAGCTCGTGTGTGACTACCTTGGCATCGGGGCCACTCTCCCCCTCTTCTTCCGTACCTTCCATCTACAACGGGCAACTAACCAGGGGCGACATAGTTGGGTCTCCTTCAACCAGCCGAAGAAGTTGTTCAAGGCGTACTCAGATTCTGTCCGGTGTTTCAAGGACAGGTTTTATCATGTCATGCCCGCCATGCACGGAGCCGCGGGGTCACTCTACACCATCGTGACTGACATTACGGGGGAGGAAATATTTGTGTCCAAGTGCCCCCTGGAGTGGGAGGAAGCGCACTTCAAGAGTGGCACGGAGGCCTACATCGTGAAGCATAGTGAACTGGGTATCGAGGACAAAGAGGCGTTCGCGAAGCTGGTCGAGTATGTCGTCGGCTTTAATTGGGGCCAATGCATAACCAGGGACGGGAGCTTCGTCCTCGACTCACGAGGAAAGGTCGTGACTGAGCCCCATTTTATCAACACTAGAGCCCTCCTCGAATGCAAGTCTAAAGATGAAGCCAAGGGGTTTCTAGGTAGTAGCCCACCGTTTTGTTCGGGAACTTATCATGTTTTATCTCCTTCTACTGACTTGTTTCTTATTTTCTGTCGCAGGTCAAATGTCGAATGCCACCGAGCGCATCATGAAGTTGGCCGCTACCCGGGGCTCAAAGAGAAGTTATGGCTGGGTCCAAGAAGTCATTCAGACAGCAGTGCCGGTCGAGGGAGCAAGTGGTTCTTCCTCCCCACAATGCAGGCAGTTTCCCCCTGTAGAGGACCCCTGCTAAGAGGCCGCGCCCCGAGGGACATGTCCTCGTGGACCTCGAGGGTCTGTCCCAACAGAGAAGTTCATGTTGCCTGCCGGTCACCTTCAGCGGGATTTCTTCGGAGGGAGTCCTGGGAATTGATAGAACGGCCAGGAGGAAGGCGTTTGCCAAAGATATGGCGACCATGGTGAGAATCTTTGAGACCGCCTTAGTTCTGAACGATGAGACAAGCCCTGCTTTCGAGCTGCAAAAGCTGAGGGACGAATACAATGTCCTCGAGAAGGAGAAAGACAAAGCTGAGAGTGACCTGCAGGAGGCCAAGATGAAGTGCAAGAACTATGTGCGCGTCCTCCACGAGATGAACGAGACGAATGCGGAACTGAAGAAAACTCAGGAGGAACGGGGCCATCTCCGAGAGAAGGTTGCTGAGCTGGAGGCTTCCGCTAATCCAGCAGAAGTTGATACAGAGGACGGAAGGCGTCTCGTCAACCGTGGTGGGTTTTAAGAGTGATGTGGAGTAGATCGAGGCTGAGAATTCGGACGTCCACTTGACAGAGCCAGCCCGTTCCATCGCGTGGTCGAAGGCAAGGTGGTCATACCAGGGGAGGACGAAGACGGTGACGGGGAGACTGGTGCCCGGATCGAGGAAGAGATCGTTGTCTAGTTCCTTTTGCTTGCTTGGCCTGCGTGCCATTTTTCTTTTAACTTTGTTTGGTTTGGCCTACGCGCCGTGATCTTTGTGATTACCTTTGCCCGACCCGCGTGCCAGGGGCTTTATGACATTTTTGTATGTACTATTTGCACAATGGGCTTCTGCCCGACTTAATGCTTTGTCTTTTATTTATATGTGTGTGTGATGTTTGTATGCTTGATGATATATCTGTTGTTTTTGTCTAAGTAATTTGGGGGTTGTGCTCGACTTTGTTGGTCCTCGACAGTGTAGGGAACTGGTCGAGTGACCAGAGCTGTATTCCGACCTTTAACGAGGCTAAGAGCTCGATCGAGGTCTTAGCTTCGTGGCGTGAACTTCCCATCGCGAGCTGGGTGTTCTGCCTAATTGGTACGGTGACGATGAAGCTCAGTCGAGGTATCCTCATCGGATCAAGAGTCCTCGCGCGCACACAATGCGGGCCCTTGTCTTCTTATTTCGTGGAGGGGAGTCGCGCTTGTACCTTAGTGTGCCCCCGTGGTCGCGACGTAGCTGGGTCACGGGCAGTGTTTAACTATAGTATTGTTTAAGTTTCTCAGCATTCGATGGTCGAGCAAGTTCTTCCCTGTGTAGATTTTCTAGGTAGTAGGCTCCTGTCCCCGTTTTCACATGGATGCGGTAGGGGCCCTCCCAGTTCGTGGAGAGCTTGCCTTCTCTCGAATCTTTCTGGCTCCTTCGTAGGACGAGGGTGCCTACCTGAAAATCACGCTTAATAACTTTGTTGTTATAGCGTAGAGTTATCTTCTGCTTGAGTGAGGCTTCGCGGAGGGACGCGCCCGACCTTATCTCTTTGACAAAGTCGAGCTCCTCCCTTAGGGCCTCATCATTTGTCTCCTCGTCGATGGGAGACTTCATTCTTCTCAAGGGTTCCCTTATTTCCACGGGGATCACCGCCTCCGTTCCATAAGTCAAGTGGAAGGGGGTCTCCCCGGTAGTGGAGTGCGGGGTTGTTCTGTAGGCCTAGAGGACATTGTGCAGCTCCTCGACCCATCTTTTCTTGGCGTCGCCTAGTCGCTGTTTCAGTCCTCACAGGATCACTGTGTTCTCTGCTTTGACTTGCCTGTTCATTTGGGGATGCTCGACCGACGTGAAGTGTTGCTTTGTGTCCCGTTGTCGGTGACAATTGCTTGGGGCAGGCCGAATCGGGCGATATGTTCCTCTTGTAGAAACGTAGTATGTTGTGAGCTGTGATTTTGGCCAGGGCTTCCGCCTCGATCCACTTCGTGAAATAATCCACACCGACGATCAGGTACTTGTTTTGGTACGACCCCACGACGAAGGGCCCGAGAATATCCATCCCCCACTATGCGAACGGCCACGGGGATGAGAGTATTTTGAGCTCGCTTGGCGGGGCCAGGTACATGTCCCCGTGTAGTTGGCATTTGTCGCACCTCTTGGCGTGTTCCTTGGTGTCCTACTGCATGGTGGGCCAGTAGTACCCTGCTCGTAACGCTTTGCGGGCTAGTGACCGTCCGCCGAGGTGTTGTGCAGTGATCCCCTCGTGGATCTCCTTGAGTATGTCGGGGCCTTAGACTCCTCGACGCAACTGAGGAGAAGGTTCGAGAAGCCGCGTCGATATGGCTTGTCCTCGACGATTGTATAGGAGCAGGTGCGCCGCCTAACGAATCCGGCGTCTTTAGGGTCGTCGGGTAGCTTGCCCGTGCTGAGGTACTCGTACACCGGGGTCATCCAGCTATGGCTATCTCCAATGGCGTTTACGTCAGCCGCCGGGACGGTAATCTTGATACTTGGATGAGACAGTACCTCTTGAATGAAGAATTTGTTCCCGCCTTTCTTCTTTGTACTTGCGAGTTTCGACAGAACGTCCGCTCGAGTGTTGTGTTCGCGCGGGACGTGATTCGCTTCCGCCGAGGAGAACTTTTTCATCGTTTCCTTCACCAGAGCCATACGAAATGTTCAAAACCCTAATGGATCATGCAACTGGATTCTATTCTATTTAAGAGGAGCTCTCCTTGTAAAAGACTCATACCTTGGGAGAATAAGAAATTCATGCATAGTTTACTTAGTCTCTTTTTGTTTTAATTATTATTTTTCTTTGTGAAACTTTATTCACTAGTATCATTCCTATGTAAAGGGATACGACTTGTTTTGGGTTATAATCCATTTCATCATTAATTCAATATTGTTATAGTCTAAACACTTAGGAAAGTGGTTGAGAGAAAGTGAGTGGGATCTCAAATTCATAGGGCGTCCTGAATAGAAATTTGTGAGTAGAATTAATAAAAAGGCGTTGAACTAGTTGGGTTCATCTAAGACCAAATTGTACTTTTACTATTAAGAGTGGAATTTCTTTCTTGGGTTCATGCCCTCCAAACGTAGTTCACACTTGCACCAAACTGGGTTACCAGTCTCTTGTGCCCTTTTACTTTATTTGCATTTTATTTTCTACTCATTAATCTTATCATACACATTGTCTGGCGCGTGGTCATTGACGTCTTTCTAATAAAAGAATATAATTTTAATTGGCATCCAAGCAGGCACCATGGTTTGGTTGGGTGAGCTCTGGGTGATTTATTCATTATGTTCAAAATGAAAAATGCCAAAGAATGAGGGGTTGTAATCGGCCACCTGTCTTAGATGGCACAAACTATGATTATTGGAAAGCCCGCATGGTCGCCTTTCCTAGATATATGATCAAAAAAATGTGGAAGACTGAAATTAAAGGATGGAAACCCCCAATGGTTACAACATAAGATGGAGCTCAGTCGCTGAATCTAGAGGAAGAGTGGTTCAAAGATGAAGATGGAGAATCTCATTGAAATTCTCATGCTCTCAATGTCATATTCAATGGAGTTGAAAAAAACTTCTTTAGACTCATTAGCACATGTATCATTGCCATATAAGCGTATGAGAAACTCAAAACTGCTCATGAAGGAACCACACAAGTTTGTATGTCAAGACATCAACTTCTCACTACCAAATTTGAGAACCCAGGAATGAAGGACGACAGAAAAATTGTTGAGTCTATGTTCGCCTTCGTGATCTAGCCAATTACTAATTTGCCCTTGGTGAAAAAATGTCTGAAGAGAATTTGGCCAGAAAGATTCTCAGATCTCTTCCAAAGGGATTTGATATTAAAATTACAACAATTTAGGAAGCTCAAAACATCGTCTCCATCAAAGTGGATGAACTTATTGATTTACTACCCACCTTTGAAATGGCGAACAACGACAAGTCTAAAAAGAAAAACAAAGGTATTACATTCAAGATGATGTTAAAAGTGATAACATGAAGACGAAGACATAGATGATAAATTTTCAAACTTTATTGCTTTACTTGCAAAAATATCTGGTAAGGTGTGAAAAGACTGGATAAAAGATCAAGGAATAATGTCATGACAAATTTCAAGGACAAACCTCTTGACAACACTAAAGGGTTCAATTCTCAGCACAAAGGCATAGAAGGAGACAAACCAAATGAAGGCAGGGGAATTCAATGTCATGAGTGTGGAGGATTTGGACAAATTCAGGCAGAATGTACCAATTTCATTTTTAAGCAGAGGAAAGGATACATTACCACTTTTTCATATGAAGAATATGAAGAAGAAAGTGATGAAAAAAAGGCAAAAAATATGATTCATTTCACTATTTGCATGGTGCACAAACCTAATGACCAAAATGATGGTGAGTCCAGTGATGGCGAACTCTTAGATGAAGATGTTGGTGGAGCTTACAGACAGCTGTATGACAAATAGAAAGAATAATGCATGACTGGAGAAAAACAAAGTCAAAAATAAATTCCTTACTTCGAGACAGGGCTAATCTTGTCACAACCATTTCAAAACCAAAGGAAGAAGTTACTCTCCTGAATTCTACGCTTAAAGATATAACCTAATCAGTTTGCATTCTAAATTGCAGGTATGAAGTTCTGGATGGAATCCTTGGGATAGGAAAGGTTGATATAGACAATACAATGAATTGGTTTTTATTACAGTTCCATAAAAAAGAAAATAAGTTTATTCTGTCTAAAAAGAAAATTGAGTTCCAGATAAAAAACTAGATGTCAAAGCAACCTATAGAACATCATTACTAACGTGTAAGTTTCTACAAAAGACCATCTATGATAAGCTGCATGGTAGACCTTATCATCATTATCCACAATATCCCATCAAGAATAGATCAAGGAATAATCATGTCCAACAAGTCTAGAAATTTAAGGATACAACTACAAGTCACATTGCTCACACCTTTCGAAGAGCTTTCTCTTGTGAAGATTGGTACGTGAATATGGAGAGAAGAACTGTTTGAAAGAGGTAAAGCATTATTTTAATAGTAATGTAACTTTTGGTGATGGTGCGAAAGGCAAGATTGTGGGAAAAGAGAAACTAGATTATACATGTCTCTTGAGCTTAGAAGATGTCTTGAATTATAAGAACCAAGTGGGTCTATAAGAACAAGTCTGATCAAAATGGAAATGTGACAAGAGATAAGGCACGTCTAGTAGTTCGCAGATACACGCAAATAGATGATATTAACTTTGATGAAACCTTTGCTCCAGTTGTTTGTATTGAATCCATTAGACTACTACTAGGAATATCATGTCTCTTGAAGTTAAAGCTAGATCGAATGGATGTCAAAAGCATGTTCTTTAATAGGTATTTGAATGAAGAAGTTTGCATTGAATAACCAAAAGGATTTATTGATCTAGACGCTCCAAATAATATTTATAAGCTTAAGAAGGCTATATATGGGTTAAAACAAACTCCAAGATATTTGTATGAACATCTCACTGAATTCCTCACCAAGAATGGCTACAGTAGAGGTGGTATAGACAAATCATTGTTTGTCAACAAAGAAGGAGAAAAGCTTATGATTGCACAGATTTATGGGGATGATATCGTGTTTGGAGGAATGTCAAACAGGTTGGTAGAACATTTTGTGCAACAAATACAATTAGAATTTGTAATGAGTTTTGTTGGTGAACACACTTACTTCCATGGGTTTCAATTTAAACAAATGAAAGAAGGTATAGTTGTGTCCCAAGGCATATATTCCAAAAACATTGTGAAGAAATCTGGCCTTGAGAGTGCAATACACAAGCGTACTTCTGGTGCAACTCATATAAATCTAACTAAAGATAATAAAGGAGTTGATGTAGATCAAAGTCTTTATAGAAGTATGCTTTGTAGTTTATTGTACCTCATAGTTAGTCACCCTGATATTATGTTTTTAGTAGGGGTATATGCTCGTTACCAAGAAAAACCAAAAACTAGTCACTTCACACAAGTAAAAAGAATAATCAATTATATAAATGGAATGAGTGACTATGGCATTATACTGTGACAACATGAGTGATATAAATATTTTGAAATATATATTTTAACATAGTCGCACTAAACACATTTACATTCGTCACCATTTCATTAGAGAACTTCTTGAAAAAAGTTATTACCCTGGATCATGTATCAATAACAAAACCAACTTGCTCACATATTTACCATGGCATTAGATGCTACTCAGTTTGAAAAACTTGGAGATACTTTAGGTTTGGGCATTATTGAAAATCTCTAGCAATTAATGATGAGATGACATGACAGTTATTGTGTCGTTCTTTTGTTTCTCATAGACATAATTTTCAAGGCACCTATGCTACTTATTTTTATAACCATTGGTATTACTAATACCAATATCTTTCAAATTAACTTTCACTCTTATGTTATATGCCTCAAGTCTCTCAAACACTCTTTCATATTCCCATAATATCTCTTCATTCTCCATTCTCAAACCATAAACAATTTATCTCATATTCTTCCTAGAATATGTTAAATCATGGTTGGAACAAGGCAAGGAAGAAACACATCTAGTAAAGAGAACAAGACAATGAAAAAAACCAAGAAGTCTATTCTGGAAGTCAAACCTATAATCAACATGTACGTTCTTAAAATGAAAGGATTCTTTCTAGAGGTGAAGGTCGATGGTTCGGCCGGAGGTACTCCCACCATGGAACCACCTAAAGAAGTTAGAAAGAAGACATTGAAGAAGATTGGTGATTGCACTTCAAAAGTGCATTTAACTATGTTCGATATCATAGGACAAGGAAATGATGAAGGAAGTAGAGCATTTAAGGCCAATGATGCTCCTAGTAATCATACTAACCCTGCAGAATAACCAATGAAGGAGATTCTTGATGTTGTGCCACTCTAAATGATCATTCATGTCATTATTCAAGGTAATGTTTCTAAATCGAAACCCTCTAACAATGTGGTTTAAAATGTGTCAAAGAATGGTGTTGAGATTTCAAAACTAAGTGCCAAGGTTCCCGAAGATGATTCAGAGAACCTCACTCAAACCCTAGATTATCTTCATGCTTGTGATCACCCTCCTAAGGAGAACAACGTTGACAAAATACTAAGAGAAAATTTTGCAGAGGAACTACCTGTGGATGTACCTATAATATATACCTTCCTTGAGGACATTCTGGATGATACTTTTGTGGATACTGGGGACTCTGGAGATGGAGAGCCTTTGGCAAATCAAGATGATGCTGATAATGATGTTTACAATGATATTGACAACCCTCAAAATGCTGCTAAAAAATCTGTAGAAAACAACTCTGGTTAGATATATGGTGGTAAATATTCTGATGATAATGAAGTCATTGAAGAAGTGGAGGAAGATCAATCAGCAGAAGAGACTGAAACTAAGTTAGAGGCCACTGTAGAGGAAAAAGGTCCAACGAATGTTGTTAAGGTAACCCAGGAAACTGGCATGGGAAAGCAAGATGTCATTAAAGATATACCTAACAACCAACCCGACATGTTGGAGATAGAGTCTCCAACTCATAAGGAATATGAAGGTGTAATCCCTAATAATAATGTTGAAAATAATGTTGATAACAATGTGAGTAACAACATCGAAGAAAATGCCGGTAACTCTGTAAATGATGTTGAAGACCCTATTCTTAAGAATGTTGAAATTGATAGATCATATACTGATGTTATTCCAAATAAATTTGTGAGTGAGAAGTCTACAAAGAGAACCAAATAGAAGGCTGCGAAGGAGAAGGTTTCTCTTAAGCCTAAGAACGCCCCTACAAAGAAGTACCAACACATGCCAAGACAAAGAATGATTCCAAGAAGAAAGAAATCTCTAGTAATAAGAAGAAGATTGTAGCTACTAGTGAAATATCAGCATAAAAGAAAAAAGCAACACCAAAATGAAAAAATGCCCCATGTGTGGAAGAAGTAGAAGAAGATATGGAGGACAATCTAGAGGACATCGTGATTCCTCCTTTAAAGAAAAATAAGAAAATTGTTGGAGGGAAGAAGATTTTCATAAATATCCTTATTCATCTGTTGGACAATGTTTCTTTCCGTTCTGAAGAAAGTGTTTTAAAGTGAAAGTGTTTAAAGGGGAAAAACAATTCAGGAAACTACTTTTATCTATTATATTTTTTTTGTAAACTAAATGATATATCACGTCGATTTCCTTAATAACCGAGGAATAAGATACGTAACATTTTACTATAAAAGCACTCGTTAGACAAATTTTTCCTTAATCCTAACTTATATGTAGCGCTCAGAGCTCGAACGCATCATTCTTTTGGTATCCATCTCACAAAATGGTGTTAATTTTGTTGTTGTTGTTGTTGTTGTTGTTGTATTTAGAAGCTTGTAAAAGTTCACTATGCTGGATTGCAAGTGCAGAAAAACATTTTTTTTAATAGTTGGAATAGATAATTTCTTTAGAAGTTGGATGCATTCAATGGTTGGACCAAATAACTTCTAGAAATTTGATGCGTGCAATATTTGGACCAGATAGCCTATTACACCAAAAATTCTAGTTTTGCTGTACTATTTTTTTTTTCAATATTTTTTGTAAGCAATGTAGTTAAAAAAACATGTTCACCTCGGTTTTTATAGAAACCGGGGGGATAACTTAGTGTTTTTAAACAAATCTTTTTTGTTCATTTCATGATTACCAACGCTTAAGAAACTACCATTTATAATCCGCTTGATACCTAAAAAATTTCCATTATAAAGGCTTTCTGATACCTAAAATTGATAAAGAAATGCCATGAAGCGATTGAAACTATCTACATCCTCCATTTTAACTTTTTCCATTAGCGATGAATTGCAAGTGCAGAAAATTATCTGGGTTTAAGGTTTGAGTTTTTAAATATTCATTTGAGCAAAAAATCATTTATTTTTATATTTTTTTCTAATCCTTTTATTGTTTTATATCATAAATAAATACTTACAAGGTGAAGCATTTGACCTTACCCATATATCAAGGAGTCAAAGATCCAACATATGATCTTCAAGGATAAATTAAATTTTATTTTAATATTCTATGTAAAAAATGTAATATTCTGGGTAAATATTTAAGTTTGTAAACAAATTATTTTTATTTATTTGTGGGTAAACAATGTAACGAATTTCAATTAAAAAAAAATCTATCTTACCCCCTAGGTTTATTTGTAAACCGAGATGTTAAAGGCGCTAGTTTTGTAAATAATAAAAATCCATATGCTAAGGTTCGAAACCATGTTCGAATTATTTTACCCCTCAGTGTTTAAATAATCGTGGTTATAAGCCTTTACTTTTCATGACGACGTTTGTTACCTCGCTACTGCAGTCGAAGTAAAATGAATTTCGTATCTGATGTTAAAAACACTTTTTCTAGTAGTGGAGGTTTCAAGTTGCTTGGACTTCGTTTATGCCAGAGGTTTCAATTTTACTTAGTCCGGCCGCAGTTGACTATGCCAGAGGCTTCAAGTTGCTTGAAATTTGTTTAGGCCAGAGGTTTCAATTTTACTTATCCTGACCGCAGTCGATTATGCCAGAGGCTTCAAGTTGATTGGACTTAGTTTAGGCCAGAGGTTTCAAATTTACTTAGCCCAGCCGCAGTTGATTATGCTAGAGGCTTCAAGTTTCTTGGACTTCGTTTAGGCAAGAGGTTTCAATTTTACTTAGCCCAGCCGCAGATGATTATGCCATAGGCTTCAAGTTGCTTGGAGGTTTCAATTTTACTTAGCCTGGCCTCTGCCGATTATGCCAGAGGCTTCAAGTTGCTTGGACTTTGTTTAAGGATCGTGTTCTAGGATCATTTTATCAGCTTTTCACAATAGATTTGTTTTTTCTATCGGTGCCTCATTAAAAACCATTGCCCTTGCAAGGGAAAAGAGTGCATTCCCATAATTTTATTTATGATGTTTATTACATAGCCTAGTTAAGATAAAACTCAAGAGTCATTACATTCCAGATCCTAGGTATCTTAGTCTCCTCTAAACTTGCTAACTTGTAAGCCCCATTATTCGACCTCTGATTGATATGAAAGGATCCCTTCCAGTTTTAGCTATTTTTCTTTTCTTCTTGAAGTCCGCCATCTTCTTTATCATCAGATCTTCTATGCAAAATCTCTTTTTCTTGATTTGGATATCAAACCTCCAAGTAATTCTTTGTCTGGTTGCAAACACCCTGACGTGGGTCGTTTCCCTGATTTTGTCCAATAAACATGTTGAGTTGTTTAGGCCTATCAATCTGATGCTTTTATCAAAAGCACGGCACCTCCAAGTTGGCATGAAGATCTCAATCGGTATCATTGCATCAGCTCCATAAACCTTCCTAAAAGAAGGCTCCTGATTAATTGAGTGAGTGCAGTGTGATAAGACCATAACATTTCATGTATATTCTCGACCTCGATCTTCTTGATCTCATCCAGTTCCCTTCTTGTTCCAGACAAAATGATTTTTTTTTGTTACTGCCTCTTCCCCATTAGTGAAGCAATCGGCAACCCCTATTAAGCACTTTGTCCGCCCGACTACCACGGATAGTGAGTTTGAAATATCCAACACCCACTAACAAAGCATCTACAGTACATTTAGTCGCTCATATTTTAGATAATGACAAACTGTGTTTAGGTTGACTCTGATCTTCCTGCCTCCATCCTTCGAGAATAGACTAATTCCAATTCGAGATGTTTGAGGTGATATGACGCTATTATGTATTTTATTTGTACTTTTATTGATCGCCAGCCGATTCTCTGTTGTCTCCTCACTCAGATTGATATCCACTAAGTTCACTTTTAGATGAACATATTTGACTGGCTTGTCGGATTGACCTTTCATTTTAAGTCTCAGACTATCTTTGTAATATTTCTTTTATATTCCTTGATTGCCCTTTATTACTCTTACTCGGCCATCTTCCTTAGGGTATTTTAACGTGACGTACATAGTGCACAATGCTGCCTCCAGAGCATTGAATGATGGCCTGCAAATAATGATCTTGTATGGGGATACAACATTAATAATTAAATTCCTTACCTTGATGTTTTTCACATTGTCTCCACTGCCAAAAGTTATCATTACGGGTAAATTCCCAAGCACATGTTCATGTTCTCTGGAGAATCCAACCAAAGGACCTTTAAACGTAGCAATTCAGTGGTATCAAAATTCATCCCTTTGAATGCATCCCAATATAAAACAATTGTTGAACTTCCGGGGTCTACTAAGAATCGCTTCCCGCTCCAGTCCCGAATCTGAACTTTGATCACCATTGGGTCGTTTTCATGAGTTAATACTTCTTCCGAGTCTTCCCTGGAGAAATTGACCATGGCCAAGCTTTGTTCAATGTGTATCACTGACCGAGTATATCTTTTTCTATCTGAACTAGTATCTCCTCTTTCTGCGAATCCCCCTGCAATGGTATTTAGCGTGTGACAAGTCACCTGGGCTTCGCGAACTTCTTCAGTATTCTTTCCTTTCTTCCGCATAGGGTTTTCTAGGCTAGGGTCCTCACGAGGAGGACTTCTCTTTCCTGAATTCCCTCTCACATCTTTAACGTATGAAAATAACTGACCTCTTTGAATCAAGATCTCAATTTACTTCTTTAATTGATGACATTTTTCGGTATGGTGTCCGTGAAGTCTATGATACGCACACTATGCATTCTCATCTTTTCCCATCATAACGTGTACTCCTTTTGGACATTCTGGTATATGAAGTAACTTGAGATGATAAAGTTCTCTTAATATATCTTCTCGTATGATATTTAGTGGTGTGTATTTTTATTCCCTTTCGAACAGACACTGAGATGGTCTCGACGTTGGTCGATCTCTGAGTCCATTCTTAGAGTATTCCTTCTTATGCCTGATCCTTCTTCCTTAGTTCGCATTGTCTCTTTGGAATCCCGGGATCATTTTTCCATGTTACTTTCCTCCCCTTTAATGTAGCATTTCTCCCGGTTAATAATTTCATCCATGTTGGAAGTCAGCTTTTGTGCTAAGGACTCATTGAACAATCCGGCCCTGAGGTCGGGTTAAAATGATCCGACGAACATTTCCTGATTTGGACAAGATACCTTAATGGTTTCTTCATTGAACCTTGCCAGGTATTCCTGCAGAGATTCCGAGTATCCTTTTCTGACATTAAATAAACTAGTAGTCGACATTTTCCTGTGCTTACTTGCTGAAAAGTGTTGTACCATTTTCTTGGTTAGATCCTGATAGCTAACGACTGAGAATCTAGGCAGACTCACATACCATCTTAAATCTCCTTTTTTAAAGGTTCCATCCATGAGTTTACACTTAAGGGAGTCAGAAGCCCCTAATATTTCCATCTGGTTACTGATCGCAATGATATGTTCTTGTGGATCGGTTTTACCATCAAAAGATACCAGTGTTAGTGGATTGAATTTTCGTGGGACTTGATTATCCCAGATAGCTTTTAACAAAGGTTGGGAATCCAAAGGATCCTCCTCTGAATCTCCTTCCTATTGGCTTTGTGTTTACAAAACCTGGACGTTGTCTTGTAAAGTTTCGTTTTTCTGATGGAGAGCCTCCACCACTGCAAGCAATTGGGTTATATCTGGTGGCGGAGGTAGATCACTTTGGCTGGGAGATGATTCGGACATCATACAACTAGGTTGTTAACAATATTGGATGATTTGTGTGGATGGGCAAATTTTGCCGATGCCCCACATTGGGCGCCAAATGTTTTAGCTAAAAACACTATAAGGTTTACTTCCTTGTTCTTAGTCAAGGAGAGCCTAAAATGATTGGTTTAAGTGTCTGTTATGTATGTATTTGCTGGTTTTATGCATGCCTTTATCTTCCAAGCCATATCCTATTTATAGGTCTCCCTTCACTAATACACCTTCCCGTAACATCCGTTGTCTCCATAATTGTCCCATAACGTCTGCAGTCTCTTCAATGATTATAACTCTCCAACCATAATGTATAATTTTGTAACTGTTCATTGTGACTCTTTAGTTGGTATTCCGGTGTTATCACAGACCTCGACTTATACCAATGAGGTTG
Source organism: Lathyrus tuberosus (assembly GCA_022829125.1). Lineage (NCBI taxonomy): Eukaryota > Viridiplantae > Streptophyta > Magnoliopsida > Fabales > Fabaceae > Lathyrus > Lathyrus tuberosus. Next base: position 2,183,230 of record JALAZF010000616.1, on the reverse strand, counting down.
AACCCGGATTGGTACAAGTAAGACCTGCCCCGATGTGTTCATTTTAACTAGACTCCGACTTGTCTAAGTAATCATAATCAGCCGACCTGTTTCATCAACTCGGACTCAAAAGATTTCTAGTACACATAATAGGTCGTCCTCCGAGCTTAGGCCACGTGTGGTCAAATTGATTTTCCAGGATGTACATGTAGTATTAAGAAAAAAAAGGTGTTGAACTAGTTGGGTTCATCTAAGACTAATTTATACTTTTACTAATAAGATTGGATTTCTTTTATTGGTTTTACGCCCTCTAGACGTAAACGAGACTTACACCAAAATGTGTTACCAGTCTGATATGTCCTTTTACTTTATTTGCATTTTATTTATTACTGCATTAATCTTGTCATACACATTGTTTTACAGATTGTGTTTCGCATCTTTCTAGTAGAAGACATTGTAAATTATTTAATATGTCTTTTAGGAATCATAACATTTTGTATTGAAGATTGAGAAACATATGAAAAAAAATTCCTTCACACATGGCATGCATAAATTTTCTATATGTAAATAAATAAATATGCCGCAGAGTTAACAATACTATCGTTGGTGAAACATTATTCCTCATAATGTTACAAGTTCTTTGACTAGAAATAGATTTGGGCAATCTGAATAAATGTTTTTCTTATAGTTTTTTTACACACTCGAATTTTTTCCTTCATTTAATTTTATCACAATGATAATGAATTTTATTTGTATAGTTTTTAATGAGACTGGTGGGATAATTGGAACGGGGTGATGAATAACTAATTAAAACCAATGTATGAGTGAAAGGAGATAATGATCTTATTGGCCTTAAAGAATATTGTTTCTCATTATAAGGTTAGTAAGTGTATTACAAGGACTTGATAGTCCTGCTTTATATGTAGTCATACTACTAAATGACCAACAAACTTGGCAAAGATTCAACAAACTTAACTACTTCATAACTAACTTTTCTTGCAAGCAACTAACTTGTAACACAAGTAAACCTTACAAAATGAATTACAGTAACATCACACCTCCTAATTCATATTTTATAACTTTCTCCATTTCATTAGCTCCTTTAAGTAATCAAACCTTGCCTTCGTTAAATGTTTGGTGAGTTGCAATTTTGACTTGAAATACCCATTCTTCAAGTTGTCTTTGTTAACTTAATCTCTAAAGAAGTAGTGTTTTCTATCAATGTGCTTGCTTTTACCATGGCTCATTGGGTTATTATCCAAGTTAATTATAGAGTCGTTATCAATAAATAGCTTGATCTTCATGGTTTTTTTATCTTCAATTCTCCTAATAAAATTTCAATCCATAATGATTGACTAGCTGCATATAAATTTGCTACATACTCATCTTCATATGATGATAGAGCTAAAACTTCATAATTTTTTATCCCCATGAGATTAGTGTTACTCCAATCATGAATAGATGGTCTATAGTGATTTCCCTATCATTTTGATATCCTCCCCAATCTGACTAAAAATAACCATATGCCATTTGCTTCATGGTAGTCTTCATATAGTTCTGTATAAGCTCAACATGATCATATATGCCTTTGATGTACATTAGTATCCTTATAGTAGCTTGTAGTTAAAATGTTCCACGCTTCTCTATGAACCTACTTACCAAACAGACAGACTAACAAATGTTTGACCTTGTGTTACATATATATCTGAGTAAGTTGATGATATGCCACTATAGATTTGTATCTACAAGCTCATCAATTATTTATTTGTTGAACTTTATACATGGCTCCATAGGAGTAATTACAGGATTTCAATTACTCATCTTTAATCACTTTAGAATATCTTTTGCATATTTCTTATGATGTAAGAAAACTCAATTTCTTGTGTTCATAAATTCCATTCCCAAGAAATTGGACAAATTCTTTAGGTTCAAAATTTCAAAATCATGCATCATGCTAGCTTTGGATCTTTTCAGCTCATCTTTATTTGATCTTGTAACAAAAAGGTCATCTAGATATAGGCACAAATTAATTTTAATATTCTCACTTGAACTCTTCACATATACTACATATTTTGATGTCTATTTAGTGAATCCTAATTTGATGAGGAAGATATAATATTTCTTATTTCAGACTCTAGAATCTTATTTCAGTCCATATAGAGCTTTTCTCAGAATGTACACCTTTGCACATTACCCTTTGATCTCAAAGCCTGATAGTTTCTTTACATAAATTTCTTCTTCTAAGCGTGGTGGTGCATCTTCTAAGATCTACATGGTGCAATTGCAACCACTTTCTAATGGTCTAGAGTCTTGCAATTGGTGCATATATCTCATTGAAGTAAATTTTAAGCCTTTGAAGAATTCCTTTTGCATCTTGCCTTGCCTTATACTTAACTATTTCACCATTTAACTTAAGCTTCAATTTACAGATCCATTTTACATTTATAGCCTTCTTGCTTGACCTGATTACCAACTCCTAGTTTTTTTTTTCTTTTCAATTGCTTTAAGCTCCAATTTCATAGATTTTTGCTAGTTCACATATTTTAGTGCTTGGTTCAAATCAACTGCTTCTAATTCAGCCATCATAGCTTCTTATATTATATCACCTTCCTCGTTTACTACTTAATCAAGAAATCTTTCAAAATTAGTTAGTCTCACTGATACCTTTTACTTTTACTTTCATCAAACTACACATATTTACTCATTACCCCCATATTCTCATTCGAAAAAATAGTTTATATGCACTTATTGAGTGATAGCCTATGAGAATCTTAACCTAACTCATATCATCAAGTTTCTTTCTTTAATTGTTCAGGTACATGCCTAAAGCAAAGTGATCCAAATATTTTTAAATGGTCAATACTTAGCTTCAAACATGTCCAATTTTCACATGATATCTTTCTTATCAGCTTCTTTGTTGGACACTTGTTGATGATGTGCACATTAGTTGAGACTGCTTCACCCTAGAATTTGTTTGGTGTTTTTCTTTCTTTAAGAACACCTCTTCCCGTATTCAAAATGCTTTTGTTCTTTCTCTCATTAATACCATTGTGTTGAGGTTTATTTGGGGGATATAACCTCATGCTCAATTCCTTCTTTCTCACAGAACTGTGAAAATTCATTAGAAATGTATTCTTCTTCACCGTTAGTCCTTAATCTATTGATGTTGCATTCATCTTGTTTTTCAACTATAAGCTTAAATATTTTGAAATTAGTGAATTCTTCATTTTTTATTCTATCAAGTAAATCCACATATATCTAGTGAATTCATCTATGAAGGTTAGAAAACACCAATTGCCTCCCAGTGATTTTACATCAAATTGTCCACAAACATTTGAATGCATAATCTCAAATTTTTTCTTTGAATTCATAAGCAAGTCATTTTTGAATGACTTACTTGCTTGTTTGGCTACATAACATTCTTCACATAATTGATTTGGAATTTTAATGTGAGAAAAACGATACACCATTCTCTTCATATGAACTAGGCTTAGACTTCTAAAATTCAAATGGACATACCTTTGATTCCATATCCAATTTTGATAATCACTAACTATTGATGAAAGACATTGATGGTCAAGCATATTGACCATGAATTTGAAAGTTCTATTACCTGAAAGAGGTTATTTCAAAATTAGCCTTGCATTTGCTTCAAGTAGCTTTAGTTCTTTATTCTCTTACTTCATGGTGTAGTCTTTATCAATCAATTAACCAAACTAACACTACTACAAATGTAGATTTCGTAATGAACTTTCACATATGCCATAGTGTCCACTGTGGTAAAATTTATTCATTTAGGCGCTTTGTTTTCTTAACTTTCAAGACACATTTCACTTTGGTTATACATAACAACCATGGTGAAATGAGGCTTATTTCTTTTTTTATCTAAATTAAATAACATTTCACCACAGTGGGGAAATGTCCCTCACAGGGACACGCTTCGAATCCCAATGCATACAATTTAGTTTTCCATTCATTTTAAGACACTTTTATGTTGCAATATTTTGATTCACTTTTACTATCTTGAAAATTTTGGTGTTGAAGATCAATGTCAAGGTTCTAGCATACCGTTTACATGATAAGTGAAACTTGACATTAATCTTCAAATCAAGTTTTTTAATATACTATTTTAGCATCTTCAAAGCCTAACCCTTCAGAGTTTGTGATACAGCAACACAATAAGAATGGAAGATGAAATTTGGAGGTAGAATGAGTTAGGTTTAGTGAAAAAGGTGAATGAATGTGTTGAGCTTTCATATAGACAAATCTGTAGAACTTTTCCCCACGGTTGGTAAAAGTAACTGTGGTGAAATGTTTTAAGATGTCACCACGGTTTTTAAGTTAACCTTGGTGAAAATTATTCCTTTTAAATTAAAACATAACAAGATGTAAATTATTTATTTCATAATAGAACAACACCCTAGAGAAAACCCTTCAAAACATAACAACTCCAAAAAACCCATATTCACTAAACTTATTTCTTCATTAACCTCCATCATATCTTGTACTAATTAAGGAAAGGACAAACGAAACTTATAAGAAGGGTACATGAAACTCATTTCTTTGAATCTTCTTCTTCTTCACATTTATGGTGCATGAAATATTTCACGAATATTCATGTTACATTAGTGTTATTGTTGTTGTTGTTCTTGAGACCCTAAATCCTAGAGTTTTAATTTTGCATGTTGTTGTATTTTTGTGTTGTTGTTAGTGTAGGTTTTGTTTATTCGTTGTAACTTAGCAAAGTTTTAATGTTGTATATTGTTATGGTTGGGAGTGAGATTGAGATTTTGTTTTTTGTGTTTTTGTGTTGTTGAGAATGTTATATGTAATTGTTGTTGTTGTTGTTGTTGTTGTCGTGTTGTTGTTATGACTTAGCAATGTTTTGTTTTAAAAAATTTGACTCAGTAAAGTTTTTGTACTTAGAAAAGTTTAAATTTAAGATGCGTGATTTTATCAGAATTTGATTTAAATTTAATAATGTCACTACTATGGAAAACACCTTTCGTCAAACAACATTACAACGACCTTTCGTTAACCGTGGTGGAATCACGTTTTTGGGCAATTTTTTTACTAAATGGTATTTCACTACGGTCTTTGTTAAACTCCGTAGTGCAATGTACCAGGAGGTTCATGGTTCGATTCCCTGCTCCTTCATTATCCTAGCTTCTTTTACATCATTACAGTTATTTGTTTCAACCGTTGTGAAAAGTCCAATCATTGCAACACAGTTTTTCTTGTCAACCGTGATGAAAAGTGATATTTTTTTTAATATATAAGCGAAAGTATCTGTCGTTCAGTACATAATAGCCGTTTCTCTCAAAAGAAAACCCTAACACATTTCAATCTTCTCTCTCATAACATAACCCTAACATCCATATCACTCTTTAAACATACTTCAACCTTCAGAGTCTTCACCAATCGCTACATTGAGGTTCGTTCATTAAACTTATGCTTCAATTTCATTTAAGTTTCTTGTTAAAAACGGGCTCTCATTTTTTCATTTGGTGAATGTTCTCATTTTTTCAGGTTCGTCTTCACCACCTTAACAAAGCGCATACTTTGGCTATGGTACATATGGTTTGTGTTGCTATGAAAAAAATACAAGAAGTATGAAGCTATTATGTAAACTTTGTTCACCTTGTATTTCTTTTTCATATCATCATAAACTAGATGAACTTTATAATTTGTTCCAGTTCCACGATTAGTTTCAAAAAAGGCGTGTCCTTGAAACATTTTATTATATCTTGTGTTGTTGTATGTTGTTGTTGTTGATTAATGTTCTCAGACTTCATAATTTGTTGTTGTTGTTGTTTTTTTTTAATTATATCTTGCGTTCTTGAACCTTATTTTTTTAATTTTGTTGTATGTTGTTGTGTTGTTGTATGTTGTTGTTGTTGATTAATATTTTAAGAATAAGAACAAAACATTGTTAAGTCAGAAGAAAGATGCTTCTTGTGACTTAGCAATGTTTTGTTCTTTAAATTCTTATGAAGGTTGCACAGTAGATGAAGTTGAGTTTATTATATGCTATGAAGATTGTTTGTTTCACTAACCCTTCACTAGAAATACATTTCGTTAAAACACATTACATTACATTTCATTTAAATAATAATTTGAAAATTAAGTTGTATTTAAAAACCAACTTATATCAATCAATGTTTTCCAAATTGCATGCGTCTCATCATTCATACCATGCTCTTTAACATATAGAATGTGGTTCAATGACCTGATTTCTTCATTACATCAATATCTTCTCTTATAGTTTAATTTGAATAACAACAATTTATTGGGTAGGTCTAACTCATCACCGTCGCTTATCATCGTGATGGTTATGATGATAAGTCGTCATAACAATCACGATGATAAGCGACGACGATGAGGTAGATTTAGCCAATAAATTGATGTTATTCAAATTAAAATAGAATAAAAGGAATCGATGCCATGAAGGACTTAGACCACTGATTCATATTCTATATGTTAAATAGCGAGAAATGAATGATGAGACGCATGCAATTTGGAAAACAATGGTTTGTTTAAGTTGGTTTTCAAGAATAGTTTAATTTTCAGTTATATACTTCTTCATCAATTTGAATGGTTGTATTTATTTAGTGAGGTGTATGGAAAAACAAGCAATTTACATATTATATAATAAATTTTGGGTACTTTCAACAACAATTATATATTTGATCCATGATAAAATGTTATTTACGTTTCAAATAAATTGATGTCGATGGGTTTCGAACTGAGTACCTAAATGTATATATCACAACATATGATATAAGTAAACGTTGTGATAGGTAGCGTGTGTCCTGTCATATTATCACAGTCTCGCGACCGTGGTGGAAAGCACTAGACATACAATTACCCCTTACCTCACAACGGTTGGTCAGGCGTTGTAGTATCCTTTTTCCAACCGTTGTGGTATGGCTTTTCCGCAGTATTGTGCATTATGGATCGTAGTTGGATGAAAGCTAACAGATTAAGTCAGGTGTATGAGAATGGAGTTCCTTAATTTCTTGAATTTGCGGAAGAAAAAAAAAACTACTTGACAACAATGGAATTTTTTATTGTACTTGTGCTATAAGCAAGAATATCAAAAAATTTGAAAAGAAAGTAATATTCAATCACCTATGGTGTGCTAAGATTAGTCAAAATTATACAACATGGATGTAGCATGGTAACGTGAACAAAAATTAAATTGTGATGTTACAAAGACATGATAAGAGGTGCATAAATTTTAGATGATTGTCTGCGGTCTTAAAATCGTTTTATCTTAAGCCAAAAAGTGGGTGGAAGGATAAAATTTCAAGTTGTTGGACCGTAATTATTAGGCCACGAAGATATAGTGTCCAATGGGTTTGGATTATATCAAAATACATGCATGTCATAATGATTGTATATTGTATATAATACATGCACTACAAGGTGAAGATGGTGATGACGATGACGATGTAAGCAAGAAGTGTCCTCTTGCCAAAGTGTTATGGTACCTGCTAATAATTCTAAGGTTCAAGAGACTGTTTGCAAATGTTAATGACACAAAGAATATTATTTGGCATGCATATGAAACAAAATGTGATGGAAAAATTTATCATGTAGCTAATTATTTGCAAGGGAAGAAAATTGATTTGGTGATGTTGATGATGCATATTCTGGTGAAAAGTCCATTGATTAAAGATATAATAGTTTTGTGGGAGGACGACATTGATGTTGATGATGCATATTCAGGTGAAAAGGTGAAGATATGTGCCACGCTATTTTGCACAATCAACAACTTTCTCGCATATGGTAATTTGTCAGGTACAACGCCAAGGGACATAAAGAGTAACCTACATGTGAATCTAATGCATGCTCCCGACAACTTTAGTATGGAAAATGACTGTTTACCTTGGTCTTAAAAAATGTCTAAAACCCTCCATTTCGTAGATTGCAAAAGGATTTTAATGGAGAGTAGGAGTTTGATATTACTCATAAGCTTTTAATTGGAGAGGAAGTTTATAAACGACAACAACACATTAATGTTGTCTTTGGAAAGAAAAAAAAAATGGTCTATTGAGGAAAATATATGCAAAAAGAGGTTGTTGTTCTTTGATCTTCCATATTGGTCTAGCCTCGATGTAAGCATTGTCTTTATGTGATACATATAAAGAAAAATGTGTGTGATAGTTTGATTGGAACACTTCTAAACATTCGAGGCAATACAAAAGATGGTAAGAATTCCTATCTATATATAGTGGTGATGGGTATATGACAAGAGTAGGCTCCAGAAGAAATAGGAAAAAGAACATATATTCCCCTGACATGCCACACTATATCAGAAAGAAAAAAAGTGTGTACGAGTGTTTGTACAAAGTTCCCCAATGGTACTCATCAAACATCAAAAAACTTGTACCAATGAAAGATATCAATTTAATTGAATTAAAATCTCATGATTGTCATGTCTTGATACAACAACTTCTATCAGTGGCTATCTTTGGCATCTTACCAAAAATGTTAGGGTAACTATAAATAGATTGTGTATATCCTTTAATTCTATATTTAATAAAGTATTTAATAAAAAAAATAGATCAATTAGAAGATTTGGAAGGATATCTTGTATATAAAAAAATGTTAGGGTAACTATAAATAGATTGTGTATATCTTGTGTCAATTGGAAATGTTTTTCTCTCCATCATTTTTGACATTATGGTTCACTTAATTATTCATCTAGTCAAGGAAATCAGATTTTGTAGTCTAGTTTATTTAAGATGGATGTATCCAACAGAGTGATACATGAATATCTTTAAAGGGTATACAGAGAATCAACACTTTCTAAAAGCTTCGATCATTGAAAGGTACATCACAGAAGAAGTTGTTGAGTTCTATTCAAACTATTTATCAGAAGCAGACTCTATAGAAATCCAAATATCTCGCCGCGATATAAAATATGAAGGAAGTGGTTCTCAAGGTTTAAATGTTAAGTCAATGGCTTGGGATGTAGTTCTTAAAGCACATTTTTATATATTGGATACTGTTGATGAAATTCAACCTTAATTATCTGCTCACAAAATACTTGTCAAGGAAAAAATTTCCCTAGATGAGTGACAAGTGGTTGTCGAAAGTGTATAACAAGAGTATCTTAAATTGTTTTAACGAAAATATTTCTAATGATGGGAGTGCATATGATACAATTAAATGGATGCCATACAAACCTAAATTTAATATACTAACTTGGAATGCATATGAAATTAACAAATTTTACTTTTATACAAAATCAAAGGATGATCGTAGTATAATGCAAAATAGTAGGGTTATGATTGAAGCTAAATCCATGTACTTCTCTAGTTCCAAAAATAAGAATCATATATAGAATCTAGACCAACTTTAAGGTCACTTAGGAGAATTGGAGGGACTAATTACGTTGTATTCAAAGGGCCTGTATTTAAATGCAAGTAGATTGGAAGTAACATTAGGGTACAAACTAATGAGTTAGGATTCACACAAGTTGACCTTCATAAGGCAGCATATACGAAAGAACCATTCATCATGGTTGTCATAAACCAAAATTTGACCTCTCCCTTTTGCCTTTTTGCATAAGCATATGCACTTGCATTCCCTGCATGTGCATCACCATTTTGATATTTGGATTTATTGCAGGTATGTACAAATCCCCACAAAGTCTCGAGGCTGTGATTAATTGTATCCCAGAAAAGTCATCAGAGTGTTAACACAGGTAAAAAGGAGGATTTCTATGCCTATTTATCCAAGCACAGGGTCGAAGCACCGAACCATGGCCAAAGCACTTCATTCCAAGCCAAAAAAAATGGAGTTTTGACTGTGGTAACCGGTTACCCAAATCAGGTCAACCGGTTGCACCTTCATTGATCAGCCCAGGGTGACCTTTTTGCCTGCTGGTAACCGATTCCAAGATTAGCGTAACCACTAACACCTGTTATTTTTGCAATTTTTCAGCAGCTTTTCCACGCTGCAGTAGCTTCTACTCTATTCCTGTGGTCTACATCATTCAAGCATCTTGTGGAAGGTTCCAGACATGTGATTACACCACAAAATATCAGCTACAAATGCTCTAATACCTAACCATCAATAATGCTCATCATGCACTTTCATTTCCACTCATTTGGACCCTTGCTCATTGAGTTGCATTGGGATACCCCAATCGAGTCAACTAATAACTAACCGAGTTAGACCCTAAGTTAGTGAGTTGGATCTAACTAACTCCAAACCAAGAGCCAAACCTCATTTAACTACCTCTATACCAAATTCCAAGCCTCCACTCACTCCAAGCCTAAGGCTTATATAAGCAAACCTCTCCTATTGATGTAAGGACCTTTTTTTGAACCCTTGGTCATTCTCACTTTGCTCTAAATTTTCACTCTCTATCCTCTAAATTTTATGGCAGCATTCTCTCTCAATCATCACCTTCTTCTTCCCTAAACTTCACAAAAGCTCTTTCACCATTAAAGCATAGAAAGCTTTGCATTGAAGCTTGCTATTCTTTGAGTTAGACCTCCATTTATCTCCATTTCAGCATTGAATTCTGCAGTAACAACAACATTTCTTTCATTTCAAGCCTTGGAAGCTGATTGTTGAAGGAGTTTTGGTGCAAGCTTGGATCCAAGGAAATTATCGCATTATTCTCGGTTTTCTCGCTACAGATTGCTAGATATATCTGGATTTTCTGGTTTTCTAAGCTTCTCTTCATCACATTTTGATCGCTTAATTTACCGCTTTCGATAGATTTCGCGTTTTCGCAATATAGTGCTTAATTATCGCTTCGTTACATGAATGATTGCTTTGCATGCGTGATTCTATTAGTGCCTGGTTGCTCTAAATTAAGATGAATTTTGCATCTGCTTCCATGCTATGTTACACTATGATTGCATGTGATAAATGATTCTGAAAAGTACTTTTCGAATTTTTTTTTTGCTATTTTTGCAGGTGTAACCCATTACCGCTTCTGGTGTAACCGGTTACGCCCCTTGCATGCGCCCTTGGGAGTCAATTTTTGCATGGTATAACCGATTACACCGTTTCTGGAAACCGGTTACACCTGACATTTTTTGTCAAATTCTTGTTGTTTTGGGACTGTTTTGCATGGTTTTCTTGTATACTTTCCTATGCTAGCCTATATTGATGTTAATTAATTGCATGATTTTCTTTGATTATTTTGCAATTTTATCACATGTCTTAAGCACTTTTTGCACATTTTTTGCTTATGTGTTAACATGAAAATGCTTAGAGATGCATGATAGATTGTTCTTGTTAATGCTTTGCAATTCAACTTGATGCATTAGATTTTTTCTTCCTTGAGAAAATTTAATCTTGTCCAACATCATTTCTCACACTTCCTTTGATAATCTTCCGATTCGCTTGAAAGATTATTGACATTTTCCTCCCTTTGATTGATTGGTCAAAACCTTGTTTTGATTAATTAATTGCCCTACTCTCTCTTTAGGATCTCTTTAGAGCCCCATTCTTTCTTGATCCTGTTTCGAGTTGGACGTCTGAGCACTATGCTGGAGAATTGTACAAATTACGCCGTTATTCTGTTCATTTCAATTTCCGTACTCTACTTTGGGCGTTAGAGAAGGAATGAGAATGGTGAATTCCTACCTTCATTCTGGCTATTTTTGGTAGGGGTCGAATGACCCTGTGCTTGGAATAGTTGCCTCTATCCCCAGATCATTGTATTTCTTGAGTCGATCATTGGTTACTCATTCCTTGCCATGAATCTTTCTCCATCTTTTGGGTTAACAACCTTCTCTTGGTTCACCACCCTTTATTCGGTTAACCACTGTTTATCAGTTAAGATACCAAATCCCTGGCGGGGTAAGCAACTTCTCTTGGTTCCAACCTCGTTTTCGTTGGTTAACCACTGCTTGTGAGTTAAAATACCAACTACCCCTTTTTCTCCGGTTAACCACAGTCCATCTCTTGAAATACCGAAACTTGTTTGGGTTAATCACCTTTCGGTTAAAACAACTGATTTCTCTTGGTTAATCACCTTCTTTCGCTTGAAAGACCGATTTTCTATTTCCCCAGCAAAGTCACAACCTTCTCTCGATTCACTTCTCCTTTTACTTCGGTTAACCACTGCTCGTTAGTTAACATAGCGAGTTCTTTTTGGGTTGACACACCTTCTCTTGGTTTAACACCCTTTTCGTTGGTTAACCAATGCCTCTCAATTAAAAGACCAACTCCTTCTCTCTTTTCTTCGGTTAACCATTGCTCATTAGTTAACATACCGAGTTTTTTTTGGGTTAACACACCTTCTCTGGGTTCAACATCCTTTTCGTTAGTTAACCACTTCCTGTCAGTTAAAAGACCAACTTCTTCCCTTTCTTCGGTTAATCACTGCCTGTCAGTTAAAACACCAAATCCCCAATGGGCCAGACACCTCGTTTTGGTTAAAGTACCCTTTTCCTTGGTTAACCACTGCCTGTCAGTTAAAAGACCAATTTCCAACTTTCCTTCTCCTCAGTGGAGTCTATAACCTTTTTCTCGGTTAACTAATGCATGTCAGTTAAAAAACCAATTTTTTCCCCAGTAAGGGTTAATTTCTTTTTCCCCAGTAAAGACAACTTTCTTTTTCCTTGGGTTAACCACCGAGTCTCAGTTAAAACAACCTTGCTCTTTGCTCATGCTCCTTGTCCCTATCCCTTATCCATTCTCTTGATTTTGACACCATTTCTTTGCTTTTCGCTCTTGATTTTTTTTCGAAATCACTCATCTCTTTTTCTGTCTTAGTTCTCCAAACTACGTAGGCTATGAATTCCTTATTGCACTCTGAGGATACGTAGGCACAAGATTGTGAAATCCAGGAAAACCACCTTCTCCTTTCCTTCTTTGGTTCCCCGAACTACGGAGCTCTGAATTCATCATTGCACTTTTAGGATACGTAGGCATGAGGGCCCCAATCCTCCGCAAGCACTTTCTTTATCCCTTTTCCTTCCCTCTTTCACGAGTAACTGTAGCGACCGATTTTTGTCGGTGACGCGACCACCTTATCGCTGGGTTTTCCCTCACCGCAATGGTAGGAGGGGGTGCTACTTTCTGATTTCTTATTTATCCTATGAAGCTGGAAGGGAAAGGGAAGCTATCTAAAACTAACCTTGCACGCGAATGTTTAACTGAACAAGCGCTTAAAAGAGATTGGGGGGTCCGGGGTCAGGTTATACAATAGGGAGTTATCAATTACCCATCCTATATGTGGTTATCCAAAGGATATTAGCTTTAGGTTTCGCTTTATAATTAATGGTATTTATCTGTTAATGGGTTGGGAAAGTTTCTTGGGAAGTATGAGTGAGTGAGTGAGTTTTTGTTGATGTTTTTGGTAAGGTACTGGACCTAAGTTTTGAATGATGTGTGAAGGTACTGGACCTAAAGTTTTTAATTAGTATGCTCGCTAAGATTTCGCAATCTTATGCCTACGTATTCCCGTTTAAATGAAACAGGGAAAGCAGAGCAATCGTAGTTCCTCCTATTCTAAGGGAGGAAAAAGATGTTTTGGTGTCTTGTTCAAAGCCCAAGATTGAAGCTAAACGGTTTTGACTGAGAGAGAATTTGTCATCTCTAAAAAGGGATAGTTGATTTTTGTGTGCCTTGATCGAAGCCATAGGTTGAAGCTAAGAGGTTGATTGACTCCACTGGGGAAATCCTTTATACAAAGCCTAAGAGGAGGCTAGAAATGACTGACTCAACAAGAGAGTGTTTATCTGTCTCATACAAAGCTCGAGATTGAGGCAAAAAGAGGATGACCCTTTAGGGATATTTTTATACAAAGCCTAAGAGGAGGCTAAAAGCTTGAATTTTCTGGGGAAAATGTTTTATCTATCTTGTACAGAGCCCAAGATTGAGGCTAAAAGGGGGTTTGACTCCGCCGGGGAGATTTGTATGTGTCTTGTACAAAGCCCAAGATTGAGGCTGAAACGAGTTTGACTCTTGCTGGAGAGTATTATCTGTCTTGTACAAAGCCCAAGATTGAGGCAAAAATGAGTTTGACTCTGCTTGGGAAAGATGTTGGTCCCAAGCTTAAGAGAAGGTTATGAAGATTTATGTCTTGTACAAAGCCCAAGATTGTAGCTGAAAGGGTTTGACTCAACAAGAGAGTGCTTTTATCTGTCCTGTACAAAACCCAGGATTGTGGCTGAACAAGCTGGAGAAATTATTCTACACAACTTGAGAGGAGGCTAACTCCTGCTAGGGGGAAATATTTATATCAAACCTATGAGGAGGCTGAAAAAAGATTGACTCAACAAGAGAGTATTTTTATCTGTCTCGTACAAAGCCCGAGATTGAGGCTAAAATGGTTGACTCATCAAGAGAGTCTGAAAGGGTGATTGACTCAACGAGAGTGTCTGAAAGGGTGAGTGACTCAACAAGAGAGTCTGAAAGTTGATTGAGTGACTCAACAAGAGAGTCTGAAAGGTTAGCTCCACTGGGGAGGATCATTGTACAAAGCCCAAGAGGAGGCTAACTTTGCTGAGGAAAGATCATTATACAAAGCCTAAGAGGAGGCTAGCTTTTGCTAGGGATCATTGAGATCCCGAGGCGAGTCCAAATAGGGGAATCAACTCTTGCAGGGGATTGCAGAAGAGTTGAGGTATCAGATACCTTGAGGTTCTGATTTGGGATAGTGTTATACTGATGATAAATTGATCCTGGCTTGGGGATTTTTAGGAAAGAGACTGGGTTTTAGCTCTGCTAGAGATTGATCCAGAGTGATCAGGGTTTCTCGTATGTATTTGTAGGGAACTTGAGAATGTCTTTGAGACTTAAGGGGATTAGACTGTCTAATTCTACTGGTGTGGAAGAGTTTTATCTTTTGTACGAAGCCCAAGAGGAGGCGGGTGTATTGAGGGATGAGAATCAACCCTAAATTGGTCTGAGATTTGACACTGGAAAGACTGCTCTAGCAAAGGATGACTAAGTTCTGTCTTATACCTTTAAGAGGTCATCAGGGTCCCTGTATTAAGCCTAAGAGAAGGCATGAAACTTCTAAGAAGTCGAAGGGTCCTTGTACAAAGCTCAAGAGGAGACGGGGATGCTTTTAGGAAGCCCGTGGGTCCCAAACCAAGAAAAGTTCAAGAAATGCTATTCACCGAGAATAGATCATTTAGTGAAAGTTCGAAGGTTTGAAGAAACTCAAGAGATGATATTCACCGAGAATAGATCAATTCCGGGGAGTAGAATTCCTTTAACAATTTCTAGGGGTGACAGTCTGAGAAAAGGTTCACGAGGAACACTGCCTTTCTCTTTGTTCCATATTGTTTAAGCCCAAGAGAAGGCAAGACTGTATCTGGAAATCCTACGGGGATCTAATTTTGTCTGTATTTAGGAGTGACCAACATGGCTTTACCTATTTCTAGACCTAGTTGCCGGGGAAAACTCTAAGTAACTATACTAGTATATATACAGTGGTTATATGACAAGTATTAAAAGGGTATGAAAGAAGACTAACCGTGCGCAGCTTCCCACAATACAGTTATATATATATATATATATATATATATATATATATATATGTAAAAGCGAGTAAATGAAATCTGTTAAAACTTACAGGCGAGCAAGCTTCCATGCTGTATGGTTAGTTGTTCAAAGAAATTAAAGAAAGTTTTGATAATAACTGTATATTGAATCTAAATCAAAAAGGAGTTGTTTGAAAAGATTATTGGGGCTTATACTCGAGGAGAGGCTCAAGGAGGTTCATTTAAAAAGGTTGGGTCTTACACTCTAATAGAGGCCCAAAAAGGTTTTGAAAAAGAAAAGTGGGACTTACAACACGAGGGTAGGCCCAGATTTGTTTTTGCTCTGAAATAGCGATCGCGCCGAGATTCTTTTAACGCCGAGGGACTTATACAATATCTGAGGCCCAAAAATGATTTTGGTTAAAAAGGGATTGGGTCTTACACTCTATTAGAGTCCCATGAGTGTTTTGAAAAAGATTGATGAGGGTGAAATCAATCAAAACCCTAATTTTGTTTAAAATGGAATTAATTTTGTTTAAAGATTAATAAAAATATTGAAAACATGTGAAAAATGAGTGGTGACCTTGGATCAATGTTTCAAAAATCATGTTTTTATCCACAAAATGATTGAAAACCATTTAGGTTTGGAAAATCAAGAAGGAAAAAATATTTTAAATGCTAAAAAACAAATAAAAATTAATTCTTTGCAAAAATATCAAGTATATGAAATAAATAATATTTTTGGGAAATTTTTGTAAAATAAAATAGTTTAACATTTTTGTGAATTATTAAAAAAGAATCAACTCAAAATCATTAAAATTCAGAGAGAAATTAATTTTTGAATCAATTAAATAAAATCACAAAAATTCAAATATTCAAATATTTGAAAAAGGGTGCCAAGAACACCTTGTTCTTGCCCGCGTGCCCTGTTTTGCCCATATTTGCGTTTTCTCATCAATCTCACTGAATACTTGATGGAATCATATAATCCACATATCAATCTGCTCGTTTTCAACTCATGATCATGTATATGGTCTTTAATTTCATTTATTTTAAGCATGGAATGATAAATCAAAACAAAACCTCAAGAACCCTAATTTCTGCATGAAGGCTGAAAAATTTGATACACGATTCATACAAAGTAATCAATAGAGGGGAAACATTCTATGCATGATTATGAACATTTGGCAAAAGTTTTGTGCGAGGAAATATGCATAAATTATGAGATGACCAAGTTTAGGCTTACTTGAAGGTTGTGACAGCAAGAGCAATTTAATTTTTGAGTTAGAGGTGTTACAAATGAGTTGTGATGATCTGATCAGCTTCCCTACACCATATGGAGCGTGTTTGAAAGCTTGGATTGATTTGAAATAAATTGGAACAGATTATGGCACCTCAACTGCAACTTTGTTGAAAACTTGAGCAAATGGATGATGATTTCATAAATATGGTGTTCCAGTTGTTGGTTTAGTGTTTGATCAGCTCACATATGATGTTTATGAGGTGTGTGTGTGTGTGTGATTGGTTTGGTTGGAAACACATTCTAATTCAAAACCCGATAGTAGCTTGCATTAGAAGGAATTTTTGGAAGTGAGAGTGTGATTTTGAGAAAGGCAAGTGTTAGAGGCCTTTGGTGTACTCAAACTGATCAGAAATGAGGTCTATTTATAGTGTGTCAAGTTTGTTTTGGCATCAATAGGGAATGGCAATTGCAGCAGGCCTTTGGCCAATGTGGATCAAATGGAATCTCAAGTCTCCTCTAGCCATTAACTTGAGATTAGAGCACAGGCCTATGGTTCTTTGATTTAGAGCATAGATTTGACTCATTCAGTTGGAATAGGCTCAGTTCATGCCACCTTAGTGCATCCATTGAATGCTTGGAAACAAAATTGGAGTCTTGGCCTCTTTTAGGCTTTTTAGGTTTGGCATGCTACTTGTAGATTTTGGGACTTTGGAGGCTGATAGATCAGTTCTTGTCCCTTGTTTATTCCCCCATGAGGTGTGTAGATGGATAACCATGCTTGTTGTTGCACAATTTGATCAAATCGAGCCCTTATGCACAAATCTGCCTTGCCAAGACAGTTTGCAGCAAGGCATGTTGCAGCTGTCATAACTCCTAGCTCAGATGGAGTTTGAGGGAGTTTTTGGTCACTTTGGAAAGCTGACATATCCTATTTCAACATGATGCCCACCTTTGGTTTTGAACCAACTTTAATTACAATGAAAAATTCCTCTACATTTGGGAAAAAATAAGGCAGATTCTGACTTAGTGAAAATTTCACTAAGTGTTGGAAAAATGTCACTTTCATGTTTTTTTGCCATTTTGATCACTCCATAACTAAAAATCCGTGGCGAATTGGAATGAGATGTAGTTGACACTTTTGAAGTATGCCATGAGAGCTACAAATCCAGCTTTGGACCATTCAAAATGGTTTCTTGGATCTCAAGTTATGGTCCTTGGAAGTTGGTACCCTAGCCACTTTGTTCCATAACTTAGAAGAATTATAAGTTTTTTATGGTTACCTCTTTTACAAGTTAACTCACTTTCTATGATTTTTCTTGATGAATGATGATTCCAATCAGATATTAACATTGTTTTAGGGTTAAAGAACCATAATTCTGAAAAATTCCAAAAAGTCAAACTTGATTTTGTGCACAGTTGACTTTTTATCGGATGAAATCCAAACTGTGCGATCCTTTGTGAAATCAAGTCCTTGACCTAAATCAAACCTATTGGACATATTCCATAGGTGTTATAGGGTGTATTGAATCATGTCCCAAGGTTTGGGAGCATGTCTGGGCCAAAAGTCAAAGGTACAGTTGACTTTTCCCTCGAAACCCTAATTGTGGTCCTGATGAAATTGAAACTTATAGATCAAGCTTCTTGGATCAATCCATTGTTACAAATGGATCAATGTAGTGTATTTAAGGCCCTCAAATCATGTCTTGGGGTCTTGTCTCATGTTTTTTTCCCAAAATTCAACTTAGGGGTAAATTAGGTTAAGAAACCCTAATTCCTGACTTTTGGATAAATGCATCCCCTGAGGTTAAATTGACTTGATGATTGGGTCCATGAGGACCCTTGGAGTATCTTGTGTTGTGCTTTAGAGCATTGGCTCATGCCCAAAGGAAAATTTCCATCTGGAGGCCTTGGTCGACCAAAACCTAATTTGGTGACACTGGCGATCTAGAGGCTTGATCCACTTGGAATGCTGCAACCTTGTGCTTGATTCTTGATGTGGGAGTCCTCTTAATCCATTGTAGGTTTTAGACAAGTTGAAGATCATGTCATTTCTTGATTGTTCCTTTGTCTAAGTGCTTTGAGAGGGCATGAAACTCTAATTCTTGATTGTGGTGAATGCTCAACAATCCTTGAGGAGATTGATGAGGCATGAAGCTACATCCATACTGTGATGATGATTTTCACAATGATGGGAAATCTTAGTGGTCAAAATTTGGGGTATGACAGATGCCCCTATTTAATCTTCTTGGACCCGAAGGTATGAATGGCGAAGGTATTCGGGCATTCAGGGTGCAAGAGGATTAAATATCGGAATACCCAAAATTTTGATGGTGGTTATGAATGGTAGTTTGCTCATCCATCTTCTTTTGCTAAGCACTGATACTTAGAAAAGGTAAAACTTCCCCTCGATCCTAGTCTTCCGCCATGGAACTGGTCTCAGTTTCTGATATAAACTTCCCCTCGATCCTGGTTTTCAGCCAAGGAACTGGTCTCAGTTTCTGATATAAACTTCCCCTCGATCCTGGTCTGCTACCAAGGAACTGGTCTAAGTTTCTCATATAAACTTCCCCTCGATCCTGGTCTTCAGCCAAGGAACTGGTCTCAGTTTCTTTTGTCAATAAAATTTCTTGACAAGGGACGCTATTTGTAGCGGTTTTCATCAAACTTCTCGCCGAATTTTCCAGGGGAGATGCCATTTGCTGGAAAAAAGTTTAAACGTCAGACTTGCTGGGGAACCCATTGGTCTGAGCTGTAGAGGTGCGCAAAATTTTCTGTTGGAGACGCCATTTGTCGACTCTACTGGGGTAAACGAGTCTCTTGAGAGGCTGTTTTCTGCCTGGGGATATTACATCATACTTTTCCTTGAGATCTTTTCGAAGGAATGCCATGTGATGCAATCCAATTTTGAGGTGCTGATGACCTTTTCGTCAACGAATTTTCTGGAGAAAAACTGTTGTATTGATGAACCTTTGATTAAGAGGCTTTCTCTGGGGATTTTCCTTAATCCGGGAAAGTGAAGATAAGTGACGCTTATCTTCAATGGCATCCCAAAAAAACAAGTGTTTTATGTCATTAACCCTTCTAACAATAGATGGTAAATTATTCTCCATTGAAAACACATTCCTCATAGTGGTGAAAATCAAGATTTAAATATTGATATTCTTGAGAACTCTTGTTTCGCAACACATGTGCCTACATCATATGAAGAAGTTTATACAGATGATGTGCATGTTATTCATGATGATTATGAAGAAGACAAATGGGAAAACTAAATAGTAAATATTTTTTATTGTTTATTCATAATTTATTGTCTGTTATAATTTCTCAGTGTTATGCTACGTATTATTATTATTTCAAAATATAGGTGTTTAGAGACAAGACACCAAAAAACATTAGTTCATGTTATGCATCTTGCTTCCTTTAAAATAATGAATCAAGACTTTTATTTTCTACCCTTTCCTTTTATGCATCGGCTAAACCTATATAAATATATGGTGCAATCTTTCTAACCCTATCCATTTATTTTCTACAATTTAATTTCCAAGATTTTATTTTCGTTATGATTACGTACCTAAAAATTACTAATACAATCTCAACCGAGAAACGATAAAAATAATAATAAATTTTGAATACTACAATTCACCCCCCCCCCCCCCCCTCTCCTGTGCTTGAAGTCACTTGTCCAATAAGTGGCATCAGAGCCTAACTCCTATTAAGGACTATTCTTCCCAGGAGGAAAAATGTCTTTAAGTTATTCACTAAACAAACCTACATACTTCAATGGAAAAGGGTATCGTTTCTGGAAAAAGAAAAAGAAATTTTTCATAGAAGGTCGGATTGTGGTATTTGGAAGGATGTGAAAGAAAGACCATTTATCCCTACACACGATGTTAATGGTGTTTTAGTAGACAAACCTGAAAAGGACTGGTTCAAATGGATAAAGAGAATGTGCAACGCAGTTTGAAAGCTAAGAACATCATTACCACTACACTCGGTCTTGATGAATTCTTGTGAGTTTCTCACTGCAAAACTGCAAAAGAAATATTGGACATCCTCGAAACCACCCATGAAGGTAATACTAAGGTGAAGAGGGCAAGGTTGGACACATTAACGCATGATTTTGAACTCTTTAGAATGAAACCTGAAGAGAGCATTAACCAAATGCAAAGACGATTTAACCATATTGTAATTCATACGAGAACTCTAGGAAAAACATTTTCAAATGAAGAATTGGTTATAAGATTCTTAGATGCCTAAATCGTAGTTGGCAACTTAGAGTCTTTACGATTTGTGAATATATGAACTTAGCAACCATGGACACACACATTCTTTTTGGTAATTTGCAGGAACATGAGATGGAGTTGAAGAGACTTCCTGAACATGAAGAAGATAAAATAAAGACTATGAAATGTATTGTGCTTAAAGCTACCAACATCGAAGATATGGAATCAAAAGATGAAGATTGTCAAAGTGAGATTAATAAATTCGTGAGGATCATGTTTCAAAAATTCAAGGAGTTCCTAAGGCATGTAAAACAAACTTCGAGACTCCAGAAGCAACTTGAAGAAAGTTCATCATCCATTCCCACATGTCATCAATGCATAGAGAAAGAGCATATAAGATCAATCTTCCCTCAAAACCCGAGAAGAAACCAAAATCAAATAAAGTTTAAGAAATCCAAAAAGAAAGCATATATATCATGGGATAACAATGATATGGAATTTTTAGATAAAGAAGATGCAAACCTCTGTCTCAAGGAAAATAATCAAGACGATGAGGTAACCACTCACTTTTCCTATCATGATTTATTTCGCATTTCTAAGAAGCTGACAAAAGAAATGAGTAACCTAGAACAAATTATCTCTACCTCCAAAGACAATATTTCTTCCCTCGAATTAAAAAATAAAAACATGTAAGAAGAAATAGAAAGTCTTAGAGAGGTACAATATGATCTAATTCAAAACTCTTCCTCGTCTCATAAATAATTAGACGAATCTATCAAGTATGATCAATGTGATATTTAAAAAAAAATGATGATCTTCAAAACACACTTGATAAATTCACTGAAGGGACAAACAACTTGAATATTTTGTTAGGAAACCAAATGGCGTCTTACAATAAGGCTAGTCTTGGTTATGAACTTAAGAACAATAGTAAAAGTTTTAGCAATATTTACAATGCCTAACAAACATCTAAATGAAAAAACTTAAAATGAAATTACTATAATAAAAATGGCCATATTTCCATGTTCCATTTCATCAAAAAGAGTCATGAGAGCAAAGAAGGACATCCTCCTTCATACTTTTATAAATAGCATTGTAAACGTAAAAATAAAAAGATGTCTTCTACTAACATTAAAGGACCCAAAAAGTTATGGGTACCAAAGGTAGAAAAGTCAAGTTGTGATGCACATGATGATACTGATAGTTGCTCGTTAAATGAGACAACTGAAGAAACAAATATTTTATATTATGCCACTCCTACAAGGGAAGAAATCTCTTCACCTAATAACAACAAGACAAAATCATTGAATCTTTGATTTTTTTAACAAAGGTAATAAAGTATGATTCCTCTATATGCACGGTCTATATAAATTTAATGAAAAATCTTTTTTTTTTAACTTCTTATTGAAAGGCCCATGACTATGGAAGAACTCATACATGTTACCTTTAATGAAATAACCCCTAGTAGGCAGAAGTAGAGGTTGTTAATTATGCAGGTATTCCTTAAATAACGTCCTAGAAAGATGAAGATAAAGGGAAAGAAAAATGTCAAAGACAAGAGGAAGTCTAAAGTCCAAATAGAGAAACTCAAGTTAAATAAGTCAATTAAAGAAAGTATATCTTAAGAAAGAAGGATCGTTAAGGACCATTTAATTTATATTTTCATTGGAGATATTTATAAGGGAATTACATCTCAAGACTCACTTAGAAATATTAAAATATGGAAAAACTCTTTTAAAAGTATAAGAATAAGTGATTGTCAACCCTGATGGATTTAACCAAGACGTTGATTATGTCTTTAAATGAAATTAATCAAAATGATGATGCTAAGATGTTAAGGTAATAAATGTGTAATGGATTTGTCAGTTATATGGTTGGACTAACTCTTGTATCAAATGATTCATAGAGAAGGAAAACCAACGGTGACTTGCCAAGGGAAGTTTCTCAAACTACCTTGAGATCTTGAGTGTTTATGGAGCAAAGTGATGTCAAACACCTAGATCCCAACACTTGTCAAAATCCTAAGGAAACTAAAAAGATTTTATCCAAAACACTCATAAGCAGAAACAATTATCTCTTGGAGAAATATGAGCAAGAAGAATTCCCTCAAGGGGAAGAAATACTCCAAAGTTCACCTACTTGTTAATTTCAAAGCTTGATGCTACATGTTGTGGGGAGAAATAAGATTTTAGATCTTATACCTTACTCAGGACTGCTACTTTCCATCTTTATAAGGTAACTCTTTCCTTTTCCATGGGATCTATGTGCTTTGATTATGTTACTACTTTTTTATAATGACAAAGAGGGAGAAGTATACTCTCAGGGGGAGTATGGTATGTTCTCTAGTTAACTCATGGGGATTTTAATCACTCCAAACATATATGTGTTATTTTTTTTACCACCTCCCCTGAAAGATGTGTTGTCTTCATCGAAAGGGGGGAGAATGTGAATTTATGTGCTTGTAGGCAATGGAGGTTATCATCTGAAGTTTTGAAGACGACAACGCATGGAAATAGCCTTCAATCTTGATTATAACCAAAAAATCTTATGACTCATCAACAGAGGACTCAAGATCAAGTGCCTATGCAATCAGATACTATCTAGCAAAAATATTGAAGCTTCATTGGAGAAAGATATGAAAGCTCTCTAGGTCATGTCCCTCGATTTGTCTGAGTGAAACGAGTACTATAAAAGTAAGGCAGTAGTTTAAGAGTACTAAGGAAACTCATGTACACATAATTAAAACATTCCTCAAAATTATTTTCTATCAAAAACCAAGGGATTAAAAAGTTATCCAACCTATTTTTGAACTATCTAATTGATTGGGAAGAAGTGCAAATCCATCAGAGAGCTTTTCTAATCGATTAGAAGAGTGCCAATTGATTACAAAATCAATAAGGACAACACATTAATGACTTTTAACAGCTCCATATCCAAACTTTCCTATTTGGACATGCCAATCGATTATATTTGAGATGTCTAATCGATAGGAACATCTTGCCAATTGATTAGATAATTAATCCGGCCCATGGATTATTTACTTTCTTGGGTTTTCCAACTACTATATAAGAGAGGCACACCGTCACATCAAACCATGCCATTTTCTAACCTTTTCATATTTCTTTGAAATTTAACTTTCTCCTTCCCTTTAGAAAATACTTTTATTCACTTCTAATTTCCTTAGTGCTACTAAGTGAAGCTCTACTTGTGAGGAAGAAATTTTTGTAAGTGGTCATGTTAGACGTTTATATTCTTAAAAGTGTGATACCTTTAAGAGATTGAGTTTGGTTCTTGAGATCAATGTGATATAAAATATTTGTTCTTGGTTTATTAAGCTTTGTTGGAAAAAGCTTTGTTTTGATTATTGAGATTAGTCATAAATCTCTAAAAGGTTCGATAATTTAGTTTAGGCTAAAAGTTGTCATTTGGTTGTGGATAAGCCTATTAAAATATCAAGATTATGTTGTATTAAGGTTTGTAGGCATAAACTTCAAAAGCTCAAAGTTTATAGTGAAACTCTCAAGAAGACCTCTTATGAACATGCCTAGGCCAATTTTCGGCCAAACCTGTATAAATACCTAGTGCAATCTTTCTAACCATATCAGTTTATTTTATGTAATTTACTTTTCAACACTTTATTTCCGCTGTGATTACTAACCTAAAAATTACTAATACGATCTTAACGAGAAAGGATAAAAATAATCATGAATTTTCACTAACACAATTTACCCCCTCCATATTGTGCTTGAAGTCACTTGCCAAACATTAATGATTTATAAAATGTATGTCCCTTTGTTGCCCTTTTGGTTTTGATGTAATAATACATACTTTTGGATTATAATAGTTGTCAATTTGGTTTTGATTCAGAAATGTATTGTTGATGTGTTCTCTATATATGTTCTGATTCACAAGAATACTGGTTATAATAATGAGATTTATGAAAATATATATTTTAAATAAAACAAAAAAAAATCACCATGGTTATACATAACAACCGTGGTGGAAAGGTAGTGATATGTGCCATTTGAAAAATGCCAAAAATGATGTATTTGGCTATCAAACATATGATCTTTCCACTTTTCACTATAGGTGGTTAATCCAACCATGGTAGAAAGTAACGCATTATCCATCTTTTTAACATAGCCAATAGCTAGTGGTGAAAAGTAGCATACTTCCTATCACACCCTTCGTTATCACGAACCATAAAACATGGTGAAATTATTATTCAAATAATGGTGAAGGATATTTTTTGTAATATTGTAATCAGATTTCTTTCCATTAAGCGAACATATAACATTCTTCTGATTATTGCTTCTTGTCTATCTTTCCTCTTCATTAAAATGTTCCTCATGCTCTCTATATTGTCCAAAAAAGTACAGGGTGTGTGTGTGTTCCCCCTGTAAGGACAGGGAGACTTATAGGATCTAGTAGGTATATTACACGAATGGGATGAGGGCTACCTCACTATGGAGAGTAGCCCTGTATGGTGGTTTTCAGGCTATTTAAGGGACCATCTCATATGAGGTGAGAGGCCCTATTGGGGTCCATCACTGCTAGGTTGCAGTCAGGCGATTAAATTACTGGTGTTAGGACTGTTGGGAGAGAAGTGATCTTTTGGAGTTATTAGGTGGGATTGAGTGAATATGACTCGATCTCCATCCCTTTAAGGTATGGAGTATTATAGGGATTCCTGATTCTCAGGACTTTCTTGGAAAAGGTATCCACCTCCCCAATCAAAGGGTGATCTATTAAATTCCTATTTCCAAGAAATATGTGGGTCAATAACTATCTTGACTTTCCTATTATTCAAGACACACCTTATGCCACGTTTCTTCTTTCAAGGGGCGATGAATGTAATACCCCGTATTATTTAAATGCTCAATTGGAGATCAGATGAGTATCTATGTGCTC
This sequence comes from Lathyrus tuberosus, assembly GCA_022829125.1. NCBI lineage: Eukaryota > Viridiplantae > Streptophyta > Magnoliopsida > Fabales > Fabaceae > Lathyrus > Lathyrus tuberosus. Next base: position 2,157,404 of record JALAZF010000616.1, on the reverse strand, counting down.
TATTTTAGTATATTGGATCAATGGAATCCTCTAAGTACTTTAAGTATTGACATTTGGGGTCAATAGAGCAACTGTTGAACTCTGAGGAGATCAATTATTTTAATTCACAAAAGGATTTTTAAGGTAACTCTAATAATTGATCAGTTGGGTTGAGATGACAAAATATCAATTGGAGATATTTTGCCCTGTTGGATTATATATTATTATAAGTTAATATATATATATATTTTTGTTAGAAAGAAAAAGAAGAAGATAGTAAGAGGAAGAAGAGAAGGGAAGAGAAGAGGAAAAAGAGAGAAAATGGAGAAGATGAAGAAGAGAAACCCATGGATCATCAGCATCTTCTTCAAACTCCTCTTCGATTATCAGATGGGTTCTAGATAGAAACTCTAAGTTCTAGAAATCAATGATTTAAACTTAGGTTAGATTTGAGAGAAATGATTAATCGGATAAAATCAATGAATCTAATGGATGAAATATGGTATAGACTGTATAGAATACTGATTGTTATGATTGGAGTATGTTTTGATTGTTATGGTGTGATTTGGGAGTGTTTGGATTGAGAAAATAATTAATTTTGATGAGTAACAGCGCTGCTGGATTTCTGGGTTTCGCAGGCTTCGCCTAGCAAACTTGGGGCGAGTCCCAGTGAACAAACTTTCGAGGGTTCGCCTAGCGAACCCGGCAGTGAAGGTCAGCGAAGGTTCGCTGATGACGTTCGCCTAGCGAACTTTGTGCCTTTTTAGTACTGTTTGGTTCTGCCTTGCTTCGCTGAGTTGTTCGCGAACCAGGGAGTTCGCGAAGCAAAATTTATGTCTGTTTTGTTCTGTTTGTTCATTCGCCAGGGGCTTCGCCTAGCGAAGGCTGGAGCGAAGGCTCGCTGGGACATTCGCCTAGCGAATATGACAGTTTGTGCAGTTTTCTTTCCTCCATAACTTTTGATCCGTAACTCGGATCGGGACGTTCTTGGGTATGATATGGGATATTTCATTTAGGGGAAAATGAAGGAAAGTAATGTTTTGTGAAATTTTGGAATTGATATCTGTTGGATCATAAGTCCAATTTCGGCATAGTAATAGCCCATGTAAAGCTATGGAAATATCCTACGGGATAAGAGTGAGAATATTGATTTTTAGATACCCGGTTAAATGAATCGGTGGAAAAGCGGAATGATGTTTTATGTGGTTGAATCATTATGTGTGGGTCTAGTATACAATTGAAATATGCTTTGTATAACTTTGATTGAATTATTATATGAAATTCTAAAATGTGCAATTGTAATATGTTTTGCTTAAAATTGTTGTTAAACATGATTGAGAGAATATGCATGCTTAAAATGAATTAGGTAGAGTGAGGAAACTTTACCCCGTAACAACTTGATAGTGGAACCTAGTAATGGCTAGGAATTGATAGAAACTCTGTATGACAACGCTCGTGCAGAAGAGGCCGAGGCGTATGTCCATTACCGAATGGTATCGAATGAGTGAAACACTAGTATGGAACATGTGTAATTGTTATGTTTTATTTTGAGAAAAGGCAAAAGAAGCCTTAAGGCGAATGTGGCCTTGTGATTGTCGAATACAATCACGTTGTGTATATGATCACGTAATCATAACCATTTATCTTGCGGTGTAGTTTCATGATACTCGAGCACCTCCTCTGAAACGTATGCACAATTACTTGGCGGGTTTGATTCCCGCGTATAGTACGAATGGAGCCTACGGGTAAAGAGAATTGTGATGGTTAACAGGCCATGAGAAGTGATGGTTCACGGCTAACAGGCCGATGATCCCGAATCCATTTCGTATGCCAAGTAACTTCAAGGATCCATGACTCGGGTCGTCTTCTAGACGTAGAAGCGGACTGGAACAGGGGATGCCTTGGTATGGTTATTGATTAGAGGAATTCTTGAGTTAACAGGCTCAGGACATATTCTGATTCGTAAGGAATCTTGAGTTAACAGGCTCAGGACGTAATTCCTTCCGTGTGAACTTTGTGAGTTAACAGACTCATGACATGTTTCCATATAGTGTGAGATTGTGAGATTGTGTACTCAAGGTCATTTTCCCTTCCCCTTGACTTGAGTTAGGATTGATAGAACCCTGTAAAGCCGAGAGAATCTATAGGATAGGGAACTCACTGAGATTTGATGTATCTCACCCCACTATAGTTGCTTTGTTTCAGGTGCAGGTTTGGTTACAAATGGAGAAATGCCCGGATGTTTCAAAAGAAGCTTAGTTAAGCTTATTCCTCCGTGTATTCTTTTGTTGTATACAATTGAGGATATTGTATATTATTCTTAGTTTTATTATTTTTGGCTAGTTTCCATGACTTGTGCCATGTAGTGTATTTATGTTTAGAAATGGTCAAGTATGTGAACTATGCTATTAGGCACTTTTGATGGGTCAGTACCAAATAAAATGCTTGTATTGTTTTATTCTAGATATATATTATACAGGGCATTACACTGAAAATGTAAGGGTGAGGTCGTACCTCCCTTTGGCCGATCTTGCGTCGTCACCCCTTTCCTAGGGTGGCCCCAAGGTGTCGCCCTAGGCAGGGATATTTGCAAATATAAAACTACACAGTCCCTTAGACATGAGTTTTTTGGCAGAGGGCGAAGTGTTTTTCACTCTCGGTTAATGGGAGTATTCTGAGGACTAAAGTTTTCCCTTGTAAGGCTTTTGTCGACCCTTAGGAATTTAGGTTTTTACTGACCTATGTCCCTACGGCTTAATTGTCGAGACGATGAACCCTTTAGATATTATTTCATGTAGCCCAGCTGGGGGACATCGAGATCCTCAGGAGGGTCATTTTAACCTTTCATGGGGGACTTATATTGAGTCATGTGGCAAGACTTGACACTAAGCCTTCGGGGCTTGATACCAGTCGCGCCCCTTAGGCATGACTTCAGAAGCTATCTCGCCCGAGGAGATACTGAGTCCCTTGGGCGAAAGCTTTTTCTACTCTAGGAATTTTAAGTCCCTCAGATGTGGCCTTGTTGAGGAGTCATCGAATCCCCCAGGCAGGTTATTTTACCCATTCCGGAGGGACTTCCATCGAGCCCTCTAGCAAGACTTGACACTAAGTCTCTAAGGCTTGATACAAGTCTCACCCCTTAGTAATGAATTTAGAAGTTATCGCTCCCAAGGAGATACTGAGTCCCTCGGGAGAAATATTTTTCTGTTCTAAGAATTCTAAGTCTCTCAGATGTGATCCGTCTAGGGGGACAGTGAGTTCCTCAAGCAGGTCTTTTTGACCTTTCATGCGAGACTTCTATTGACCCTATCGTACCTCGAAAAAAAATAAGACCTTCACGATGGGACGTGGAAGAAGTTGTTCGAAGAGAGTCGCCACCGAACTTTATTCATTCCAAAAGGGAATAGGGAAATATCGAGAAAATCTTTAAGAGATAAGAACATGGTCATCGCAACCAAATTCTAGGTTCGGGAGTCGATTACGCAAAAGGAAGGTACTAGCACCCTCTACGTCCGTTGTACTCAACGGGAACCTCTTAGTTCGATTTGCGATGAATGTCAGCTAATGTTATTTGTTTTCTTCTAAGCGAGTAATGCGAAAAGTATGAGAAAAAAGGTTTTGTTTGCTAAGGGAAAATGAGTGGTTTTTTGTTAGGGTGCTCACCAAGGATGGGGCCTTGTGCCTACGTATTCTCATTGCGAAATGAGAAATCAGAGCATCCGTAGTTCAAACTACGGGAAAAGGTTTGGATAGGAAAACGAAAAGGTAGGACGTAGAAGCAAAAGGTGGGAAAGAAAAAAGGTAGAAAAAGGTGGAAAAAATAAAAGGTAGAAAATGGTAGAAAAAAACGAAAGGTAGAAAAACATGGAAAAAACAAAAGGTAGCTCTCCAAGGATTGGGGCCCTTGTGCCTAGGTATATTCATTCGGACGAGAATGAAGAATTAGAGCGTTCTTAGTTAGTGGAACTACAGTTTGTTGGTTTGTGTTTTTTAATGAACAAGTGTCTAGATCGCATTCTAACAGTTAAACGTTGCTTGTGCTCGCAAAGGGAGGCTTAAAGCGTTTGTTTGTGTTCGCGTTAGAACGGAATAAACAATGTACTTTCGAACAAGAGTTTCATAGATTAAAGTGTGTTAAGGGTGAACACGTGTCTAGATTTCATTCTAACGGTAAAACCTAGTTTGCTTACTCGCGGGGGAGGATTAAGCGCAAGTTTGTACGCATTAGAAAGGATTAGACAAATGTCTTTTTGAAGAAAAAGATTTTACTTGGATTAGGGTATGCTAAGGGTTTCAATCACACGGGGGCGAGAAAATGAGGTTTGTTCAGTTGAGTATTTTAGAGGAGAGTGACGATTATTTGATAAGAACAAGACATGGGCTTCGGAACCAATTAGTCAGGGCATTACAGGGATGCTAGATCCCAACAACACCTTTTTCATTCGATTAATTATGAAAATTTGTTTGATGAACAATGAACTTTCCAAAGATTGTTCAAAGGTACCATATGGAATGCTAGACTCCAATGGTCTCCCTTTTGTCCAAGTAATTAGAGCAAGTATTTTAGAAATGAAAGATTAAATGAAAACAACCCAAGGCGTTTGCCTCAAGAGCAATCATTCAAAAATTTAAGGAATGTGAGACTCCAATAACTTAGTTCTTTCGTAATTTGATTGAGTAAAGGTCTACGTTGTGTTTTAAAGACGAGAAATTGAATGAAAAGCAACCCAGTTTGCCTCAAGAGCAATCATTCAAGGATTCAAGGAATGCGAGACTCCAAGAATCCATTACTTCCGTGATTTGATTATGAAAAGGTTTTGATTAATCGCATTGAGAATGATCTAATCGGTTTGAAAATGTTACTTGGCATTGGACCAAAGTTTTGCTTATTGAAAATGATTCATTTGATTATCACTTATTAATTAGCAGTTTAATTAATTAATTAGGATTAAGAATGAAATAATTAATCAGGGTAATTAACAATAATTATCAAGATTAATTGATAAAAAGATAATTTCAGCAATATAATCGAGTTAACTAAATTTAATTAACAAAATTAATTAATTAAAATCCAAATTAATCAATTAAGCTTAATAATTAAAATAAGGGATTTTTAGTTTAAATTGACTCGTTGAATTTTGGAATGAAAGTGAAATATAAATAGATTTGAAATAAAATCTAAATATGCTCAAAGTCGGTTTGAACATAACGCCAACAAATGGGAGTTTCGTACTTTTGGGTCATAACGCGGCGAATTTTCATATTGATGTATCAAGAGAAGATCTAACGCTATAACGACATTAAATTGTCGAAACCATAGATTAAAAATCCGATTTAAACTCAATGAAAATCAAACAACAAACCCCATTATTATATTTACATATCTATAATATTCACAGTGTTGTATCAATATCAAGGCATCAAAATCCAGATTAAATATTGTATAATCGAATCAAAATCAATACAATAACTGAATAACAATTAAACTAAGCATACAATGAATTATAAATAAACAAACAAACATTAACCGTAGCGATAACCATTTGGCTCAAATCGCACGTGCACAAAATTGAGTAATCAATCAAGCATTATTCCTATATTCAAACAGCAAGACAATCTTCTTAACTGGACTTGAAAATAATAAAATAGGATCAAGCATTGTTTCTGATACCAAACTGCAAGGCACTAATTGAACTTGAAATCAATATAATAACATTAAGCAATCAAACAAACATTGTTTCAATATAATCTATTCCTAAACTTCAACTTGAATTAACATTACCATATCACATAATCTCCAACTCATAGGTGGAAAAGAAAAACGTATAGGGGTTTTGATAGGTGGAAAAGAAAAATGCAGAGGGAGTATTAATCGTGGCGATTTGGATTTTTGTGGCCGAGAGGATTGAGAGGTGGTTGTGAAGGTGAGGTAAAGAGAATGGTGATGATATTGTTTTTGGCTTTTTAGAAAAATGTTTTTTTCTCCCCCAAAAAATGAAATGAGAGAGGTGATATCAATTTTATTAGAGAGAGAAATCCCCCCAAGTCCGGATACGTTGAATCCTCCCCCACCTCAAACAGTTCTTTTTTGTTCTTTTTTCTTTTTTGTGGACGCGTGGCACACTATAGATGGGATAAGATTCTCTATTTTTTAATTTAATTTATTCATAAAATGCTATTTTTTTATTGGATGGAGTGAATAGACATGGATTACAAATATAGGCCCTTGATTAATTTTGATTTAACGATCTAGATTAATTCAAAGAACCACACAAACAAACACACGTTATAAAACAATTTTAAAAAAACCCTAAAATGCCCCTTCTAGATGAATTAATTGATTTATATCAATTTAATTCAATTTAAATCAATTAAATCAAATAAAATTCACATCTTTCTAAATGTACATGATAAAAATAAAATGCATTCATAGAAAATTCTATTTTATTATTCTGGATATTTTGGCAAAAATATAAAATAAAACAGCTGATAATGAATAAAAATCGGGTGCTAAAGCGCCCAAAAAAATTAAATTGACTGCATTAAAACGATCAGCGCAAAATAAACACTTCGGAAAAATACAGCGTTTGGTGAGATTGTGAAATAAAACGGGACCGATAAAAGGGCTCAGACTGATCGAAATGTGACTGAAAAGTCATTGAAAAAATATGACGAGCGCGTCATGTTAAACTATGCGAATGGTATAGATCATTATTACTGACGTCTGCAAGCTTAAATTTGAAACTTTTCAACCACTGATTTTTTGCGTATTTGAGAACCTACTTAATTGGTCTGTCTATATATCCAAGAATTCATTCTGGCTAATCATTTTAGGCATTATTCATGATGAAGGTTATGATATGCTATGCAGGCGATGCAAACTAAAACTAAAGTTGGATGCAAGAAAATTTAAAAAGGGTAGGACAAATTCGGGGTATGACAGATGCCCATATCTAATTGGCTTAAACCTAGTAAGATGAACTGTCACAATGGTCATTCTTTCAAGGTAGAAGTCAATTAGATATGAAGAAGACTCCGAATTTGTCTAAAAAGAAAGAAAAAGTCAGGGAAGTGGAATAGCAGACCAATGTCGACCCTCGAATGCACACTGAATAACTTGCAAAGATCGTCATCACCAAAAGGAAGATGAGATCAAAATGACAGAAAGTTCTGACACCAAAAGGATGACAAACCTATCACCAAAAGGATGATAGTAAACTCACACGACTTAACTTTCTATTACAAAAAAGGATAACAGTAAGTACACACAACGACCCTTCACCAAAAGGATGAAAGTGAGGTCAAAACTTGCTATTACCAAAAGGATAATAGTAAGCACACAATGGCATCAGATGTCGTCATTCACCAAAGGGATGATACACATGCCAAAGATCCATGAATTTCTGACACCAAAAGGATGACGGATCTATCACCAAAAGGATGATAGAGAACACACACGACTACGACACCAAAAGGATGAAGAATCTATCACCAAAAGGATGATAGAGAACACACACAACTATGACACCAAAAGGATGACAGACCTATCACCAAAAGGATGATAGAGAATACAGATGACTCAATGACCCTTCACCAAAAGGATGAAAGTGAGGTAAAAAATTGCTATTACTAAAAGGATAATAGTAAGTACTTAATGGTATCATAGGTTGTCATTCACCAAAAGGATGATACACATACCAAAGATCCACGAATTACCGACACCAAAAGAATGAAGGATCTATCACCAAAAGGATGATAGAGAACATACACGACTCTGACACCGAAAAGATGATGAATCTATCACCAAAAGGATAATAGAGAGTGTACACGACTCCGACACCCAAAAGGATGACAGACCTATCACCAAGAGGATGATAGTATACATACGCCACCCAATGACCCTTCACCAAAAGGATGAAAGTGAGGTCAACAAGACTTGTTATTACCAAAAGGATAATATTAAGTGCATAATGATATCAGAGGTTGTCATTCATCAAAAGAATTATACACAGACCAAAGATTCACAGATCGTCGGCACCAAAAGGATGACGGTAAGATCAAATCAACATAAATGGCTACCACCAAACGGGTGATAGAAAGATTATTGACAAAAGGTCAAGTTTACTGGATGTATGATGAGTAAGACTTGTTTGGAGATATCAACAAAAGGTTGAAGCAAAGAAGTCACTTGAGGAACGCCATCCTTGCTACTACCAAAAGGATGATAGAAACTTCCCAATTTTGAGAATTACCAACACCAAAAGAATGAAGGTTAGATTAAAGCAACATAAATGGCTACCACCAAACGGGTGATAGAAAGATTATTGACAAAAGGTCAAGTTTGCTGGATGTATGATGAGTAAGACTTGTTTGGAGATATCAACAAAAGGTTGAAGCAAAGAAGTCACTTGAGGAACGCCATCCTTATCAACAAAAGGTTGAAAGGAACCAACTCACTAGGGAATGCCCAAGAGGAAGGTAAAAATTTGTTTAGAGAAAAATGCCTGACTAGTTTAAGGATAGCAACTCCATCAACAAAAGGTTGAAGAGAATAACTCAATGGGGAATGCCCACTGACTTGGAGAAATGCTATTGGCTGAGCTGGGGATAACAACTTCATCATCAAAAGGTTGAGGGAAACAACTCAATAGGGAACGCCCATTGACTCGCTTGGGGATCACAGCTTCAACAACAAAAGGTTGAACTAACTCCATGAGGGACGCCCACAAACTTGATGAAATGTCCCCGACTGGGCAGAAGATTGCCTTGGAATCTCGTGATTGATCCTGGAAGTATATGTATGCATGTTTGATTTTGTAATGGTACTCCATGTTGGATGGAAATGCAATGCAAATGTTGACACGCTGAGATGCAAGTGCTAGGGAAGTATGTGATTTTGGTTTACGTATACATATGCATGTGATGCATATGATGGACATGATGGTGTATATGATGCATGTTTGAATGCAGACAGGTGATTGGATATGTTTTGTAAAGGTGCCAGCATAGTGGACTTTTGGTAGTTGCAAATGCGGATTGGACTTTGGGTGGTGGGAGGTTTTGATTTCCTCGACATCAAATCTTTGAAGACGACATGATCTAAGTAGACGAATATGCTCTCGATGCCCCAAGTTTGATCACTTGCTGATTTATCATGAGTTCGCTCTGAGGGAACCATAAAATTTATGTCTTGAAGGTAAGGACGATCTGAAAATGAGCGTGGCGACATGATCAGCTCATGAAGATCGTGCTTTTGCTCAGCACTTGATGATTGCTAGCGTTTGGCAATATCTGCTTGTCCAACTTGAAAGTACAAAGAGAATCTGCCCTCTGCAACGGGTCTTGCCCCAATCTGTAGGGTCTCTGAAAGGAATCTTCTTGAACGAAAGCCTTAGGAGTTACCATGACATGGTTTGTCCCAATGTTTGAACATGGTAGTGGTCTGACCTTGATTGACCAGTTTCAGAAATAGTCTGATCTTTGGAAGCTGAGCTTTGATGTGCTCTTGAGATGACCTGTCCCTGATTGAGCTGCTGAAGGATTTGCCCCAGATATGGGTTTCAAGGTAGTCTTGATTTGAGTCAGTACCACTGAAAGTTCAAGTTCCTCTTTGATTTCCCCTTGTTGGAATTTCCTTGATGTCAAGCACTGATTTTCTAGTTAGAATTGCACATTCACAAATGGTAATCTTAATGCAATGCTCATGTAAGTTTTAAAAAATCCATTTATTGGATTGTTGTGATAGTGTGAGATGAATTGACCATTAGTCCATATGTTGTGCTGATTTAGCTAGTGTGTGAAAGATATAGCAAGAAGAATGATACCAATGTTGAATATTAGCAAATCTTTGGGGAGTCAGTTTACGCAACCTTGCAATAGTGTGCTTTCAGTATAAACCTCGCCTCAATTAGGTATTTTGAGGGTTGTAACATGGTCTGGTTCACGGTTTATGAAACAAAGGATGTTAGGCTCAAAACTTGCTTTATATCCACCCTTCTTCGTGACAATCTCCAGTCCTACGTTCAGTTAATTCTACACACGTTTGTCTTCCAAAAGGGTTGATGGTGTAAGGGTCATGATTCAAGGTCTACTTGAAATGGAAGTCACTTTATTTTGTTTTGATGGATGTCAATGACCCTTTGAATTTGACATGGTGGTCACTGGATCTTATTTTGTTTTTGCTGAGGATTTGAGGACCTCTTTTGATTTTACTTTTTGAACCCTAAATTTTGCATGGACTGATTTTGCTTTTCAGGTCCATCGAGATTGCCTTGGTTTTTGTCTAAGTCTCCTCTTGAGGTGTTCGACTTAGCAGGTTTTTCGATTTTGATTTTTGTTGAAGGATTGTGATTGCCAAGTCATTGGTTATTGAAGAACAACCATTATGTCTTTTGGATTTTGTTTTGTCGTTTTAGTGTGTAATCAGATCAACTACACACTACCCTTGCCCCAAGTTAAGTGTAAGGGTTTAGAAATATAAAAGAAACACCTACTTCTAGGCTCGAAGTGGTTATCAAGGAACTAACTCTTTGTCTCTCTAGTGTTTGGGGATTTAAAATAATGCATGTACATCATCATCAGGATTCTTTCTAAAATCATACAGTTTACTATTATGGGTATTCCGTTTTTGTCATCCTCCCTCCATTTTTTGCTAAAATAACACTTTGATAAAGAAAGTTAAATGGAGAAGTGTTAAAATTATTTTCGGTGGGTGTTTTATCGTATCCACTGGGATTATACGCAAGATATATAGATCCTCGCCATTCAATAGTTTACCTTTTTAAGTAAAGAGTTTTCAAATGATTTTTTGTTTTGTAACATAAGTTTGTGGCAAAGAGTAAATTAGGGCAAAGATGTTTTACTTTTGAGAAAAGCATGTCAAGATTAGATTTCGTTAATCCTTTTCATATGTATCCAATTAATCAAGTATATGAACTTAGTTTCGATCAATACAATCGTGTATCCTCACGAATCCGTTTATGTCTAAAGCGATTTCGTGGGTTTTATTGTTTAAACCGTTAGATGATGTCTCACGCCAAAAATCAAAACAGTAAACATTAAGACCAATACATAGCAAATATTAAATCCTAAATCTATGTCTAGAGTTTGGTTTTTAATAGATGAAGACATTAGATCAAGATTTGGAAAATCTATGTCTAGAGTGATTCAAACCATAGATACAACATTAAAAGAAAACAACTTCTTCATATATTGATCATCAACCTTGTTCATATACAAAAGATCAAAAGAAATACATACAAGCAAGATTAACTACCTCTAATCTTGACACAAAAGTGTTTAGCTACCCATTACCATGGTAGCTTGATCAACAAGTAAGAAAAGAAGCTTTGATATCATCAAAGTCGAAGAATCGAGGATTGATGCTCCAAAGATTTGATTCTCACTTCTCCTTGATATCCTATGGTTTTTGACCTAGAAAACCTTTTCTTCCCTCTTAGAAATGATGAAAATTGTAAAGTACAAGTTATTAGAAAATATCTCCAAAATGCAGTAAGTGGCACCGTGCTAAGCGTCATCAGGAGCGCGCTAAGCGCAGTCAGTAAAATTGTAAACAATTTCCCAGAAAGCGCGCCAAAGAGAGGTGGCATCCCGCTTAGCGCGGTTGGTGACTTTAGCTATTGGAAGTTGCTGAAAGAGCGTGCTGATACCGCCCTTAAAAGTTCGCTTAACGGGGTCTTGGACCTTTTGTTACTGGAATTGCAAAATGTGCGCGTTGATACTGCGCTGAAAAGCTCGTTTAGTGCGAGTTACCGTCACGAACTCTTCAAAAATCAACTTTCAGGCCTTCTTTACTTCACCAATTGTTTCTATAATCAAATATAAGCAAGAAAACTTGTCAAAGAGCATCAAAATGATCATAATATACAATATGTGCAATAAAATCAGAAATTAGCATAAATATACTAAAACTACTAGATATTCTACTAAATTATCAAGGAACCCAATTGAAAGAACCATAAAATATAGTCAAAAGTATGCACAATTTGGCCCTTAACAAGAAGTATGTGTCAGTGCTTTGCAGTAAATGGTAAAAATGAGTGAATACAACATAACTAATTCCAAACATGCATAATCACTTCATTAATAAAACCAAATACAAATGATAATGTTTAAAGTAAACAGTACTTAAGACAAACAAGAACAAAATACAAGAATGCGAAATGATGGGATGGCAAGATGACTTCCTTCTTTAGGGAAAATGATCTTCCTTCTGTGACTTGTTATTGAACTAACTTGGAGGTGGCATAGGGTTGGTCGTGACATTTGGAATCCTTGGAGTGAATGTGAGATCCTTTGACTCAATCAGGTCTTGAACCTTGTGCTTGAAAGCTCTGCAATTCTCAATCGTGTGCCCTGGGGTGCCCTTATGATACTTACCATGAGCATTAGCATCATAGTCCGAAGGAAGGTCAGTTGGCAGGGTTAGGTCTCTCGGGGTAATCGACACATCTTTCAACAGATAAGGAAAGATGTGAGCATATGACACAGGCAGAGGATCAAAATGTCTTTTTGGCCTCCTCATCCTTTGTTGATTAGGTTGATGTTGTTGTAGAGCGTGTTGCTAAGGAGCTTGTTGCTGAGGAGCCTGTTGCGAAGGTATCTGAGTAGGAACCTGAGTTGGAAAAACCTGTTGATAAGGCATTTGAGCATATTGCGCAGCAGCAACATACGAATATTGGAAATAAGGAATTTGAGCAGGCATTGGAGCAGGAGCTCTCTATTGAGCTTGTCCTCTCTGAGCATAGATGGAAGTCGTTTCACCCTCCTTTTTCTTGTATCCATTGAAAGGATTTTTCACTCCAGCCTGGCTTCTAGAACCTCCTTGGATCATCCCACTTTTCATACCTTCTTCAATTCTCTCGACGACGATTACCATGTCAGAGAATCTAGAAGACACACTGCTAATCAGCTTTTCATAGTATGGGCCTTGCAAGGTGCCCATGAAGATGTCAATAAGTTCACGGTCAAGAAGTGGCGGGTGTACTCTTGCAGCTAACTCCCTTCAGCGTTGTGCGTATTCCTTAAAGGATTCGCCATCCTTTTGAGCCATACTCTGAAGTTGAGTATGATTCAGAGCAAGGTCAGTTTTGTATTTGCATTGCTTGATAAAAGCTTCAGCTAACTTAGCTCAGGTGTGCACACTGCTACGCTTAAGTTGCATGTACCATTCGAGAGATGCTCCAGACAAGCTGTCTTAGAAGCAATGAATCATGAGCTTTTTATCCCTGGTGTCGCTCCCGGGATTTTCATCCTAGTACAAACGCGAAAGTGGCACCAAACAGAGTCGCCAGCAATGTGTATTTATTCCAAGAGAGGGAAAGGAAACACCGCATAAACCTGAGAGGAAGGAAAGAGCATGGTCTCACGACCAAGAGAAATGGGTTCGGGAGTCGGTTACGCGCAGGGAAGGTATTAGCACCCCCACGCGTCCATCGTACCCGATGGGATCCACACTTGCTGCTTCAATCAAAGGGTGATAGAAAAGAATACTGGAAAAGGAACTGGAAAAGGAATGGAAAGAGAAAGAGAAACAAATGTAGGGAAAATAAAAGAAGTGCTCGCATGGGCCCTACCCCACTGCCTACGTATCTCATCGGGAGCATGAGAATCAGAGCGACGTAGTTCCCCTCACTAGGGATGGATTGTTTGTGTTTTTTTTAAGGAACGGCTAACGTTCTAGCTCAGGTGTTGCAGGCTCGCTGGTCCGAGTGCGTTACCATCTTGCAAGAGAACGAGTAGGAGCACGTTCGTGCGTTGAGAGTGAATGAGGTGAGAAAAGAATTCCCGAAGGAAAGACGTTATTGTTTGTTTTTTGTCTTTTAGAAGTTTTTTTATTTGTTTGCATATGATAGTGTATCTAAATCTTAGTCATTGGAATGTGTACATTCTCACATTCCAAGATGGAATGAGTAAGAAAGTACACTAAGTGTGAAGAAGACCCTCACACTTAGTTCCAATTATTAAGGTTCAAACACACTAGCATACTTGTGTTTATTAAGTGTTTTTGTTGATTATTAAATGAAGAAGTGTTTTTATTATTTGTACCTTCAACAAGCATTGCATTTAAGTCCCTCATACAAGATCAAATGTTTAGCACATTGACCCAAGATGGGCTATATGCTGCACATTCTAAGATCATAAGAGAAGACCCCTTATAACCTTTTCTTTATATGAAAGGCCTAAATGCAATAAATGCCTACCTTTATTAGATATTTTGAATTTTCTTTGAGATGAGAAAAGAGACTCAAGAGAGGAGCAAAGGTAAAAATCTATATGAACTAAGACTCAATCCTAATTGAAAATTAAAGGGAGTGGTCCTAATGGTTTGTGAGGTTTCAACCTAAAGTCTAAAGAAAGAATGAATTAAACAATTCACTTCTAAGTTAGAAGATGAATTGTAATTCAAAAAGGGAAAGTGATGAGTTATTAAAAGAAAGCACATAAGTGCTTAACAAAACACAAAATGGAATTGTAAAAGAGAAGGGATAGAAGTTTGAATGTGGATTCCTTATCCACACTCAATTGAAACTTACCAAAGCCCCTACATGGTTAGTAAACATGTGTAAGAAGTATAAGGAGTAAAAGAACACTTAATGCACCATAAAGATCAAAAGAATTAGATGAGAAATCAAATCCTAATGTCACAACCAGAATGTACATCACATGGAAAACAAATGATCATTATCATGCAAGTCCAAGTGGATAGGCAACAAACATCATCCATGACATTAGAACATGCTACCATAAGAAAAAGGAGAATGAAAGATGAAAAGAAATGAAAAAACAATCATGAATGGAACATGTAATCTAAGGATCAGAATTGAAATGAAATGAAAAATCATTCACAAACATCTCACAAGTGTTCATGCATAACACATCAAGCCATTCAAGAAGCAATAGAAGAAAAAAAGGAAATGGACACTCAAAAGATAACACAAGTACTTCATATTAAGGACACACAAAGTTCAAATGAAAGTGAACATGCAATGATGACACCTAACATGTACCAATGACCTATAATGTCAAATGAATGGTTCACAAAGTAGGCAAATGATCATGCAAGTATGTACAAAAGAAATCATGTAAACATGCACAAAGATTACAAGGATATGACATGTTGTAATGCTTCAAATGAAATGTTTTAAACAAAAATCAAATGAGTTCATGAAAATTATGAAAACATGGTATTGAGGTTCACAAATCAGAGATGAATCACATATCAAAGTAGCATGCAAGAAACCAAGGCAACATGATGTCAAACAATGCACTTAGGTCAAGTATACACATCATACAAAGTAGCACAAAAATGAACACCAAACATGCCATAAACTGACCTAAAAAAATCAAACAAAAATCACTTAACATAATTCAAGATATTAATGACTCACTACAAAAAGAAGAGCATCAAAATTATTTTTAATGATCAAGAACAAAATTAAACAAAATCATGTACCACATTAAGAATGCACACAAAAGAAAATCAAAGAAAATCATGGAACAGGGGCAAAAAGTCATAAAATCAAGAAATAAAATCATGAAAAATTTTCTAAATGTTTTAATGATGCTCATGAATTTTTGTGGAATTTTATAATGCCATTTGGTATTTTTAAAAATAAAAAAGCAAACGTGTAAAAATGAAAAAAAATAAAATGAAATGTAAATGTGAGTGGGGGTGCATGCATAGTAATTAATCAGTTCAAATTAATTGGGCTTGAAAACATGGGAGGTGCGAATATCAAATCTGACTAAGTCCATTAAGCACGCATAACACAATAACAACCATACACTCTCAGTCAACACAAGTCAAAACAAGGATCACCGTTAGATCAAGTCAGGTTAACAAACAAGTCAAAGTAAACAACATCAACGCGCACATGTGAATGTCCACACTCCCTATCGTGTACCATGCCATACAAAGTTTAAATGAATTCAGAAAATGTGCACATGACATGCACATGCGTTTTAATGCGTTGTCATGCTCCTAGCCACACGATCATGAACAATGAACGGTCATGATTAAAACATGACAAAACCCTAGCAATCAAAGTCACCGGCCGGAGAGGGACCTCCGGTCACCTTCTCCGGCCAACAGCCACCACCTGCAACTCTCACTCTTCACCAAAATGCACAAATCATATACCAAATTGAAGCTGAGCTAACGCAGATCATGAATTCAGTGACAAAACATACAAACAGTTCATGACATGAGAGAACCGAACAAAGGAAGATTTGCCCTAACATTTGGTCTATGCCTCTAAAGGCCTATCAACTAGCCAGGCAAGTTCTTGAGCTTATAAGAAGCTTCAAGAACCTGAAAACAAACTCACATCAAGTCTATAATGGATGAAACTCGTACCTGAATATTGGAGATTTGGAAATACTCTTCAGAAAACCAGAGATCTTAGCTTCTTCTTCAACCTTGGAGCTTCACAAACTTAGCAAAATAAATGCTATACAACCAATGGTCTTGAGAGCAGAGAGATTCAATGTTGAACAATGCTTGCAAAATCTTGAGGACTGTGTAGAAAAACTTCAATCCAATGCCATTGATGATGATGAAGATGAAGTAGATGAAGGAAAGATGGTGAAGCTCGTGTGAAATCAGAGGGAAAGTAGAGAGAATGTGAGGGAGAGTTTGAAGTGTTTTGAAGTGAAAAATGAGAGAAATGAAGCTGAAAAATGAAATTGTGAGTGAGATTTTCTTTTATAGTGTGAATTAACTAAGGTTTAATGAGTTGAGTTAGATGAGTCACAGTGGTTAGACTGAGTGCACCCTAACTAACTGAGTCAAGTTAGTTAGGGGCGAGTAGCCAAGGCTGGGTTATGGTGAGGTCAAGCTCATAACAGTTGTGGTGAGGATGAGAGTGAAGCTGAGGTGGTGAGGTTATTGTGACAGAAACTTGCTAAGCAAGTTTGTTCTTTCTATTCCCATGTATGGCACGTGGTAGTATGCATTGTGTAAGTAACATATGCTTGACTAAATGGGGAAATAAAATTCGTGAAGTGTTTGTGGGATGACTGAACCAAAATCATGCACTAAACTGTCAATGCACCAGTGCCAACATGAGGTGGTTTGCAAGTGAAATTCTCTCTAACTAGTGCATAATTTGATGAGCTTTTGGATTCATTTGAAAGAGGAGATATTGGAGAATATGTTTGAGTGTTGAAAACAAATCAAATGGAAGTGTGTAAAATGGTGAAAAGTAGCTCAAAACATCAAGACACAAATCTGGCTTCATGAGCATGTGACTTGAAGCATGGCAAGGCAAAAATGGCGCCTGGGTTTCAGTCACGATCACCATGCCTTTGGACCATCATAACTCCCAATCCATTGATTAGATGAAAAATTGATAAACACCAACTTTTAAGATCTCACATAGAGGAACAACTTTGATGTTGAAAGATTTTCCATTTGAGGCCTCTAACCATGAGAAATTTATCCATACATTTTGCCCACCAACTGTTTGAGAAAATGACTGTGCGCGTGACCTGAAAATCTTGGTCATGACCTAGTTTTGAACCTACTTTGCTCAAACTTTGATCAATCATATCTCACTCAATTTTTATCCAATAGAGATGTTCCACATATGGATGTGAAGCTTAAAACAAGATCTTTTGTTGTGGCCGAGTGGAATTTTCATTTGGTGCTTCAATTTTAAATGGCCTTGGTTCAAACTCTGATGCAAAATGGCCAAAACTTGCTATTTTTAGTAACCCTTCTTCTTCCAAAAATGGCAACTTTCCCCCTTTTGATTTTTTCATGATTCCTTTGGAGTTTCTTGACAAAATTTTGTATATTGGACACATATAACATGAATTTTATGAATTTGGCCTCAAAAAGTCAAGAGTTGAATTTTTCTCCTGATTATTTGACTTGGCCCCAAAATTCTCTGATTTTTTATCTTTCTTTCAATTGAACCACTTCTAAAACCAATTGAGAGGTGATTTTCCACATACATACACTTAAGAACATATAGAATACCATGACATCAAGTTTTGTCCAAAAAATCAAAGATTCCCTGATTTAATGGGAAACCCTAGTTTTGGTGCCCACCTCCTAGGAGAAAAATGTGCAGTCTTCAATTTCAAATTCCTCAGAGTATGTTGAGTATCCTCTTAAAGGATGATGAGATATACCATTTGAGGATGATTGTGGATCAATGAGCTATCTCTTTTGAGGGTTTTCCTTCAGTTTTTGAACCTCTTGCATGTTGAAGTATGTATTGCTTCAATCTCCCATTGGATCTCACCTCCTTGAGATTTTGGATGATCAATTGAGATGGTATGAGACACGAGAGACTCTTGGCTTGCCTTGAGGCAACTTTTTTGACCTTTTTGTGCTTTGAATGATCCCTTGATTGTCCACCTTTCACCTGATCACATGCCCTGATGGTAAGAGGGATGCTATGCTTTATTTTTCTATGTTAAATGCAATGCAATGCTAATGAGATGGATATGATATGATATATGATAATGCTAAACTATGATGCCAAAAGGGGAGAGCAAATTTTGGGGTATTACAGCTGCCCCTATTCAAACGCTGTAGACCTGAACGCCTGAAAGCGATTGCTTTCAGACTTTCAAGGTATATAGTGATTGAATACCAAATATAACCAAAAATTTGCTCTGGGTGATGAAGAAGAAAAGGGATATAAACCCAACGAGACTTCTGGATTGAATCGGCAAATGAACGTCATCGGAGAGATCTGTCTTTTGAACGACGCCAGGCGAATACTGGCTTGCCATACTGTTGATGGACTTTAGAAATGTCTTTTTGAACGACGCCAGACGACTACTGGCTTGCCACACTGCTGGTGGACTTTAATAATGTCTTTTGTACGACGCCAGACGACTACTGGCTTGCCACACTGCTGATAGACTTTAGCTGCTCTGCCATTCTAAACAATGGACTTTTACCAGTTCGTGCTGGATTTTTGCCAATCTGTCGTTGGACTTCAATGATTACCAAACAGGCTTTGGAATCTCAAAATTGCCATCCTCGGATGGACTTTTGCAGCTTTGCCAAATTAAACTTGGACTTTGATGTTTACCAAACCGGCTCTGGAAGCTTTGTCAGATAATCATCCCACCTGCTGGAACAACCACCTGCAATATTATCCCACAGGCTGGAATAATATGAACAAACTATATATAATGATCATCCCACTGGCTGGAACAACCATCTTCCATACTATTCCACAGGCTGGAATAATATGAACAAACTGTATATAAGGATCATCCCACTGGCTGGAACAACCATCTTCCATACTATCCCACAGGCTGGAATAATATGAACAAACTGCATATAATGATCATCCCACTGGCTGGAACAACCATCTGCCATACTATCCCACAGGCTGGAATAATATGAACAAACTATATATAATGATCCTCCCACTGGCTGGAACAACCATCTGCCATACTATCCCACAGGTTGGAATAATATGAACAAACTGTATATAATGATCATCCTACTGGCTGGAACAACCATCTGCCATACTATCCCACAGGCTGGAATAATATGAACAAACTGTATATAATGATCATCCCACTGGCTAGAACAACCATCTGCCATACTATCCCACAGGCTGGAATAATATGAACAAACTGTATATAATGATCATCCCACTGGCTGGAACAACCATCTGCCATACTATCCCACAGGCTGGAATAATATGAACAAACTGTATATAATGATCATCCCACTGGCTGGAACAACCATCTGCCATACTATCCCACAGGCTGGAATAATATGACCAAACTGTTCATGTGCCAAAAATAAATTGGACTTTGAGTTTCAAATGAGCAATGCTAAGAATTACACCACCGGCTGGGTAATATCATACGCTGTCACTTTGCTGAAGAAGAAGTTCCCTCGATCTATTTAAACCTTGCTGGGGATATTACTGTCAAAGTGTTGAACTCTGTGGGGACTTCGCTAGAGAGAGAACAATTCAGCTGGGAATTATTCTTTGACAACTTTCACATGCTGAAACCTGCAGGAACTATACCTTGTTGCCACTACCACTTGCTGGTAAGTCCTGCTGAGGAATAAGGCTGTTAAGCCTAGGATAATTGCCACAATGCCCCATGATAGGCGAACCTTCCTTTTGACGGTTCCGTTGGGGATAATGAGTTTACCACAAACTCTGTTGGGGAGAACTGCTTTAAAGCGTCTCGTGCTGGGAATGCCTTTTGAGAGGATTTTACAGAAGACCAGATGTCCTCAAACTCTACTGGGGATTATAGATCGGGAATATATTTGGTTGGGGAGATACCAGATAACATGCCCCATGCATGGGATGGTCCATAACTCCGCTGGGGATTATTCTTTGACAAATTTCCCATGCCGAAACCTGCGGGAGACATGATACTACCACTTGCTGGTACATCCTGCCAAGAGTAAACTCCACAAGGGATGTTAGTATTAAAAGTTTCGTCTCTTAAGAGGATTTTATAGAAAACCAAGCGTTTTCAAACTCTTAGACAAACACTCTGCCTTAAACTACCTTTCACATCGTCTGCAAGGTACTGGAGGATTGGCACTTGTTGTCAACCTGGAGTATTCACTGCATTAATAACCATTATCAACACAGAAGAAATCCATCTTCGAACACCGTTGCCGTCACGAAACTTAGTGGGAACTCTTGAATGGAAGAATCGACTTAATAAGATACAACAGTATCAAGTCATAGCAAATATCTGCTCGTGGTTACGATCATGCTGTTTGGATCGATCGTGCTCGTTACCTGCAACAGAAAAAGAATATGCACATGCCCCAGGATATTGCGTGGTCTTTTGGGTCCACCATCCAAGGTTGTCCAACAAGCAAAAGTAATTTCGATTGTCTTTGTGCATGTTTTTGCAAAGCCAAGATATTTTCAAAGTAACGTTTTATTATAAAAAATCGGACATTTTTGCAAACAAAACAGTAAAATGAAAATAAAAGCCCGTGACTGAATATTCAACTTTATTGATGAAATGCCAAAAATTGGCGAATTTACAATCAGAAGCAAACCCCTGAAAGAGGCGATTTCCATAAAATTGAGAAAAGAAATCTATCCTAATGATAATGCGGAAATTGGATTCCAACTGATTCCGATTCTGTTATAGCCAGTATGTATTCCAGCTCTCCTGATTATCTTTGCCTTCAGTACGTACAGATTAATTCAGACTGTAGTCATTCGCTTTAATCCCTCTTTTGTGTGGATCGCCTTTTCAGGTTTTCAATCCACCGGGATACCCATTTTTGCCTAAGTTGCCCTTTCGGGTTTTCAACTTACCGGGTGTACAATTCTTTTCAATTATATCCCTAATTTTTGCCCGAACCTTTATTCTGTTTTTGGTTCGCCGGGATGCCCTTTTTTGCCTGGATTTTTTTTTTTATCCAGCGGGTCTCTTTTTACGAAGTATTTTTTAACTGCATCTGAATTAATAGGGGATGAAAAATCTTCACCATCCATGGTTGTCAGCAACAAGGCTCCACCTGAGAAAACCTTTTTTACCACGAACGGACCTTCATAGTTAGGAGTCCATTTGCCCCTGTGATCCGTACTCAGAGGAAGTATTCTCTTGATTACCACATCCCCGACCTTGTAGACTTGAGGTCGAACCTTTTGATCAAATGCCCTCTTCATTCTGCGCTGATATAACTGGCCATGGCATACCGCTGCTAAACGCTTCTCCTCAATAAGGCTCAGCTGATCAAATCTGGCTCGTACCCATTCGGCTTCATCTAGCTTAACGTCTATCAATATTCTGAGAGAGGGAATCTCCACTTCTATCGGTAGAACTGCCTCCATACCATATACAAGCGAGTATGGTGTTGCCCCAGTGGACGTGCGGACTGATGTTCGATACCCATGCAAAGCCAGTGGTAACATCTCATGCCAATCCTTGTACGTGACAACCATCTTCTGCACAATCTTCTTGATATTTTTGTTGGCTGCTTCAACCGCACCATTCATTTTCGGGCGGTACGGAGAAGAATTGTGGTGCTCGATTTTGAAGTCCCGGCATAGTTCAGCCATCATCTTATTATTCAAATTAGAACCATTATCGGTAATGATTCTTTCAGACACTCCATATCGACAAATGATGTCCCTTTTCAAGAAACGAGCCACTACTTGCTTGGTGACATTGGCGTAAGATGCTACTTCAACCCATTTAGTGAAGTAATCAATGGCGACCAAGATGAAACGATGGCCGTTTGAAGCAGTAGGCTCAATTTTCCCGATCATATCAATGCCCCACATTGCAAATGGCCACGGAGAGGACATGACACTCAACGGATTGGGAGGAACGTGCACTTTGTCTGCATAGATCTGGCATTTGTGACACTTGCGAGCATACCTGCAGCAATCTGACTCCATGGTCAGCCAATAATACCCTAATCTCAACAATTTCTTAGCCATCGCATGTCCTCCAGCATGGGTACCGAAAGAGCTTTCGTGCACTTCAATCATCAACAGGTCTGCCTCGTGTCTATCCACACATCTGAGCAGAACCGTGTCAAAATTCCTTTTGTACAGCACACCATCTTTGTTCAAGAAGAAACTACTAGCTAGCCTTCTTAATGTCTTCTTGTCGTTGGAAGATGCCCCAGGCGGGTATTCTTGATTTTTTAAGAAGCATTTGATGTCATGGTACCAAGGCTTATCGTCAGACACTGCATCAACCTCAAACACAAAAGCAGGCCTATCAAGACGAGATACATCAATCCTGGGCACAAAGTTCCAACCATGCACTTTAATCATCGAAGAGATGGTGGCCAAGGCGTCTGCAAACTTATTCTCATCTCGGGGAACATGGTATAACTTGACAGTTGTAAAGAATGTCAGCAATCTCCTCGTATAATCTCTATACGGAATCAAATTCTGCTGATGTGTGTGCCAAGTTCCCTATACTTGATTGATTACCAGTGCTGAATCACCAAAGATATCGAGAGTCTTGATTCGTAAATCAATAGCTTCCTCAATCCCTAATATGCAAGCTTCGTATTCTGCTTCATTGTTGGTACACCCGAAAGTTACTCGGGCAGTGAAGGGCATGTGAACACCTTCTGGCGTAATAAGGACTGCACCAACTCCGCACCCATTCATATTAACTGCCCCATCAAACATCAAACTCCATTTGGATTCAGGGTCAGGCCCCTCCTCCAGAAGTGGTTCCTCGCAGTCTTTCGCTTTGAGAAACATGATGTCCTCATCAGGGAAATCAAATCTCATGGGCTGGTAATCATCAAGAGGTTGTTGCGTAAGATAATCTGACAGTATACTTCCTTTGATTGCCTCTTGCGAAGTAAATTGAATATCGTACTCTGTCAGTACCATCTGCCACCTTGCAACTCTGCCTGTAAGTGCTGGTTTCTCAAAAATATACTTGACCGGATCCAATTTAGAGATCAACAGGGTTGTATGTGTGAGCATGTATTGTCTAAATCGCTTGGCGGCCCATGTGAGTGCACAGCATGTCTTCTCAAGCATTGAATAACGCAATTCACAATCTGTAAATTTCTTGCTCAGGTAGTAGATAGCATGTTCTTTCCTACCTGTCTCGTCATGTTGACCGAGAACACAACCCATGGATCCTTCGAGCACTGTCAAGTACATAATCAGTGGTCTTCCTTGAACTGGAGGTATCAGAATTGGAGGTTCCTGCAAATATCCTTTTATTTTATCGAATGCATTTTGACAATCATCATTCCACCTGACCGTTTGATCTTTTCGTAGCATTTTGAATATCGGTTCGCAAGTGGCAGTTAGGTGCGATATGAACCTTGAAATGTAGTTCAATCTTCCTAGAAAGCCGCGAACTTCTTTCTCAGTTCTCGGTACAGGCATATCTTGTATAGCTTTCACTTTAGCAGGATCAACCTCTATCCCCTTTTCACTGACAATGAAACCAAGCAATTTTCCGGACCGCACGCCGAAAGTACACTTGTTAGGATTCAGTCTCAACCTGAATTTCCTCAACCTCTCAAACAACTTCTTCAAGTTGATCAGATGTTCCTCTTCTGTCTTTGATTTAGCAATCATGTCATCCACATAGCACTCGATCTCTTTATGAATTAGATCGTGGAATAACGTCACCATTGCTCTTTGATAAGTTGCCCCTGCGTTCTTCAACCCAAAAGGCATTACTTTGTAACAGAAGGTACCCCACGGGGTAATGAATGTCGTCTTCTCCATGTCTTCAGGCGCCATCTTTATCTGATTGTACCCGGAGAATCCATCCATAAATGAGAACACTGAAAACTGAGCGGTATTATCAACCAGCACGTCAATATGAGGGAGTGGAAAGTCATCTTTAGGGCTCGCCCTGTTGAGATCTCTGTAATCCACACACATTCTGACTTTGCCATCTTTCTTCGGCACCGGTACTATATTGGCCACCCAGGGAGGATAGTTGGTTACTGCCAGAAAACCTGTATCCAACTGTTTCTGTACTTCTTCCTTGATCTTCAAAGCCATTTCTGGTTTTGTCCTGCGCAGCTTCTGCTTGACCGGTGGGCAGTCCTCTTTCAATGGTAGTCTATGCACAACTATGTCTGTATCTAAACCTGGCATATCTTGGTATGACCAAGCAAAGATGTCAACGTATTCACGTAGCATGACTACCAGCTCTTGCTTTACATCAGCCCGCAGACTCGCACCAATCTTGATCTCTTTCTTGCTTTCCTCTGACCCAATATTGATGATCTCAAGAGCTTCCTGATGAGGCTGAATGGTCTTCTCTTCCTGTTTCAACAACCTAGCCAACTCTTCCGGGAGTTCATAGTCTTCATCACTTTCTTCCTCAGCTTGATAGATCGGATTGTCGAAATCATACGTGGGCATAACAGAATCATTTTCAGAGAAATCCACAGAATCCAGTCTGCATGATTGGGTTTATGCTTTATTTTAGATTATTTTTGCTTGAAAACAAAAGAAAAGAAAGTGCATTATCATTTTTAATTTTCTTTGTGCAAAAATAAAATAAAGAAAGAGTAAAGGAACACAAATTTGTAAACAAAAACGTCCTTTTATTGATATTTGAACATTATATGAGAAAATATGGTGGCCCTACAAATGGATCCTCACACCTTGGGCAGAGTGTGGGATTTCATGCATTATGAAAGACAAGAATTGTTACTCTGAATGGTGAACAACATGAACGATTTCTTCACTAGACCAATTTTGCAACGCCTCGCTTGGAGTCAGTGCATATACCCATCTGTCCAGATAATCTGAGCTTTCAGCGCCATCTTCTATTGCTGAGCATGACTGATTGGGGTTGATAATTCCTCCACTGTTGAAACTGATTGCCCACGGAATCGGGGAACTGGCGTCCGGCCCGGCTGGTATCCAATGCCAAACTTATCTTCTTTCACAAACACATCTATAGCTTTACCCCAACCCTGGGCATTCCCGCTTTCGACCACTTCTCTGGCCTGCTTGTACGACGCAATTGATGCACTCGGCCCACCTGGCACATTCGACACTACTGCTGCTGAAGTAGACTCTGGTAAGTTATTGATATTCAGGGCTTCAAAAGATTGGCACAAAGTTTCATGAATTTCTCCATCCATTTCCACATATTTGAAAGTGGATAGATGACTCACGAATATATCTTCCTCGCCGCAAATAGTAACCACTTGACCCTCGAACACATACTTGAGCTTCTGATGAAGTGTGGAGGTAACTGCGCCTGCTGCGTGAATCCACGGTCGGCCCAACAAACAGCTATAAGCAGGCTGAATGTCCATAACATGAAAGATCGTCTTGAATATCTGTGGACCAACCTGTATTGGTAGTTCAACTTCCCCAAACACCGATCTTTGGGATCCGTCGAAAGCTCTCACAATCAGATCGCTGGGTCTCAGAACCAATCCATCTACTTCAATTTTCATCAGGGCTTTTTTGGGTAACACATTTAAGGAAGAACCTGTGTCAACCAGCACATGCGACAAAACTGCTCCTTTGCATTCAAGTGTGATGTGCAGTGCTTTGTTGTGGTTACGTCCGTCCGGTGTCAAATCCCTGTTCGTAAATCTCAACCCGTGGCTCACATTCACATTAGAAATTACCCCCTCCAACTGATTCACTGTAATCTCTTGGGGAACGTATGCCATATTCAGAACTTTCAACAAAGCAGCCCGGTGTGCATCTGAACTCATTAACAGGGATAATATCGAAATTTTAGAGGGTGTCTGATTAAGTTGATCAATGATCTTGTAATCACTCTTTTTGATAACCCTCATAAATTCCTCAACATCATTATCAAAATTGACTTTAGGGTCCTCTTCCTGAGCAGGCACCTTGTCATCAACAACCTGTTTTCCTTTCGCTCTTGCAGCGGCTTCAGCCTCTTTATCATTCCTTAGAGTCTGGGGAGCAAACAGTCGACCGCTCCTAGTAAAACCACTTGGTCCACTGACATTCTCAATGCTAGTACCAACAGCCTCTGCCTTCTGCCGACTTCCTCCTTGACGAGTATCAGTTCCATACTGCCACGGAACTGCCCTATTAGGCACATAAGCAGCCGATTCAGGAACTATAATCGTAACTGGTCTCGGCCTCTCGGGCACGATGATAGCAACAGGCTCCTCAACAGGCACCTGTATCTCGACTGGATTATAGTAAATGGTAACGGCAGAAACATCCTGTTCTTTCTCTACTTTATCAAACTGAAGACTTCCCTCATCCATAAGATCCTGCAGTCCAACTCTCAACTTACTGCAGCCGTTAACCTGCTTTGAACAATCCTCGCAATCAGAGGCGCATCCAGGAAATACCTTTCCTTTTAACAAACATTCTTTTACAATCAACAGCGAAGTCTTCACCAAATTAATATCCGTAATCAAATTCAACTTCTCGCCATCCAAAATGGCATTTGTGCCTGCACCTCCATGATGAGGCATTGGATTGTCACGAACATTCGGCGGCCTAGAGAAGTTGATAGCTTTTGCGTCGATCAGATCTTGAACCTTATGTTGAAAGGCCCAGCACTTTTCTATTGAATGACCTGGCACACCAGAATGATATTCACATCGAACATTAGCATCGTAACCCTGAGGCAATTTTCTGGAATCCAGCGGCTTCATAGTCCGAAGTTCAACCAACATCTCTTTGAGCAGTTGTGGTAACAAAGCAGCATATGTCATAGGCAAGGGATCAAACTTACGGTCCCTTTGTCTATTGTTCTAAAATCGGGGTCTACCTTGCTGATCTGGCGTTTGCTGTCCAGCTGGAACCGGAATGGTTACCGCATCCACCTGATGATAGGACTGATTCCTTCCTCTGCCCCCTCCTCTATACACAGCGCTGGACTCCCCTTCTCTTTTCCTTGGTCCATTGGCAAAGGGTTTCTTTGAACTTGAAGCAACATCTTGAATCTTACCCAGTTTCAGCAGACTTTCTATTCGTTCCCCAGCAACGACGATGTCGGTAAACCCCGTGGAAGGACATGCAGCAAGTCTATCCAAATACGTCCCTCGAAGTGTGCTCATGAACATATCAACCATCTCACGATCACCCAAAGGTGGTTGAACCCGGGCATCCAATTCTCTCCATCTCTGTGCGTACTGCTTAAAGCCCTCCTTGTTATCCTGAGTCATACTCTGCAATTGAGTACGATTAGGTACCATGTCCAGATTATATTGATACTGCTTCAGAAACGCAGCGCACAAATCTTTCCAACTCCTTATATGAACCCTGTCCAGCTTAATGTACCATTCCAGGGAAGAGCCTGACAGGCTATCCTGGAAAAAATACATCCAGAGCTTTTGATCCTCGGTGTAAGCGGCAATCTTGCGATTGTAAGCTTGCAAATGTGTTTTGGGACAAGTACTGCCGTTGTACTTATCCAAAGCAGGAAGCTTGAACTTGGGGGGAATTCGCACACCCTGTACGAGACCCATGTCTTCTACATTAATTCCAAGAGGATTTTGGCTCTCAATAGCCTTGAGCCTTTCATCCAGCCCTTCATACTTCTGGTCGTCATTGTAGAAACCCATGTCATTGTTGACTGCAGTGAACTGGTCCTCCTGACCATCCTCATTGTTATCAAATCCCAGATGTACCCCACCAGCAGGGATTGTGCCAACAGGAGGAGTGCGCACGTTGCGATTTGGGATTTCAGTTTCCAGGCTCTGGATAGTAGTTCTCATAGCTTCTTGTCCAATCCCCATGTTTTCTTGACCGGTCCTTAGCTCTTGCTGACCTTGAGCAATCCCCTGCATGAGGTTCATGAACTACTCCATCCTTCCCCTCAAATCGGCTAACTCTGTCTGAACTTGCTTCATTACTCTTGCTTGATTACGTCGAGTA
Organism: Lathyrus tuberosus; assembly: GCA_022829125.1. Classification (NCBI taxonomy): domain Eukaryota; kingdom Viridiplantae; phylum Streptophyta; class Magnoliopsida; order Fabales; family Fabaceae; genus Lathyrus; species Lathyrus tuberosus. The sequence goes on along the minus strand of JALAZF010000616.1, from coordinate 2,129,094 downwards.
GAATATCGGTGAACTGGGGTATCAGCTATCGTGCCTGAAACCAAATAAAGGTTAGCAGGCGCCTGCAAAAGGGGAAAACCTGCAATGCAAAAATGATATGCTATGCAAATGCAAATTCACAGTTATGTTTGTCATTTCAAGATACTTTTCATATCCTGATTCCAATCATAACCACAAATTCCTGACGACCAGAAATCATGATTAGTGAGTTTTGCTCTGAAGAGATATTCATATACATCGATCACAAATATCTGGGGACCAGAAATAGTGACTTTGTAGTGTGCCCGTGTGCAGATAACACATCACATATATTTGAAAACCAGAAATTGTGAACAGAAAAAGCTCTTTTCGTACAAATTTCCAGAAGTTTTCCAGTACATTAGTCATAGTTTCAGCAACAAAATAAGAAACAAGCGGTCAAATGGATCCATCAACAATTCTGATGGTAACCATTACAAATTACAAAGAAATAACAAAAATCACTAATCCGACAGCTCTACATCCTTCAGCTTCTGGCTGGAGTACTTAATCTCTTCAAACAGGATGCGGGTACGCTGATGATGTGGCTTCTCAATCAGCTCTTTGATTATGACGTCCCTTTTTTCCAACACATCCTCTAACGAACCCACGTGCATCAGCAAGGCTTCATCTTCACCGACTCCTTTGCGCCTCTTAATTCCAGCTTGAATTTTAACTAACTTCAGATTCGCCGTGACATCTTCAAGCTCTTTGTTAGCGATCTTCAGCTTATCTTCAGCGTTCCTTGCCTGTTCTTGGCTTCTGTCAAGGTCTTCTCGATGTTTTCTTCTTGCTTCATGTGCTTTCTTCAGCTCTTCATTTTTATCTTTTAGCCGGGTCATCAATTCAGAGTTCTCAATTCTGACTTCATCCCAAGCTTGACGGAGTTTAGCTAACGAATCTTGGCTTCGGGCTAGAGCCTGCTTTGTAGCCTTATGAGCCTGACTAGTATCATCTGCTCCCAAGGTAAGCTTCCGGAAGTATCGAGCTCTCTCATCAAAATCTTCTTCTTTGTCTGCCAGGGTTTTTTCTGCTTTCAACGCTCTCTTTTCCAACTCTTTGTTGTCCGCTAGAGCTTTCTGAAGACATCTACTCATCCCAGAGTTCTCTATCTGCAGCTCTCTAACCTTTTTCTTCCATTTCTCGTACTCCTCAATAGCTACCATGGTGGGTTGTTCAGGCTGTACTGAACGTACAAGAGGTCTCCTTGAAAAGGGCAAAAGCAATTCCTTTACTTTCGTCTCAATCCATTTGTCATATTCAGGATAAGACCTACAATCTCCTTTCCCAAAAACTGCTTTTCCAATCTTATGCTTATCTTTCCAAGCATTCACTACCTCTACCACCTTTTCATCTTTAGTTCCTGTGAAGAACAAAGATTCTTCCATGTCTTGCTTTGTAGGAGGACCCTTAGAAGCATACCCGAACTGTCGGATGGACAAAATTGGATTATAATTGATCCCTCCTTTTCTGCCAATCAGAGGTACATTTGGAAAACTTCCGCATCTTGTGATAAGCTCAACTCTCAGCAATCGATGATCGAACCAGACAATATTATCAGCTGTTAAACCTATCATTCGCTCGGACCACTTCGCAACATCTATGGTTTCCACAAAGGCGCCTGTTTGAGGCAAATGCTTGAAAAGCCAATGACATAGCAGTGGAGTGCAACAACTAACAGGGCCTCCCGTTCTTTTCTCGTTCTTGTAGTGCACGGAATAATAAAAATCCCCCAACAAAGTAGGAACGGGATTTTTAAGAACGAAAACTCTCGTAGCTTGCATATCCACAAAGTCTTGCTGATTGGGAAAAAGAACTAGGCCATATATGCAAAGAGCCAAAATGGAGTTGTAAATCGTCCAGTTTTTAGCATTAGCGGCCTCTTGGGCTTGATCAGAAAGGAATTCCAGATGAAATCCGTCAACTCCGTTTTTGTTACTCACACCACTTTTGATCACTGACTGGTCCATTTGTGTTGCAGCGGCAATTTCTTTTACACTAGGAGAGCTACCAGAAAAAAATGGTATTGTTGACATGATCGGAACCCCCAAAATAAATGAGAATTCTTCTAGCGTCGGCATCAAAATGTAATCTGGAAAGAGGAAGCATCTCAGCGAAGGCTCATAGAACTGCAGCAGGGTGTGTAGAGCATCATGTTCATACTTCGTGATAGTACGGACCATCCTAACTAAATTCCCATACTTCTTTTGAAACCTATCAAGAACATCGGGGCCGGCCATGTCTATGACTTTGAGCAATGAATCCAAGGTAGGGTCTGGAAACTTGTAAGAAACATTGTTCTTCCTTCTCTCGTCATTCTCTGTCGAACCCATGGATTGGAATCAGAAGTATATTAGGCACCTGAAATTGACAAACATAACCGTTATGATATGATAATGCAATGCAAAGGGCAATGTGATCAGGTAATCAAGTGTCTGTGCTGAACTGTGTGCGGTGTCAGTGTAGCCCTGGGAACAATATGGAACCACAAGTATGAACTGTCTGAATATAATAGGATGAACCCTTCCTTTGTGTAAAATCAACAGAAAACCAGGTATGTAGGAAGTCATGGTCACCTGCAAACCTGCAAACAACCCCCCTTCTCACATGTGGGTTCTAGGATGTTTAGTATCCCGGGCTCTCAGGTCGAGAAATGATGATACGTTCACCATTTCTGGTTTGGCATCATCATCAATCGAGGAGGCCTCAACTAATTCTCCAAGACGAAAGGTCCTCAGCTTCTGGCACTGAGGTCGAGAAGCAATAGTACATTCATCCCTCGGGGTACAGTACTATCGCCAATCGAGGAGTGCCTCCACTGATTCTCTTTCAAAAAAAGATATCCTATAGCGAGTTCCCAGCATTGGGTCCTCGGATCGAGAATGTGCAATGGGTTTGCCACAAAATGTGGTCTGCCACTATCACATCTCGGGAGGAGTGCCGCAACTGAGTCCTCGGGAATGGCCACCAGAGTCGACAGCTCTCTAGATCAACATCCTGGAATACGCAAGATGCGCACGCCATGATGGGTCCCAAGATAGCCTCGTCTAGCTGTGAATTTCGTGAATACCCAACGTACTCCAGATGGCACGTAGGTCCCACTACTCTCCACTCTAATCCTAAGTGTATACTCAAGCCTGTGTAATGGGCTTATCTCTCAGAAATCCCATCCCGCCAAACAGAAAATAGCACAGTCCAGCACAGTATAATATATGAAATGTAAATGCTAACATGCTGTAAATATGGTGATGTACAGTAAAACAATAAATAACCATACAATAAAACGGTAAATACAGCACAACAGTAAACACCCAATGAAAGAAAAATAGACAAGCGCTAGGATTGACTCACTTAGGATGGACCAGCAATAGGTCAACCTGTCCCCAGCAGAGTCGCCAGCTGTCGCTCCCGGGATTTTCATCCTAGTACAAACGCGAAAGTGGCACCAAACAGAGTCGCCAGCAATGTGTATTTATCCCAAGAGGGGGGAAGGAAACACCGCATAAACCTGAGAGGAAGGAAAGAGCATGGTCTCACGACCAAGAGAAATGGGTTCGGGAGTCGGTTACGCGCAGGGAAGGTATTAGCACCCCCACGCGTCCATCGTACCCGATGGGATCCACACTTGCTGCTTCAATCAAAGGGTGATAGAAAAGAATACTGGAAAAGGAACTGGAAAAGGAATGGAAAGAGAAAGAGAAACAAATGTAGGGAAAATAAAAGAAGTGCTCGCATGGGCCCTACCCCACTACCTACGTATCTCATCGGGAGCATGAGAATCAGAGCGACGTAGTTCCCCTCACTAGGGATGGATTGTTTGTGTTTTTTTTAAGGAACGGCTAACGTTCTAGCTCAGGTGTTGCAGGCTCGCTGGTCCGAGTGCGTTACCATCTTGCAAGAGAACGAGTAGGAGCACGTTCGTGCGTTGAGAGTGAATGAGGTGAGAAAAGAATTCCCGAAGGAAAGACGTTATTGTTTGTTTTTTGTCTTTTAGAAGTTTTTTTATTTGTTTGCATATGATAGTGTATCTAAATCTTAGTCATTGGAATGTGTACATTCTCACATTCCAAGATGGAATGAGTAAGAAAGTACACTAAGTGTGAAGAAGACCCTCACACTTAGTTCCAATTATTAAGGTTCAAACACACTAGAATACTTGTGTTTATTAAGTGTTTTTGTTGATTATTAAATGAAGAAGTGTTTTTATTATTTGTACCTTCAACAAGCATTGCATTTAAGTCCCTCATACAAGATCAAATGTTTAGCACATTGACCCAAGATGGGCTATATGCTGCACATTCTAAGATCATAAGAGAAGACCCCTTATAACCTTTTCTTTATATGAAAGGCCTAAATGCAATAAATGCCTACCTTTATTAGATATTTTGAATTTTCTTTGTTATGAGAAAAGAGACTCAAGAGAGGAGCAAAGGTAAAAATCTATAAGATCTAAGACTCAATCCTAATTGAAAATTAAAGGGAGTGGTCCTAATGGTTTGTGAGGTTTCAACCTAAAGTCTAAAGAAAGAATGAATTAAACAATTCACTTCTAAGTTAGAAGATGAATTGCAATTCAAAAAGGGAAAGTGATGAGTTATTAAAAGAAAGCACATAAGTGCTTAACAAAACACAAAATGGAATTGTAAAAGAGAAGGGATAGAAGTTTGAATGTGGATTCCTTATCCACACTCAATTGAAACTTACCAAAGCCCCTACATGGTTAGTAAACATGTGTAAGAAGTATAAGGAGTAAAAGAACACTTAATGCACCATAAAGATCAAAAGAATTAGATGAGAAATCAAATTCTAATGTCACAACCAGAATGTACATCACATGGAAAACAAATGATCATTATCATGCAAGTCCAAGTGGATAGGCAACAAACATCATCCATGACATTAGAACATGCTACCATAAGAAAAGGGAGAATGAAAGATGAAAAGAAATGAAAAAATAATCATGAATGGAACATGTAATCTAAGGATCAGAATTGAAATGAAATGAAAAATCATTCACAAACATCTCACAAGTGTTCATGCATAACACATCAAGCCATTCAAGAAGCAATAGAAGAAAAAAAGGAAATGGACACTCAAAAGATAACACAAGTACTTCATATTAAGGACACACAAAGTTCAAATGAAAGTGAACATGCAATGATGACACCTAACATGTACCAATGACCTATAATGTCAAATGAATGGTTCACAAAGTAGGCAAATGATCATGCAAGTATGTACAAAAGAAATCATGTAAACATGCACAAAGATTACAAGGATATGACATGTTGTAATGCTTCAAATGAAATGTTTTAAACAAAAATCAAATGAGTTCATGAAAATTATGAAAAAATGGTATTGAGGTTCACAAATCAGAGATGAATCACATATCAAAGTAGCATGCAAGAAACCAAGGCAACATGATGTCAAACAATGCACTTAGGTCAAGTATACACATCATACAAAGTAGCACAAAAATGAACACCAAACATGCCATAAACTGACCTAAAAAAATCAAACAAAAATCACTTAACATAATTCAAGATATTAATGACTCACTACAAAAAGAAGAGCATCAAAATTATTTTTAATGATCAAGAACAAAATTAAACAAAATCATGTACCACATTAAGAATGCACACAAAAGAAAATCAAAGAAAATCATGGAACAGGGGCAAAAAGGTCATAAAATCAAGAAATAAAATCATGAAAAATTTTCTAAATGTTTTAATGATGCTCATGAATTTTTTTGGAATTTTATAATGCAATTTGGTATTTTTAAAAATAAAAAAGCAAACGTGTAAAAATGAAAAAAAATAAAATGAAATGTAAATGTGAGTGGGGGTGCATGCATAGTAATTAATCAGTTCAAATTAATTGGGCTTGAAAACATGGGAGGTGCGAATATCAAATCTGACTAAGTCCATTAAGCACGCATAACACAATAACAACCATACACTCTCAGTCAACACAAGTCAAAACAAGGATCACCGTTAGATCAAGTCAGGTCAACAAACAAGTCAAAGTAAACAACATCAACGCGCACATGTGAATGTCCACACTCCCTATCGTGTACCATGCCATACAAAGTTTAAATGAATTCAGAAAATGTGCACATGACATGCACATGCATTTTAATGCGTTGTCATGCTCCTAGCCACACGATCATGAACAATGAACGGTCATGATTAAAACATGACAAAACCCTAGCAATCAAAGTCACCGGCCGGAGAGGGACCTCCGGTCACCTTCTCCGGCCAACAGCCACCACCTGCAACTCTCACTCTTCACCAAAATGCACAAATCATATACCAAATTGAAGCTGAGCTAACGCAGATCATGAATTCAGTGACAAAACATACAGACAGTTCATGACATGAGAGAACCGAACAAAGGAAGATTTGCCCTAACATTTGGTCTATGCCTCTAAAGGCCTATCAACTAGCCAGGCAAGTTCTTGAGCTTATAAGAAGCTGCAAGAACCTGAAAACAAACTCACATCAAGTCTATAATGGATGAAACTCGTACCTGAATATTGGAGATTTGGAAATACTCTTCAGAAAACCAGAGATCTTAGCTTCTTCTTCAACCTTGGAGCTTCACAAACTTAGCAAAATAAATGCTATACAACCAATGGTCTTGAGAGCAGAGAGATTCAATGTTGAACAATGCTTGCAAAATCTTGAGGACTGTGTAGAAAAACTTCAATCCAATGCCATTGATGATGATGAAGATGAAGTAGATGAAGGAAAGATGGTGAAGCTCGTGTGAAATCAGAGGGAAAGTAGAGAGAATGTGAGGGAGAGTTTGAAGTGTTTTGAAGTGAAAAATGAGAGAAATGAAGCTGAAAAACGAAATTGTGAGTGAGATTTTCTTTTATAGTGTGAGTTAACTAATGTTTAATGAGTTGAGTTAGATGAGTCACAGTGGTTAGACTGAGTGCACCCTAACTAACTGAGTCAAGTTAGTTATGGGCGAGTAGCCAAGGCTGGGTTATGGTGAGGTCAAGCTCATAACAGTTGTGGTGAGGATGAGAGTGAAGCTGAGGTGGTGAGGTTATTGTGACAGAAACTTGCTAAGCAAGTTTGTTCTTTCTATTCCCATGTATGGCACGTGGTAGTATGCATTGTGTAAGTAACATATGCTTGACTAAATGGGGAAATAAAATTCGTGAAGTGTTTGTGGGATGACTGAACCAAAATCATGCACTAAACTGTCAATGCACCAGTGCCAACATGAGGTGGTTTGCAAGTGAAATTCTCTCTAACTAGTGCATAATTTGATGAGCTTTTGGATTCATTTGAAAGAGGAGATATTGGAGAATATGTTTGGTGTTGAAAACAAATCAAATGGAAGTGTGTAAAATGGTGAAAAGTAGCTCAAAACATCAAGACACAAATCTGGCTTCATGAGCATGTGACTTGAAGCATGGCAAGGCAAAAATGGCGCCTGGGTTTCAGTCACGATCACCATGCCTTTGGACCATCATAACTCCCAATCCATTGATTAGATGAAAAATTGATAAACACCAACTTTTAAGATCTCACATAGAGGAACAACTTTGATGTTGAAAGATTTTCCATTTGAGGCCTCTAACCATGAGAAATTGATCCATACATTTTGCCCACCAACTGTTTCAGAAAATGACTGCGCGCGTGACCTGAAAATCTTGGTCATGACCTAGTTTTGAACCTACTTTGCTCAAACTTTGATCAATCATATCTCACTCAATTTTTATCCAATAGAGATGTTCCACATATGGATGTGAAGCTTAAAACTAGATCTTTCATTGTGGCCGAGTGGAATTTCCATTTGGTGCTTCAATTTTAAATGGCCTTGGTTCAAACTCTGATGCAAAATGGCCAAAACTTGCTATTGTTAGTAACCCTTCTTCTTCCAAAAATGGCAACTTTCCCCCTCTTGATTTTTTCATGATTCCTTTGGATTTTCTTGACCAAATTTTGTATATTGGACACATATAACATGAATTTTATGAATTTGGCCTCAAAAAGTCAAGAGTTGACTTTTTCTCCTGATTATTTGACTTGGCCCCAAAATTCTCTGATTTTTTATCTTTCTTTCAATTGAACCACTTCTAAAACCAATTGAGAGGTGATTTTCCACATACATACACTTAAGAACATATAGAATACCATGACATCAAGTTTTGTCCAAAAAATCAAAGATTCCCTGATTTAATGGGAAACCCTAGTTTTGGTGCCCACCTCCTAGGAGAAAAATGTGCAGTCTTCAATTTCAAATTCCTCAGAGTATGTTGAGTATCCTCTTAAAGGATGATGAGATATACCATTTGAGGATGATTGTGGATCAATGAACTATCTCTTTTGAGGGTTTTCCTTCAGTTTTTGAACCTCTTGCATGTTGAAGTATGTATTGCTTCAATCTCCCATTGGATCTCACCTCCTTGAGATTTTGGATGATCAATTGAGATGGTATGAGACATGAGAGACTCTTGGCTTGCCTTGAGGCAACTTGATTGACCTTTTTGTGCTTTGAATGATCCCTTGATTGTCCACCTTTCACCTGATCACATGCCCTGATGGTAAGAGGGATGCTATGCTTTATTTTTCTATGTTAAATGCAATGCAATGCTAATGAGATGGATATGATATGATATATGATAATGCTAAACTATGATTCCAAAAGGGGAGAGCAAATTTTGGGGTATTACACCTGGCATAGGCGACCATCTTTCGGCAGTAGATCTTCAAATGAATTTTGGGACAACTGTGACCCTTATACTTAGGGAATTCTGGCACGTTGAACTTGGGTGGAATCACAACATCAGACACCAGGCACATTTCCAAGGCGTTCAAGGAAGTTGAGTTGTGCCCTTCCATGACTCGGAGTTTATCAGCTAACTCACGACACATTTTAACAGCTTCAGAATCCTTAGTAGCAACAGGATTGGCAATTGGAACAACAGTATGATAGTTTTGCACCTCATACTCATCTTGCAGATCTTCTTCAGCATGAGGAATGGGAATCTGAGTAACAACAGGTTGGACTTGCAGGATAGCTCCAACAATTACTCCAGATGTGGGGATTGTCTGAGTAGTGGCTCCTTCAACTGCAGGAGTGAAGTTGAGAGGCATTCCATAAATGATGGGATTGGGAACAGGAACTGAAAGCCTTGAGGTAGATCCTTGCACATGAACATTGTTGTTTGCGGCAACAATATCACGCTATTCATTTTCCTTTTTGGCCATGACAATTATGGCTTCAAGAATCTGGTCAATCTTGCCCTTGATAGAGTCTAAGTCCTCTCTATAGGCGGCTTGCTCTTGTTGAATCTGATCCATCATTCGTCTAGTGTTGGGTTGAGTTATGTATTGGGGTCAAGGAATCAGCTTGATTTACTGGAGATGAAGGAAGGTGTAATGAGTTTCTAATTTTGAAATGAAATGCAAGATGCATAATTGATGCAATACAATGTTATGACATGTATGGATGCAATGCAAGATGTAAGATTCCAGGATCACAGGTTCAATCAATTTTGAGGTCGGTCACAGTAATAGGTAAATAACCAATATCTCTGATCAAAGAGACCCCACAGGTAGGATCTATAAGGAAAGTTCCAGGTTCTTTACCCATAAAACCACTCACGGGATAACTTCTACGTTGATGGATAAGGTTCTCAGGTTCATAGACACTAATCATATCAACATCCTGCAACAGGCTAGCTGTATTATGACGGGAGTGACAAAAAGGTCTATCCTGAGTGGAGTTCTCATGCTAGGCACACAAGGAGCGGGTCCTTAGAGTCTAACACTACACAACCACACCAATACAAAAACTGGTTCTAAGAGTTGTTCCCAGAGTCACGGACCCTTCATGTATCAAGTTGTGCAACAGGCTAGTTGTGTTGCAACAAGATTGTTGAAAAGTATTTCGGGGGTGTTTTATCGTATCCACGGGGATTGAATGTGTATTGCCGACGTTCTATAGTCGAAATCGTTTTAAAGTTAGAGTAACAAAAAGTTTGGTTGTTTTGTAACAGATCGTTTGCATAAGAATTTAATAGTAACGGTAAAGAAATTGGTTTTAAATATTTAGTAAAAGCATGCCAAGATTAGTGTCCGATAATCCGTTTTATACGTATTTACTCGATAAAGGATGTGAACTTGTCAGTGATGAATATAATCACATATCCTCTCAACAAGTTTATCTCTAACACTTGTTGTGGGATTTACCATATTGATCCTTAGATGATCTCTCACTCCAACTATCAATATGATAACATTAAAGATCAATATTTATGAACATCAACTTTCAAAACTATCTCTAGCCTCATGATTGTTGATGGATTGAAACTTAGGTTAAGTTTTAGAACATATTTCTCAATCATGAACTAAAACAAAATATAAATCATACAAACAAAGTTTTTCACCTATATTTATCGTCAACAAAGTTCACACACTACAATCAAGATCAATACATACAAATGAAGGATTACCTACCACTAATCTTGACACAAGATGTGTTTAGCTACACATATTCATGGTAGCTTGTTTCACAAGTTTCGTGAGGAGATGAAAAAACATCCGCGTCGAATAATCAAGATCGGATGCAAATCCAGCTTCTCAATGTGATAGATCTCTCTTAGATGAAGAAATATCAGAAACTTAGGGTTTGGTGTGATAAAATGAGGTTCTTTTTTAAAAGAAATTACATAAAGTGCTTTTATAGTTCACTAGAAATCAACCCAGTTCGCACTGCGAACTTTTCATTCGCCTAGCGAACTAGGAAATTGGCACCTGAGGTGCCTCTAATAAGTTAAACCGCCGTTGAGTTTTTGCATAAGTTCGCAATGCGAAATTTTATTCGCAAAGCGAACTATTCGCCTACAAGTTCACAAAGCGAACTTAGGCCCCTTTAGCTACTGCCTCATCCAAGGTGTCCTTCGCCAGGTCTTTGCTGGAGCGAAGAATCAGCGAACATTCCCTGGGAAGTTCACAAAGCGAACTTTGGTCCCTTTTCTTACTGCCCAAATTCTAGGACTGTTCGCTGGTGCTTCGCCATATGTTCTCAAAGCGAACATTCATTGGCAAGTTTGCAAAGCGAACTTACTGATGTTTCTTCCTTTCTTTAGAAACTTGGATCCTTTCTTTGTGTCTTAATCCTTTGATAAATTAGTGCCTTTTCCTGCACAATAACACACGTATTACAAGCACCAAAGGTATTTTCACAATGTTTGAAGAATCACAACAATTCAAGAATAAAATCCACAATTAAACATAAAAGAGTTGAAAATGTCAAGTATTAATAAGAAATATAAGACATGATTGGCATCTTACAAACTCTCCCCAACTAACTCTTTGCTTGTCCTCAAGCAAAGAATGCCTCTCTTTGAAAACAAGAGGATTTGTTCAAGCATTTAACTCAACCAAGAAAAGATATAAGGCTCAAATAAACAACAATTGCAAACAAGCAACAATTACAAATTCCTAGAATCGAACAATGCACAAGAACTTTATTCTTAAACAAATATCAGAAAATGTTTCAAGTAACAACTAAACTATCATGCTCATATCACTCTAACACTCCTCTTCGAAAAAAAAATTGAAGGAAAAACGCGTTTACAAATGTGGGGAAATTTCGCTCATCTGACAAATGATGCAAATACAAACCAATTCATATAATATCTAAACGATCAATAAAGAAATCATGGAAGTAAAAAGACCACTAAGGGCTTTTAAGGTTGTAGCTTGGTCGGGTTAACAATAAAGGGACACTTCTAAAGGCCATTGAATCGAAATTTCTGATGCAAAAGAACATTCACTATACAAGGTTTTCACACATCTCAACTTCATTAACCAATTTCATTCCTTTATTACAAACCTTCTCAAACTTCCTTATGCACAATTATTTGGTCTATATTTTTCTCTTTCAAGCAAGCATTCTTTTTCTTTGTTTTTCACATTCATATTCACATTTTCTTTTTCTTTTCATGCTTGCTTGAAATTTTTCAAAAGTTTGAGCAATTTACCAATCTTCTTTTTCATTCTCCCCAACTTATTTTCAACTAAAACTTAAGTGAATGCTCCTTGCTTTTTAAGGCAAGGAAATCAATAAACAAAGTTCCAAGGTTCAAGAAGAAATTTTTTTTAGAATCTCTCAAAAATTCAATGATGAACTTGATTTTCAAATTATGTACAACACAAATTTCATCACTAAAACGAGATCTAAACTGTTTAGGCTCAAAGGGCTAACGAATACTCACTACTCACAGGTAAATCACTGTTTGGAAATAGTTGTGCTCATTATCATCAAATGCCTTGATCATTTCTAATGCTTCCACAAAATCACACAAATCATAAGATAAAGCATGAATTAAAAGTATAAAAAAAAAATCATCAGCAATCCTATGCATTTAGTAGACCATGGAGGTTTCTCACCATTTTGGTTTTTGGACCTAAGTGACATAAGCAATCCATAAAGTTGTAGCAAGAAACAAAATTTCATTTGCACAAAGACAAGAAGTTCTAGGACATTATAAATCCTAGAAATAGGTAACCATGTACCTTGCCAACAATTACATGCTTAAATACTATCATTGCCATCCAAACTTGGAAGAATCTCCTTTGATGAACAACAATCACCAACCTAGAAGTTTCTTTTAAAACCACGCCCAAAAATGGAAACGTTAAAGCATACCAACATAATACAATAATAAGCATACCAACAATTTAAGAGTTGAACATTCGTTAACTGAAGAATTCAACTCTTAACAACAATAATAAAAAAAACTAAAATAAAAATGAAACTGAACCAATTTTAACTGAAAAACAAATTACTAATAATAATAGTAATAGTGTCATGGTGTAAAACACCAACAAAAGTCATCAGTACCTCAAAAGGGTAAAAAGTACATCAAAATCTCAAAATAATCCACATAGTGGATGAAGTACAATAATAAAAACTGATACATAAAACATAACAAGAAAACTTCACTTTGAAGATCAAAGGAAGTACAAAATGACATCATAAAAACTAGTCCTCTTCGGACTCAGAACCGGACACCTCAATCTCCTCCTCCTCGGAACCAGACTCGGATCCAGATACCTCAACCACCTCCTCATCATCATCATCAGCATCAGCATCCTCTGCTCCCCCTCCAAAAACTGGTCTGGCCTCAGGCCAACCAGCATGAGCTAGGAATTGCTCCCTAGTCATCATAGAGTGATCCATGGAGGGATCACGAATCTGCAGCTGTAAAACCTGCATAAAATCATGTAAATCCATCATGGCGCACTAAGAAGCCGCCATCTAGTCCCAATTGTACTAGCATATCTCTTGCTGATACGAGTAATATCCTTGAGAACTAGAACCACTCGATCCATCACCAGCACCTGTGCCGGCATCAGTACCAGCACCTGAAGACTCACCTCGCAGCCCCTTTGGTTTACAAAATTTGTCCACATACCGATCATCAATAACGACCGGGATGGTTACTTGACGGCTTGTGGGGACATTAACCCCCGCATGCACACAAAGGGCCATCATAAGACAAGGAAAGGAAAGAGGACAGTTCTTCCGCGAAGCTGAACCAAGTCCACTTTCCACAATAGCCCTCATCTCATCAGCAATAATCCTGGCCACATCAATTTGGACATTCAACATGATGCTGTGGACCAAATAGGCAAGGGGTATGGTAATGGTCGAGGAATGCGACTTTGTCTTAATGTTTGTAAGAACCAATAGCAAAATCAACTGGGCCAAATGACGCATGTCCTCTCGACGGTATCTACGTGCAACCCCAGATGGGTTCAACTCAACAGTTATGCCTTCACGCAATAGGTCACGAGTGATTTTTTCTGTGTCTCTATGAAGTCTCAAGGTTCTGTGGTAGGTATCTATATCATTTTCTCTCAATGACAGCGGGTTCCCAAGAACCTCGTTAATAGTCTCCCGATCAAACAACACCTCTGTTCCCAAAACCAAGGTCTTCCACCCAAATTCCTCCCCATCATCCGGGAGGGCATTTGCATAAAATTCCCGTATCATCTCCACGTTATAGCTATCCATAGGTGTAATCAACTTCCCATACTTTTTTCTTTCAAGGAGTCCAGCTACCGCCCGATAGCTTCCCTGTGGATTCAAATTGAATCTTTTCTCAAGTAAGATCGTCCGTCTCTCTTGTGTCAAGTATCGGGCAGCCTGATTTACCCCTTTGAAACGGTCATTGTCTAACTGAATTGGAACCGATCTTGAAGTGCTTCCGGTCTTTCACTTTTTTGATGGAATAATTTTTGGAGCCATCTACAAAAACCATCAGACAAAACAACAACCAGCCAGCAAACAGTTCATTAGATAAGGAACAAAACACTAAAATAGAATCCCAAACAGAAACAGTAAAGAAAAATTCAGAAATCTGGTCTGTTCACCCAAAAGTTCACAAAGCGAAGTCCTGGTGAACATTCGCCCTAGATTCGGTAGGTGAAGTTCTGGCGAATGTTCGCCCCAGGTTTGCAAAACGAACTAATGGCGAACCTGCGATCCTTTCAAACTAAACAGCTTTTGCCATTGTAAAAAAAATTGTTCAATCTTGCACAACCCAACCTCTATTCTTAGGGTTTGCATAAAAAATCAACATGCAACCACAAACAAACCTTAAAAACAGAGGCGCATTGTACCACTTTTAAACCTAGAATAAATTAGTCTCTAATGTCATCCTAACCTAACCTAACCACATATTCTAACAAAAATGAACAGAGAGAAAGAGAATCAAACCTGGACTTTTTGAGAACTTAGAATTTTTTTTGAAAAGATGTAGGAAAAGAGAGAGCACGTGAGAGTTCAAAATTGTTCTTGTGTTTGGGAGCAAGTGAGAATGTGAGAGTGGCAATGTGAGAGTAAGGTTACCTCACAAAATCAGAATAAGTGGGTCATGGGCCCAGGTGTGGCCCACCACTTTTTTAAACCCTTTTTTTTAATGAGGTGGCAGCAGAAAATTTTTGTGTCTGTCTCGATGAGTTCGCTATGCGAATTGGCCAATGAACACTCGCCCTAGGTTCGCAAAGCGAATTAGCTAGCGAACAAGACATAATTTTGAAAATTTTCTCTACAGGATGCTACCACACTTCTTGCAAATTTTAAACAACTTAGTACACTTAAAACAGTAAAAAAACAGAAATACTTACAATGTTGGGGTGCCTCCCAACTAGCGCTTTGTTTAACGTCGTTTGAGCTCGACGGTCCAAGATGATCTCAATGATCATCTAGAAACACTGTACAATTTTCACGATCAATTTCTCCTCCGAGATAGGTTTTCAGCCGTTGGCCATTCACAGTCTAACTTTCCTTCTTCTGCAAGTCCTCTATCACTATGGCACCATAGTGCTTAACATCCTTAATAAAAAACGGTCTAGACCATTTGGACTTCAATTTTCCCAAAAAAAGTTTCAAACGGGAATTGAATAGAAGAACCATCTGGCCGACCCGAAATTATTTCTTACAAACCTTCTTGTCATGATACCCTTTAACCTTTCCTTTATAGAGCTTGCTCGAATGGTACACATTATTCCTCATTTCTTCCAAATCGTGTAATTGAACCTTCCTTTTTTCGCCGACCAAGTTCGAATCAAAGTTTAACAGTTTCTATGCCTAAAAAGCTTTGTGCTCCAATTCAATTGGTAAATGACATGTTTTTCCATAAACCATTTGAAAAGGAGTTAAACCTATTGGAGCTTTGTAAGCGGTGCGATACGCCCACAAAGCCTCATCCAACTTTTGCGACCAATCCTTTTGAGAGCTTGACACGGTCTTTTCTAAAATCCTTTTTACCTCCCTATTTGACACTTCGGCTTGACCATTGGTTTGCGGGTGGTAAGGAGTTGCAACCTTATGCTTTACATCGTAGTGCTCTAAGACCTTTTCAAGCGGTGCATTGCAAAAGTGTGACCCTCCATCACTAATCAACAAACGAGGGTGTAGCGTGCGATTTTTGTCGGTGACGCGACAACCTTATCGCCATGGGTTTCTTCTCACCGCAATGGTAGGAGTGGGGTGCTACTTTCTGATTTCTTATTTATCCCGTGAAGCTGGAAGGGAAAGGGAAGCTATCTATAACTAACCTTGCATGCGAATGTTTAACTGAACAAACGCTTAAGAGATTCGGGGAATTCGGGGTCAGGTTATACAATGGGGAGTTGTCAGTTACCCATCCTATATGTGGTTATCCATAGGTTGTTAGCAATAGGTTCTGCTTTTATACTTAATGGTGTTTATATGTTGTGGGTTGGGAAAATTTCTCCTTTTGGGAGGTTTTTTAGAGAGAGAGAGAGAGAGGGAGTTTTTGTTGATGTCGGGCTTGCCGATGTTTTTGATGAGTGAAGGTACTAGACCTAAGGTTTTTGTTTAGTGTATGAAGGTACTGGACCTAGAGTTTTTGATTGGTATGCACACTAAGATTTCGCAATCTTATGCCTACGTTTTCCCGTTAAAGATAAACAGGGAAATCAGAGCAATCGTAGTTCCTCCTATTCTATGGGAGGAAAGAGCTGATGTTTTGGTGTCTTGTTCAAAGCCCAAGATTAAAGTTGATAGGTTATTTGTGTCTTGTTCAAAGCCCAAGATTGAAGGTAAAAGGTTACTGAGAGAGAATTTGTCATCTCTAAAGGGAGACATCTCGTCTGTTTATCACAACTGTTGGGTGAGTGTTTATAAAGGAAAATTACTTTAACTGGGATATGAGAATCCAGCAATGCCATAATTTCCTTTATAGGGGATTTGTCTTGAAGGAGAAAACTTTAACTCAGTGTTGAGCAATGCCATTTTTCCTTAGGAGTTTTCCATGCTAAGAAAAGGACAGTGGCGTGGAAGTAAATAATCCAGAGGCTTGCCGCTTACAGAAATTAAATGAAAAAGAGGATTTTTACCAGGATAAGAGATGGACGACAACTTGGATTTTTGAATCAACAAGTGTGCCACTTACAGCAGTTATCTGGGATTAAGGTTTGTTTGATTTGTTTGTTTTGATGTGATATACAGAGAAGTATCTTCCTACAGTGAGATTTTGGTTTCCTTTGAGGGGATGTCGATTTTTGTGTGCCTTGATCAAAGCCCAAGGTTGAAGCTAAGAGATTGATTGATTCCACTGGGGAAGTCTTTATACCAAGCCTAAGAGGAGGCTGGAAAAGACTGACTCAACAAGAGAGTGTTTATATGTCTTGTATAAAGCCCAAGATTGAGGCTAAAAAGAGACATACTCTTTTGGGGATATCATTACACAAAGCCTAAGAGGAGGCTAGACATTTTACTTTTTCCGGGGAAATATTTTGTCTGTCTTGTACAAAGCCCAAGATTGAGGCTAAAAGGGGAAACTGACTCTACAGGTGAGAGGTTTTATCTGTCTTGTACAAAGCCCAAGATTGAGGCTAAAAGGAGATTGACTCTGCTGGAGAGATTTATATGGTGCCTTGTACAAAGCCCAAGATTGAGGCTGAAATGAGACTGACTCAACAAGAGAGTGTTTTATTTGGTGTCTTGTACAAATCCCAAGATTGTGGCTAAACGATGTTGACTCTACTAGTGAGAGGATATTTATAGGTGTCTTGTAGAAAACCCAAGATTGAGGCTGAAAAGAGGATCGACTCTGCTTAGGGATATTAATTCTCAAAGCCTAAAAGAAGGTTGGGAGGAATTGACTCCACTGGGGAAGATGTTTATCCCGAACTTAAGAGAAGGTTATGAAGATTTTGACTTTGTTGGAGAAAGTTTATATATGTCTTGTACAAAGCCCAAGATTGAGGCTAAAAAGAATGACTCAACAAGAGAGTGTTTATATGGTGTCTTGTACAAAGCCCAAGATTGAGGCTGAAAATATGACTCAACAAGAGAGTCCTTTTAGGAGGTTGACTCAACAAGAGAGTGCTGAAAAGGAGATTAACTCAACAAAAGAGTGCTTTTGAAACTGATTGACTCAACAAGAGAGTGCTGTTGTTTTGTACCATTGACTCAACAAGAGAGTGTGGAAAGGTTATTGACTCAACAAGAGAGTACTTTGTTTGTCTTATACAAAGCCCAAGATTGAGGCTGAAAAGGGTTAACTCAACAAGAGAGTGTTTTAAGAACGAAGATGGACTCAACAAATGGGTGCTGTTGGGGCTAATTCTATTGAGGAAAATCATTATACAAAGCCTAAGAGGTGGCTGGCTTCTGCTAAGGATTATTGAGATCCAGAGGCAGGTCCAGAATGGGGAATCAACTCTTGCTGAGGATTACAGAAGAGTTGAGGTATCAGATGCCTTGAGATTCTGATTTGGGATAATGTTATACTGATGATAAGCTGACCCTAGCTGGGGAAATTTAAAGTGAGAGTTTAAAGATTGAGTTTTGCAAACCTATAGAGGTTTCAACTCTACTGGAGATTGGTTAAATGACCAGGGTTTTTCATGTGTTTGTACGGAACTTGAGAATGTCTTTGATATCCAAGAGGGGATTAGACTGTCCAAGTCTACTGGTATGGAAGAGTTTATCTTTGTATGATGCCCAAGAGTAGGCTGGTGCTTTAAGGGATAAGAATCAACCCTAAAATGGTCTGAGGTTTTGACTCTTTGGAAAGACTGCTCTAGCAAAGGATGACTAAGTTTTGTCCTATACCTTTAAGAGGTCTTCGGGGTCCTTGTATTAAGCCCAAGAGAAGGCATGACAAGTTCTAAGAAGCCGGAGGGTCCTTGTACAAAGTCCAAGAGGAGGCTAGGGATGATTTTAGGAAGCCTGTGGGTCTAAACCTAATAAGAGTTCAAGAAAAGTTTCATCGGGAATAATCTTTTCTTTAGTGAACAGTTCTAGGGTTTGGAGAAATTCAAAAGAGGTTTCACCGGGAATTAATCCTCTCTGGGGAAATGAACTTCTTTTACAATTTTCTAATAGTGACAGTCTGAGAAAAGTTTCACCGGGAATAATGCCTTTCTCTTTGTTCCATATTGTATAAGCCCAAGAGAAGGCAAGACTGTAACTGGAATTCCTATGGGGAACTAGTTTTGACTGTGTTGAAAGAGTGACCACTAGCTTTGTCTAGTTCTAGACTTAACTGTCGAGGAAAACTCTAAGCAAAATAATATACAGACATATATATATATATATATATATATATATATATATATATATATATATATATATATATATATATATATACAGATGAAATATATACTGTATGTAAAAGAGGGTAGAAGGACTTACAGGTGAGCAAGCTTCCAACACAAACAAATATATATATATATATATATGTGTGTGTGTGTGTGTGTGCGCGCAAGTATATAAAAGAAAAGCTGTTTAAAACTTACAAGCGAGCAAGCTTCCATTGTAACAGTTGTATGGTTAGTTGTTCAACCCACGACCATAAAAATAGCAAAAATATCAAAATTTGGCAAAGTGGAAAAAAATGGTCTGGGTGGGTGTTGAACCCACGACCATCAAGCCAAACACACATGCGCGCTACCACTGGGGTGTTGATACATCTGTGTATCAAAACCACCCCATTAATACATAAGGGGTGCCAAGTTCTAGGCCTGGCCAAGGCGCCATGGCCGGCCCTTGCCCAAGGCAAGGCCTAGTTTTGGCAATTTGCGTGAAGACTCCAACTTTCTCATTTCTCCATGTATTGGGGCAAAATTTAGGTGCATCTGACCTAGAATTTCATGAGGAATCCAATGGTGCCCTTGGAATTTTCAGAAAATGCCTCCATTTCAAAATCCAATAGTGATTTCAAAATAGGCTTTATTTTGCATGTTCTATGCTATCTCATGGTACAGGCAATAATAGCATGATAAATTGGTTTAGACACAACATATATGATATGTATGAGAGGTCCATAATCAATGGACCTCAAAGCAATGCATGATTTAGAGAGTTCAAGTTGTGATGCACTTACCTCTTAGAGCTCCTTGTGCTATCTGCCAAGTTCCTTGTGCCAGAAGTTATTCAATACTTTAAACACTCTTGATTGATCCCTTAGAAGCTTTTAGGATGATCAAAAGCAGCTGGAATCCTCAGGAACAAGTATTAGGCTCTTTCTTGCAAAAGTGGCAAAGTGACCAAAATAGTAACTCTCTCAAATGGTGTTCCAGATAATGGAACCAATTGGGACAGTTTGAGGATGATATTTGGAGTGTGTTTGAGGCCTGGTTTGGTTTTGGCTTGAAAAATGCAGAAAAGTCCAATTTTGAGGTTTTGGAGGTGGATTTTCTAATTTTGGTGTTTCAGATCACAAATGAGTGTTTGAACAGCTTAGATATGACATATTGGATGTGTTTGGATCATGAGCTATGGTGGAATTGCTCTCTAACTCAAAAACTCAGAGATGACTTGTAAAAGAATGCATTTTGGCCTAAAGAGAGATATTTTGAGGAAAGCATCAGTTGTAGTGCTTTGGTGTACTCAAACTGATCACAATTGAGCTCTATTAATAGTGTGTCAAGTATGTTTTGGCATCAATAGTGAATGGCAGCTGTAGCAGGCCTTTGGCCAATGTTGATCAAAAGGAATCTCAAGTCTCCTCTAGCCATTGACTTGAGGTTAGAGCACATGCCTATGGTTCTTTGATTTGGAGCTGATTCTTGACTCATTCAGTTAGGAATGTGTCAGTCCATGCCACCTTGATGCATCCATTAAATGCTTGGAAACAAAATTGGAGTCTTTTGCACTTTTTAGCCTTTTTAGGTTTGTTATGGCTATATGTAGATTCTTGGACTTGGAAGGCTTGGGGATCAGATAATTCCCTTTTTGTTTTATCCTCTGATGTGTCCAAATGGATGACAAGGCTTGGAGTTGTCCAATTTTGCCAAATCGAGCAAAATGCCAAAATCTGCTTTGTACAAGGCAGTTGGAAATGGTGATTTTGAGGGGATCATATCTCCTTTCTCAGGTTGAGTTATGGAAGGCTCTTGTGCTTTTTAAAGAGCCCTCATATGATACAAAACATGTGTGATCATAGTTTATTTTGAAACTATTTGGATCCCATTGAAAAATCCTCATGAACATTGATGTTCAAGGCTGGTAACTTAGGCAGATTTTCACTAAGTGTTGGAAAAAGTGTCATTTTCATGTTTTTTGTGATTTTGATCAATCCATAACTCAAAATCCATGAAGAATTGGAATTTATTGTAGTTGAAGCTTTTGTAGAATGTAGGAAGACCTACAAACCAGGCTTTGGATCACCCAAAATGGCTGCTTGAATCTCAAGTTATGATCCTTGGAAGTTGGTACCAAAATCACTTTTGTTCCATAACTTAGAAAAATTTTGGTTTCTTATGGTTGCCCCTTTTGCAAGAAACCTCACTTTTCTTGATTTTTCTTAATGAATGATGATCAATACCATACATTAACATTATTTTTGACTTAAGGGAGCCATATTTGTGAAAAATTCCAAAAAGTCAAACTTGATTTTGTGCACAGTTGACTTTTTATCGGATGAAATCCAAACTGTGCGATCCTTTGTAAAATAAAGTCCTTGACCTAAATCAAACCTAATGGATAGATTACATAGGTGTTATAGTGTGTATTGAATCATGTCCCAAGGTTTGGGAGCATGTCTTTGTCCAAAGTCAAATGTACAGTTGACTTTTCCTTCAAAACCCTAATTGTGGTCCAAATGAAATTGAAACATGTGAATCAAGTTTCTTGGGTCAATCCATTCTTGTAAATGGATCAATGTAGTGTACTTGAGGCCCTCAAATAATTTCTTGAGGTCTTGGGTCATGTTTTGCTCCAAAAGTCAACTTAGGGGTGAATTAGGTCAAGAAACCCTAATTCCTGATTTTTTATGATTGCATCCCCCGAGGCTAAATTGACTTGATGATTGGGTCCATGAGGTCCCTTGGAGTATCTTGGGTTGTGCTTTGAAGCATTGGCTCATGCCCAGGGGAAAAAATTCCATCTGGAGGCCTCAGTCGACCAAAACCCTAATTTGGTGATACTGGCGATCTCGAGGCTTGATTCATTTGGAATGTTGCAACCTTGTACTTGATTCTTGATGTGGGAGTCCTCTTAATCTTTTATAGGTGTTTGAGAGGTTATGCAATCCTTGATTCTTAGAGGGCTTGAAACCCTAAGTCTTGGTTGTGGTGAAATGCTCAACAATCCTTGAAGAAATTGATGAGCCATGAAGGTAAATCCATATTATGGTGATGATCTTCACAATGATGGGAAATCTTGGTGGTCAAAATTTGGGGTATAACAGATGCCCCTATTTAATCTTCTTGGACCCGAAAGTGTAAATGGCGAAGGTATTCGGGCATTCGGGGTGCAAGAGGATTAAATATCGGAATACCCGAAATTTTGACAATGGTTCTGAATGGTAGTTTGCCCATTCATCTTCTTTTGCTAAACAATGATGCTTGGAAAAGGGTAAAACTTCTGCTCGATCCTGGTCTTCAGCCAAGGAACTGGTCTCAGTTTCCTTTGAAAATAAACTTCCCCTCGATCCTGGTCTTCAGCCACGGAACTGGTCTCAGTTTATTTTGTCAATAAACTTTCCCTCGATCCTGGTCTTCAGCCAAGGAACTGGTCTTAGTTTATTTTGTCAATAAACTTCCCCTCGATCCTGGTCTTCAGCCACGGAACTGGTCTTAGTTTCTTTTGTCAATAAACTTCCCCTCGATCCTGGTCTTCAGCCACGGAACTGGTCTTAGTTTCTTTTGTCAATAAACTTCCCCTCGATCTTGGTCTTCAACCACGGAACTAGTCTTAGTTTCTTTTGTCAATAAACTTCCCCTCAATCCTGGTCTTCAGCCACGGAACTGGTCTTAGGTTCTTTTGTCAATAAACTTCCCCTCGATCCTGGTCTTCAGCCACGAAACTGGTCTCTGTTTCTTCTTGTCAAGTTCATTCCTTGACAAGAGATGCTACGTGTAGCGGTTTTCATCAAACTTCTCGCTGAGTTTTACTGGGGAGATGCCATTTAATGGAAAAAGATTTGATGTCAGACTTGCTGGGGAGACCCATTTGTCTGAGTTGTAGAGGCGTGCAAACTTCTATGTTGGAGATGCCATTTGTTGACTCTACTGGGGGAAAACGAGTCCCCTGAGAGACTGCTTTTGTGCTTGGGGATATTACATCATACTTTCCTTCGGGATTTTCACGGAGAAATGCCATATGATGTAGTCCATTTTTGAGGTGCTGATGACTTGATTAACATTGACTTTCGGGAGAGAAAAACCAATGTGTTGCTGAGAGTCTTTAGTTGTAAGGCTTTCTCTGGGGATTTTCCTTAATCAGGGAAAGCGAAGATAATATCTTCAATGGTGAAGAGTGATTTTCTAAAGGTGTCCGTCGAATGTCTTCTTGTTTCTCAAGGGTTTAAGTTATCAATGTGGCCGAGGACCGACTCCAATCCAGAAATAAACTGGGGAGAAATTGCTCAGACGCTGCATTTCCTAACGAGGGAATGACTGACAACTCGATTGAGATGACTTTTATCACTTGGGAATAAGACCGACTAGAGTGATAGTGATGCAATATGATTATGAATGTGAATAAATTATGCATGTTGTATGTATGTTTATGCTGACAAAATTGACGCGACATACAGACTAATAGATGAACACAACTGGATAGTCGGCCACGGCGGGGAATGAAAAGTATCATTGGTTCAAAATAGCAATCTTGCCTTGCTTAGGAGAGACGGTCCCTGTGGGAAGGAAGAGTTGTTCAATCGGTCTTAAGAGATATGTACTCTGCCGGGGATATCAGATGGGAAAATCACATCTGATACAGTTGATCCTTCATTTAGGCGTACTGGTTTAGAAGGAGTACTTTGATTCTGCACTTTGAGGTTCAACCACCTTCGGAGAAGCGATCGATGTTCTTTTGATGTTTAACAGTCAAAAGAATTGCCATTTTTATTTTTAAAAGTAGAAAAAATTTTGACAAGTAAATTCATTTTTGTTTTATTTCAAGAATCATTTGATCATGTTAAAAACGTCATTCTATAAAGCTAAAACAAATAAGAATTGTAAACAAAAGCACTAGGGCTCAAATTTTATTGATAAGATGGAAATCGGCCAAGCGCGTGATCCCATAGAGTATTTACAAAGTTAGAAAATGGTAATTTACGGAAAAAGGGGCTACATTGAAACATAACGACCATTATCCTTCTACCAATTTTGAATTCTGGACATCCTAAGCTTCTGTCGAAGATGACCTTGACTGAAAGTTTGTCGACGAATAGTGTTACCGCTGGGGGGTTTAACCTCATTGGACGTAGTTACTTTCCATAAATCCCTATCTTTTGCCTGGATTGTCTCTTTTGAGGTTTCCAATCCATCGAGATAATTTTTTGCTTGTGTCTCTAATTTTTTCCTGGACCGCCCTTTCGGTTTTTCAATCCACCGAGACATTTTTTTTATTATTTAGGCGAAGTATTTCTTGACTACGTCAACATTTGTGGGATAGGAAAATTCCTCTCCATCCATGGTTGCGAGTCTCAAGGCGCCGCCTAAGAAGGCTTTCTTGACCACATAGGGGTCGTCATAATTCGGAGTCCATTTTCCCCGGGAATCAATGAGAAATAATTGTATCTTCTTGAGCACGAGGTCTCCTTTTCTGAAGACGCGAGGTCAGACCTTTTTGTCAAACATTTTCTTCATTCTTTGCTGATACAACTGACCATGGCATAGAGCCGTTATTTGCTTTTC
The DNA here is from genome assembly GCA_022829125.1 of Lathyrus tuberosus. Lineage (NCBI taxonomy): Eukaryota > Viridiplantae > Streptophyta > Magnoliopsida > Fabales > Fabaceae > Lathyrus > Lathyrus tuberosus. The sequence continues at coordinate 2,104,417 of JALAZF010000616.1, read as the reverse complement.
TTCGATTAGGTTCAGTTCATCGTGTCGAGTTTGACACCATTCAGCCTCTGTTAGCTTAGCTTCCATTAATACCCGGATTGATGGGATCTCTACTTCTATGGGGAGCACTGCCTCCATGCCATATACTAGAGAGAAAGGGGTTACCCCTGTTGAAGTGCGGACAGACGTACGATAACCGTGAAGAGCAAAGGGTAGCATCTCGTGCCAGTCTTTGTAGGTTACAACCATCTTTTAAACAATCTTCTTGATGTTCTTATTAGCCGCTTCTATCGCCCCGTTCATCTTAGGCCGGTAGGGAGATGAGTTATGGTGTTGGATTTTAAACTCAGCACATAACTCTTTTATCATCTTATTGTTCAAGTTAGACCCATTATCCATAATGATCTGGCTTGGAACACCATAACGGCATATGATATTGTTCTTGATAAAACGGACCACCACTTGTCGGGTTACATTGGCATATGATGCTGCTTCGACCCATTTAGTGAAGTAATCAATGGCTACCAGGATGAACCTGTGTCCGTTTGAAGCTTTGGGTTCGATCATGCCAATCATGTCGATTCCCCATATGGAAAAAGGCTATGGGGAAGAAAGAACTTTGAGATGTATTGGTGGTACATGGATTTTGTCAGCGTATATTTGACATTTGTGACATCTCCTCATGTACTTGTAGCAGTCAGATTCCATTGTCATCCAATAATACCCAGCTCTCAGATTTTTTCTCGCCATTGTGTGTCCGTTGGCATGAGTGCAAATGAGCCTTCATGAATTTCTTTCATTAACATGTTTGCTTCTGATCTGTCTACGCATCGGAGCAAGACCATGTCAAAGTTTCTCTTCTACAGTGTATCACCGCTCAGGAAGAAGTTGCCTGCCAATCTTCTGAGAGTCTTCCTGTCTTTCCTGGATGCCCCAGGTGGGTACTCTTGTTTCGGAAGGAAGCATTTGATACCGTGATACCAAGGTTTGTCGTCTATGGCTGCTTCAATTGTGAAGATGTAAGCGGGTCGTTCTAGGCGCATAACATTGATCTTAGGTATGTCATTCCATTGACATACACTAATCATGGAGGAAAGAGTGGCTAGTGTATCGGCCATGTGATTCTCTTCACGAGGGATGTGATGAAACTTGATTCTGTTGAAGAATGGTAACAACCTTCTCGCGTAATCTTTGTAAGAAATCAGTCCTGATTGGTATGTGTTCCAATCTCGTTTGATTTTATTGATAACCAGGGCTGAGTCTTCATACATATCCAAGTTCTTTATCCTTAAGTCAGTTGCTTCTTCGAGACCCATGATACAAGCTTCGTATTCGGCCTCGTTGTTTGTACATTTGAATGTCAATCTGGCAGTGAAAGGAATGTGGGTACCCTGAGGTGTTACGATGATTTCAAGTACATGACATCTTCGACTGGGAAGTCAACTCTGACTGATTCTTGATCGTCAATCAGTTGATGAGCCAAATGATTGGCTAAAATACTTCCTTTGACGGCTTTCTGAGCATGGTACTCAATGTCGTATTCTGATAACAGCATCTGCCAACGGGCGATCCTTCCCGTGAGAGCAGGCTTTTCAAAGACATACTTGATTGGATTCATTTTGAAGATTAACCAAGTAGTGTGACAAATCATGTACTGGCGAAGACGTTTGGCTGCCCAAGCCAGAGCACAACAAGTTTTCTTAAGTATAGTATACCGAGTTTCACAGTCGGTAAACTTCTTGCTCAGATAGTAGATGCCAGACTCTTTTCTTTTTGTTTCGTCTTGTTGGCCAAGTACACAACCCATGGAGTCTTCCAAGACTGTTAAATAGATGATTAGTAGTCGTCCCTCCATTAGAGGTGACATGATAGGTGGATTCAATAGATACTCTTTGATACTGTCGAAGGCGGTTTGGGATTCTTCTGTCCATACGCAATCCTGATTCTTTTTGAGTAATTTGAAGATTGGCGAGCATGTCGCGGTCATGAGGAATATAAATCTGGAAATGTAATTCAAACATCCCAGGAATCCTATGACTTGTTTCTCAGTCTTTGGAGAAGGCACTTCTTGAATGGCCTTGACTTTGTCAGGATCAACCTCAATTCCTTCCTGGCTGACGATGAATCCTAGCAGTTTTCCTGAGCGGACACCAAACATGCACTTGTTAGGATTTAACCGGAGTTTGTACTTTCTCAGACGCTCAAATAACTTTGACAGGTGGGTCACATGTTCCTCCTCTGTTTTAGATGTGGCAATCATATCATTGACATATACCTCAATTTCTTTGTGCATCATGTCGTGAAACAGAGTAGTCATGGCCCTTTGATAGGTTGTCCCGGCGTTCTTCAAGCCGAACGACATTACCTTGTAACAAAAGGTGCCCCATGGGGTGATGAATGAAGTTTTCTCCATGTCTTTCGGCACCATTTTGATTTGATTATAGCCCGAGAATCCATCTATGAAGGAGAAGACTTTGAACTTTGCTGTACTGTCTACCGGCATGTCTATGTGCGGTAAGGGAAATTCATCCTTTGGACTGGCTTTATTCAGATCCTTGTAGTCTACACACATTCTGACTTTTCCGTCCTTCTTCAGAACTGGCACTATGTTGGCTAACCATTGAGGATATTCTGAGGTGGCGAGGAAACCCGCGTCAATCTGTTTCTGCACTTCCTCTTTGATTTTGATGGCCATGTCTGGATGAGTCCGTCTCAGTCTTTGTTTTACTGGCGGATATTCTGATTTCAACGGAAAATGATGTTCCACGATGCTGGTATCCAACCCTGGCATGTCCTGATAGGACCAAGCAAATACATCGGGAAATTCATTGAGAAGCCTTATCAAGCTTTCTTTGACAGTCAGACTGAGCAGTGCCCCAATCTTGACTTCTTTCCTTTCTTCTCCTGAACCCTAGTTGACCGTTTCCAACGGCTCTTTGTGAGGTTCAATGGACCTTTCCTCTTGTCTGAGTAATCGGGAGATCTCTTCTAGAATTTCTTTGTCTTCTTCTTCAGCTTCAAATACCGGGAATTCAAAGTTGGGAGAAGGCATTGGATCGTATGTTTCAATGGGGTTTAAAACAAGCAATCTGCGTGACGTGATGATTTATTTTTAGAATAGATAGAGAGAAATGCAAGAGTGTGTGCAGTGTATTCTCTAAAAAATGCTTGTTTTTATTTTTGGGTTGTTTTAGGATTACCATTTTCTGAAAAAAAAAGCGAAAAGTGAAAACAGCAATAAAATGCAGAAATTACAGAATGACGTTTATTTATTTATGATTTAGTCGATTCTTGAAACTACAGCCCTATAAAACAAAACTCTGTCGCTTTGGGCGAAGCGAAGAGGGACATTTACAGAAAGTGAGCCCTATAAAAACATCTGTTTCACTTGGGCAAGGTGAAATGTTAAAACAAAGATGGAAATTACTTAGACTTATGAACGAATTTTGGGACATCAACAGCAACCCATTGGCGGCGAACTCCTTGGTAAATCACATAGTCTGGTACCTTCTTTCTTGGTTTGTCCTCAGAAATGATGCTAATTTCTGGCGGAGCAGGATCATTGGAGTCTTCCTCCCAGACAGAGTTATCGTAGACGAACTCTTCTAGTTGGCTGGATGTCTTCGAGCCTGATACAAGAGCTTTTAGGAGCAGTGTATTTGACCAAGAAGTCGTACTTTCCACTCGGTTGTCCTAAAGTGTCCCATACTTCTGTGGGAGAAGAGGAGTCATCCTTCTTGATGACGTTGACCTCTGGAAAAGCATAGTTGATGAATTCTTGTCCTGCAATCTTTGCAGATTCATCATTGTACTGGATATCTTTAGAATGTCCTGAGTAATAATCCCATGGTGTAATGGGGATGCATGTATTCTTTTCAATATTGCTTAGCTGATAAGCATCATTTGGCTGACTCTTTTTCCCCAAGTCTTCTAGGTACGGCTGCCAGATAGGCAAGTCATCCATTGGGTCATAATAGTCATAGTCGAAGTTGTCTTTCATCATAGTGTCCTCCTCTAATGAGTTGGGCATAGCACGACATCCTTCCAGATCACAATATTTGTACATCATCTTGACGTCTGATCCTAGTATACATCTCGGACTCTACATGGGAAAGCAAAATGGCATATGCTTTTTTTCTTGAGATATATAACCATCCTCGTTGAGATAGGTCTCCCACTCTTCATCGGTATCGGTGGAGTCACCCTCATTGATGGTATGTACTTCTTGAGACACCGGGTGGAGGAAGCCTCCACTGTGGAAGAAATTCTAAATGGGATGAAAACTTTCATCTTTCTTAGTATGGGTACAGGCTGAAGAAAAACCAAGACCTTTATTTGTCTTGTTATCAGTAAGAATGACAAGTTGTCCCCATCCTTTTGTGTTGTTACTCTCGATCACTTCGAGAGCATCTTTGTATGAGGAAATCGATGTTCCTCCTTCGGGTTGATTCTTATCGTTTAATGACAGTGCTTGAAATTAGGTTCCAACAACCTCCTTGGGTTCTACACAGGATAAGGGTGACAAGTTGCTTATGATCAAGACCTGCTCTCCACAGACTGTGACTAGCTTGTCATTCTTGACGAACTTCAGCTTCTGGACAAGTTTCGAAGTGACTGCCCCAGCCTCGTGTATCCAAGGTCTTCCTAATAAACAGTTGTATGCTGCTCGGATCTCCATGACCTGGAAAGTGACTTGGAAAGTGTGAGGACCGATGGTTATGGGAAGATCAACTTCGCCGATAACTATTTTTCTTGATCCATCAAATGCTTTGACTATGACCTCACTGCCTCTCATCGGAGATCCTTGAAATGATAGTCGCATCCGAGTAGATTTTGGCATAACATTCAGAGCTGATTCGGTATCTACCAGTACGCTGGCTAAAGCATCGTCCTAGCAGTGGACTGTAATGTTAAGCGCCATGTTGTGATTTTTTCCTTCTTCCGGCAGTTCTTCATCACTGAATCCCAAGTTGTTGCAGGAAGTGATGTTGGAGATGATGCTGTCGAATTGTCTTATCGCCACATCTTGTTACACAAAGGCTTTCTCTAAGACTTTCTGTAGGGCTTCTCTGTGAGCTTCGGATTTGAGCAAGAGAGATAGCACAGAGATTCTCAAAGGAGTTTGCAACAGTTGGTCTACAATGTTGTACTCACTCTTCTGGATGAGCTTTAGCATCTCATCGTTGTTCTTTAAAAGGTCAGGATTACTGGATTGATCGACTGATTCTTTGGGAACTTCTGTTTGAAGTTCATTTTCCTTGGTGGGTTCTCCAACTCCTCTGTTGAAGATTGGACTGCTCCGTGTTACTCGACTGATATCGACAATGTTTATGACGGAGCGTAATGGAGTTTCCTTTCCATTCTCGATTGTTGTTGCATCGTACTTGTAAGGGATAACCTTATCGGATTTGTATGGTATTGGTCCTAGCAGATAGATAACCACATGAGCCTTTTGATTTTTCTGACCATCGTAGCTGGCCTCAAATGGTTCGAGGTTAAGAATCTTTCTACTATCAAGAGGAACTATTGATTCATGGAGTAGAGGGATTATGGCACAAACGCCTTTGGCCATTTCATGTTTGGAGATTAAGACAACGTCTTTGATTTGATTAGGAAGATAGTCTTGCATTACGTTGATCGAACCAGAACTTAAACATGGTCGAATCTCTTTTCGGTCCAACTGATTTTGAAGAGCTGGCCATACAAGGTAGCATCCTTGGTTATTCTCTGAGAAAACTCTACATCGCTCATAGTTGTGTGGTGGCATCCGACCACGTCTGCTTTGTATGCGGTACAACTTCACTAGATCTGTTTCCATCAAGCGGACATCCTGACTTTGATACCTATCAGGATTCTCGTCAGTCATATTGATCTGTTGTGTAGCTTCATCCAAATAGATTGAAAGCCACCAGTGGTCCAACAAGTGTTGAAGTGTTCTTTGGACAAGTGCACATCCTTGGTCATCTTTACGACACACTTTACTGTCCTGATAATCATGTGAAGCCAGAAAACCGAGCCTGACTTGCTTAACATGTAATTCTACCAAACCGGTATTCATCAAGCGAATATCAAAGATTTGAATCATATTAACTTAATGGCTACTTCTATCACGGTAATCCTGGATCCATCCGAGATCCATCTGACGCTGGAGGGTATCTTGTATAAAAGAGCATCCCTGATTATTTATTGAGCAGATCGGACAAGACTCGTAATCGTGTCGTGGCAGATCATGATGCTGGCTTTGCCTTGAGTCATTGCCACCAAGTTGACATTCATTGCCAGAATGTTGTGGTTCTGGACAATGTTGGGATTTGCGTGGGCCATATTGACTTCACGGATTCGATGATCTTGGATCCATCCGAGATCCATCTGTTCTTGTAGAGCTGATAGCACTACGGAACATCCTTGATTATTCTTTAAACAGATATCACACTGGTGATAATTGTGATATGGTACATGACCGTATCCGCTCTGTCTGCAATGCATCCTGACCAAATTGGTTTCTAATAGGAGTACATCGCAAATTTGATAACTGCGGCTAAATTCCTCCTCTGTCAAATTTACTGCAGTCTTCTCATGTTGAGGCAATGGGTTCGTATGAACATTTGTATTTGTATCTTGAAAGATAATACCTCATTCCTGACAAGCTTCTGTACACCGGACTTGAAGCTGAGACAATTTTCTATGTTGTGCCCTGGTCCTCCTTGATGGTAAGGGCATGTTTGATCTGCTTTGAATAAAATAGGCAGATTTTCCGGTACTGTAAGAGGAGACCTGGTTTGGACATGCCCCTTGACCAGTAGTGGTGGAAACAGTTCTGCGTACAACATAGGTATAGGGTCGAACCCTGGTGGTCGTGTTGTACGGTTGTTGTTGTTGTATTGTGGACGAGCCTACTAAAGAGATTGTTGTGTCCTTTGTTGATACTGTTGTTGATTCGGTTGGCTCTGACCAACCTGAGGTTGATACGTTAGAGCCGGCATTGGGTTGAGAGCAGGAGTTACTGCTGCTACTGGTTGATACCTTTGCCTTTGCTTTCCGAGAGAGATATTACTAATATCTTGCTCTTTTTTCTTTGGGAAAGCACTACCATATCTTTTGGTACTGCTAGATGGTTATGTATTTTTGACGAGACGTCCTTCTCGGACTGCTTCTTCAGGGCGTACTCCCACGTTCACCATTTCGGTGAAGTCGCTGGGCGCACTGGCGACTATTCGGTCGTAATAGAATGAGCTCAAGGTCTTATAAAAGATCTCTGTCATCTCTTTTTCCTCAAGAGGGGGACAGATCTGTGCGGCAATTTTACGCCATCTCTGAGCATATTCTTTAAAAGTTTCCTTGTCCTTCTGCGACATTGCTCTCAGTTGATCTCTGTCTAGTGCCATGTCCAGCTTATATTTATATTGTTGAACGAAGGCAGCGCCAAGATCTCTGAAGGTGACGATCTTGGTGCGGTTTAAACCCATATACCATTTGAGTGCGGCCCCGGTTAAACTTCCTTGGAAATAATGGATCAGTTGCTGTTGATTTTCTATCTGGGTAGACATCTTTCGAGCGTACATCACCAAATGACTTTGAGGGCAAGAGTTGCCCTTGTATTTTTCAAAGTCAGGCACCTTGAATTTGTGCGGGATTTTCACATTGGGGACCAGACAGAGGTCTGTGGTGTCCTTTCCGAATAAATCCTGATCGCGAATGGCATGCAGTTCCTTCTGCATCTCCAGGAATTTCTCCTGGAACTCATTCATGCTTTCATACATGTCTTTGTTTCCACCAAGAATTACTTGTGGAATTTGTCCTTCAGGGACAATGTGTACCACGGGTTGTGATATAGTCATTACGGCGGTGACTCTTGGTTCTTCTACGCCTCGAAGTTTGTAACCTTCAGGAGTTGCTACCATCACTCTTGCATCTTTGCTTTCCCAAAGTTTGTAACCTTTAAGCCTACAGTTCCTGGGTCTTCAGTGACCGGTGGGATGTATCCTTCAAGGATAAAGTTATCGGCATGCCCCAGGGACGATCTTTAGTCATGTTGTAACGAGGATCATACGTTTCCACTATGGGTGTAGATGTGATCTTCGAGATCACAGTCCTTTGTTGTTGTCTCTGAGCTGTTGCCAGGGATTGCATGTCACTGTGAAGTTTTTTCAGATCTTCTTTCAGAGTGTCGATTTCTTCTCTCAGCTCTCTATTCTCTTCCTCGAGATTGTCCATTTTCTTTTGTCGATTGGCCCGAGTATTGTACGAATGAGATAGTTTGACTTTAGAATCGTGACACATACGTGAGATTCGAAGGTAAGAATAATGCGTTATGTGAAAATGATGAATGATATGCAATGATATATATTAATTTTTTTGTGTTTGCTTTAATCAAAAAGAAACTTCAACAAATGGATTGCAAATATCATACTGTGGGGAGACCCCGTTTTATTGAATTTAAAAGATTGCAGCAAGGGAAATACAGTATTTTACAAAGTGCTGTAAAAGAAATGTCTGAACTTATGGATCATGAGTCCTCTCTGAAGAGAGCTCAGATGCTAGTTCTGGTATTTTCCTTTTCTTTGACCAGGGCTCTTCATCCGTTGTCGGGTTGTCAGTCCTTTGCCAAGTGAAAGGAGCGAACAAGCTTCTTCGGTCTTCTTGATTTTCTATAACATGTTGCTCTAATATATTAATCAGAGCATCCTTTTCTTTTAACAGTTCTAGAATTTTGGTACACTCCACATTGAGAATGTGGTATTTGTTCTTCCAAGAGTTCTTTTCCTGTTGAACTTTGTTGAGAGCGACCTAGAGTTTTTCCGTATCAGACATAAAATAAAGGACAGATTCCTTTAATGGAATAACTTCTTGATGAGGGTAAGGCATCCTCAGCTTGAGGGCTCTAGTTTGTACCCAGTGGAGATAAGGTTCCACAGAGATACAGTCCGGTCTTCCTAGAGACTCTCTTCCTTTCTTGTGAACATGTTTCCAGGCATGCACTATTTCTGTCTTTAGTGCCCTGTCATTTTCTCCTTCCTTGAAGAAAAGACCTTCCAGATGAACATTATGCAGGATATTCTTCATCGGGTATCCGAGTTGACGGCGAACTAAAATTGGATGATAGTTGATTCCTCCTTTAGTTCCTATGAGGGGTACATTAGGGAAGTTTCCGCAATGGTCAATGATCCTTATCTCGTCATAGATCCGATTGTATCAATCTATGTCAGAGTTGGTAAGAGACATGATTCTCTGTTACGAACGTAGAGTACTCTTATGATCCCAAAAAGCAGCAGACTTGGGTAAATGGGAAGTGAACCACTTGTAAAGTAGGGGTACATAGCATGTGATCAATCCTCTGCTGTAAAAATTCCTTAAGTGTACAGAATGATAAGCATCTGCGAGCAAGGTTGGTACGGGGTTTCCAATCCGAAATATCTTAATGGCATTGGTATCGACGAAGTTATTGATGATGGGAAAGAGGAACAACCCTTATGTGAGCAGAACAAAGATATCCTCGAAAGCAGTAACGCTTCCTATACTGGCAAAGTATAGGGATTTCTCTACCAAAAACTTGGCAAGTAAACGTTGGATTCCTTCCTTAGTGGTCATGTGAGTCCTGACTTCTGACTCGTCCAAATAGATTGCTCATGCAATGGTTTGATACTTTGGGTAAATCAGTCACGTGAGAGTATTCTTCTAGCGTCGGTGCTAGTTGATAATCCGGGAATGTGAAACAGTGATAAACCGGATCGTAGAACTGAATCAGCGTAGACATGATTCCTTCAACTACATGGACCCTTAACAGAGACAACAGCCCTCCGTACTTAGCTCTGAAAGCATTAGGGTTGGTGATCATCCTTGCCAGCCCCCTTAAATCCTCTAGATTTGAAGCCTTGAAGGTGTACTTGTGCGTCTTTCTTCTACCGAAATACATAACACAATCTTTCTCTCTGATATTTGCAATCATTGTTTTAGTTTAATTTGAAAAGAAAGAGAAGAGAAAAGAAGATTTTTTTTCTTTGTTTTAAGAGTTTTTTTTTAAATGAATGCATGAATGCAACACACAAAAACATTGAAAAAACATGGGTTCAAGGGTTCAATGTCACGAGCATGGAGTCATGGCTCTACCTATCCCCAAAGGTTGTATTCTAGTGAATTTTTGTACCTATAGAACAGGTTAAAAGTTCCCAAAATCATTCACCCCCTAGGGATAACAACAGCAAGCTGGTTCACCCGAGAGAGCTGTAGCATCCTAGGGTAATCTCAATTGAGTGTAGTATCGCATGTCAACTATTTCCAATAGCTACCGCACTACCAAACAACCACATGGTTAATGCCTACTAAATCCCCAGTTTCACAGATACCATATTGGGACAATCTACTTTCACGACGAAGTCGTTCAAGATTGAATCCGCAAAGGGTGTCTCCACTGATTTGATGGTCTACCAGGATCGCTTATTCGGGAATCACTCCTTGTAAGACCACCCGTCTATGCCATCACCTATCTTAGGGTTCTCTCAAACTTTCCACATGCGACATCACTCGCATTCCCATTGACAGAAAAATAAACACGGATATCAAGTAGGAAAAGCGATATATATATATATATATATATATATATATATATATATATATACAGTATAATTCCTAAAACTAACATCCTAGACCTCTTAGGAATTCTAGTCTTAATTTGGCGCCCAAGTAGAGTCGCCATTTTACTATTGGAAAATGGGGACAAATGATGACTATGGTAAGATAGATCCTAATGGGACTCCCCAGCAGAGTCGCCTTTTTTCTGTAGCGTGCGATTTTTGTCGGTGACGCGACCACCTTATAGACATGGATTTCTTCTCACCGTAATGGTAGGAGTAGGGTGCTACTTTCTGATTTCATATTTATCCCGTGAAGCTGGAAGGGAAAGGGAAGCTATCTAAAACTAACCTTTCACGCGAATGTTTAACTGAACAAACGCTTAAGAGATTTGGGGAGTTCGGGGTCAGGTTATACAATAGGGAGTTGTCAGTTACCCATCCTATATGTGGCTATCCACAGGTTGTTAGAAATAGGTTCTGCTTTTATACTTGATGGTGTTTATATGTTGTGGGTTGGGAAAGTTTCTCCTTTTGGGAGGTTTTTTAGAGAGAGAAAGAGAGAGAGAGATTGAGAGAGAGAGAGAGTTTTTGTTGATGTCGGCCTTCCCGATGTTTTTGATGAGTGAAGGTACTAGACTTAAGGTTTTTGTTTAGTGTATAAAGGTATTGGACCTAGAGTTTTTGATTGGTATGCTCGCTAAGATTTCGCAATCTTATGCCTACGTATTCCCGTTAAAGATAAATAGGGAAATCAGAGCAATCATAGTTCCTCCTATTCTATGGGAGGAAAGAGATGATGTTTTGGTGTCTTGTTCAAAGCCCAAGATTGAAGATGAAAGGTTATTTGTGTCTTGTTCAAAGCCCAAGATTGAAGCTAAAAGGTTACTGAGAGAGAATTTATCACCTCTAAAGGGAGACATCTCGTTTGTTTATCACAACTGTTGGGTGAGTGTTTATAAAGGAAAATTACTTTAACTGGGATATGAGAATCCAGCAATGCCATAATTTCTTTTATAGGGGATTTGTCCTGAAGGAGAAACTTTAACTCAGTGTTGAGCAATGCCATTTTTCCTTAGGTGTTGTCCTTGCTAAGAGAAGGACAGTGGCGTGGATGTAAATAATCTAGAGGCTTGCCGCTTACAGTAATTAGATGAAAGAGAGGATTTTTACCAGGATAAGAGATGGACGACAACTTGGTTTTTTGAATCAACAAGTGTGCCAATTACAGCAGTTATCTGGGATTAGGATTTGTTTGATTTGTTTGTTTTAATGTGTGATAACATAGAGAAATATCTTCCTATAGAGAGATTTTGATTTCCTTTGAGGGGATGTTGATTTTTGTGTGCCTTAATCAAAGTCCATGATTGAAGCTAAGAGATTGATTGATTCCACTAGGGAAGTGCTTATACCAAGCCTAAGAGGAGACTGGAAAAGACTTGCTCAACAAGAGAGTGTTTATCTGTCTTGTACAAAGCCCTAGATTGAGGCTAAAAAGAGATTGACTCTTTTGGGGATATAATTATACAAAGCCTAAGAGGAGGCTAGACATTTGACTTTTTCCGGGGAAATATTTTGTCTGTCTTGTACAAAGCCCAAGATTGAGGCTAAAAGGGGAAACTGACTCTACGGGTGAGAGGTTTTATCTGTCTTGTACAAAGCCCAAGATTGAGGCTAAAAGGGGAAACTGACTCTACGGGTGAAAGGTTTTATCTGTCTTGTACAAAGCCCAAGATTGAGGCTAAAAGGAGATTGACTCTGCTTGAGAGATTTATACGGTGTCTTGTACAAAGCCCAAGATTGAGGCTGAAATGAGACTGACTCAACAAGAGAGTGTTTTATTTGGTGTCTTGTACAAAGCCCAAGATTGAGGCTGAACGATGTTGACTCTACTAGTGAGAGGATATTTATGGGTGTCTTGTACAAAGCCCAAGATTGAGGCTGAAAAGAGGATCGACTCTGCTTAGGGATATTAATTCTCAAAGCCTAAAAGAAGGCTGGGAGGAATTGACTTCGCTGGGGAAGATGTTTATCCCGAGCTTAAGAGAAAGTTATGAAGATTTTGACTTTGTTGAAGAAAGTTTATATATGTCTTGTACAAAGCCCAAGATTGAGGCTAAAAAGAATGACTCAACAAGAGAGTGTTTATATGGTGTCTTGTACAAAGCCCAAGATTGAGGCTGAATAGATGACTCAACAAGAGAGTCCTTTTAGGAGGTTGACTCAACAAGAGAGTGCTGAAAAGGAGATTGACTCTACAAGAGAGTGATGTTGTTTTGTACCATTGACTCAACAAGAGAGTGTGCAAAGGTTATTGACTCAACAAGAGAGTACTTTGTTTGTCTTGTACAAAACCCAAGATTGAGGCTGAAAAGGGTTAACTCAACAAGAGAGTGTTTTAAGAAAGAAGATGGACTCAACAAAAGGGTGCTGTTGGGGCTAATTCTGTTGAGGAAAATCATTATACAAAGCCTAAGAGGAGGCTGGCTTCTGCAAAGGATTATTGAGATCCAGAGGCAGGTCCAAAATGGGGAATCAACTCTTGTTGAGGATTACAGAAGAGTTGAGGTATCAGAAGCCTTGAGGTTATGATTTGGGATAGTGTTATACTAATGATAAGCTGATCCTGGCAGGGGAAATTTAAAGTGAGAGTTTAAAGATTGAGTTTTGAAAACCTATAGAGGTTTCAACTCTACTGGAGATTGGTTAAATGACCAGGGTTTTTCCTGTGTTTGTAGGGAACTTGAGAATGTCTTTGAGATCCAAGAGGGGATTAGACTGTCCAAGTCCACTGGTATGGAAGAGTTTTTCTTTGTATGATGCCCAAGAGGAGACTGGTGCTTTAAGGGATGAGAATCAACCCGGAAATGGTCTGAGGTTTTGACTCTTTGGAAATGTGAGAGCAAAAATTGTCTCTACAAGTCAATATATGTTTTGATGATAACAATATGTATTTGTGAAAGAACCATCTCATGTTCTAACATATGTTGTGTGCAGATCATAATTATAGAATATATCAGACCCAACCAGCACCAGCCAAATGAGCGAAATTGATAATATGCGAAGTTACTATGTGTGACACAAACCGCAAGAAGCAGGAACACTTCTGTATCTGATTGTGATCAGTCAGATCCAAGGATGCTGATATTGCAGATGCAATGCTCTTGTGGATGCTCTCTGAAAGTGGTCTAGATTCTGAAGATTGCGAAGCTTCTGAAAAAGAGAACTGAAGTGCTGAAGACTCTCATGACTTGAAGTTCTGAAGGCGGAAGGCTCTGAAGACCAAGTGCAGAAAGACTCTGAAGACCTATGTGTTCTGAAGATTAAGGTTCTGAAGATCAAGTATTGAAGACTCCGATGACTGATTCCTAATGGATAAGTTCTGAAGTTTCAGAAGACTTGAAGAAGTAAAGGATAACGTGCTTAAAGACAAGTGTTGAAGTTCTGAAGACTGATTCCTAATGGACTTCTTCAATTGACTGAAGACTTGACGTATCAGATATCCTGACTAAGAAGACTTTACTCATGCTTCATCAATTAAACATCAGAAGCCTCTGAAGTTCAGAAGTCACATGTTACCGTTGTGAGTAACTGTACACGGTGCCCAAGAAAGATATATCCCATCACTTCTCCTACAGCAAAAAGGAGATATGTCAGTATAGCTAATTATTACACAATGTCTCTTTCCCAACGACCAACAATATTTCAAACGGCTATATTTCTACCAGGCTATTTAAAGGAAAGAGTATTCGCTTCTAATAGAAGACTGTGGAACGACGAAGGACGTCGACGACAACACAGTCCACAAATCGATTCATTCCATCAAAGGTGAATTGATCAAGTCATTGTGTGAAGATAGCAACAACTATGAGTTCTCATTGTAACACTTAGAATATCCAAAGTTATCACCATTTACACATGGCCATTGTTGTTGAAGCTCAAAGATCATCATTCAACACAACAATAATGAATCGGTATAGAAGCTGTTGATGAAGAAGACAACATTGCAAATTAGTCAAGTCATCAACCACCTTCTCGTCAGCGCTACATTGAAGATCTGAAGCAAGGAGTTGTTGCTCAAAGCTTGCTCACCCCAAAGACGAAGAAGAAGAAGAAGATCTACAAGATGTCAACAACTGTCAAATCATTATACATCTCTGTAGTTTCTTAGAATAGCAAGGAGCTGTTGCTCACATCTTGCTTGAATACTTGTGTGTTCTTTTGTACTTAAACTTAGGAGTAATCTGCTTGTTAAGAAGCATCTATGTAATCTCCTGTATAACTAATTCTTGGTGAATTAGGATTCCTTGAGTGGTTAGTGAGACCGGAGACTCGAGAAGACAATGGCGAGATGTCATTGTGGGAAAAGCCTGAAATAGGATCAGTAGCGTTATATTCATTGCGATGAATCCTTGAACGTCTAACTGTGAAAGCCTAGCAGTAGATCTTGTGAGATTGGAACCTGCAGGTCAATGTTTGTTATATTCATTAAGTTGAATCCCTGAACGGTTCATTGTATATTAGTCACAGTGCGGCTGTGCAAGTGGTTAGTCACCGGCTGTTGCCCGTGCATCTGTAATCGAGATTGATTATAGTGGATTAAGACCTTGTGTTCAAGGTGAAATCACCTGAGGAGGGTGGACTGGATTAGCCTTTGTGGTGAACTAGGATATATCGTGTGTTCTTTACTCTTATGCTTAATGTCTTAGTTTATCTTTCTATATAGAGTATCAGAACCTTACACACGCAAGTCAGAACCTTGCAGCTTAACTCTGATAAGCTTCCGATCTGCAAATTCTGAGAAGTGGATCTTATATTCAGACTCTTGTTAGTTCTGAAGCCTCATGCTTAGCAAGTCTGAATGTAACGTTGTCAGTCAGAGTCTCTCAACGAACTCTGATGTAATCCTTAGTGGTTCAACAACAAGAAACGAAAAGTAGTCAAAAGAGCAAATACACAATTCAAACCCCCCCTTTCTTGTGTCTTTCTCACAGCTTCAGGAAAGACTGCTCTAGCAAAGGATGACTAAGTTCTATCCTATACCTTTAAGAGGTCTTCAGGGTCCTTGTATTAAGCCCAAGAGAAGGCATGAGAACTTCTAAGAAGCTGGAGGGTCCTTGTACAAAGCCCAAGAGGAGGCTGGGGATGCTTTTAGGAAGCCTGTGGGTCTAAATCTAAGAAGAGTTCAAGAAAAGTTTCACCGGGAATAATCTTTTCTTTAGAGAAAAGTTCTAGGGTTTGAAGAAATTCAAGAGAGGTTTCACCGGGAATTAATCCTCTCTGGGGAAATGAACTTCTTTGACAATTTTCTAATAGTGACAGTCTGAGAAAAGTTTCATAATGCCTTTCTCTTTGTTCCATATTGTATAAGTCCAAGAGAAGGCAAGACTGTATCTGGAATTCCTATGGGGAACTAGTTTTGACTGTGTTGAAAGAGTGGCCACTGGCTTTATCTAGTTCTAGACTTAATTGTCGGGGAAAACTTTAAGCAAGATAATATACAGGCATATATATACAGAAGGACTTACAGGTGAGCAAGCTTCCAGCACAAAAATATATATATATATATATATGTGTGTGTGTGTGTGTGTGTGTGTGTGCAAGTATGGAAAAGAAAAGTTGTTTAAAACTTACAAGCAAACATGCTTCCATTGTAACACCTGTATGGTTAATTGTTCAAAAAATTAAAGAAAGTTTTGATAACAACTATAAGTTTGAACCTAAATCAAAAGGGAAAGTTGTTTTGAAAAGAAGATTGGGGCTTATACTCAAGGAGAGACCCAGATGAAAAACAGTAATCGTACCGTTGATCTGAAAATTGTACTGGGGCTTATACAATGACTGAGGCCCAAAATTGTTTATGTACAAAAGGTGTTGGGTCTTACACTCTATTAGAGGCCCAAAGTGTATTTAAAAAAGAAAAATGGGACTTACAACACAAGGGGAGGCCCAGATGGTTATTGTTTAAAAGGCGACGATCTCGCCGAGATTTTGAAAACCGTATCGGGACTTATACAATGACTGAGGCCCAAAAATGGTTTCCTGTACAAAGGGGTTGGATCTTACACTCTATTAGAGGCCCAAAAGTGTTCTAAAAAAGATTTGTGAGGGTGAAAATAATCAAAACCCTAATTTGATATTTAAATGTATTTTAATTGAATAAAAATTCAATTAAAATGATCAAAATTATCAAACATGTATAAAAAACAAATTGTGATCTTGGATTAATGTTTGAAAAACCATGTTTCATTCATAGAATGATTTTAAAACCATTTGAAGTTGGAAAATCTAGAGAAAGAAATATTTTAAGTGTTAAAACAACAAATAAAACATAATTCTTTACAAAAATACTAAATATATGAAATAAATAATATTTTTGTGAAATTTTATGGAATAAAATATTTTAACATTTTTGGGAATTTTCAAAAAAAAAAGAACCAATCAAAAATAATTAAAATTGAGAGAGAAATTAATTTTGGAATTAATTAACAAAAGCCATAAAAATAGAAAAAATATCAAAATATGGCAAAGTGGAAAAAAATGGTCTGGGTGGGTGTTAAACCCACGACCATCAAGCCAAACACACATGCGCCTACCACTGGGGTGATGATACATCTGTGTATCAAAACCACCCCATTAATACATAAGGGGTGCCAAGTTCTAGGCTTGGACAAGGCGCCATGGCTGGCCCTTGCCCAAGGCAAGGCCTAGTTTTGGAAATTTGCGTGAAGGCTCTAACTTTCTCATTTCTCCATGGATTGGGACAAAATTTAGGTGCATCTGACCTAGAATTTCATGAGGAATCCAATGATGCCCTTGGAATTTTCAGAAAATGCCTCCAATTCAAAATCCGATAGTGATTTCAAAATAGGCCTAATTTTGCATGTTCTATGCTATCTCATGGTACAGGCAATAATAGCATGATAAATTGGTTCAGACACAACACATATGATATGTATGAGAGGTCCATAATCAATGGACCTAAAAGCAACGCATGATTTAGAGAGTTCAAGTTGTGATGCACTTACCTCTTGGAGCTCCTTGTGCTATCTTCCAAGTTCCTTGTGCCAGAAGTTATTCAATGCTTTGAACACTCTTGATTGATCTATAGATGCTTTTAGGATGATCAAAACTAGCTGGAATCCTCAGGAACAAGTATTAGGCTCTTTCTTGCAAAAGTGGCAAAGTGACCAAAATAGCAACTCTCTCAAACGGTGTTCCAGATGAGGGAAACCAATTGGGACAATTTGAGGATGATATTTGAAGTTTTTTTAAGGTCTGGTTTGGTTTTGGAAGTGACTGAATTAAGGCATGGCTTGAAAAATGCAGAAAAGTCCAATTTTGAGGTTTTGGAGGTGGATTTTCTGATTTTGGTGTTTCAGATCACAAGTGAGTGTTTGAACAGCTTAGATATGACATATTGGATGTGTTTGGATCATGAGCTGTGGTGGAATTGCTCTCTAACTCAAAAACTCAGAGATGACTTGCAAAAGAAGGCATTTTGGCCTAAAGAGAGAGATTTTGAGGAAAGCATCAGTTGTAGTGCTTTGGTGTACTCAAACTGATCACAATTGAGCTCTATTTATAGTGTGTCAAGTTTGTTTTGGCATCAATAGTGAATGGCAGCTAAAGCAGGCCTTTGGCCAATGTTGATCAAAAGGAATCTCAAGTTTCCTCTAGCCATTGACTTGAGCTGATTCTTAACTCATTCAGTTAGGAATGTTTCAGTCCTTGCCACCTTGATGCACCCATTAAATGCTTGGAAACAAAATTGGAGTCATTTGCACTTTTTAGCCTTTTTAGTTTTGTTATGGCTATATGTAGATTCTTGGACTTGGAAGGCTTGGGGATCAGATCATTCCCCTTTTGTTTTATCCACTGATGTGTCCAAATGGATGACAAGGCTTGGAGTTGTCCAATTTTTCCAAATCGAGCAAAATTCCAAAATCTACCTTGTACAAGGCAGTTGGAAATAGTGATTTTGAGGGGATCATATCTCCTTGCTCAGGTTGAGTTATGGGAGGCTCTTGTGCTTTTTAAAGAGCCCTCATATGATACAAAACATGTGTGATCATAGTTTATTTTGAAACTATTTGGATCCCATTGAAAAATCCTCATGAACATTGATGTTCAAGGCTGGTAACTTAGGCAGATTTTCACTAAGTGTTGGAAAAAGTGTAATTTTCATGTTTTTTGTGATTTTGATCAATCCATAACTCAAAATCCATGAAGAATTAGAATTTCTTGTAGTTGAAGCTTTTGTAGAATGTAAGAAGACCTACAAATCAGGCTTTGGATCACCCAAAATGGCTGCTTGGATCTCAAGTTATGATCCTTGGAAGTTGTACCAAAATCACTTTTGTTCCATAACTTAGAAAAATTTTGGTTTCTTATGGTTGCCCCTTTTGCAAGAAACCTCACTTTTCTTGATTTTTCTTAATGAATGATGATCAATACTATACATTAACATTATTTTTTAGTTAAGAGAACCAGATTTGTGAAAAATTCCAAAAAGTCAAACTTGATTTTGTGCACAGTTGACTTTTTATCGGATGAAATCCAAACTGTGCGATCCTTTGTGAAATCAAGTCCTTGACCTAAATCAAACCTAATGGATGGATTCCATAGGTGTTATAGGGTGTATTGAATTATGTCCCAAGGTTTGGGAGCATGTCTTGGTCCAAAGTCAAAGGTACATTTCACTTTTCCTACAAAACCATAATTGTGGTCCAGATGAAATTGAAACTTGTGAATCAAGTTTCTTGGGTCAATCGATTCTTGTAAATGGATCAATATAGTGTACTTGAGGCCCTCAAATCATGTCTTGAGGTCTTGGCTCATGTTTTGCTCCAAAAGTCAACTTAGGGGTGAATTAGGTCAAGAAACCCTAATTCCTGATTTTTTATGAATGCATCCCCTGAGGCTAAATTGACTTATTGATTGGGTCCATGAGGTCCCTTGGAGTGTCTTGGGTTGTGCTTTGAAGCATTGGGTTATGCCCAGAGGAAAAAATTCCATCTGGAGGCCTCAGTCTACCAAAACCCTAATTTGGTGATACTGGCGATCTCGAGGCTTGATCCACTTGGAATGTTGCAACCTTGTGCTTGATTCTTGATGTGGGAGTCCTCTTGATCTTTTATAGGTGTTTGAGAGGTTATACAAGTTGAAGATCATGTCATTCCTTGATAGATCCTTTGTCTAAGGCTCTAGGAGGGCTTGAAACCCTAAGAGTGTGTTTGGATGAAACATTTTAATGAGGGAAAGTAGTTTTTTGAAGGAATTTGGAATGACTTAGTCAAAATCCATTGTTTGGATAAAAAATATGAAGAATTGTTAAAATGATGTAAATTTATGGAGCATTTTTTTCATGTTAAATTTAAGGAATTTAAAATGATACCAAAAAGTAAAGAATTTCAAATTGCTTCTTCACTCTATATAATGCAAATGTTAAATTGTTTGTTATTAATTTTTCAAATTTTGCAAAATGGTCCTCGTATTTTATAAAAATTTCAAATTCACCCCTAAAATTTTCAAAAATTTGCAAATAAGTCCTTAATAATTTTCAAAATTTACAAATTAGTCCCTAATAATTTTCAAAAATTGCAAACTGGTTCCTATTTTTTCATATTTTGAATTTGACCCAAAAGTTTTAAAATTTATGAAAATGATCTCCAAAATTCAACAACGAATCATTTTAATACTCCATCCAAACAAAATAATTTTAAAATGAATGAATTTCAATTGAATCATTTGAATTACTTAGAATTTTAAATTCCCTAAAAATTCTCAATTACCTCATCCAAACACACTCTAAGAGTGTGTTTGGATGAAGCATTTTAATGAAGGAAAGTAATTTTTTGAGGGAATTTAAAACGACTTACTCAAAATCCATTGTTTGGATAAAAAATATGGAGAATTGTTAAAATGATGTAAATTTATGGAGTATTTTATTCATGTTACATTTAAGGAATTTAAAATGACACCAAAAAGTAAGGAATTTCAAATTGCTTCTTCACTCTATATAATGAAAATATTAAATTGTTTATTAATTTTACAAATTTAGCAAGATGGTCCTCATATTTTATGAAAATTTCAAATTCACCCTCAAAATTTTCAAAAAATTGCAAATAAGTCCCTTATAATTTTCAAATTTTACAAATTGGTCCCTTTAAATTTTCAAAAATTTCAAATTGGTCCCTATTTTAAATATTTAAAATTTGACCCAACAGTTTTAAAATTTATGAAAATGACCCTAAAATTTAACAATGAATTATTTTAATACTCCATCCAAACAAAAGAATTTAAAAATGAATGAATATCAATTGAATCATTTGAATTACTTAGAATTTTAAATTTCCTAAAAATTCTCAATTACCTCATCCAAACACATTCTAAGTCTTGGTTGTGGTGAAATGCTCAACAATCCTTGAAGAAATTGATGAGGTATGAAGGTACATCCATATTGTGGTGATGATCTTCACAATGATGAGAAATCTTGGTGGTCAAAATTTGGGGTATGACAGAGGGGTGCCAAAATGGGAGAATATATTTTTCTTTAAAAACTTGATCACCGTTTTGCCATCGGCCCTCGGTGATGCAATTGCTTCCACCCACTTGGAAACATAGTCAACCGCAACCAAAATATACTCATTTGAAAAAGATGGGGGGAATGGTTCAACAAAATCAATGCCCCAACAATCGAAAACTTCCACTTCCAAAATAGTTTGCAAGGGAATTTCATTCCGTTTTCCAATCCCGCCACTTATTTGGCATATGTCACAACTTTTCGCGTGGAGGTTTGCATCTTTAAACAATGTTGGCCAAGAAAAGCCCGATTTGAGGCCTTTTATTGTCGTTCTTAAACCATTGTAATGCCCTCCATATGGCAAGTTGTGACAATGCCAAAGGATACTTTTAGCTTCGTCAAGAGTGACACACCTTCTCAACAAATTATCACCTCCTAACTTAAAAAGACATGGCTCATCCCAAACATAAAAGTTAGCATCTGAGAAGAATTTTCGTCTTTGATTCCAAGTTAAATCCTCCGGTATAAATCCGGTTGCTTTATGGTTAGCAAAATTTGTGAACCAAGGCCTAACTTGTACCTGAAACAGTTTTTCATCCGAAAATTCTTATCGGACCGCATTCTCTCGATGTGTTACTTCTACATTGACTAAATGGGATAAATGATCCGCTACCAAGTTTTCAGACCCCTTCTTGTCGCGGATTTCCAAATTAAATTCTTGTAACAAAAGGATCCACCGGATTAGCCTTTGCTTTGAATCCGGCTTGGTAAGCAGATATTTAATGGCCGAGTGGTCAGTGTAGACTATAACTTTTGAACCAATCAAGTAAGACCGAAATTTCTCGAGAGCATACACTATAGCGAGTAATTCTTTTTCTGTGGTGGCATAATTCACTTGTGCCTTATTTAAAACTTTACTTGCGTAATGTAGGGCATGAAAAATTTTGGTCTTTCTTTGCCCAAGCACCGCACCAACGGCATATTCGCTTGCATCACACATCAATTCAAAATTTAAAGTCCAATTTAGAGCAATGATTATGGGTGCGGTGATGAGTTTTTCTTTTAAAATTTGAAAGGAATTTAAACATTCATCATCAAAGAAGAAAGACTTATCTTTGTTGAGCAGATTACTCAAAGGTCTTGCAACTTTGGAGAAGTCATTGATGAACCGCCTATAAAATCCCACATGGCCTAGA
Organism: Lathyrus tuberosus; assembly: GCA_022829125.1. Classification (NCBI taxonomy): domain Eukaryota; kingdom Viridiplantae; phylum Streptophyta; class Magnoliopsida; order Fabales; family Fabaceae; genus Lathyrus; species Lathyrus tuberosus. Next base: position 2,082,149 of record JALAZF010000616.1, on the reverse strand, counting down.
AAACTCAGGATTCCTTTAACATTAGTTAGAGGTGGCAAATTCTCGATCACTTCAGTTTTAGCTTGATCCATTTTAAGGCCTTTAGAGGAGACTTTGTGGCCGAGCACAATCCCCTCCGTTACCATGAAGTTGCACTTCTCCCAATTTAGCACCAAGTTTGTTTCCACGCACCGTTTAAGAATGGTCTCCAAATTTTTCAAACAAAGATCAAAAGATGCTCCGAACACAGAGAAGTCGTCCATGAAGACTTCCATTGTTTTCTCAATAAGGTCGGAAAAAATGGCTTGTACACACCGTTGAAAAGTTTTCGGTGCGTTGCACAAGCCAAAAGGCATCTTCCGGTAAGCAAAAATTCCAAAGGGACAAGTGAATGCCGTATTCTCATGGTCTTTCGGATTAACCGAGATTTGGTTATAACCGCAATAGCCATCTAGGAAGCAATAAAATTCTTGACCCGACAATCTCTCAAGCATTTGATCCATAAACGGAAGTGGAAAATGATATTTTCTAGTAGCGGTATTAAGCCTCATATAATCGATACACATTCTCCACTCCGTTACAGTTCTCGTCGAGATCAATTCATTTTTTCATTTCTAATAACTATCATTCCTCCCTTCTTGGGCACAGCTTGCACAGGACTCACCCACGGACTATCGAATATTGGATAAATCATTCTGGCATCCAATAGCTTAACAACTTCCTTTCTCACCACTTCCTTCATTGTAGGATTCAAACGGCGTTGAGGTTGAGCTACCGCTTTGAAATCCTCTTCCATTAAGATTTTGTGCAAGCAATAGGCCGAACTAATTCCATTTAGATCGGAAAGAACCCAACCTATAGCTTGTTGATTCTTTTTCAAAACTTGAATCAAACGGTCTTCCTCTTTGTCGGTCAAAATGTTACTAATGATAAACGGTTTGTTACAACCGTCATCAAGGAACACATACTTTAAATTAGAAGGCAACACCTTCAATTCAAGTTGAGATTTATCATCACTCGCGTCTTTCTTCAACACTTCCATTTCACTTTCCCATGGTTGTAACTCTTTTAAAGATTCAAGTTCCTTCAAGCACTCTTCAAGTGCCCTTTATTCCTCAATGGTAAATATTTCAAATGAGTCATCAAGAGCTCTTTCCAAGGGAGATGCTATGTGAACTTGCTTTGAGACTTCCATTATGGCTTCTTCCATTGCAAATACAGAAACTATCATGTTTATCTTTGGAATGCATTATTACTTCAATAAGATTAAAGCAAACCTCTTCATTTTGAACTCTTACTTTCATAAGGTCGTCGTCAACATCAATCATCATTCGAGCGGTCTTCATAAAAGGGCATCCAAGAATCAATGGAGAATCTTCGTCTTCCTCCATATCAATAACAACAAATTCAACCGGAAAGAAAAATTTATCAACCTTAACCAATACATCTTGAGCCAATCCATGAGGATGAGTTGTAGATTTGTCGGCTAATTGTAATGTCATTCGAATTGCTTTCATTTCAATATTCCCAAGCCTCTTCACAATAGACAATGGAATTAATTTGATGCTTGAGCCCAAATCAATTAAGCCTTTTCCAACATACACATCACCAATTGTTACCGGAAAAGTAACCCGCCCTGGATCGACTTCTTTCTTTGGTAGAGCTCTTTGAATTATAGCACTACAACTTGCATCAAGGATAATTGTTTCTGGCTCCGAATATCTTCTCTTCTTTGTAAGAATATCTTTCATGAACTTAGTGTACTTCGGCATTTGCTCAAGCGCGTCGAAAAATGAAATGTTGATTTGCAATTGTTTGAATATGTCCATGAAACGAGCTTAATTCCTTTCATTATCTTTCTTGGTGAGCACATGAGGGTAAGGTAGATTTTGGATAGGAATAGGATTCACTATCTCCTTCGCCTTTTTGACTTTTCTCTCTTTTTTTCTTCTATCTTTTCAACTATCTTCTCATTTTCTTTTTCAACTTCTTCCTCATCATTCTTTTCAACTACAACCTCATTATCTTTCTCTTCCTCCACAACCTCATCCATTCTTACATCAAAATTTTTTTTCTTTTTTTTTCTCCTTCCTCCAACTCTCTTCCACTCCTAGTAACAATGGCTCTGCAATGCTCCTTCGGGTTGGTTTGAGTATTTGCGGAAAAAGATGGCCCCGGTTGTTGATCGGCCAATTGTTTTGCAAGTTGCCCAACTTGATTTTCAAGATTTTTGATTGATGCTTCATTTGTCTTTTGGTTAGCCATGGACATTTGAATGATTAGGTTTAGAGTGTCTTCAAGCTTTGAACTCCCACCTTGAGGTTCTGCCGGTTGATAAGGATTTTGTCGGTATCCTTGTTGATTTTGATAATTTCCTCTTGGTTGGTATCCTTGTTGATTTTGATAAGGTTGTTGTTGTCTTTGATAACCTTGTTGTTGATTTTGATTATTCATGTAATTTTCTTCTTCATCAACCAGAGGACAAGGAGGACAATAGTCGGTGGGGTGATCTCCTTTACATAGCTCACAAACGGCTATTTGCACATTCTTGCTTGGTAAATCTTACACCTCTTTAATCTGTTGAGGGAGCTTTGACATTTTTTGCGTTAACAACTCAACTTGTTGAGATAGCAATTTGTTCTGAGCGAGAATTGTATCATTTGTCCCCAATTCTAGCACTCCCAGTTTCTTTTGAGTTTTGCCACGGTTATAATTCCCTTGATGGTTGTTTAGTGCCATCTTGTCTATGATAGAAATGGCTTCATCGAAGCTTTTAGTCATTAAAGATCCGCCCGCTGTAGCATCCAACAATGTTTTGTGAACCATTTGAAGACCATTTCGGAAAATATGCACTTGCGTAAGCTCATCAAAACCGTGCCCTTTGCATTTTCTGAGCATGGTTTTGAATCTCTCCCAAGCTTCGTTGAGAGACTCATTTCCACCTTGTGAGAAAACCGCAATCGCCGTTTTCGCTTCCATGAAAGGATTATATGGAAAAAATTGTTCCAAGAACTTCTCTTCTAACATGTTCCAGTCCGTCATAATAGCAGTTGATTGGTCAAGGTACCATTCCTCTGCCTTCCCAATTAGGGAATGCGAAAACAGTCTCTTGAACAAATACTCTTCTTTAGCTTGAGGCACTCCAGTCACACCCGCAATTTCATAGAATTTAGTCAAATGAGTAAAGGGATCCTCGTGATCCATACCAGTGAATGGATTCTGGTATAGAAGAGCGAGGATGCTCGTCTTCATTTCCGAATGCCTCTCATTGTGGGCATTGCGTGAGAACTGAGCTGTGTGCCTTAGACTATTTGCACATGGTGTTGAAGCAGGTGGTGGTGGTGGTGGTGGAGCTGCCATGGTTGGCGGTAACTTTGGTGTTGGTGTCAAAGTTGAACTTTCACCTCGTTCTCGTCTTTCCTTAGCAAATTGCCTCCTCCGTCTGGTTTTGCTATTTAACTTACGCGCAGTTCTTTTAATCTCAAGATCGAAAAGAAGTTGGTCTGCGGGTAACTTCCCTCGCATAAACAGAGTCTACACACTTAGCCAAACAAATTAACAAGTCCAAGAAAAAGTTGTACAAGCTTAAAACTTAACAACTATTGTGATGCTTGCAATATCTAACAACAATCCACGGCAACGTTGCCATTTTGTTGAAAAGTATTTCGGGGGTGTTTTATCGTATCCACAGGGATTCTATATCTATTTCCGCCGTTCTATAGTCGAAATCGTTTTAAACTTAGAGTAACAAAGAGTCTGGTTGTTTTGTAACGGATCATTTGCATACGAATTTAATAGTAACGATAAAGAAATTGGTTTTAAAGATTTGGTAAAAGCACGCTAAGATTAGTGTCCGATAATCCGTTTTATACGTATTTACTCGATAAAGGATATGAACTTGTTAACGATGAATATAATCACATATCCTCTCAACAAGTTTATCTTTAACACTTGTTGTGGGATTTACCATATTGATCCTTAGATGATCTCTCACTCCAACTATCAATATGATAACATTCAAAATCAATATTTATGAACATCAACTTTCAAAACTATCTCTAGCCTCATGATTGTTGATGGATTGAAACTTAGGTCAAGTTTTAGAACATATTTCTCAATCATGAACTAAAACAAATTATAAACCATACAAACAAAGTTTTTCACCTATATTTATCATCAACAAAGTTCACACACTACAATCAAGATCAATACATACAAAATGAAGGATTACCTACCACTAATCTTGACACAAGATGTGTTTAGCTACACATATTCATGGTAGCTTGTTTCACAAGTTTCGTGAGGAGATGAAAAAACATCCGCGTCGAATAATCGAGATCGGATGCAAATCCAGACTCTCAATGTGAAAGATCTCTCTTAGATGAAGAAATATTAGAAACTTAGGGTTTGGTGTGACAAAATGAGGTTCTTTTTTCCAAGAAATTACATAAAGTGCTTTTATTGTTCACTTGAAATCAGCCAAGTTTGCACTGCGAAATTTTCATTTGCCTAGCGAACTACGAAATTGGCACCTGAGGTGCCTCTGATAAGTTAAACCGCCTCTGAGTTTCTGCATAAGTTCGCAATGCGAACTTTTATTCGCAAAGAGAACTATTTTCCTACAAGTTCGCAAACTTAGGCCCCTTTAGCTACTGCCTCATCCAAGGTGTCCTTCGCCAGGTCTTCGATGAAGCGAAGAATCAGCGAACATTCGCTGGGAAGTTCGCAAAGCGAACTTTGGTCCCTTTTCTTACTGCCTAAATTCAGGGACTGTTCGCTGGAGCTTCGCCAGATGTTCGCAAAGCGAACTTACTGATGTTTCTTCCTTTCTTTGGAAACTTGGATCCTTTCTTTGTGTCTTACTCGTTTGATAAATTAGTGCCTTTTCATGCACAATAACACACATATTACAAGCACCAAAGGTATTTTCACAATGTTTAAAGAATAACAATAATTCAAGAATAAAATCCATAATTAAACATAAAAGAGTTGAAAAATGTCAAGTATTAATAAGAAATATAAGGCATGTTTGACATCTAACAAAGATCTACGAAAAAGTCTACTCTAGGGGATGATTTCATGATAGGCACACAAGGAGCGAGTCCTAGGGGACTAACAATACTCAACTTCCAAATCTAAACTAGGTGTTTCATCTTCTTTTTCCAAAGCTTGGGTGTAGAGCTTTACTCATGATATCATCCCAGGATCCAACAAACAAGTATGATAATGAGCATATATAAAAGAGAAAACAATAATAGAACGAATACATAAATGATAGGAGAAAACAAACAAGCGAAGCTAATGCTCCTCACAAATTACACTAAGTTAGGCTTGACTCTCTCTTGCAAGGAGCAATGTGGTCTCTAGAAGAGTCGTCAGCTGTCGTACCTCGAAAAAAATATGACCTACGCGATGGGACGCAAAAGAAGTTGTTCGAACAGAGTCGCCACTGAACTTTATTCATTCTAAGAAGGAATAGGGAAATATCTAGAAAACCTTTAAGAGTTAAGAAAATGGTCATCGCAACTAAATTCTAGGTTCAGGAGTCGATTATGCAAAGGGAAAGTACTGTCACCCTCTACGTCTATTGTACTCAACTGGAACCTCTTAGTTCGATTTGTGATGAATGTCAGCTAATGTTATTTGTTTTCTTCTTAGCGAGTAATGCGAAAAGTAAGAGAAAAAGGGTTTTGTTTACTAAGGGGAAATAAGTGGTTTTTTGTTAGGGTGCTCGCCAAGGATTGGGGCCCTTGTGCCTGCGTATTCTCATTGCGAAATTAGAAATCAAAGCATTCGTAGTTCAGGCTACGGAAAAGGTTTGGATAGGAAAAAGAAAAGGTAGGAGGTAGAAGCAAAAGGTGGGAAAGAAAAAAGGTAGAAAAAGGTGGAAAAAACAAAAGCTAGAAAAAGGTGGAAAAAACAAAAGGTAGCTCACCAAGGATTGGGGCCCTTATGCCTACGTATCTTCATTCAGAAGAAAATAAAGAATCAGAACGTTCGTAGTTTGTGGAACTACGGTTTGCTGGTTTGTGTTTTTTAACGAACAACTGTTTAGATCGCATTCTAACGGTTAAACGTTGTTTGTGCTCGCAATGGGAGGCTTAAAGAGTTTGTTTATGTTCACGTTAGAACAGACTAAACATATTCCTTTCAAAAAAGAGTTTGATAGATTAAAGTGTGTTAAGGGTGAACACGTGTCTAGATCACATTCTAACGGTAAAACCTGGCTTGCATACTGTCATACCCCAAATTTTGACCACAAGATTTCCCATCATTGTGAAGATCATTACCACAATATGGATGTACCACCATACCTCATCAATCTTCTCAAGAGTTGTTGAGCATTCACTTCAATCAAGAATTAGGGTTTTAAGCCCTCTCAAGACACTTAGACACAAGATCAATCAAGAAATGGCATGATCTTTAACTTGTCTAACCTCTCAAACATCGATGAAGAACCAAGAGGTCTCCCATATCAAGAATCAAGCACAAGGTTGCAACATTCTAAATGGGTCAAGCCTCGAGATCGCCAATGTCACAAAATTAGGGTTTTGGTCGACCAAGGCCTCCAGATGAAAATTTTCATCTAGGCATAAGCCAATACTTCAAAGCATGATCCAGGATGCTCCAAGGGACCTCATGGATCCAATCATCAAGTCATATTAGCATCAGGGGGAGCATTCATCAAAAATAAGGAATTAGGGTTTCTTGACCTAATTCACCCCTAAGTTGACTTTTGAGATAAGGCATGAACCAAAACCTCAAGACATGATTTGAGGGCCTCAAACACACCACATTGATCCATTTACAACAATGGATTGATCCAAGAAGCTTGATTCACAAGTTTCAATTTCATCTGGACCACTATTAGGGTTTTGAAGGAAAAGTCAACTGTGTCTTTGACTTTTGACCAAGACATGTTCCCAAACCTTGGGACATGATTCAAGACACCATAAACACCTATGGAATCCGTTCATTAGGTTTGAATTAGGTCAAGAACTTGATTGCATAGAGGATCACACAATTTGAAATTCATCTGACAAAAAAGTCAACTATTCCCAAAATCAAGTTTGACTTTTTGGAATTTTTTACAAATATGGCCCCCCTAAGTCAAAAACAATGTTAATGTATGGTTTTGATCATCATCTATCAAGAAAAATCAAGAAAAGTGAGTTTTTTTTTGCAAAAGGGGCAACCATAAGAAACTAAATTTTTTCTAAGTTATGGAACAAAATGGATTTGGTACCAACTTTGCAAGGTCATAACTCCTAAACCACAAGACCTCTTTCTTCCATTCAAAGCTCAAATGAAATTTCACATGACATACTTCAAATATGTCAACTACATCTCATTCCAGATCCTAATGGATTTTGAGTTATGGATTTATCAAAATCACAAAAAGTGAAAATGACCACTTTTTCCAGCACTTAGTGAAATTTTCAAGTCAGAATCTGTTTCACTTTTTCCAAACTTTAAGGCCATTTTTCACCTTGATCCAAGCTGAATCAAGACCAATCTTGGACATCAAAGTTAAAGTATGTCATAAGGGTTTTCCAAAAAGTACAAGAACTCCTTCTAATTCAACTTGAGCTAAGAGTTACATCCATTGAAAATTGGTCATTCAAAACTGATTTTTACAAGACAGATTTGTGCATTTTTCCTAGAGTTAGCTAAATTAGACAATTACAAGTCTTGTTATTCATTTAGATACCTCAAGGGATAAAATCTAAGGGACAATATCTGATCCACAAGCCTCCCAAGTCCAAGGATCTACATATAGCTATGTGACCCCTAAAAAGACTAAGAATCCCAAAGACTCCAATTTTGTTTCAATTCATTCAATGGATTCACAAGGTGGCAAGCATCAAGACATTGTTGAATGAATTGAGTCAAGCCTTATCCCTGCAACAAAGGACTCATAGCTTGCTACCTAATCTCAAGTCAATGGCTAGAGGAGACTTGAGAATCCATTTGATCACCATTGGCTAAAGACATGTACCAGTCACCATTCACTATTGCAGCCAAAACAAACTTGCTCCACTATAAATAGAGCTTAATTGTGGTCAGTTTGAGTACACCAAAGCACCCCAATTGATGCTTTCCTCAAAATCACTCACAAAAAACCATATTTTCCTTCTATTTCAAGTCACTATCAAATTTTGAAATAGGAAGCAATTCAAACTAAACCAATCATGCCAACACCTCATATACATCATATATGAGTGATCCATGACCTTGAAACACATCTGGATTATCTAAATCACAAAGTCACCCCCCATTTGTTCAAGCTTTTGGTATATTTGCAGTTGAGGTGCCACAACAAGTTCTGAGCTGATTCAATCCATTCCAAGCCTTCAAACACATTACTTGAGGTCCATTGGAGTTGTCCATATCATTACACAACATCTGTATACAACATAGAATTCGATCACCACCTGCAAGAGGTAAGCCTGGAGCCTTCAAACTCCATATTACATGCATCATAAATGAATTTTTGAGTTACCATCTTGTTTCTGCATGTATATAGAGTGATAACCCTCAATCAATTGCTATGTATGAATCGTGTTTTGAATTTCGTAGTGTTCTTGCTGAAATTAGGGTTCTTGAGTTCATCCTCTGATTTCTCCCTCCACACTTAATATAAATGCAATTAATTTATATGGTTGTGATCCTTGTTAAAAAATGAGTGAGATTGGTGTTTGAATCGTGCAAAACCATTGACTAATCAGAGAGAAAAGTGAGATTTTGCATATCTGGGGAAAACAGGGCACGCGGGCAAGAACAAGTGTTCTTGGCGCCCTTTTTTCAAATTTTTAAATTTTTGAATTTTTGATATTTTATTTAATTGATTTCAAAAATTAATTTCTCTCTCATTTTTTATCATTTTTAATTGGTTCTTTTTTTAAAAAGTCACAAAAATATTAAATTATTTTATTTTACAAAAAAATCCAATTTATATTACTTATTTAATATATTTAGAATTTTGGTAACTAATTTCATTTTATTTATTTTTAAACATTTTAAAATGAAATTCTCACTTTGATATTTTCATTCCAAATGAATTTCAATCTTTTATGTGATTAAACATGATTTTTCAAACATTTATCCAAGATCACAACTTATTTTTCACACATGTTTGATAATTTTGATCATTTAAAATGTTTTTTATTCAAATTAAAAATACATTTTTAATCAAATTAGGGTTTTGATTATTTTCACCCTCACAAACATTTTTCAAAACACTTTTGGGCCTCTAATAGAGTGTAGGACCCATCCCTTGTCACACACAAACTTTTTGGGCCTCAGTCATTGAATAAGTCCCGATACGATTTTAAAAATCTCGGCGCGATCTCCATTTTCAAACAATTTTCATCTGGGCCTCCCCTTGAGTTGTAAGTCCCATATTTCTTCTTTTTCAAACACTTTTGGGCCTCTAATGGAGTGTAAGACCCATCCTTTTTGTAAATACAACAATTTGGGCCTCAGACATTGTATAAGTCCCATTGTTGTTTTCAAAACTACGACACGATCGTCGCCTTTTCAAAAGAGATCATTTGGGCCTCTCCTTGAGTATAAGCCCCAAACTTCCTTTTAAAACAAATTTCCTTTTGATTTTGATTCAAATTCAAAGTGTTATCAAAACTTTCTTCAATTTCTTAAATAACTAACCATACAGTTGTGGTTACAATGCTGGAGCTTGCACAACTGTAAGTTCTACTATTTCTTTAATACATACTTGTTTATATATATATATATATATATATATATATATATATATATATATATATATATATTCTTGTATATACCTGCTTAGAGTTTTCCCCAGCAATTAGGTCTAGGTCTAGGTCAAACCAGTGGTTACTCTTTTAACACAATCAAAAGTAGTTCCCCATAAGAAATTCCAAATATAGTCTTGCCTCCTCTTGGGCTTATACAATATGGAACAAAGAAAGGCATTATTCCCGGTGAAACTTTTCTCAAGACTGTCACAACTTAGAAATATTTTGTATAAGAAATTCACTTCCCCAAAGAGGATTAATTCTCGGTGAAACCTCTTCTGAATTTCTTCAAACCTTAAAACTGTTCTTCAAAGGAAGGATTAATTCCCGGGGAAACCTTTCTTGAACTTTTCTCAGGCTTGGACCCACAGGCTTCCTAAAAGCATCCCTAGCGTCCTCTTGGGCTTTGTACAAGGACCCTCAGGCTTCTTAGAAGTTCTCAGCCTCCTTTTGGGCTTAGTACAAGGACACAAAGACCTCCTACAGGTATAGGACAGAACTTAGTCATCTCTACTAGTTCAATTCTCCAGAGAGTCAGAGCATCAGACTAGTTTAGAGTTGATTCTCATCCCTTAAATCATCAGCCTCCTCTTGGGCATCATACAAAGATTATTCTCCAGTTAAGAGTCAACCTCTTCATACCAGTAGATTTGGAAAGTCTCATCTCCTCTTGGATCTCAAAGAAGCCATCAAGTTTCCTAAAAGCACAAGAAAAATCCTGATCACTTCACCCATCTCCAACTGAGTTAAAACCTCCATAGGTTTTAAAACTCAATCTTTAAACTTCCATTCTAAATTCCCCAGCTAGGGTCAAATTACCACCAATAAACCCTCAGAAAAATCAGAACCTCAAGGCATCTGATATTTCAACTTTTCTTCACTCCTCAGCAAGAGTTGATTCCCCAATTTGGACCTGTCTCTGGATCTCAATAATCCTCAGCAGAAGCTAGCCTCCTCTTAGGCTTCATATAATAAATTCCCCAACCAGCCTCCTCTTAGGCTTTGTATAATGATTTTCCCTCAGTAGATTTAGCTTCAATCTTGGGCTTTGTACAAGACAGATAAAATATTTTCCAGCTGAGTCAATTCTTTTAACCTCAATCTTGTGCTTTGTACAAGATAGATAAAACCTCTCCCCAGTGGAGTCATTTCTTTCGGCCTCAATCTTGGGCTTTGTACAAGACAGACAAAATATTCCCCAAAAGAGTCAAACTCTTATCAGCCTCAATCTTGGGCTTTGTACAAGACAGATATAAAACTCCCTAAACAGAGTCAACCTTTTAGCTTCAACCTTGGGCTTTGATCAAGACAAACAAAAACCAACATCCCCTCAGAGAAAATCAAAAGTCCTCTCTGTAGGAAGACCTTTCTCTATACAATCACACATCAAAACAGACAATCAAACAAACCCCAATCCCAGATAATTGTTGTTAATGGCACACTTGTTGATTCAAAAATCCAAGCTGTAGTCCCTCTTTTATCCTGGTAAACTCCCTTCTTTCATCTAATTGCTGTAAGTGGCAAGCCTCTAGATTATTTACATCCAAGCCCATGTCCTTCTCTTAGCATGGAAGACACCTAAAGAAAAATGACATTGCTCTACATTGAGTTAAAGTTTCCACCTTCAGGACATCTCCCTTATAAAGGAAATTATGGCATTGTTGGATTCCATACATTCCAGTTAAAGTAATTTCCCTTATAATTAGTTCCCCAACAAACTGCGATGAACAGATGAGATATCTCCCTTTAGAGATGACAAATTCTCTCTCAGTCAAACCTTTAGCTTCAATCTTGGGCTTTGAATAAGACACCAAACATATTTTTCCTCCCATAGAATAGGAGGAACTACGATTGCTCTGATTTCCCTATTTTCTTTAACGAGAATACGTAGGCATAAGATTGCAAAATCTTAGCGAGCACACTGTCATACCCCAAATTTTGACCAGTAAGATTTCCCATCATTGTGCAAATCATCAGCACAATATGGATGTACCTTTGTACCTCATCAATCTCCTCAAGGGTTGTTGAGCACTCACTACAATCAGACTTAGGGTTTCAAGCCCTCTCAGAGCTCTTAGACAATGGATCAATCAAGGAGTTACATGATCTTCAACTTGTCTAAGCCTCTCAAACACCTATTAAGGATCAAGAGGGCTCCCACATCAAGAATCAAACACAATGTTGCAGCATTCCAAGTGGATCAAGCCTCAAGATTGCCAGTGTCACCAAATTAGGGGTTTGGTCCACCAGGGCCTCCAGATGGAAATTTTCCTTTGGGCATGAGCCAGTGCTTCAAATCACAACCTAAGATGCTCCAAGGGACATCATGAACCCAATCATCAAGTCAATTTAACCTCAGGGGAAGCATTCATCAAAAAATCAGGAATTAGGGTTTCTTGACCTAATTCACCCCTAAGTTGACTTTTGGGACAAAACATGAGTCAAGACCTCAAGACATGATTTGAAGGTCTCTACTAAACTACATTGATCCATTTGCAATAATGGATTGATCCAAGAAGCTTGATCCACAAGTTTTAATTTCATCAGGATCACAATTAGGGTTTTGAGGGAAAAGTCAACTGTATCTTTGACTTTTGACCAAGGGATGCTCCCAAACCTTGGGATATGATTCAATACACCCTAGAAAACCTATGAAATCTATCAATCAAGTTTGATTTAGGTCAAGGACTTGATTTCATAGAGGATCGCACAGTTTGGAATTCATCTGATAAAAAGTCAACTGTGCCCAAAAGTCAAAGTTTAACTTTTTGATTTTTTGATCAATTATGGTCCCCTTACCCTAAAATGATGTTAATGTGTGATTGGAATCATCATTCATCAAGAAAAATCAAGTAAATTGGGATAACTTGTAAAAGGGGTAACCATAAAAACTTAGAATTTTTCTAAGTTATGGAACAAAGTGGCTGGGGTGCCAACTTCCAAGGATCATAACTTGAGATCTAAGCAACCATTTTGGATGGTCCAAAGATGGATCTATAGCTCTCATGGCATACTTTAAAAGCTTCAACTACAACTCATTCCAATTCTTCATGGATTTTTAGTTATGGAGTGATCAAAATGGCTGAAAACATGAAAATGACATTTTTCTAACACTTAGTGAAATTTTCACTAAGTCATAATCTGTTTCGATTTTTCCAAAATGTAAGGGCATTTTTCACTTGGAGCCAAAAAGTTTCAAGACAAACTATGATCACGCATATGTTGTATCATATGAGAGCTTTCCAAAATGGCCAAGAACCCCATGAAACATGCCTTGCTGCAACTGTCATGGCAGGCAGAATTTTGCACTTTTGCTCGATTTGGCAAGATCAGATAATTCCAAGCCTTGTCATCATTTTGGACACATCTAAGGATCAAATCCAAGGGGGGTGATCTGATCTCCAAGCCTCCAAAGTCTTTGGAACTAAAAATAGCATGCCAAACCTAAAAACCCTAAAGAGGGGACAAGACTCCAATTTTGTTTTGGAGCATTCAATGGATGCACCAAGGTGGCATGAACTGAACCATTTCCAACAAAATGAGTTAAGGATGATCTCTAAACTAGGGAACCAAAGGCATGTGCTCTAACTTCAAGTCAATGGCTAGAGGAGACTTGAGATTCCAAAATTCTCTAACCTCATTTTTCAAACCTTAACCAAAAATCATAAGTTGTTTATTCAAGCTTATTTGGTGTTTTATCATTTTTTATTGATTTTCTTTAAGAATTTACTTTAAAAAATGATGAAATTAGGGTTTTGTTTGATTCCACCCTCATCAATCATTTTCAATCATCTTTGGGCCTCTCCTAGAGTTGTAAGTCCCATCTCTTGTACAAAATAAATCTTTGGTCCTCTAATAGAGTGTAAGACCCAACCCCTCTTTGAAACCAAAATAGTTTGGGCCTCAGTCATTGTATAAGACCCACGGTGGTTTCAAAGATCTCGGCGCAATCGCCAATTTAAAATAAGAACGTCTGGGCATCTCCTTGAGCTGTAAGCCCCGTAACTTGTACAAAAATAAATCTTTGGGCCTCTAATAGAGTGTAAGACCCAATCCCCTTTTTAAAAAAAACCTTTTTTGGGCCTCAGATATCTTATAAATCCCTCTGCGTTAAAAGAAAACAACGGTGCGATCATCGTTAAAACTTGGGCCTCTCCTTGAGTTGTAAGCCCCATCCCCCTGTGCATAAAAACCTTTTTTGGGCCTCACATATTGTATGAGTCCCTCTGTACAAATTCAAAACAACGGTGCGATCATCATTAAAACTTGGGCCTCTCCTTGAGTTGTAAGCCCCAACAATCTTTTCAAAGCACTTTCTCCTTTGATTTTGAATTCAAATATATGTTGTTATCAAAGCTCTACAACGGGTAAGTGTTTATTCGCTTTAATTTACCACTTTCATATGTATATAACTGTATTGTGGGGTTGTTTCACTGTAAGTCTTCTTTCACATCCTTTTATATACTTGTCACATATCCACTGTGTAATACTAGTATAGTTATTTAGAGTTTTCCCCAGCAACTACGTTTAGCACTAGGTAAAGCCTTGTTAGTCACTCTTAAATACAAACAAAACTAGATCCTCTTAGGATTTCCAGATACAGTCTTCCCTTCTCTTGGGGTTAAACAATATGGAACTAAGAGAAAGGCAGTATTCTCGGTGAACCTTTTCTCAGACTGTCACCCTTAGAAATTGTCAAAGAAACTCTAACTCCCCAGGGATAATCTTTTCTCCGTGAATGGCATCTCTTGAGTTTCTTCCAAATTCTCGAACTTTCCTGGAATGATCTCTTCTCTGTGAATTGCATTTCTTGAACTTCTCTTGGTCTGGGGACCCACAGGCTTCCTAAAAGCATCCCCGCCTCCTCTTGGGCATTGTACAAGGACTCTTCGGCTTCTTAGAAGTTCTCATGCCTTCTCTTGGGCTTAATACAAGGACCCTGATGACCTCTTAAAGGTATAAGACATAACTTAGTCATCCTTTGTTAGAGCAGTCTTTCCAGCGTCAAAAACTCCGGCCATTTTAGGGTTGATACTCATCCCTTAATGCCCGTGACTCCTCTTGGGCATTGTACAATAGATAAAACTCTAGACTTGGACAATCTAAACCCCCTTGAGTCTCAAAGACATTCTCAATTTCCTTTTAAACATAGGAAAAAACACTGATCACTCTGAAACCCGATCTCTCTCATGAGAGATCCCCACCCTTGGGCTTGCCTATGGATCTAATCCTCAGCAGTAAGATAGCCTCCTCTTGGGCTTTGTGCAATGACTCTCCCCAGTGGAGCTAACCTTTACAGACTCTCTTGTTGAGTCAGTCTTCCTTTTGGCCTCCATCTTGGGCTTGGTACAAGACATATAAAAACCCACTCACTTGTTGAGTATAAAAGATTCTCTTGTTGAGTCAACTTTTAGCCTCCGTCTTGGGATTCATACAAGACACATATAAAACACTCTCTTGTTGAGTATAAAAGGCTCTCTTGTTGAGTCAATCTCCTTTCAGCCTCAATTTTGGACTTCATACGAGACAACAAACCACTCTCTTGTTGAGTATAAAAGGCTCTCTTGTTGAGTCAGTCAACCTTCAGACTCTCTTGTTGAGTCAATCACCTGTTCAAGACTCTCTTGTTGAGTCAAATCTTTTAGCCTCCGTCTTGGGCTTTGTACAAGACACACACAAGCACTCTCTTGTTGAGTCAAACTCAGTTCATCCTCCATCTTGGGCTTTATACAAGATACATTCTCCCCAACGGAGTCAAAAATCCCTTTTAGCCTCAAATCTTGGGCTTTGTACAAGACAGAAAGAACATCCTGGAAAAGTCAAACTTCCAGCCTCCTCTTGGGCTTTGTACAAATGAATCCCTGGTTGAGTCAATCAACCTTTTAGCATCAAACTTGTGCTTTGATCAAAGCACACAAAAATCAACAATCCCTCTTTAGAGATGACAAATTCTCTCTCAAACCCTTTAGCTTCATATCTTGGGCTTTGAACAAGATACAAACAACACTTCAGCTTCACATCTTGGGCTTTGAAAAAGATACAAATCACTTTTAGCTTCAATCTTGGGCTTTGAACAAGACACCAAAACACCTTTTTCCTCCCTTAGAATAGGAGGAACTACGATCGCTCTAATTTCCCTGTTTCGTTAAACGGGAATACGTAGGCATAAGATTGCAAAATCTTAGCGAGCATACTAAACAAAAAACCCAAAGTCCAATACCTCCCTACATCAACCAAAGGAAATCAGGTCTAGTATCCTAACCAAAAGCCTCACCAATAATCCAGAAATTTGTGTTCTTGAGAAAATAACCCTAAAGACAAACCCCCCTATTTTGATAGCATCTGTAAACCAACAGTTTTGACTGTTTCACCTCAGTTTGCAAGCAGGGTTAATTGGAGACATCTATTTCCCTTCCTTAATCAGCTTAACAGGATAAAAAATGAATCGAACTGTAGTACCAAAGCGATAATGATTCGAAACCACAAAAACCTCGCTACACACACAAATCAAAAACTTTAGGTCCAGTACCTTACCAGCTGAATTCCTGATGGAGAAAGCCCTATACTTTTCTAGTGTAGGAAACATAACTGCTTTCGAAGATATCTTTGTTCTGCTCATATAATGGGTTATTCCTTTTTCCCAACATCAACAACTTCGTCGATTCCAATGCTGTTAAGATTTTCTTGATAGGAAACCCCGTACCAACCTTGCTCGTAGATGCTTATCATTCGGTACACTTATGGAATTTGAAAAGTGGAGGAATGATCACATGATGCGTACCTTTACTCTACAAATGGTTCATTTCCCATTTGCCCAAGTCTGCTGCTTTTTGGGATCACAAGAGTACTCCACATTGGTCACAAAGGATTATGTCTCTTACCAACTCTGACATAGATTGGTGCAATAGGATTTATGAAGGGATAGAGATCATTGACAAATGTGGAAATTTCCCTAACATACCCCTCATTGGAACTAAAGGAAGAATCAACTATCATCCAATTTTAGCTCCCCGACAACTCGGATACCCGATGAAGAATATCCCACATAATGTTCATCTGGAAGGTCTTTTCTTCAAGGAAGGGGAAAATAACAGGGCACTAAAGAAAGAAATAGTGCATGTCTGGCAACACATTCACAAGAAAGGCAGAGAGTCTTTGGGAAGACCAAACTATACCTCCATGGAACCTTATCTCCACTGGGTGCAAACTAGAGCCCTCAAACTGAGGATGCCTTACCATCGCCAAAAAGTTTTTCCGTTAAAGGAATTTGTCCTTTATTTCATGTCTGATGCGGAAAAACTCCAGGTTGCTCTCAAAAAAGTTCAACGTGAAAATAGCTCTTGGAAAAACAAATACCAAATCCTTAATTTGGAATGTACCAAGATTCAGGAACTGTTAAAGGAGAAGGATGCTCTGATTGAGATATTAGAGCAACATGCTATGGAAAATCAGGAGGACCGAAGAAATTTGCTCGCTTCTTTCACTTGGCAAAGGATTGTCGACCCGACAACGGCTGAAGAGCCCCGGTCAAAGAAAAGGAAAATACCGGAATCGGCATCTGAGATCTCTTCAGAGAGGACTCAGGATCCATGAGCTTAGACATTTCCTTACATCACTTTGTAAAATACTGTACTTTTCCTTGTAAAATACTGCAATCTTCCGAATTCAATAAAAATGGGTCTCCCCCACTGTATGATATTTACAATATATCTATTGAAGTTTCTTTTTGAGTAAAACAAAAAATAAAAAATATGTCATTGAATATCATTCATCATTCTCACATAACACATTTTTCTTATCTTTGAGTCTCACGTATGTGTCACAATTCTATAGTCAAACTGCCTCATTCCTACAATTCTCGGGCCAATCGACAAGAGAAAATGGACGATCTTGAGGAAGAGAACAGAGAGATGAGAGAACAAATCGACGCTCTGAAGGAAAGTTTGGAAAAACTTCACAGTGACATGCAATCCCTGGTAGCAGCTCAAGAGCAGCGACATCAAAAGACTGTAATCTCAGAGATCACATCTACGCCCGTAATGGAGACACATGAGAATCATCCTCGGTACAATATGCCTAAAGGTCGCCCTTGGGGAATGCCTCTCAACTATATACCTGAAGGATATATCCCACCAGTCAATGAAGACCCAGGAGCCGTAGCAGGAACCGCTGGACCTAAAGATTACAAACTTCGGGAAAGTGAAGATGCAAGGGTTACGACAGTAACTCCTGAAGGTTACAAATTTCTGGGCACTGAAGCGCCTAGGGTCACCGCTATGGTGTCTATACCACAACCAGTGGTACACACTGTGCCGGAAGGACAGATCCCGCAAACAATTTTTGGTGGAAACGAAGACATGTACAAAAGGATGAATGAGTTCCAAGAACAATTCTTGGAAATGCAAAAGGAACTGCATGCCATTCGCGGTCAAAACTTATTCGGAAAGGACGTCGTAGATCTCTGTTTGGTCCCTAATGTAAAGATCCCGTACAAATTCAAGGTGCCTGACTTTGAAAAATACAAAGGCAACTCTGGGCCTCAAAGTCATTTGGTGATGTACGCTTGAAAAATGTCAACTCAGACAGAAAATCAACAGCTACTGACCCATTATTTCCAAGACAGTTTAACCGGTGCCGCACTCAAATGGTACATGGGTTTAAACCGCACCAAGATTAGTACTTTCAGAGATCTCGGCGTTGCCTTTATTCAACAATATAAATACAACTTTGACATGGCACCGGATAGGGATCAGCTCAGAGCAATGTCACAAAAGGACAAAGAATCTTTTAAAGAATATGCTCAGAGATGGCATGAAATTGCCACTCAGATCTGTCCCCCTCTTGAGGAAAAGGAGATTACCAAGATTTTCTTGAAAACCTTAAGCTCGTTCTATTACGACCGAATGGTCGCAAGTGCACCCAATGACTTCACTAAGATGGTGAACATGGGAGTACGCCTTAAAGAAGCAGTCCGAGAAGGACAATTGGTCAAAGATGCAGAGTCATCTGGCAGTACCAACAGATACGGTAGTGCTTTCCAAAAGAAGAAAGAGCAGCATATTAGTAATATCTCTCTGGGAAAGCAAAGGCGAAGGTATCAACCAGTAGCGATTGTAACTCCCACTATCAACCCCGCGCCAGCTCCGACTAATTAACCTCAGGTTGCTCATAGCCAACCAAGTCAGCAACAGTATCAGTAAAGGCCGCAATAGCCTCTTCAGCAGGCTCGTCCACAGTACAATAACAACAATCATACTACACGACCATCGGGGTTTGACGTTATACCGATGTTGTACGCAGAACTATTTCCACGTCTACTGGCCAAGGGGCACGTCCAAACCAGGACTCCTCTTACAATACCAAAAAATTCGCCTTTTTGGTTCAAACCGAATCAAAGGGGCATAACATTGAGAATTATCTCAGCTTCAAGTCTGATGTACAGAAGCTTGTCAGGAACGCGGTCTTATCTTTCAAAGATACAAATCCGAATGTTCAGACGAACCCGTTGCCGCAACATGAGAAGACTACAGTAAATTTAATAGAGGAAGAATTTAACCGCAGTTATAAAATTCACAATGTACTCCTATTGGGAACCAATCTAGTGAGGATGCATTGCAGATAAAGAGGGTACGGCCATGTGCCGTCTCACAATTATCATCACTGTGATATCTACTCAAAAAACAATCAAGGGTGTTCCGTAGTGCAAGCAGCTCTGCAAGAACAAATGGATCTGGGCTGGATTCAGGATCACAGGGTTCGTGAAGTAAACATGGCCCATGCACATCCCAACATTGTTCAGAACCACGACATCCGTGCAATGAACGCCAACTTAGTGGCGATGCATTCAAGGCAAAGTCAGTATTATAATCTGCCACGGCACGATTACAGCACTTGTCTAGTCTGCTCAACAAATAATCAGGGATGCTCTTTTATACAAGAGGTCCTCCAACGTCAGATGGATCTCGAATGGATCCAAAACTACCGTGAAAGAAATGACCATCAAGTCAATATGGTTCAGATCTTTGACATACGCTTGATGAATACCAGTCTGGTGGAACTACATGCTAAGCAAGTCAGGCTTGGTTTTTTGGCTTCACATGATTATCAAGACTGTGAAGAATGCTGTAAACACGACCATGGGTGTGCGCTTGTACAAAGAATGCTTCAACATCTGTTGGACCACTGGTGGCTTCCAATCTACCTGGATGATGCTACACAATAGATTAGCATGACTAATGGGAATCCTCGTAGACATCAAAGTCGTGATGTCCGCTCAATGGAAACAGATCTAGTAAAGATTCACTGCATACAAAGCGGGCATGGTCGGGTACCACCGCATAATTATGAGCGTTGTAGAGTATGCTCAAAAAATAATCAAGGATGTTATCTCGTACGAGCAGCCCTCCTAAATCAGTTTGACCGGAAAGAGATTCGACCATGTTCAAGTTCTAGGTCAATTAACATGATACAAGACTACCTCCCTGGTCAAAGAGAAAGCGCTGTCGTAATCTCCAATCAGGGAAAAACCAAGGACGTTTGCGTCATAATCCCTCTAGTCAATGAATCAAGAATCCCTCTTGATGGTAGAAAAGTTCCCAACGAGGAACTAATTGAGGTTGCCTATAACGATCAGAGAAATCAAAAATCTCCTGTGGTTATCTACCTGCCAGGTCCCATACCATACAAGTCAGATAAGGTTGTCCCTTACAAGTATGGTGCAACGACCATCGAAAATGGAAAGGAAACTCCATTACCCTCTGTCGTGAACATTGCCGACATCAGTCGAGTTACCTAGAGCGATCGGATCTTCAACAGAGGAGTTGGAGAACCTACCAAAGAAAAAGAACCTCAAACGGAAGTTCTGAATCAACAAGTCGGTCAATCCAGTAATCCAGAACTTGTAAAGAACAATGATGAGATGCTGAAGCTCATCCAGAAAAGTGAGTACAACATTGTAGACCAATTGTTGCAAACTCCATCTCGAATCTCTGTGTTATCTCTCTTACTTAGTTCCGAAGCTCCCAGGGAAGCTCTGCAGAAAGTCTTAGAGAAAGCCTTTGTGGAACAAGATGTAACGGTAGGACTATTTAACAGCATCATATCCAACATCACTTCCTGCAACAACTTAGGATTCAGTGATGAAGAACTGCCAGAAGAAGGTAAGAATCATAATATGGCGCTTAACATTACAGTCAATTGTCAAGACGATGCTTTAGCCAGTGTACTGGTAGACATAGGCTCATCTTTGAATGTTATGCCAAAATCACCTCTGATGCGACTATCATTTTAAGGAGCCCCGATGAGAGGCAGTGAGATCATTGTCAAAGCCTTTGACGGATCTGGGAAAACAGTTATTGACGAAGTCGATCTTCCCATAACCATCGGTCCTCACACTTTCCAAGTCACTTTCCAGGTCATGGATATCCGGGCAGCATACACTAGTTTATTAGGAAGACCTTGGATACACGAAACTGGGGCAGTCACTTCGACACTTCACCAGAAACTAAAGTTTGTCAAGAATGAAAAATTAGTAGCAGTATGCGGAGAGCAAGCCATAATCGTGAGTAACTTATCATCATTCTCCTGTGTAGAACAGGAAGAGGTTGTTGGAATCCAGTTCCAAGCACTCTCGGTGAGCAATGAGAATCGACCAGAAAAAGGGACATCGATTTCCTCATACAAGCACGCTCTCGAAGTGATCAAGAGTAATGATACAAAAAGATGGGGCAGATTGTAACTCCTACTGATAATAAGACAAAGAAAAGTCTTGGTTTCTCTTCAACCTGTACCCAGACTACAAAGAAGGACGAAAGTTTTCGTCCCATTCAGGATTTCTTCCACAGTGGAGGCTTCCTTCACCCAGTATCTCAAGAATTACACACCATCAATGAGAGTGGCTCCTCCGATACGGACGAGGAGTGGAAATCTTATCTCAACGATGACGATTGTATGTCTCTCAAAGAAGTACACTTGCCATTCTGTTTTCCAAAGCAGAGCCTGAGATATATACTGAGATCAGAGGTCCGGATGATCTATGGAGATTATGATCCTAAAGGATGTCGTGCTCCACCTAACTCGTTAAAAGATGAACTAATGAAAGACAACTTTGACCGAGATTATTATGATCCCCTGGATGACTTGCCTATCTGGAAGCCATGCATGGAAGACTTGGGGTAAAAGAGTCAGCCTGATAGGACCTATCAGCTCAGTAATATTGAGAAGAATACCCACATCCCCACCAAGTCCTGGGATCATTACTCAAGACATTCCAAAAATAACCAGCACCATGATGATGAGTCTACAAAGATTGCAGGACAAGAGTTCATCAATTATGCTTTTCTTGAGGTCAACGTCATTGAGGAAGATGACTCGTCCACTCCCACAGAAATATGGGACACTTTGAGACAGCCAAGCGGCAAGTACGACTTATTAGTCTAGTACACTACTCCCGAAAGCTCTCGTATCAGGTTCGAGGACATTCAGATAACTGGATGGGGAGATCCTCTTAAGAGTGAAAACACTAGGGAAGATACAATAGAAGAGTTCGATTATGATAATTCTGCTTGGGAGGAAGACTCCAATGATCCTACTCCACAAGAAATCAACGTTGTTTCTGAAGACAAACCAAGAAGGAAGATACCAGACTTTGTGATTCACAGAGGAGTTCGTCGCCAATGGGTTGCTATCGATGTCCCGAGAGTCGTCCATAAGTCTAAGTAATTACCATCTTTGTTTTAGCCTTTCACCTTGTCCAAGTGAAATGGATGTTTTTATAGGGCTCACCCATTCTGTAAATGTCCCTCTTCACTTCGCCCAAAGCGACAGAGTTTTGGTTTATAGGGCTGTATTTCATGAATTGACAAATCATGAATAAATAATGTCATTCTGAATTCCCGCATTTATTGTTGTTTTCAGTTTTCATTTTTTCCTTCAAAAAATGGTAATCCTAAAAATAGCCCAAAATAAAAACAAGCATTTTTAGAAAATACACTGCACACACTCTTGCATTTTCTCTGTCTTTGATAAAAAAACAAATCATCACATCATGGATATTGCTTGTTTTAAACCCCATTGAAACATACGATCCAATTCCTTCTCCCAACTTTGAATTCCCGGTATTTGAAGCTGAAGAAGAAGAGGACGAAGAAATTCCAGAAGAGATCTCCCGACTACTCAGGCAAGAGGAAAGGTCTATTGAGCCTCACAAAGAGCCGTTGGAAACGGTCAATTTAGGTTCAGAAGAAGAAAAGAAAGAAGTTAAGATTGGAGCACTGCTCATTCCAACTGTCAGAAAAGAATTGGTAAAACTTCTCAAAGAGTATCCAGATGTATTTGCTTGGTCTTATCAGGACATGCCAGGGTTGGATACCCGCATCATGGAACGTCACTTACCGCTGAAAATTGAATGTCCGCCAGTAAAACAAACACTGAGAAGGACTCATCCAAATATGGCCATCAAAATTAAGGAGGAAGTACGGAAGCAGATCGACTCAGGTTTCCTCGCCACCTCAGAATATCCTAAATGGCTAGCTAACATAGTGCCAGTTCTGAAAAAGGACGAAAAAGTCAGAATGTGTGTAGACTACAGGGATCTGAACAAAGCAAGTCCAAAGGATAACTTCCCCCTGCTACACATTGACATGCTGGTAGACAATACAGCAAAATTCAAAGTCTTCTCCTTCATGGATGGATTCTCGGGCTATAATCAAATCAAAATGGCGCCGGAAGATATGGAGAAAACTTCATTCATCACCCCATGGGGAACCTTTTGCTACAAGGTAATTTCGTTCGGTTTGAAGAACGTTGGGGCAACCTATCAAAGGGCCATGACAACTCTGTTTCACGACATGATGCACAAAGAAATTGAAGTGTATATCGATGACATGATTGCCAAATCTAAAACAAAAGAAGAGCATGTAGAACACCTGTCAAAGTTATTCGAGCGTCTGAGAAAATAAAAACTCCGCTTGAATCCTAATAAGTGCACATTCAGTGTTCGCTCGGGAAAACTTTTAGGGTTCATTGTCAGCCAAAGAGGAATTGAGGTTGATCCTGACAAGGTCAAGGCCATTCAAGAAATGCCTTCACCAAAGACTGAAAAACGGGTCAGAGGATTTTTGGGACGTCTGAATTACATCTCAAGATTCATATCCCTCATGACTGCGACATGCACACCGATCTTCAAACTACTAAAAAAGAATCAAAACTGCGTATGGACAGAAGATTCCCAAAAAGCTTTCAACACTATCAAAGAATATCTGTTAAATCCACTGATCCTGTCTCCTCCAGTTGAGGGAAGACCCTTGATCATCTACCTAATAGTCTTGGAAGACTCCATGGGTTGTGTACTCGACCAACAAGACGAAACAAAAAGAAAAGAGTCTGCCATTTACTACTTAAGCAAGAAGTTCACTGACTGTGAAACTCGGTACACTATGCTCGAGAAAACTTGCTACGCTCTGGCTTGGGAAGCCAAACGCCTTTGCTAGTACATGATTTGTCACACTACTTGGTTAACCTTAGAAATGGATCCAATCAAGTACGTCTTTGAAAAGCCTGCTCTCACGGGAAGGATTGCCCATTGGCAGATGTTATCAGAATACGACATTGAGTACCATGCTCAGAAATCCATCAAAGGAAGTATTTTAGCCAATCATTTGGCTCATCAACCGATTGACGATCGGGAATCAGTCGGATTTGACTTTCCATACGAAGATGTCATGTACTTGAAAATAAAAGATTGCGATGAACCGCTACCCAGTGAAGGGCCAGAACCTGGATCCCAATGGGGATTAATATTTGACGGAGCTGTCAACACTTATGGAAACTGAATTGGGGCAATCATAGTAACACCTCAGGGTACCCATATTCCTTTCACTGCCAGTTTGACATTCAAATGCACAAACAATGAGGCCGAATATGAAGCTTGTATCATGGGTCTCGAAGAGGCTATTGACTTAAGGATTAAGAACTTGGATGTATACGGAGACTCATCCCTGGTTATCAATCAGATCAAAGGAGAGTGGAACACATACCAATCAGGATTGATTCCTTACAAAGATTACGCGAGAAGGTTGTTACCATTCTTCAACAGAATCGAGTTTCATCATATCCCTCGTGAAGAAAATCACATGGCTAATGCACTAGCCACGTTATCCTCCATGATTAGTATAGGTCAATGGAACGATGTACCTAAGATTGATATAATGTGCCTTGAAAAGCCCGCTTACATCTTCGCAATAGAAGCAGTCATCAATGACAAACCATGGTATCATAATATCAGGTGCTTCCTTCAAAGACAAGTGTACCCGCTTGGGGCATCCAGAAAAGACAGGAAGACTCTCAGAAGACTGGCTGGCAAGTTCTTCCTAAACGGTGATACACTCTATAAGAGAAACTTCGACATGGTTTTGCTCAGATGCGTAGACAGACAAGAAGCAAACATGTTGATGAAAGAGATTCACGAAGGATTCTTTGGCACTCATGCCAATGGACACACGATGGCAAGAAAAATTCTGAGAGCAGGATATTATTGGTTGACAATGGAATCTGATTGCTACAAGTACATGAAAAGATGTCACAAGTGTCAGATATACGCTGACAAAATCCATGTACCGCCAACGCATCTCAAAGTACTTTCTTCTCCAAGGCCTTTTTCTATACGGGGAATCGACATGATTGGCATGATTGAACCCAAACCTTCAAACGGACATCGGTTCAGCCTTGTAGCCATTGACTACTTCACCAAGTGGGTCGAAGCAGTATCATATACCAATGTAACCCGACAAGTGGTGGTCCAGTTTATCAAGAACAATCTCATCTGCCGTTATGGTGTTCCAAACAAGATCATTACAGATAATGGATCTAACAACAAGATGATGAAAGAGTTGTGCGCTGAGTTAAAGATCGAACACCATAACTCATCTCCCTACCAGCCTAAGATGAACGGTGTGGTAGAAGCGGCTAACAAGAACATCAAGAAGAACGTTCAAAAGATGGTTGTAACCTACAAAGATTGGCACGAGATGTTACCCTTTACTCTTCATGGTTATCGTACATTTGTCCGCACTTCAACAAGGGCAACTCCTTTCTCTCTAGTATATGGCATGGAAGCAGTGCTCCCCATAGAAGTAGAGATCCCATCAATCTGGGTATTGATGGAAGCTAAGCTAACAGAGGCTGAATAGTGTCAAAGTCGGCACGATGAACTGAATCTGATCGAAGAAAAGAGAATGACGGCTCTATGCCATGGTCAGTTGTATCAGCAAAGAATGAAGAAGGCATTCGACAAAAATGTCTGACCCCGTGTCTTCAGAAAAGGAGACCTCGTGCTCAAGAAGATACAATCATTCCTCACCGATTCCCGGGGCAAATGGACTCCGAATTATGACAGCCCTTATGTAGTTAAGAAAGCCTTCTCAGGCGGTACCTTGAGACTCGCGACCATGGATGGAGAGGAGTTTACCTACCCCACAAATGTTGACGTAGTCAAGAAATACTTCGCCAAAATAAAAAAAAAAACTTCTCGGTGGATTGAAAACCCGAAAGGGCGGTCCAGCCAAAAATTAGAGATATAAGCAAAAAAAAAATCATCCCGATGGATTGGAACCCTCGAAAGGCAATCCAGGAAAAAGTTAGGGATTCATGTCAAGTAACTACGTCTGACAAGTTTGATTCCTCAGCAGTAATTCCATTTGTCAGGAGGACTTCATTCAAGGTCACCTTCGACAGAAGCCCAGAATGTCCAGAATTCAAAGTTGGTGGGAGGATAGTAGTTGTTATGTTTCAATGTAGCCCTTTTTCGTTAAATTACCATTTTCTAAACTTTGTAAATACTCTATGGAATCACGCGCTTGGCTGATTACCATTCTATCAATAAAATTTGAGCCCTAGAGCTTTTGTTTTCAATTCTCATTTATTTTTCTTTACAGAATGACATTTTTTAACATGATCAATGATTCTTGAAAAAAATGAATTTAATTGTCAAGTTTTTTTGCTGCTTTTAAAAATAAAGATGGCAATTCTTTTTTACTACTGAACACAAAAAGGAACATTGATGGCTTCTCCGGAAGTGATTAAACCTCAAAATAAAGAATCAAAGTACTCATTTTGACCTGTACAGCCTGAATAAAGGATCAAATGCTTCAGACAAAATGTCTCGTCTATCATCCCCGGCAGAGCTCTTACCTCTGAAGGACAATTAATAAGTTCTTCTTCCCTAGTAGGATCTATCCCTCCTAAGCAAGGAGGGGTTGCTGTCTTGAACCAATGATACTTTTTATCCCTCGCGATGGCCGAGTATCCAGTCATGTTCATTCACCGGACCGTATGTCGTGTCTGTTTTGTCAGCATAAACATATATACATCATGCATAATTAATTCATATTCATATTCATATTGCATTACTATCACTCTGGTCAGTCTTATTCCCCAAGTGATAACGTCCTCCCTCCAATAAGGTTGTCAGTTCTTTCCTCGAGAAATGTATTGTCCGAGCAATTTCTCCCCAGTTTGGAGCATGTTCTCGACCAATTTGATAACTTGAACCACTAAAAGGCAAGAAGAAGATCGACAGACACCTTTGGAACATCACTCTTCACCAGTGAAGATGATATTTTTGCTTTCCCAGATTAAGGAAAATCCCAGAGAAAGCCTCTTAACCGAAGACTCACGGCAATACATCTGTCTTTCTCCCAAGAAATTCGATGTTAATGAAGTCATCAGTGTTAGATGATGGCTAGGATCTAGTAGGGGGTTGAATAGATCCCACTAGTTTTTACAGGCTAATGGTGTTCCAAAAATTGGTTATAAAAATTATTACGGAAGCAACCACTGAATCACTCGTCTACAACGAACCACTACCGAAAAGATCGGATATGCGAAATATCGCTAGAAATGATGCGACGGAAGAGAAAAATATATGTATCAACAACAACACAATGCAATCAACCAAATTTTATTTACTTGAAATACATCCAATTTCCAATGAGATAGAATGACAAAATTTATCACAAAGTGCTTTAGAGCTTGCGCTTAATCAATTTATCGAACACTTGGGGTGTGCGAAACTCCAAGTGTGAATTTCTAATTAATGTGAATGTAGAGCTAATGCCAAATGCATTCTAAGGGATTGTATAGTTTTTACAAGTTTATTTTCAGCTCTATATTACACTATATCAGAAATTTTTTATCAATTGATATTTCACAAGTTCGATTATTATCAAAACGTAAAAGAGTAGGGAAAGCGAGAACAAACACGATTTGTTTAGGCAGTTCCTCTACCGTCCTCGCTAAGGGTACCTCTGCCCCCAATTCTGAACATGGAATTGAGATATATATATATATATATATATATATATATATATATATATTCTGTTTGCAAATTTTTTGTACAAGAGAAAACTGAACAATCAAACCCTCAAACGTCTTTGATGTCGTTACAAAGTCTTCTCTCCCCTTGATTCAAGATGAATCAAGTGCTTCGAATTTGGTCAAACAAATCACCGTCTCATGCTACTAGATTGAAAGAACCCACCGTTCTTCAATCATCTTCACTCGGTCGATTTCGATCTTCCATAATTCGAACCCAAATCTTTCTCGTACGATCCTCCGACTATAGCTACTAAACTGAACGAACCCTCTATTCTTCAGTTACCTTCGCAAGGCTGAATCCTTGTAGAGAAACCAATTTGTGCAAAAAACCCCAAAATCACCCGGATTCTTGGAGGACAAAACCAAAGGATTTATTCAAGAAACACCTACTAATTCTCAACCCAGAACAAAGGATACAACACACCTAAGTCTGAACGTTATCACTTCACATAATGCACGACACTAACAAAAATAATTATGTGTAGTTGTTAGAGGACACAAGGTTGAAGATGAAGATGAAGAGAAAAATCAGTATATATTTTCACGTTTCTTGTTCTATATAAAAAATGAGATAAACCAACTATATATAATGCAAGAATAACCAACTAAATGAAATAATAGCAAAAACAGAAAAAACATAATGCAGAAAAATGACTCAGACCAGCGAAGAGTCGACTGCTCGCTGGATGAGGGTCAGCGGGAGCTAACCCGTGGAAATGTTTATGCAAAATAACTGATCATGCGTCGACTGATCATGACCTTGCGTCGACGCATAGACGCTGAATCTGCAGAAATGCAAAACCCAGAAACATGCGTCGAACGCATGCATCAGAGGGGTCAGCGTGCGCTTTCCCTCTCGTTTCACAAGAAATTGACAAAACTGCATGAGTTGACTCATGCTGAGTTTAGGTCGACTTAAAACCTGTAAAAACTCATAAATTTATTTTCATGCATGTTTTAACCAACTAAGACACGATTTATTCACACCAAACACTAATACCATGATCATGCACATGTAGAAATTGTATAGAGCCCTTCCTATATGTTTAACCACATGATTATCAATGGTTGAATGCAATGCGACTGACAACGAAGTGATAGCGTCCAAATTACAAACTAGAGGCTATCCTACTTGTTGACATCATTAAAACAGAACTAGATGAAAAGCACTTAGCCCTCACATACTCCCCCTTTTTGATGATGGCAACATTTTCTGTCTTTAGCTTGATTTGTAATTTGAAGACTCCCCCTATCTTTGTGAGGTCTTTAAACATTCAATTTCTACAGTTAGTATAGATGTATCCTTCTCCCCCTTTGACAACATCAAAAAGAGAAATAGAAGGTGGTCAAAGATAGAGCATCATAATATGTAAAGATCCACTCAACAATTTGCAAACAAATACACTAACAGTCATCCACATATAATTAAGTTAATGCGAGAATAAAAGCGAATAAATATGGCACACGAGATACAAACATAATTCATTCCATAATAATGCAAAATAGAGTAACATAGTCCAAATTGAAAACAAAATAAAACATCATGCAAAAAAAGAACAAAGCATACAATCAAAACACAAAATATAACATGCACTAAAAATGATCCTATGTCTCATGGTCTCCTCCCCCTAAATGGGTGACCTCTGCCTCAAAAGTGTGGTCCTTGTGGTGGAGGTAGCAGATGTTCCTCTAAGTACTGATTCAGTTCAATCACATCCCGATTGAGAACTCCTAAACTGTTGGTCAGATTCCGAGTTTGAAGTTCAAGTGTATTATCTAAAGCTGTAAACCTGTTCATTATAGCATCCACAAACCGGTCAAAACTCTGAGTGTGTGTGTCCAACTGATTTGAAAGAGAAGTGAACCTTTCCTCTTGAGCTGTATACCTCTCTTCTTGTAAGTTCATGAATTCCTCTTGTTCCAACTGTATCTGATTCAACATGGCAAGGATTTCTTCAGTGTCCTGTTGTTGTGGCTGTGGGGTTTGAGGAATCGAATACTCAGTCTGTTGCCATTCAAATTCATATTGTTGTTACCATCCATAGGTGGGAGGAACATAGGCAGCACCAAGAGATGTCCAACCGGTGTGTTTCCATTCTCCCCATCCTTGATTTTCATACGGATCACGCTGTGGAGAGGAACCCATCCATTCCACATTGTTTTCATCCATCATGTTGACGTCAGTGGGTATGTTGTTGCCAGCTTGATCCTCCTGCATATTTTCTTCCTCGACAGCTTGGTCATTAGGAACATCATACTGAGGGTGAGTTGCTTTGGGTCTGAATTTGTACTCATTGGTGACAGGATCCCAAAAGTAACCCATCATAGTCAGAGTCTTTTTTTGGAACTCATGCTTAGATGAAATAGAGATACAGCAAATTCCCAGAACCTTTATCCCAGCCTTATCCAAAATGCACTGAATACACGACGCATAGCACAAAGACGTACCTCTTGTAGAATCCCGTAGGGCAAACATTCGATACGTAAAGTAGTATGGCCAGTTGATACGGATTTTGTTCTTCAGTATATAGATTAGATGAACCTTTGCTTGATCAACCCTAGAAAACCCTCCTTTCTTAGGCCGCAAGATGTGTGCGACAATCCATTGCAAAATACGATCAACAAAGTTCAGATGACCCGTTATGACAGATTTTGGAAACAGATCGCTGCTCACAATAGCGTCCGAATACGGCTCACGCAACATTGAGTTCAATGCAGTTTTAAACTCATAGTTGTTGACATACTTAATATCACTTACTTCAGGAAGATCTTGAGTTTCCAATTTGAACAAACTATTCCATACAGCAACATTCATAGAATAGGACTTATTAGCCATAGAATACTTAAAATTCGTTCCTATGAACTTATCCTGAATTCCAGTATAGAACAATCGAACCAGGTCTCCATTATACTTATCGTCACATTCCAGAAATTCATTAAATTTCTGAACCTTGAGCATTTTAATGACCTCTGTGAGATGATAATCCGGTGCTCTCCGAGGGTAGTATGCATATTGTCTGATAACTGAGCGGTTTCAGAAGTCGTCGTGAAAAGACTCAGATAATGCATCAGAGAGTAAGGATATAGCATTTACCGGTGTTGAAGAGGGTCCAGCCCTTGATGTTGATGCTCTGGTAGACCTTTTTCCAATTACCCTTTGAGAAGCCATTGTTGAGGAACTTGATGATAACAGATGAACAGTGACAAACGGATGAACAGTGCGCAGATGATTATGAATGGAGAGAGTCTTGATTCCAAAGTGAAAAGAAAAATCCCTTTTAAAGACTTTGTGGATTGAATCTTTGTGGGTTTTGAAGAATTTGGTAATAATGGAGTTTGAAGAGGGAAGTTTGAAAGGAGAGGAGAGGAGAAGACAATAAGATCTGATTTTATGACATGCAAATGGGAAATAAAAGAAATTAATGTGATGTAGTAACTTTTCAAGACATCTGAAGCGGCACACACCTTCCCAATAAAGTGAAAAACAGGGTTCGTCAGCGATACGTCGACCGAAGCCTGTCATACGTCGGTGCACGCTGAACGAAATTTTAAAAAATTTGAAAAATTAGGGATGCGTCGATCGTGGGTAGGCGCGCGCTTACCCGCGCCTTTTCTTGAAAAATTGGACTGATCTTGAGTCGACCCATGACAAGCTTTGGTCGACTCAACTAATTAAAAAATGGAAAAAATCATGTTTTCACATACATATGCACCAATACAAGATAAATAAACATGCTAACACACAAATCAAACATTCAAATGAATAAGATATGCTTAAATGTGTAATAAACGTCCTTTTTAACACTTAACATGGTACATATATTTAAGAGAAACTTATGAAGCCGAACGATATTACCTTAATCATGATTGACGATGAGATCCCTCACATATAGCTCAATAATTCTTTGCATTGTTAGTCAAAAACATGAGCAAGCATATATATATATATATGAAGAGCAAGTATATTGAAGAATTATCAAACACGATCCGAGATGTCAAGAACACCTAGTTCCCTACGGATGTGAAAGAAAGCCTCTGTAGCTAGTGGTTTTGTAAAGATATCAGCAAGTTGATTTTTAGTATCAACATGCTCAAAGACCACATCACCTTTCTCTACATGATCCCTAAGAAAGTAATGACGTATTTCGATATGCTTAGTGCGTGAATGCAATACGGGGTTCTTAGTTAGGTTAATAGCACTAGTGTTCTCGCGTAGAATAGGAATACGCTCAAGTTTTAAATTGAAATCGAGCAATTGTTGCTTAAGCCATAGGACTTGAGCACAACAACTATCGGCGGCAACGTATTTTGCCTCTGCTGTTGACAAGGCAACAGAAATCTGTTTCTTGCTATGCCAACTCACTAAGGAATTTGCGAAAAAGTGACACGTGCCACTAGTGCTTTTCCTATCCGATTTGCACCCGGCAAAGTCGGAATCGGAATAGCAAACTAAGGAACAAACACTACCCTTGGAATACCAAAGCCCATACTTTTGAGTACCGGAGAGGTATCGAAGTATGCGCTTAACAGCTTTTAAGTGAGATTCCTTAGGACGTGCTTGATACCTCGCATACATACATACACTGAACATAATGTCGGGTCGTGATGCAGTAAGATAAAGAAGAGATCCAATTATACCTCTATACTTCTTTACCTCTACATCCTTACCATTTTCGTCACGATCAAGATTAGCACAAGTAGGCATCGGAGTATCTATTGCCTTGTAGTTTACCATGTCAAAACGTTTGAGAAGCTCAAGACAATATTTTGTTTGACTCACAAACGTGCCCTCTTCGAGTTGTTTGATTTGAAATTCGAGGAAATAGTTGAGCTCCCCCATCATGCTCATTTCAAACTCCCCCTGCATCAAACTAGAAAACTACTTGTACCAAAATTAAGTGTTTTCCTTGACGTTTAATAAAGAGGGTTGTGTCAACCTTGCCTCTTGAATACCCTTGATCAAGTAAAAAAATTCTTAGACGTTCATACCAAGCCCTAGGGGCTTGTTTAAGTCCGTACAAAGCACGTTTAAGTTTGTAGACATGATCGGGATATTCATGGGATTCAAACCCCAGAGGTTGGGCTATATAAACCTCTTCATTTATATATCCATTAAGGAAAGAACTTTTAACATCCATCTGAAACAGTTTGAAATTTTTAGTGCAAGCATAAGCAAGTAAAAGGCGTATAGCCTCGAGTCGGGCAACCGGCGCATAAGTTTCCTCATAGTCAATTCCTTCCTCTTGGTTATACCCTTGCGCTACAAGCCGCGCTTTGTTTTAAGTTATAACTCCATTTTCATCTAGTTTATTCCTAAACACCCATCGGGTGCCAATTACTCGATGACCTCGCGAAGAGGGGACAAGGTCCCAAACCTCATTTCTCCTAAATTGATTTAGTTCATCTTGCATTGATAAAAACCAATGCTCATCGAGTAACGCCTCCTTTGCATTTTTATATTCAACTTGTGATACAAAAGCGGAGTAATAACAGAAGTTACTAAGTTTAGAGCGAGTGGTTACTCCTTTAGAGATGTCACCGATGATATCGTCGATTGGGTGGTCTTTAGAAGGCTTCCATGCTGGAGGAAGGTCATCTTCATTAGTTGGATGATCCTCCTCACTCTTCATAGGTTGGTGATCTTTTTCCTCCTCAATACGCACTGCTTCAGGCTGATCAGTTCCTTTATCAGTGTCCTTGAGTATGTCTTCTGAAGATACATCTGCACCATGAAAAGAACTACCTTCTCCGACATTTTTCGGATAAGACTCATCAAAAGTAACGTGTACCGAGTCTTCAACAATACGTAACCTCTAATTATAAATCCTATATGCTTTACTTGATTGGGAGTATCCAAGAAAAATACCCTCGTCGGCCTTGGCATCAAACTTACCAAGTGTCTCTTTACCATTGTTCAACACGAAACACTTGCAACCAAAAACGTGAAGGTGAGAGATATTGGGTTTTCGCCCTTTTAAAAGCTCATGCGGTGTCTTGTTTAGAATAGGCCGGATGAGCACCCTATTCAAAATGTAACAAGCCGCACTTATGGCGTCGGCCCAAAAGTGTTTTGGAAGTCCACTTTCATTGATCATAGTCCTTCCTAATTCTTCCAAAATTCTATTTTTACGTTCCACTACCCCGTTTTATTGAGGGGAACGTGGTGCGGAAAAATTATGATCAATTCCATGGGATTCACAAAATGCTTCAAACAAATGATTTTCAAACTCACCGCCATGATCACTTCTAATTGACACAATGCTCGTGTTTAACTTGTTTTGAGATAACTTAGCAAATCTTTCAAAGGCCGAAAAGGTATCACTCTTGTTTGCTAAGAAAATAGTCCAGCAAAATCGAGAAAAGTCATCGACTATTACAAAACCATAATAGTTGCCACCTAGGTTTTTGATCCTAGATAGTCCAAAGAGGTCCATATGGAGGAGCTCAAGGGGTCTAATAGTTGAAACGATGTTTTTAGATTTGAATGAGATCCTTGTTTGCTTCCCCATTTGAAAAGCATCACAAAGGTGATCCTTTGTGAATTTGATTTTGGGCAAACCGATGACTAGGTATTTAGAGACTATTTTGTTAAGCAAATCAAAATTGATATGAGCCAACCGTCTATGCCATAGCCATGAATCTTCATTCATAGTGACTAGACACTTGTCTCCATTCAACGATACCTCATTTAAGTCTAGTATATAGACATTATTCACCCTCAAGCCCTTAAACACATCCTTTTTGTCACTATCTTCAAATATGCAACAATCCTTTGAAAAAGATATAGTTGACTAATGCTTAAAAGGTTACGCTTAAGGCCTTCCACAAGAAGCTCATCAGAGATAGTAGTAGATGAGGGGTTACCTACACTACCTTTTCCGAGAATCTGTCCCTTGTTGTTGTCTCCGTAGGTAACAAATCCCTTTTTCTTCGCCACAAAGTCGATGAAAAGAGATATGTCTCCTGTCATATGTTTGAGCAGCCACTATCCAGAACCCATCTTTTTTCGGTGGTATCAAGACTTTGTACCTACAAAGTCAATCAAGGGAAAGTAGGTACCCAATTCTTATTGGGTCCTTTATGGTGAGTGAAACCAGGGTTGCATTTGGGCAACCATTGATAAATGCCTTTTGGAACAAGAAATCTTCTAAAATGACATTTAGCAATAGTATGACCAGGTTTGCAACAATATAGGAAATTACGGTTCATTTGAGATTTACCTTTGTTATCTCTATCTCGAATCCCATACGTATACCTTTGATATGGATTATTCATACTTTCTCGATAATGTGATCGATCAATAGCAAACGTAACTTTAGGCTTTAGAGCCTTGTCTAATTTGGCCTTAAGGGTTCTCACCTCTTTTTGCCAAATATGACAAGTATCACAGCCCTAATTGAACCATGGAGACTTATTCTCATTAATCTTAGCTTTTGATGTATCCACCATGGAGTTTTTAAGAGCTTCCAATTCCTTTTCGGAATCGGAAACCTTTTTCTCCAAGTATGAAAAAGTCTTTTTGTTCGAGGCTAAGCGTTGAAAAGCTTCCTTAGCCTCATGGTGCAATATATCAATAGCTTTTTGTAATTCTAAATGAGACATATTATTGGAGTGGTCGTATTTAGAGTGTTTTACCACTTTCTTCTTGTTTCGATGTGCCATAAGACATAGATTGACAGATTCACTTTCGTCACTTGAGCTGTCATCTTTTTCCGACTCGCTATCACTCTCCCAAGCGATGTATGCTCGTCTAGATTTGTTTGACTTCTTGTGTTGATGACTCTTATCCTTATTGAAATTCTGGTACCAGATGTGTGATGTTAAGTGCGATGTCACAACAACACACTCTGCACAATGGACGAAATAAATAACAGAAGAACACACCAAATTATTAACCCAGTTCAGTTCAAACAACCTAATCTGGGGGCTACCAAGCCAGGGATGAAATTCACTACTTGTAGAATTAATTTACAGACTCAACAACCCAGTTGACAATCTCCTAAACTTAATTCCTACTAGTGACTTCCTACCTAAGAAACCACTTAGAAATGAGAACACTACTCAATCCCTAAAACACTCAAAGAATAACCTCTTTGAGAAACCTTGATCCTGCTTCACAGCTTTGATCAAGTTACACAACTCTCTATCGCTTCACAGCTTCTAAGAGAGGACAGAAAATAACTCACCAATTCAACCTAGAATGGTGTATACAAAACTCGTACAAAATACTCAAGACACTCAGCCTATGCTCTTGATCTTCTCTCTATATTTCTGTAGCTTCTTCCTTTGATCTATGCGTTTTATATAGCCACCTGAATTGGGCTTGGACTCCTTGCAATATTTGATCTGATTTGTTATTTAAAACTGAATCTTCAAAATAGATTTTATCCCCCAAAATCTTTTTAAATCTTCACCTTTTAAATCTCCTACAAACCTGCATCAAATCTCTATGCAACAGAGAATATCTAACCCAAGATATTCGCATCCAATGAGACTACCTGCTCTCCACAATTCCAGCTAAAATGCAACCCCTAACAACATCACTAAACCTGATGTTATTAATTCTGCAGACCTGATGTCACAACATCGCATGTGACATCAGACATCCAACTTAAACACTTAACACAACCCAGTGTTAAGACTCAATGTTGTGACATCACCCATATGACATCAAACATTGAACAGCTTTTGTTTTACCAAAATTCCAGCCAATCCAAGAAACTAACAATCTCCCCCTTTGGCTAATTTTGGCTAAAACAATCTCTGCACCTTCAGATACTTCAGCAGCGGAATAAACTTGAATATTTTTTGAAACTTCAAGCAGCAGCATCTTCAATACATAAAGACTTCACTTCACAAGGACATTAGCATGCTGCACAAACACTCCATCAGCAACACTGGCTTCAACACCTTCTTCAAATAGTTGTTCAACACAACCCAGCAGCATGGGGTAAATCTCCCCCTCAAGGCAAGAACCAACATACAGTTGTTCAACAACTTCTCCCCCTCAATATCTGCACTTCAGCACCACACTAGCAGTACTCCTTCAAAACTGACATTGCAGCTTGACTAACTCTTGGCTACCTCTCCCCCTTTTTAGCCACAATTGGACAAACCTCAACATGTACATCTTCTGTCTGCTCCTCTACCATTAGTCATAGTCTTCATCCATCCAGTCAAGAAGGCTTCACACAATTATCCACAAGATCTGAAGCACACACACAATGCCTTCCACTGAACTCTACGAATAACACACACCAAGACAAGTGTACAATCTATTCAAGGCCATGATTCAATCTTGTCTTCAGACATCTCCTCAGAAGCATGTGCGCACAAGATTCAAACAATTTGCTTCATATGACTAAAACCATTCAAGGCCACACCAAAACACCAATCAACAGCCTAATGTCATAATATGCTATCTGACATTATATCCTCATAAGAGGCAACCAATCTCCACAAGCTTGATCAGCATGCAATCTTCACAATAAATGCACCTTTGCTGCAAAATCCATAGACAAGTACTCCCCCTGTCATGATTAACAAATGCTCTAGATGGAGATGAACATTTGAGCACATTTTCTGAGTACATGCATTTTGGTACCACTGTCCCTTTCTCCAAAGGCTATCATACAATTCATCTTCACCCTCCAAGGCAAACCTTCCACTTCATCATTCTCTCGTATGACTATGTAGATGCTCCTTAGATATAATGTAAGCACTAAGCTTCAGATCCAGAACAAAGACATCCTTCACCAAGGATACTCTTGACACTCTTGACACCAGGGAATTACATATGCTCCACTACTGGATTTACTATCAGCAAAATAATCTAAACTCAACACTGTGTCACAAACTCCACAAATTCTTAGCTTACTTATAAGCTTTACTGAGATCCAGTCTCTTCAAGAGATCATAATTCCTCTATCCTTACATCCACCAGTAGTTATTGAAACTGGTGAAGTCTTCAAAGACAGTAGTCATGCTTTGCCAGAACAAACTACTAAACACATGACCATAATCTCTACCTCTTCTGACCAAAAATGCTAAAGCATCCAACTCCACATGTCCAATCTTAATCATCTTCCAAATATAACCACCAGCAAACATGATGTTATAACATCTTTTGGGACATCAGCTTCTCATCACCATTCAAAGGACTCATTGCACAAAGAAGTCCTTCAAGAAGCTCCCAATAAAACACAGTCAGAGCAACTTATTCATACACACCTGAATACCATAAGTTCCCACACCCTCTCTGAACCATATCCTAGCAAACTCAACCATATCCAGAGTATCTATACCAAATTATTTTTCCAGAACATACTTCCACCATTTTATGAAAAGCACAGGAATGTTATCTAGTATGGCCTTTTGAATTTTCTCAGAAGTTCTAACAACAACGGCTTCCTTCATTTGAGAAATATCCTGGACATTATCATCAGACTTATCTCTGATCTTCCTATTTCTGGAAGAGATGAACACTTTACTCCTGGATTTTGTAGTACCATCCACATAGATCTTCTGCTTATCAGTTCTCATCTTTGGAGGTGACTCAATAGCTTTCCTCTTCCTTGATTTCAATCGTTTAGCAACCCCAGGAACCACTTTTCCAATTAGTTCATCATCACTCTTCTTTATTTTAAGGCTAAAAGTACCTTTCTTGACTTGAGATGTTTTAACATCAGCTCTAGCATCTGCATCTTCCAACCTAAGGATTGTCAACTTGTGAAATTTTTCTTCTGAACTATAGGAGTCATTAGTCAGGTTGTCATCTTTCTTGGCCTTGCAAGTATTCAGCTCCCAACACTTCTTAAGGTCACAGCTTTTGATCCTTCCATCAGCATTGTTGACTCCTTCATCTTGCTCACATAAATGACTACTCAAGTTGGCTTTTAACACATCATCCAACTTAGGAGTAACAGCACCATAAGTCATTAACCCAAATTGACTTTTCACCATACTTTCACACTTGATGTCACCATCTGATGTTACAGCATCAACCTTAACATCACTAGATAAGCTGTCCACTTGAGGTATCCACTGATAGCAATTATCTTTGGATCTTACTCCCTTCATCACTACCTCATTCTGCTCATCAGCCACCACACATTCATCTTTGGTGTAGCTTACCTTGTAACCTTCATCACAAAGTTGACTTATGCTAATTAAATTAGCACTCAACCCTTGAACAAGGAGCACATTATCAAGAGTAAGACCATCATGATTCTTCACTCTTCCAACGCCTTCTACTACTCCTTTTTCACCATTGCCAAAAATAACATCATTTGCATGGCAAGGATTGAACTCTACCAAATGCTTCTTAGATCCAGTCATGTGCTTTGAACATCCACTATCAAAGTACCATTCATCCATAGCAAAATGTCCATCTGATGTGTGAGCCAATAGACATGTGACATGAGCTTTAGGAACCCATTATTTTACTACTTTGGGCCTGACCTCCTTCTGTCTGGGTTGAAGAGCAGAATTTGGATAACCATAAAGGTTGAAGCAAGAGAACTGCATATGTCCAAATCTGCCACAGTAGAAGCATCTGACTCTATCATCTCTGAAGTGGTTATTTCTTCTGCCACTTTGATGATGATACTGTTGGTGCTACCACCCATAATGATGTCTCCTTCTACCATAGTTGGCCTGTCTTCTATGGTGCGGTTGTCTTCTCCTGTACTGAGGATGCTGTCTCCTAGGCTGTCTCCTATGGTGATGAGGCTTCCTTCTTCCATAGTAATGAGGCACAATATTGTTGTATCCATATCCATATCCATACCAGTTTCCCTGATGTTGAGACATCTGATGAGACATGTTCTGTTTGAACCTGGCAGCTTGCATGCTCTTGTGATATTGGGGAGGCATATACTGACTAGCTCCTTGGGGATGCATCTTCCTCTGATGAGGACCATTCTTCTTCTCAACATTCTGAGGCTGTGGATGAGTAACCTTCTTAGGTGTAGAATCATGTCTCTTTGTTTGATGCTGAGACATTGGTTGGGACATCTCCTTCTTTGTTCCTGAAGTGCTAGCTTCTGTAGAGCCCTTTTCCTCAACCACATATCCTATACCTGATTAATCTCCAGCAGCTTTCTCTGACTGAAGAATCTTATCAAGAGTAGTTGTACCACTGTTCATCATCCTAACAGATTTTGTCATCTGATCAAGTGAGATTTAATCAACAAAACCTCATTTTCTAGATCAGCTTTAGCAGTCTCAAGCTGAACAATCTGTTTCTTCTGTTTTTCCCTTTCTTGACAAATTTCCACACTCTTTAGACAAAGCTCTTGATAGGTGGATGCTAACTCCCCATAAGTTATTTCTTCATCACTATCATCATCAGAAACAATAGTTCCTGTCAAAGCTCTAACATGCTTTGCTGACTCACCTTCACTTTCACTATCAGAGTCAGACCAGGAAACTGACATGCCCTTCTTCTGCTTCTTCAAGAATGTGGGACATTCTTTCTTGACATGTCCATACCCTTCACATTCAAAGCACTGAACACCTTTATCCTGGGCAGTCTTCTCTTCATCTTTCTCTTTTGACTTGCTGATGTCAGAAGGGATGTTCTTGGCATTAGGCTTGTAGTTATTGTTCATCCTCTTGACCACTTTGTTGAACTGCCTTCCCAACATAGCAATGGCTTGAGACAGGTCTTCCTGAGAATCATCATCTTTGACTTTCTTAGCTTCTGCAGGAGTGGAGACCAAAGCTATACTCTTGGGCTTCTTTTCTGGTTCTTCCTCATTCAAACCAAGCTCAAAAGTTTGAAGAGATCCAATGAGCTCATCTACCCTCATTTGACAGATGTCATGTGATTCTTCA
The DNA here is from genome assembly GCA_022829125.1 of Lathyrus tuberosus. NCBI lineage: Eukaryota > Viridiplantae > Streptophyta > Magnoliopsida > Fabales > Fabaceae > Lathyrus > Lathyrus tuberosus. Next base: position 2,041,182 of record JALAZF010000616.1, on the reverse strand, counting down.
ATGGCAATTACCTTCATCTTGTACTTCTTAGGAAGGGACCTAAGAATCTTCCTTACAAGCTTTTCATCTGACATCTTTTCACCAAGAGCACTGGATGCATTAGCCAGCTCAAGAACACTCATGTGGAAATCATGAATAGTCTCATCTTCCTTCATCTTCAGACTTTCAAACTTCGATGTTAGAAGCTGAAGTCTTGACATCTTAACTCTAGATGTTCCTTCATGTGTAGCCTTCAAAATGTCCCAAGCTTCCCTAGCAACTTCACAGGTATTGATCAACCTGAATATGTTCTTATCCACTCCATTAAAAATTGCATTTAAAGCTTTAGAATTACCAAGGGCAAGCTCATCTTCTTCCTTGGTCCATACTTCTTCAGGCTTCGGCTTTGAGGTGCCCTCTTTATCTTTCCCAGCATCATCTTTCTCAAACACAACAGGTGCTTTCCATTCTTTAACGATAGCATTCCAAGCCCTGCAGTCCAAGGATTTCAAAAAAGTGATCATCCTTGGCTTCCAATAATCGTAATTCGAGCCATCCAAAATAGGGGGTCTGTTGAAAAATCCTCCAACTTCTTTGTCCATCTTTACACCAGAAAGTAACTTCCCTAGATCTCACCCAGAGACAGACAGGAGGCTTGCTTTGATACCAATTGAAATTCTGGTACCAGATGTGTGATGTTAAGTGCGATGTCACAACAACACACTCTGCACAATGGACGAAATAAACAACAGAAGAACACACCAAATTGTTAACCCAGTTCAGTTCAAACAACCTAATCTGGGGGCTACCAAGCCAGGGATGAAATTCACTACTTGTAGAATTAATTTACAGACTCAGCAACCCAGTTGACAATCTCCTAAACTTAATTCCTACTAGTGACTTCCTACCTAAGAAACCACTTAGAAATGAGAACACTACTCAATCCCTAAAACACTCAAAGAACAACCTCTTTGAGAAACCTTGATCCTGCTTCACAGCTTTGATCAAGTTACACAACTCTCTATTGCTTCACAGCTTCTAAGAGAGGACAGAAAATAACTCACCAATTCAACTTAGAATGGTATATAAAAAACTCGTACAAAATACTCAAGACACTCAGCCTATGCTCTTGATCTTCTCTCTGTATTTCTGTAGCTTCTTCCTTTGATCTATGCGCTTTATATAGCCACCTGAATTGGGCTTGGACTCCTTGCAATATTTGATCTGATTTGTTATTTAAAACTGAATCTTCAAAACAGATTTTATCCCCCAAAATCTTTTTAAAGCTTCACCTTTTAAATCTCCTACAAACCTGCATCAAATCTCTATGCAACAGAGAATATCTAACCCAAGATATTCACATCCAATGAGACTACCTGCTCTCCACAATTCCAGCTAAAACACAACCCCTAACAACATCACTAAACCTGATGTTATTAATTCTGCAGACCTGATGTCACAACATCGCATGTGACATCAGACATCCAACTTAAACACTTAACACAACCCAGTGTTAAGACTCAATGTTGTGACATCACCCATATGACATCAAACATTGAACAGCTTTTGTTTTACCAAAATTCCAGCCAATCCAAGAAACTAACACTTATCCTTGTCTTTGTCTTTCTTAAGTGATGGATAATCCATCTTGTAGTGCCCGAATTTTCCACAGTTGTAACAAGATCCTTTCAACTTGCCACTCTTGTTGCCTTCATTTATAGATTGCCTTCTAAATTTGACGTGATTTTTATCCGAGTGCTGAATTTCATTCTTTCGAACATGCCTATTATATCTCTTCACAAATAGCCCCATGTCATCACTCGAATCATCAACTTCATCATTGTTGGATTCATTATCACTTTGCTCTTGAGATGTGGACTTTGAACAAGAAGTCATAAGAGCAATCAACTTCTTTTCCGTTTCCTTTGTTTTCTCCTTCTTTACACCCTTCTCATGTTTTTCCAAGCTGATAAGCACTTGCTCATGTTCATTGAGTTTGCCAAATAATGTCGTGAGGTCTAGAGTAGCTAGATTATTGGCCTCCTTGATCGCAGTGACCTTCGGCTGCCATTCCCTGTTAAGACACCTCAAAATCTTATTAGTAGCAACCTCGTTGGGAACCAGTTTACCAAGTACATGTAATTTGTTGATTGTATGAGTGAATCATTTTTGCATATCCACAATGGTTTCCCATTGCTTCATGTAAAAAAGATCTAACTCTTGCGTTAATGTGTTGATTCGGGCCATTTTCACATCATTAGTGCCATCGTGGGCTACTTGTAAAGCATCCCACATGGCTTTGGCCGTTTCACAATGAGAGACTCGATAATATTCGTCAACTCCCAAAGAGGAGATCAAAATATTCCGAGCCTTCCAGTCATAGATATAATTTTTCTCGTCCTTCTCATTCCATTGAGCTTTGGGTTTGGGAACAACAACACCATTTTCACCGGTCATGGTTATTTCCATAGGACCATTTAAAATAACATTCCAAATCTTCCGATCAATGGAATTTATATGCACGCGCATACAATCTTTCCAGTAGCTATAATTCTCCCCTGTAAATATTGGAGCTATATTATAAGCCCCTTTAGGTTCGTTCGCCATTTTCCAAGAAGTTTTACCGAAGAACCAGATAAACCGGAGCTCGTGATACCACTTGTTAGATGATGGCTAGGATCTAGAAGGGGGGTTGAATAGATCCCACTAGTTTTTACACGCTAATGGTGTTCTAAAAATTAATCCCACTAGCTATGATGAAGACCGCTACACATAGTGTTCCTTGTCAAGAAAGGAACTCGACAAGAAGAAACTGTGACCAGTTCCGTGGCTAAAAACCATGATCGAGGGGAAGTTTATCTCAGAAACTGAGACCAGTTCCATGGTTGAAGACCAAGATCGAGGGGAGGCTTATTACAAAAGAAACTAAGACCACTTCTGTGGCTAAAGACTAGGATCGAAGGGAGGTTTATTAAAAAAGAAACTAATACCAATTCCATGGCTGAAGACCAGGATCGAGGGGAAGTTTTACCCTTTTCTAACATTGCTTAGCAAAAGAAGATGGATGAGCAAACTGCTATCGATAACCATCGTCAAAATTTCGGGTATTCCGATATTTAATCCTCTTGCACCCTAAATGTCCGAATATCTTCGCCATTCACACCTTCGAGTCCAAGAAGATTAAATAGGGGCATCTGTCATACCCCAAATTTTGACCACAAGATTTCCCATCATTGTGAAGATCATTACCACAATATGGATGTACCATCATACCTCATCAATCTTCTCAAGAGTTGTTGAGCATTCACTTCAATCAGGAATTAGGGTTTTAAGCCCTCTTAAGATACTTAGACACAGGATCAATCAAGAAATGACATGATCTTCAACTTGTCTAACCTCTCAAACATCCATGAAGGACCAAGAGGTCTCCCATATCAAGAATCAAGCACAAGGTTGCAACATTCTAAATGGGTCAAGCCTCGAGATAGCCAGTGTCACCAAATTAGGGTTTTGGTCGACCAAGGACTCCAGATGAAAACTTTCATCTGGGCATGAGCCAATACTTCAAAGCATGATCCAAGATGCTCCAAGGGACCTCATGGATCCAATCATCAAGTCAAATTAGCATCAGGGGAAGCATTCATCAAAAATCATGAATTAGGGTTTCTTGACCTAATACACCCCTAAGTTGAATTTTGAGACAAGGCATGAACCAAGACCTCAAGACATGATTTGAGGGCCTCAAACACACCACATTGATCCATTTACAACAATGGAGTGATCTAAGAAGCTTGATTCACAAGTTTCAATTTCATCTGGACCACAATTAGGGTTTTGAAGGAAAAGTCAACTGTGTCTTTGACTTTTGACCAAGACATGTTCCCAAACCTTGGGACATGATTCAAGAAACCATAAAACACCTATGGAATCCATCCATTAGGTTTGAATTAGATCAAGAACTTGATTGCATAGAGGATCACACAATTTGAAAATCATCTGACAAAAAAGTCAACTGTGCCCAAAATCAAGTTTGATTTTTTGGAAATTTTCACAAATATAGCTCCCCTAAGTCAAAAACAATGTTAATGTATGGTTTTGATCATCATCCATCAAGAAAAATCAAGAAAAGTGAGGTTTCTTGCAAAAGGAGCAACCATAAGAAACTAAATTTTTTCTAAGTTATGGAACAAAATGGATTTGGTACCAACTTTGCAAGGTCATAACTCCTAAACCACAAGGCCTTTTTCTTCCATTCAAGGCTCAAATGAAAGTTCACATGACATACTTCAAATATGTCAACTACATATCATTCCAAATACTCATGAATTTTGTGTTATGGATTGATCAAAATCACAAAAAGTGAAAATGACCACTTTTTCCAACACTTAGTGAAATTTTCAAGTCAGAATCCGTTTCACTTTTTCCAAACTTTAAGGCCATTTTTCACCTTAATTTCAGATGAATCAAGAACGATCTTGGACATCAAAGTTAAATTATGTCATAAGGGCTTTCCAAAAAGTACAAGAACTCATTCTAATTCAACTTGAGCTAAGAGTTACATCCATTGAAAATTGGTCATTCAAAACTGATTTTTACAAGACAGATTTGTGCATTTTTGCTCGAGTTAGCTAAATTAGACAATTACAAGTCTTGTTATCCATTTGGACACCTCAAGGGATAACATCTAAGGGACAATATCTGATCCACAAGCCTCCCAAGTCCAAGGATCTACATATAGCTAAGTGACCCCTAAAAAGACGAAGAATCCCAAAGACTCCAATTTTGTTTCAATGCATTCAATGGATTCAAAAGGTGGCAAGCATCAAGACATTGTTGACTGAATTGAGTCAAGCTTTATCCCTGCAACAAAGGACTCATAGCCTGCTCCCTAATCTCAAGTCAATAGCTAGAGGAGACTTGAGATTCCATTTGATCACCGTTGGCTAAAGACCTGTACCAGCCACCATTTACTATTGCAGCCAAAAAAACTTGTTCCACTATAAATAGAGCTCAATTGTGGTCAGTTTGAGTACACAAAAGCACCCCAACTGATGCTTTCCTCAAAATCACTCTCAAAAAACCAGATTTTCCTTCTATTTCAAGTCACTATCGGATTTTGAAATAGGAAGCAATTCAAACCAAACCAATCATGCCAACACCTCATATACGTCATATATGAGTGATCTATGACCTTGAAACTCATCTGGAACATCAGAATCACAAAGTCACCCCCCATTTGCTCAAGCTTTTGGTATGTTTATAGTTGAGGTGCCACAACAAGTTCTGAGCTGATTCAATCCATTCCAAGCCTTCAAACACATTACTTGAGGTCCATTGGAGCTGTCCAGATCATTACACAACATCTGTAACACCTCCAACTTAGAATTCGATCACCAGCTGCAAGAGGTAAGCTTGAAGCCTTCAAACTCCATATTACATGCATCATAAATGAATTTTTGAGTTACCATCTTGTTTTCTGCATGTATATAGAGTGATAACCCTCAATCAATTGTTATGTATGAATCGTGTTTAGAATTTCATAGTGTTCTTGCTGAAACTAGGGTTCTTGAGTTCATCCTCTGATTTCTCCCTCCACACTTAATATAAATGCAATTAATTTATATGGTTGTGATCCTTCTTCAAAAACGAGTGAGATTGGTGTTTGAATCGTGCAAAACCATTGAGTAATAAGAGAGAAAGGTGAGATTTTGCAAATCTGGGGAAAATAGGGCACGCGGGCAAGAACAAGTGTTCTTGGCGCCCTTTTTCAAATTTTAAAATTTTTGAATTTTTGATATTTTATTTAATTGATTTCAAAAATTAATTTCTCTCTCATTTTTTATCATTTTTTATTGGTTATTTTTTTAAAATGTCACAAAAATGTTAAATTATTTTATTTTACAAAAAAATCCAATTTATATTATTTATTTAATATAGTTAGAAGTTTTATAATTAATTTCATTTTATTTGTTTTTAAACATTTTAAAATGAAATTCTCACTTTGATCTTTTCATTCCAAATGAATTTCAATCTTTTATGTGATTAAACATGATTTTTCAAACATTTATCCAAGATCACAACTTATTTTTCACACATGTTTTATAATTTTGATCATTTAAAATGTTTTTTATTCAAATTAAAATACATTTTTAATCAAATTAGGGTTTTTTTATTATTTTCACCCTCAAAAACATATTTCAAAACACTTTTGGGCCTCTAATAGAGTGTAAGACCCATCCCTTGTCACACACAAACTTTTTGGGCCTCAGTCATTGTATAAGTCCCAATACGATTTTAAAAATCTCGGTGCGATCGCCATTTTCAAACAACTTTCATTTGGGTCTCCCCTTGAGTTGTAAGTCCCATCTTTCTTCTTTTTCAAACACTTTTGGGCCTCTAATGGAATGTAAGACCCATCCTTTTTGTAAATACAACAATTTGGGCCTCACACATTGTATAAGTCCCTCTGTGGTTTTCAAAACTATGACGCGATCGTCGCCTTTTCAAAAGAGATCATTTGGGCCTCTCCTTGAGTATAAGCCACAAACTTCCTTTTAAAACAACTTTCTTTTGATTTAGATTCAAATTCAAAGTGTTATAAAAAATTTCTTCAATTTCTTGAATAACTAACTATACAGCTGTGGTTATAATGTTGGAGCTTGCACAACTGTAAGTTCTACTATTTCTTCAATAGATACTTATTTATATATATATATATATATATATATATACTTGCACAACTGTAAGTTCTACTATTTCTTCAATAGATACTTATTTATATATATATATATATATATATATATATATATATATGCCTGATATACCTGCTTAGAGTTTTCCCCAGAAATTAGGTCTAGGTCTAGATCAAACCAGTGGTTACTCTTTTAACACAGTCAAAACTAGTTCCCCATAAGAAATTCCAGATACAGTCTTGCCTCCTCTGGGGCTTATACAATATGGAACAGAGAAATGCATTATTCCCGGTGAAACTTTTCTCAAGACTTTCACAACTTAGAAATATTTTGTACAAGAAATTCACTTCCCCAAAGAGGATTAATTCACGGTGAAACCTCTTTTGAATTTCTTCAAACCTTAGAACTATTTTGTAAAGGAAGGATTAATTCCAGGTGAAACCTTTCTTGAACTTTTCTCAGGCTTGGACCCACAGGCTTCCTAAAAGCATTCCTAACCTCCTCTTGGGCTTTGTACAAGGACCCCCAGGCTTCTTAGAAGTTCGCAGCCTCCTCTTGGGCTTAGTACAAGGACCCAAAGACCTCCTACAGGTATAGGACAAAACTTAGTCATCTCTACTAGTTTAATCCTCCAGAGAGTCAGAGCATCATACCAGTTTAGGGTTGATTCTCATCCCTTAAAACATCCACCTCCTATTGGGAATCATACAAAGATTATTCTCTAGTTAAGAGTCAACCTCTTCATACAAGTAGACTTGGAAAGTCTCATCTCCTCTTGGACCTCAAAGAAGCCCTCAAGTTTCCTAAAAGCACAAGAAAAATCCTGATCACTTCACCCATCTCCAACAGAGTTAAAACCTCCATAGGTTTTAAAACTCAATCTTTAAACTTCCATTCTAAATTCCCCAGCTAGGGTCAAATTACCACCAATAAACCCTTAGAAAAATCAGAACCTCAAGGCATCTGATATTTCAACTTTTCTTCACTCCTCAGCAAGAGTTGATTCCCCAATTTGGACCTGTCTCTAGATCTCAATAATCCTCAGCGGAAGCTAGCCTCCTCTTAGGCTTCATATAATAAATTCCCCAACCAGCCTCCTCTTAGGCTTTGTATAATGATTTTCCCTCAACAGATTTAGCTTCAATCTTGGGCTTTGTACAAGACAGATAAAATATTTTCCAGCTGAGTCAATTCTCTTAACCTCAATCTTGGGCTTTGTACAAGATAGATAAAACCTCTCCCCAGTGGAGTCATTTCTTTCAGCCTCAATCTTGGGCTTTGTACAAGACAGACAAAATATTCCCCAAAAGAGTCAATCTCTTTTCAGCCTCAATCTTGGGCTTTGTACAAGACAGATATAAAACTCCCTAAACAGAGTCAACCTTTTAGCTTCAACCTTGGGCTTTGATCAAGGCAAACAAAAACCAACATCCCCTCAGAGAAAATCAAAAGTCCTCTCTGTAGGAAGACCTTTCTCTATACAATCACACATCAAAACAGACAATCAAACAAACCCTAATCCTAGATAATTGTTGTTAATGGCACACTTGTTGATTCAAAAATCCAAGCTGTAGTCCCTCTTTTATCCTGGTAAACTCCCTTCTTTCATCTAATTGCTGTAAGTGGCAAGCCTCTAGATTATTTACATCCAAGCCCATGTCCTTCTCTTAGCATGGAAGACACCTAAGGAAAAATGACATTGCTCTACATTGAGTTAAAGTTTCCGCCTTCAGGACATCTCCCTTATAAAGGAAATTATGGCATTGCTGGATTCCATACATTCCAGTTAAAGTAATTTCCCTTATAATTAGTTCCCCAACAAACTGTGATGAACAGATGAGATATCTCCCTTTAGAGATGACAAATTCTCTCTTAGTCAAACCTTTAGCTTCAATCTTAGGCTTTGAACAAGACACCAAACATCTTTTTCCTTCCATAGAATAGGAGGAACTACGATTGCTCTGATTTCTCTGTTTTCTTTAACGGGAATACATAGGCATAAGATTGCGAAATCTTAGCGAGCACGCAAATAAAAAACTTTAGGTCCAGTACCTTACCAAAAACATCGAAAACCCGAAAACAACAAAAATACTCTATCAACATTCCCAAAGGAGAAACTTTCCTAATTTATAACAGATAAACACCACTAAGTAGATAATGGAAGAACATGCCAAAGAATCTATGGATAACCATATATACGCTGGGTAATTGACAACTTCCCATTGTTTAACCTGACCCCGGACCCCCCAATCTCTTAGCATTTGTTAAAAAAAGCATTTGCGTGCAAAGTTAGTTTTAGATATTTTCCCTTTCCTTTCCAGCTTCATAGGATAAATAAGAAATCAGAAAGTAGCACCCAATTCCAACCATTGCGGTAAGGTGGTCGTGTCACCGACAAAAATTGTACGCTACACATATTCACGGGGGAGGCTTAAGCGCAAGTTTGTACGCATTAGAAAGAATTAGACAAATGTCTTTTTGAAGAAAAAGATTTAAGTTGGATTAGGGTATGCTAAGGGTTTCAATCGCACGGGGGCGAGAAAATAAGGTTCGATCGGTTGAGTATTTTAATGGAGAATGACGATTATTTGATAAGAACGAGACGTGGGCCTCAAAACCAATTTATCGGGGCCTTACAGGGATGTTAGATCCCAACAACACCTTTCTCATTCGATTAATTATGAAAATTTGTTTGATGGACAATGAACTTTCCAAACATCGTTCAAAGGTACCATATGGAATGCTAGACTCCAATGGCCTTTCTTTTGTCCAAGTAATTAGAGCAAGTATTTTAGAAACGAAAGATTAAACGAAAATAACCTGAGGCGTTTGCCTCAAGAGCAATCATTCAAGAATTCAAGGAATGCGAGACTCCAAGAACTTATTTCTTTCGTAATTTGATTGATAAAAGGTTTAAGTTGTGTTTTATAGACGAGAAATTGAATGAAAAGGAATCCAAGGTGTTTTCCTCAAGAGAAATCATTCAACGATTCAAGGAATGCGAGACTCCAATAATCCATTACTTTCGTGATTTGATTGCGAAAAGGTTTTGATTAATCGCATTGAGAATGATCTAATCGGTTTAAAAACGTAACTTGGCATTGGACCAAAGTTTTACTTATTGAAAATGATTCATTTGATTATCACTTATTAATTATCAGTTTAATTAATTAATTAGGATTAAGAATGAAATAATTAATTAGGCTAATTAACAATAATTATCAAGATTAATTGATAAAAAGATGATTTCATCAATATAATCGAGTTAACTAAATTTAATTAACAAAATTAATTAATTAAAATCTAAATTAATCAATTAACCTTAATAATTAAAATAAGGGATTTTTAGTTGAAATTAACTCGTTGAATTTTTTGAATGAACGAGAAATAGAAATAGATTCGAAATAAAATAGAAATATGCTCAAAGCCGCTTTGTACATAATGACCACAAATGGGAGTGTCGTACGTTTGGGTCATATTGTGGCAAAATTTCCTATTGATGTATCAAGAGAAGATCTAACGCTATAAGGACATGAAATTGTCGCAACCAGAGATTAAAAATCCGATTTAAGCTCAATGAAAATCAAATAACAAACCCCACTGTTATATTTACATATCTATAATATTCACAATGTTGTATCAATATCAAGGCATCAAAATTTAGCTTAAATATTGTATAATCGAATCAAAATCAATACAATAACTGAATAACAATTAAACTAAGCATAGAATGAATTATATACAAACAAACATTAACCTTAGCGACAACCATTCGCCTCATATCGCACGTGCACAAAATTGATTAATCAATCAAGCATGATTTCTATATTCAAATAGCAAGGCAATCTTCTTAACTGAACTTGAAAACAATAAAATAGGATCAAGCATTGTTTCTGATACCAAACTACAAGGCAATAATTGAACTTAAAATCAATATAATAGCATCAAGCAATCAAACAAACATTGTTTCAATGTAATCTATTACTGAATTTCAACTTGAATTAACATTACCAAATACTTGTTTCACATCGAAAAGAAAACAGAACCACAACTAATGTAAACATATAGTACTCGAAGCGGAATACTCCTAGCAAGACACGCATAAATCATCACTGAACCGAAAATGAAAACTAAACAAAGCTCAGAATGGACATAAATCTTACCAAAAACAATAACCAAGAATTCTCAAAGTCATATAACAGATACGAAAAAACCAACCGAATCATTGTTGTTGATGCGAGTTGTTGAGCTGCTGAACCGGGTTTGAATGCTCTTGTTATAGATCCACCCCTGCTGCAAAATTGATTTCTAGATCCACCCCTTAATGAGATATTGTTATTGCAGTGGGTGGTTCTGCTTGCTGAAATATAGCGTTTGAGGGAAAAGAATCGGCAGTTCGACTTCGGAGTCACGACATATGGTTTGTTTGGTGAAGAAGTTTGTTCGAAGTTGTTGCAAAACTGGAATGGAATGAATCAAAAATGTTGTTTTCGTTTCTTTCTATAACGCGTTGTTTAGATGTTAGTCTGGAAACATGATGAAAGTGAAGCTAAGTATTGAGTTGGTTATTGTTCAAATCGAAACTGAGTTGTGAAGACGTGAAGGATGAAGCGGAGATGGGTGTATTGAATAGGAAGAATGGGTGGCTAAAAACGATTGGGAGGCACTGGTTTCATAGTACGAAATGGTGGTGGTAGAGTTCATTGTCGGTGCCGCTTCAGCAAGGTGGTTGAATTGTTGGTGATGGGCAAACAGATTCAAAAATGATGATAGATTACAGTTGTCTATGCGTGTGCGTGAAGATGGATGGAGACAGGAGGTTTGAAGGTGGATTGGGATTTTGAACGAAAGAGTGAGAGAGATAGGAGTTGTAGAGAGAATCTATTTGTGGTGTTGTTGTGAGTGAATAGAGAGATGGCAGTGAGAAGTTTGTTCGCTGATGAGGAAAAGTGATTGAGAGGGGTTTCGATAGGTGGAAAAGAAAAACACAGAGGGAGTATTAATGGTGGCGATTTGGATTTTTGCGGTCGAGAGGGTTGAGAGGTGGTTATGAAGGTGAGGTAAGGAGAATGGTGATGATATTGTTTTTGGCTTTTCAGAAAAATGTTTTTTTCTCCCCCTAAAAATGAAATGAGAGATGTGATATCAATTTCAGTGGAGAGAGAAATCCCCCTAAGTCTGGATACGCTAAATCCTCCCCCACCTCAAAACCGTTATTTGTTGTTCTTTTTTTCTTTTTTTGCGGACGCGTGGCACACTCTAGATGGGATAAGATTCTCTCTCTTTTTTAATTTAATTTATTCATAAAATGCTATTATTTTATTGGATGGAATGAATAGACATGGATTATAAATATATGCCCTTGATTAATCCCGATTTAACGAACTAGATTAATTTAAAGAAACACACAAATAAACACACGTTGTAAAACAATTTTAAAAAAACCCTAAAATGCCCCTTCTAGATGAATTAATTGATTTATATCAATTTAATTCAATTTAAATCACTTAAATCAAATAAAATTCACATCTTTCTAAATGCACATGATAAAAATAAAATGCATACATGGAAAATTCTATTTTATTACTATGGATATTTTGGCGAAAAGATAAAATAAAATGGCTGAAAATGAATAAAAATCGGGTGCCAAAGCGCCCCAAAAAAATTAAATTGACTGCACTAAAATGATCAGCGCAGAATAAATGACTCGGAAATATACAGCGTTTGGTGAGATTTTGAAATAAAAAGGGACCGGTAAAAATGCTCAGACTGATCGAAAAGTGACTAAAAAGTCATCGAAAAAATAAGACGAGCGCGTCAGGTTAAACTATGCGAATGGTAGATCAATATTACTGACTTCTGCAAGCTTAAATTCTAAACTTTTCAACCACTGATTTTTTGCGTATTTGAGAACCAATTCAATCGGTATGTCTGTATATCCAAGAATTCATTCTAGATAATCATTTTAGGCCTTATTCATGATGAAGGTTATGTTATGCTATGCAGGCGATGCAAACTAAAAGAAAGTCGGATGCAAGAAAATTTAAAAAGGGTATGACAAATTCGGGTTATGACAGAGCCCTCTAGCAATACTTAACACTAAGTCTTTGGGGCTTGATATAGGTGGAACCTCTTAGGCATGGCTTTGGAAGCTATCTCACTCGAGGAGATACTGAGTCTCTCGGCGAAAGATTTTTTTTGCTCTAGAAATTCTAAGTCCCGCACATGTGACCTGATTGGGGGAACACCAAGCCTCTCAGGCGGGTCATTTTAACCTTTCAGGTGAGACTTCGATTGATCCCTCTAGCAATACTTGACACTAAGTATTTGGGGCTTGAAACAGGCCGCGCCCCTTATGCATGATTTTGGAAGCTATCTCGTCCGAGGAGATATTGGGTCCCTCGGACGAAAGAGTTTTCTTTCAGTCAATTGGGTATGGCCTGGGAGGGTGGCCAGAATATCCATATGGAAGTTTAATCGTGTGATTACATCGAGAGGAAACAAGGATCTTCACATGTAAATCTAACATACAATTACCTCGAAGGGCGGCAAGGATCTTCACATGGAAGTCCATCATACAATTGCCTCGATGGGCGATAAAGATCTTCACATGGAAGTCCAGCATGTAATTGCCTCGAGGGACGACAAGGATCTTTCAATGAAGGTCCAACATATAATTGCCTCGAGGGGAGGCCAGAATCCTTCCATGAAGGTCCAACATATAATTCCTCGAGAGGCGAAAAAGATCCTTTCATGAAGGTCCAACATACGATTGCCTTGAGGGGCGACAAGGATCCTTCCATGAATGTCCAACATATAATTTACTTTAAAGAGAGGGTTCCATAGAAAAACAAAGCATTGGAACGATTGTTCAAAATTATATACGCATAACGTTTACTAGAAGGTTACAAATAATTTCAATTATAGTAATATCTGAGGTGGAGCGAGTTCCAAGTCGGTGGTAGAAGCGCTCCTTCAGGCTCTTGTAATTTGTATGCTCCGTGAAGTAGTTTTTAATATATGAGGTACGGTTCTTGACAGTTACGATGTAGTTTCCTCTGCTGGGAGGTATGACTACTTTTAATACCAGGCCTCCCTGTTGCATCTCCCTCGATTTTACCTTGGAGTTGTATCTCTTGGAAGCTCTATATTTGGCAGCAAACACTCGGACATGGGTGGCCTTTCGTAGCTTGTCGACCAGATCTACCGCACACTTCAATCCTATCTCGTTTGCTTCCACTTCAAAATTAGTTCACCGCTATAACACCGTCTAAATTTCTACGGGAAACATTGCGTTCGCCTTATAAACCATGTAAAATGGGGTTTCCTTGGTGGTGAACTGTGGCAATGTTTGGTAAGACCATAGTATCCCGTGAAGTAGCTCCGCCCACAGACCCTTGGCTTCGTCTAGCTTCCTCTTGAGTCCTTTGAAGATCACCTTGTTTGCATATTGGCATTTTTCGTTGGCTTGAGAGTGTACCTCGGGTACAAACTGTATATGAACGCCCAAATCTTTGCAGAACTCACTAAACACGGTACTGGCAAATTAGGTTTCATTGTCCAAAACAATGACGTCGGGGAGACCGTATCAGCACATGATTCATTTCCAGTAGAAGCGTTTAACTCTCTATGCCGTGATTTTTTTCCCCTGCGCCTATATCCATTTAGTGAGGTAGTACACTCCTACTATCAATAATTTCATTTGTCATACACTAGAGGGAACAAGCCCATGATATGTACGCCCCATTGGTAGAATGACCAGGGTCAGGTTATCGATTAGAGGAATTATTTTGGGGCATGGTGAAGGTCATCATGTCTCTAGCATTGATCATATTTCTTAATGAAGGCGATGATGTCTTTCATTAATGTGGGCCAGTGATAACCTGCTCTTAATATCTTGTGGGTGAGAGCTCTCCCACCGATATGTCTGATGTAGGATCCCTTATGGACTTTTGTAAGAACTAAGGCGATTTCGCTTTCCTCCGGGCACCTTAACATGGGAGCGACCTTCCCCATTCTGTAAAGTTTTCCTAAGAGTATGTGTACTTGGAAGCTTTTCTTCTGATATTCCTTGCTTCTTCGGCGTCAGGTGAGAGTTCGTCAAACTGCAGGTAGCATAGGATGAACGACATCCAACTAGATTCGGGGCCAAATTCCATGGAATATATTTCTCTTGTCTAGATGTTAGGGGAGACCAAAGTTTCCTTTATGATTTTCGTATTCAACCCTGCGACTTTCGAGGTAGCTAGATTTAACAAAAGGTCCGCCTTGAAGTTCTGTTCATGGGGGACGTGCTCTTTTTCGAAAGAAATTAAACGTGAGGACATATGTCGTACCTTCGACAGATATTTCATCAACATAGGCTCTTTGGCCTGGTATTGTCATGAGACTTGGTTCCTTACCAGCTGAGTGTTATTTTTGCCTTTTAATCTAGTAGCCCTCATTTCCAAGGCGAGGATCATACCGGTGATGATCGCTTCGTACTTCGCTTGGGTTCTACTAGAGGTGAACTCAAACTTCAACGCCTACACAATAACTATATCACATGGTCCCTCGAGTACTACACCTCAATCGCTTACTTTCATGTTAGAGGTGCTATCCGCAGATAACGCCTATAATGATGGTTATTCCTCTTCAACGGGAAAACTAAGTTCGACAACGAAATTGCCCAGGGCTTGCGACTTAATACTCCCCATCGGAAGGTATTAAATGTCATATTACGAGAGCTCTAGTAACCGGGATACCATTATATCCGCCATGTAAGGTTTTTCCAATACTTGGCAGATAGGGTAGTTAGTTTTTACCAGGATGGCATGCCCCTGGTGTCATACCCCAAATTTTGACCACTAAGATTTTCCATCATTGTGAAAATCATCATCACAATATGGAGGAACCATCATACTTCATCAGTCTCCCCAAAGATGGGTGAGCACCCACTACAATCAAAATTAGGGTTTCAAGCCCTCTCTGAGTGCTTAGACAAAGGATCAATCAAGGAATGACATGATGTTCAACTTGTCTAACCTCTCAAACATCCACAATGGATCAAAAGGACTCCCACTTAAAGGATTAAGCACAAGGTTGCTCCCTTCTAGGTGGATCAAGCCTCAAGATCGTCAGTGTCACCAAATTAGGGTTTTGGTCGACCAGGGCCTCCAGATGGAAATTTTTCATCTGGGCACAAGCCAATAATCCAAAACCTAACCTAATATACTCCATGGAACCTGATGGACCCAATCATCAAGTCAATTTTGCCTCAGGGGATGCATTCATCAAAAATCAGGAATTAGGGTTTCTTGACCTAATTCACCCCTAAGTTGACTTTTGGGACAAATCATGAGCCAAGACCTCAAGAGAGGGTTTGAGGGTCTCTAATGAACTATATTGATCCATTTGGAACAATTGATTAATCCAAGAAGCTTGAGCAACAAGTCTCAATTTCATCTGCACCACAATTAGGGTTTCGTAAGGAAAAAGTCAACTGTAACTTTGACTTTTGACCAGGACATGCTCCCAAACCCTATGACATGCACCAATATACCCTATAACACCCATGGAACATGTCCATCAAGTTTGATTTAGGTCAAGGACATGATTTCCTGAAGAATTGCACAGTTTGGAATTTATCGGATAAAAAGTCAACTGTGCACAAAAGTCAACTTTGACTTTTTGAGATTTTTCACCAAAATGGATTTTTAACCCTAAAATGATGTTAATGTATGATTTGAATCATCATTCATCAAGAAAAATCAAGAAAAGTTGGATAACTTGTAAAAGGGGTAACCATAAAAACATAGAAATTTTTCTAAGTCATGAAAAAGTGCCACTAATGCACCAACTTTGGAGGACCATAACTCCTAAACCACAAGGCCATTGTGCCCCATTCAAAGCTTGATTTGTAGATCTCATTGCCCTCTACAAAAGCTTCATACTGACCTATGTCCAAATTCCTCATGGATTTTGAGTTATAGAGTGATCAAAATCAAGAGAAAACACTTTGTTCCAACACTTAGTGAAAATTTCACTAAGTCAGATTTTACCCTACTTTTTGTCAAATGTAGGGGGATTTTTCACTTGGATTCAAAAGAGATCAAAACCAAACATGTTCAAACAGTTGTTGTATCATGTAAGGGCTTTCCAAAATGATCAAGAACATTACCAAATTCAACTTACACCATGAGATATGACATTGGCAAGTTGCCTTGCTGAAATCAGTCAAAGGCCCTTGCTGAAATCTGTCAAAGGCAAGGCAGAATTTGCAATTTTGCTCGATTTACCAAAATCAGCCAAATTCAAATGCTCCTATCCACTTGGACACATCTGAGGATTGAATCTAAAGGGGACAATCACTGAGCCAAGCCTCCAAAGTCCATGGAACAAGAAATAGCATGTTGAACCTAGAATGGCCAAAATAGGGACAAGACTCCAAATTTGGATTGAAGCATTCAATGGAAGCATCAAGGTGGCATGGACTGAGCCATTCCCATCTGAAATCAGTCAAGACTTATCCAAGACCAAGGGAACCAAAGCTCTGTGCCCTAACCTCTAGTCAATGGCTAGAGGAGACTTGGATTTCCATTGGCCAACATTGAACAAACCCCTGCTGCAGTTGCCATTCACTGTGGATCCCAAAACAAACTTGCTCTACTATAAATAGAGCTCAATTGTGATCATTTTAAGTACACCAAAGGCCTACAACACTTGCCTTTCTCAAAATCTCTTTCTCTTGGTAAAAATGCCTTTCTTAGCAAGGTAACTACCGGGTTTTGAGCTAGAGGGTAATTCCACTCAAACCAATCACTCACACACCTCATATACATCACATATGAGCTGATCAAATACTTAAACAACAACTGGAACATTGATTTCTCAGAATCACCAGTCAATTGCTCAAGGTTTTAACCAAAGTGCAGTTGAGATGCCATGAAGTGATCCAGCCAATATCCATCAAGTCCAAGCATTCAAACACACTCCATAGCACCTAGGGAAGCTGTTCAGATCATCACAACACAACTGTAACACCTCCTACACAAATCACGATCACCAGCTGCAAGTGGTAAGCATGAGCTCTTCTAACTCTATGATCCATGCAATTTTTGCTGCACAATAATTTGGCCATATGTTCATAAGCATGCATGTAATGTTTTCCCTCAATTAATTGCTTTGTTTGAATCGTGTATCAAAAATCCTAGCCTTCATGCAGAAATTAGGGTTCTTGAGGTTTCTTCGTGATTTCATGTTTTATGTTTAATTTAAATGAAATTAAGTGTTATAGACATGATCGTGAGGTTGAAACGAGTTGATTGGTATGTGGATTGCATGATATGGTTAAGTATTCAGTGAGATTGGATAGAAAATGCAAATCTGGGCAAGGCAGAAAACGCGCGTGTTCTTGGTCCATGTTCTTGGCGCCATTTTCATAAATTCAAATATTTGAATTTTGTGATTTTATTTAATTGATTCAAAAATTAATTTCTCTCTGAGTTTTAATGATTTTGAGTTGATTCTTTTTTTAATAATTCACAAAAATGTTAAAATATTTTAGTTTCCCAAAAAATCTCAAAAATATTATTTATTTTGTATAATTGATATTTTTGCAAAGAATTAATGTTTTAATTGTTTTTGACATTTAAAATATTTTTTCCACCTTGATTTTGCAACTTTTAATGCTTTCTAATTATTTTGTAGGTCAATACTTAATTTTTGAAGCATTAATCCAATATTACAATTTGTTTTTCCTATGTTAAACAATTTTGATCATTTTAATTGAATTTTTATTCAATTAAAACACATTTTTGAAAACAAATTAGGGTTTTTGGATTAATTCAACCCTCATAAATCATTTTTAAAACTTTTTGGGCCTCTAATAGAGTGTAAGACCCAATCCTTTTTTGACCAAATCATTTTGGGCCTCAGTGAATTGTATAAGTCCCGATACCGTAAAAAACAAACGGCACGATCGTCGCCTTTTGAAAAATAACCTTTTGGGTCTCTCCTTGAGCTATAAGACCCATTCAAAACTTTTTGGGCCTCTAATAGAGTGTAAGACCCAATCCTTTTTTTGACCAAATCATTTTGGGCCTCAGTGCATTGTATAAGTCCCGATACCGTCAAAAATAAACGGCGCGATCGTCGCCTTTTGAAAAATAATCGTTTGGGCCTCTCCTTGAGCTTTAAGACCCATTCAAAACCTTTGGCCCTCTATTAGAGTGTAAGAACCAACCCCCTTTTAACCAAAACATTTTGGGCCTCACTTATTGTATATGTCCCTCTGCGTTAAAAGAAAATCTCGGCGCGATCGCCATTTTTTAAACGAAAAGTCAAACTGGGCCTACCCTCGTGTTATAAGCCCCACTCTTTTTCTTTAAAACTTTTTGGGCCTCTTGAGAGAGTGTAAGACACATCCCTTTGTATAGAAAACAATTTTTGGGCCACAATCACTTGTATAAGTCCCTCTGTACAAATTCAAACAGTGCGCTCACTGATAAAACCCTGGGCCTCTCCTTGAGCTGTAAGCCCCAAATCTTTCTTTTTCAAAGCACTTTCTCCTTTGATTTTGAATATACTGTTATTTTCAATCTTTCTTTGTTGAACAACTAACCAAACAGCATGGAAGCTCTACAACCGAGTAAGTGGTTATTGCTTTCATTTACCGCATTCATATACATATAACTATATTGTGGGACTGTTTCACTGTAAGCCTTCTTTCATAAACTCATATCAACTGTGTAATAATAGTATAGATATTTCAAGTTTCCCCGGCAACTACGTCTAGAACTAGGTGACGCCGTTTCGTTTCATTGAAATAGACAACTAGATCCCCAATAGGATCACCAGATACAGTCTTCTCTTCGGCTGTCCTCATTAGGAATTATCAAGAAACTCTACTCCCAAAGATGAATGTATTCTCCGTGAATGGCATCTTTGAGTTTCTTCCAAATTCTCGAACTTTCCTGACTTGATCTATTCCTTGTGAATAGCTTGCCTTGAATTTCTCGGGGTTTGGGGACCCATCGGCTTCTTAAAAGCAATCGGCCTCCTCTTGGGCATCGTACAAGGACCCACAGGCTTCCTAAAAGCAACCCCGCCTCCTCTTGGGCTTAGTACAAGGACCCTACGGCTTCTTAGAAGTATTCACAACCTCCTCTTAGGCTTCGTATAATGATCTCTTCCTCTGGGAATGATAGCCTCCTCTTGGGCTTCGTACAAGGACCGATCGGCTTCTTAAAAGTTTCCAGCCTCCTCTTGGGCTTCGTACAAATTGTCCCGACGACCTCCTAAAGGTATAGGAACCGAACTTAGTCATCTGCATAAAACAGTCATTTCAAAGAGTCTACTACTGTTTCTCAAAGCATAGTACAAAAGATGAAACTCTAGACTTGGACAGTCTAATCCCCTTGAGTCTCAAAGACATTCTCAAGTGGCCCCTTCGTTAAATAGGAAGAAAACCCATAGACTCGGACTGTCTCAATACCCTTCGGATTTCCCGCTTCCTTAAAGAACAGGAATAACCCGGATCCTTGAATTAAATCCTTGAGTACAGTGTTTCTCATATAAGAACTGATTTTCTCTTTAAAATCAGTATACTGGACCTGTCACTTAACTGAAACGGTAACCACGGCCTCCTCTTGGGCTTTGTACAATGATTCTCCCCAGCGGAGTCAAACAACGTTTAGCCTCTCTCTCGGGCTTTGTACGAGACACATAAGAGACTCCCTCGTTGGGTCCATCATCCCTTTCGCTTCCATCTCGGGCTTTATACGAGATACAAAAAGGTTCATATTGAGCCAAACAAATTTTAGCCTCCATCTCGGGCTTTGTACGAGATACAAAAACTCTCTTGTTGGGTCAAATAGCCTCCATATCGGGCTTTATACGAGATACCAAAAGACTTCATCGTCGAGTCAAAAACCTTTTAGCCTCTCTCTCGGGCTTTGTACGAGACACAGATTAGCCTCCTCTTAGGCTTTATATAAGAAAACCACTGGTTAATCCAATTAACCTTTTAGCATCAAAGTTGTGCCTCGTTCACAGTACACAAACATCAACAACTCTTTCCCCTTCATCTGATTGCTGTAAGCGGCAAGCCTCTGGATCATCTACATCAATGCCACTGTCTCTCTTTTAGTATGAGAAATTCCTAAGGAAAGATGGCATTGCTCTACACTGAGTTAAAGTCTTCTCCTTCAGGTTAAAATCCCTATAAAGGAAATTATGGCATTGCTAGGATCCGCATATCCCGGTTAAAGTAATTCTCCTTTATAAACAGTTGTGACATACAACCCCCTCTTTAGAGATGGCAAATTCTCTCTAAAGACAACACCCTTCAGCTTCACATCTTGAGCTTTGAACAAGATACAAATCACCTTTCGCTTCACGTCTTGGGCTTTGAACAAGACACCAAATACCATTTCCTCCCATAGAATAGGAGGAACTACGAACGCTCTGATTTCCCTGTTTCGGTAAACAGGAATACGTAGGCATAAGATTGAAAGAAAAATCTTAGCGAGCACACTAAACAAAAACCCAAAATCCCATACTCTCATGTATTTATCAAAAGCATCAGTCCTAACATCCTAATCCTTGTTCCCCGCTATAAAGTCCTAGAAAGAGAAAAGAGAACCGTATTGGCGAAAATACAAATAACCAGTACAAAGGCCCCCCCACATTGATAGCATTCGTAACCTAACAGACCGCTGTTTCAACTCAGTATGCAAAGCAGGGTTAATTGGAGACATCTATTTCCCTTCCTTCATCAACTTTAATAAGATAAAAAATGAATCGACCTGTAGTTAAAACTCAACCGCAGAGAGCGACCAACGCTTAAGAACCGCGTCCAAAATCGCTCGCTACAGAAAAATGGCGCCCACCGTGGGGCCGGTCTCTGTTTTCCTTTTTTCTCTTCACTTGTGTGAATACCACAGATTGGGGCTTCCGCCGGGGAACCCATTTCTGTCAGGAACTTAGGATTCATAGCTTTAAAGGTCTAAGATGTTTAGGACAAATATATATACTGCTTTTCCTAATTGCTATACGTGTTTATTTTTCTGCTAATGGGAATGCGTGTGATGCCGCATGTGGAAAGATTGAGTATACACTTAAGATAAGTGATGGCGACGAGGTCGACCATCAACCTCAGTGGAGGCTGACCAATGCAACCCATTCTCTCACCTAGACAATGGGCCGATTGTTAAGTCTGAGAAGCTGAGGAGCCAAACCCTTTTTGTAGTGCGGAAACTATCAGAAATAGTTGTTACGCGATACTACCCTCATTTGAGGCTGGTGATCTATTCTCGGTGAATGGCACTTACTCTAAGATTGCTCTACAACTCGCTGGCGATCCGCTTGTTGTTTTGCTTTCCTGGGAGGAGCTGATGATAATGAGTACAGGTACAAAAATCACCCTAGTATAAACCTTTGGGGATGGGTAGAGCCTTGACTTCATGACAACGGCCCTTTGACCCCATGTTTTTTCTATGTTTTTGTGTGCTGCATTCATGCATTCATTTAAAAAACATTAAAACAAAAAAAAATCTCTTCTAGTCTCTCTGTTTTTCAAATTAAACTAAGACTGTGATTGCAAATATCAGAGAAAAGGATTGTGCTAATGGATTTTGGTAGAAGGAGAACTCACCAGTATACCTTCAAGGTTCCAAAGTTAGAGGATTTGAGAAGGTTAGCAAGGATGATCACTAACCCTGAGGCTTTCAGAGCCAGGCACGGAGGTTTGCTACCACTGTTAAGAGTCCATGTGATTGAGGGAATCATGGATGTGCTCATTCAGTTTTATGATCTAGTTTATCACTGTTTCACATTCCCGAATTACCAGCTCGCACCAACGCTGGAAGAGTATTCTCATCTGATTGATCTGCACATTACTGATCGAACTCCATTTTCTGGACTGGAAGAAATTCCAAAGAATTAGACCATTGCAAGAGCAATTCATTTGGACGAGTCTGAGGTCAGGACTCACATAACCACTAAGGGTGGCATCCAAGGTTTGCCAGCCCAGTTCTTGACAAAGAAGGCCCTGTATTTTGCCAGTATAGGAAACGTGACTGCTTTTGAAAGCATCTTTGTCTTGCTCACCTACGGGTTATTTTTGTTTCCCAACATCAATAACTTCGTCGATATCAACTCCATTAAGGTTTTTCTCATTGGAAACCCTGTGCCGACTTTGCTCGCAGATGCATATCATTTTGTACACTTAGGAAATTTGTACAGTGGAGGGGAGATCACATGCTGTGTACCTCAGCTTTACAAATGGTTTATCTCTCACTTGCCCAAGTCTGCTGCTTTTTGGGATTGCAAGAGTGCCTTACGTTGGTCGCAGAAGATCATGTCTCTTACCAACTCTGATATAGATTGGTGTAATAGGATCTATGATGGAATCAGAATCATTGATCGTTGTGGAAACTTCCCCAACGTACCCCTTATAGGAACGAAGGGAGGAATCAACTATCATCCAGTTCTCGTTCATCGTCAATTTGGATACCCGATGAGACACGTCCCACGGGGTGTTCATCTGGAAGGTCCTTTCTTCAAAGAAGGAGAAAACGACAGAGCACTAAAGATGGAAATAGTGCACGCTTGGAAACAGGTTCATAAGAAAGGACGAGAGTCTCTAGGAAAATCGGACTGTGTCTCGGTGGAGCCTTATCTCCATTGGGTACAAACTAGAGCTCTCAAGCTAAAGATGCCTTACCCTCGTTACGGGATTCTTCCGCCGAGGGAATCTGTCATGTACTTCATGACTGAGACTGAAAAGCTTCAGGTTACTCTCAACAAAGTTCAAAAGGAGAGAAGGTCTTGGAAGAACAAGTACCGCACCCTCGATGTAGAGTGCATCAAAATACAGCAATTACTGAAAGAAAAGGATGCTCTGATTGAGATTTTGGAGCAACAAGCTGTAGAGAATCAAGATGACCAAAGGAATTTGCTCGCTCCTTTCACCTGGCAAAGTAACGACAACCCGACAACGGCCCAAGAGCCCCGGTCAAAGAAAAGGAAGATACCAGAATCATCACCCGATTTCTCTTCAGAGGGGACTCGGGACCCATTAGCTTAGGTTTCTGTTTCTGCACCTTGTAATCTACTATATTTCCATTTCTGTAACCCTTTGAATTCAATAAAAAGGGGTTTCCCCACTGTTTGATATTTGCAATCTAATTGTCGAAGTTTATTTTGATTAAACCAAAAAACAATTAATATAATCATTGCATTCATCATTCTCACATCGTGTATTCTTCTTACCTACGAATCTCACGTTTGTGTCTCGATTCTAGAGTCAAACTGTCTCATTCGTATAATACTCGGGCCAATCGTCAGAAAAAGATGGATGATCTTGAGGAAGAAAACAGAGAGTTGAAAGAAGAGATCGACGCTCTGAGAGAGGATATGAGAAAGCTTCGTAACGACATGCAAGCCATGGCAGAAGCTCAGCTACAAAGAACTGTGATCTCAGAGATCACCTCAATGCCCATCGTGGAGAAGTATGATCCTAGGTATCAAATGCCAAAAGATCGTCCCTGGGGCATGCCTGTTAACTATATCCCGGAAGGATATGTTCCGCCGATCACTGAAGATCAGGGAATCACAACAAAAGCCGCTGGGCCTGAAGGTTACAAACTTCGGGAAAGAGAAGATGCCAGAGGCATACTAAAGACTCCTGAAGGTTACAAACTTCAGGAAACGCCAAGATTTACTGTCGTAGTCACGGTACCACCCCCTCTAGTGCACACTGTCCCAAAAGGACAGATTCCACAGACACCTTCTGGTAAGAAGGAAACTATTTTTGACATAATGGAGGAATTCTAGGAGCAGTTCTTGGAAATACAGAAGGAACTGCAAGCCATTCGCGGTCAGGATCTATTTGGAAAGGACGCCGCAGATCTCTGCTTGGTCCCAAATGTGAAAGTCCCGCACAAATTTCAAGTGCCCGACTTTGAAAAGTACAAGGGTAACTCTTGCCCTCAAAGCCATCTGGTGATGTACGCTCGGTGGATGTCAGCTCAGACGGAGAATCAGGACCTACTGATTCACTACTTTCAGGATAGTTTAACCGGTGCCGCACTCAAATGGTACATGGGTTTAAACCGTACTACGATCAGTACATCAGAGATCTTGGTACTGCCTTCGTCTAACATTACAAATACAATTTGGACATGGCACCCGACAGAGATCAACTCAGATCGATGTCGCAAAAGGACAAGGAAACCTTTAAGGAGTATGCTCAAAGGTGGCGTGAAATTGCCGCTCAAATTTGTCCACCTCTTGAGGAAAAAGAGATGACAAAGATCTTCTTAAAGACCTTAAGCTCATTTTACTATGACCGAATGGTTGCCAGTGCACCCAGTGATTTCACCGAGATGGTGGGCATGGGCGTACGTCTTGAGGAGGCCGTCTGAGAAGGACGTTTGGTAAAAGACACTAGATCGACGAGCGGTACTAAAAAATACGGTAATGCTCTCCCTAAGAAAAAAGAGCAAGATATTTGGAATATCTCTCTCGGAAAGCAAAGGCAACGTTATCAACCGGTAGCAGCTGTGACTCCTGGTATCAACCCTGCGTCTATTCCTACGTATCAACCTCAGGTTGCGCAGAGCCAACCTGACCAACAAAGGACACAACAGCCTCTTCAGCAGGCTCGTCCTCCATATAAAAACAACCGTACAACGCGGCCACCAGGATTTGATCCTATACCCGTGACGTACGCAGAGCTGTTTCCGTTACTACTGGCTAAGGGGCACGTTCAGACTAAATCTCCTCTTACAGTACCGGAAAATCTGCCTTTTTGGTTTAAGGTGGATCAAACATGCCCTTACCACCAAGGAGGATCAGGGAATAACATAGAGACTTGTCTCAATTTCAAGTCCGACGTGCAAAAACTTGTTAGGAGCGGGGTCTTATCCTTCAAGGATACGAATCCTAATGTTCTTACGAACCCGCTGCCTCAACATGAGAAAGCTGCAGTCAATTTGATAGAAGGAGAGACTAACAATGTCTATCAAATTCACAATGTACTCTTGTTGAAAACTAATCTGGTCAAGATGCATTGTAGACAGAGTGGATATGGCCATGTGCCACCTCATAATTATCATCAATGTGATATCTGCTCTAAAGACAACCAAGGATGTTCTGTGGTGCAAGCAGCTCTGCAGGAACATATGGATCTCGGATGGATCCAAGAGCACCGAGTTCGTGGAGTTAACATGGTTTACACGAATTCCAACGTCATTCAGAACCATGATATCCGTGCAATGAATGTTAACTCGGTGGCAATGCACTCAAGGCAAAGCCAGTATCATAATCTGCCGCGGCACGATTACAGTTCTTGTCTGACTTGCTCGGTAAATAAACAGGGATGCTCTTTCATACAAGAGGCCCTCCAGCGTCAAATGGATCTTGGATGGATCCAAGACTACCATGATAGGAACTCCTATCAAATCAACATGGTTCAGATCTTCGATATTCGCGTGATGAATACCAACCTAGTAGAGTTACATGCTAAGCAGGTCCGACTCGGATTCTTAACATCACATGACTATCAAAACTGTAAGGCAGGTTGCGAAAATGATCGAGGTTGTACCCTTGTCCAGGAGGCACTTCAGCACTTGTTAAATCACTGGTGGATGCCAATTTATATGGATGAAGATACTCAGCAGATTAGTATCAGTAATAGAAACCCCACTCGGCGTCAGAGTCAGGATGTCCGATCTGTGGAAGCTAACCTAGTGAGGTTACATTGTATTCAAAGTGGGCGTGGCCAGGTGCCACCACACAATTATGACTATTGCGGTGTCTGTTCGGAAAGTAACCAAGGGTGTTACTTTGTGAGAGCAGCTCTTCAGGGTCAGGTGGATCGTGGAGAGATTCGTCCATACCCGGGTTCCGGACCCATCAACTGGACGCCGAACTACCTTGCCGAGCAAGTTGAGGATGTTGTCACGATCTCTGGTCATCATAGGACCAGGGATGTTTTTGCCATTATCCCTCTACTTGACGAATCTAAAGTTCCCAGCCGAGAACGGATCGAGATTACTTATGATGGTCAGAAAAACCAGAAGGCTCCTATAGTCGTCTATCTACCAGGACCAACACCATATGAATCAACTAAGGCTATCCCTTACAAATACGGTGCAACGATAGTTGAAAATGGAAAGGAAATTCCATTACCCTCCGCCGTGAATATTGCAGACATCAGTCGTGTAACACGGAGTGGTAGAATCTTCAACCGAGGGGTTGGGGAACTTAACACAGAAAAGGAACTTCAGACAGAAGCTCCCGATCCATCAGTCGGTCAATCCAGTAATCCTGACCTTTCAAAAAATAATGATGAGATGCTGAAGCTCATCCAAAGGAGTGAATACAACATTGTTAATCAGCTGTTACAAACTCCTTCAAAGATCTCGGTATTATCACTGTTACTCAGTTCAGAAGCCCACAGGGAGGCTCTACAGAAAGTCTTGGAACAAGCCTTTGTCGAACAGGATGTAACAATCAGACAGTTTGATAGCATTGTCTCTAACATCACTTCCTGCAACAATTTGGGATTTAGTGATGAGGAATTACCTGAAGAGGGTCATCGTCATAACATGGCGCTCAACATTACAGTTAACTGCCAGGACGATGCTTTAGCCAGCGTACTGGTAGACACAGGGTCAGCCCTGAATGTTATGCCGAAGTCCACTTTGATACAATTATCATTCAAAGGCCCTCCAATGAGAATCAGCGAGGTCGTCGTCAAAGTGTTCGACGGATCCAGAAAAACGGTTATCGGCGAAGTTGATCTTCCCATAACTATTAGTCCTCACACTTTCCAAGTCACTTTCCAGGTCATGGACATCCGGGCAACGTACAATTGTTTATTAGGAAGACCTTGGATACATCAGGTTGCGGCGGTTACTTCCACCCTCCACCAAAAGCTAAAGTTCGTCAAGAACGATCAACTTATCACAGTTTGTGGGGAACAAGCCTTGCTTGTAAGTAACTTGTCATCATCTGCTGGTATAGAACCCGAGGAGGTTATTGGAACTCAGTTCCAAGCACTGTCGGTGAGCGAGAACAATCAATCCCAAGGAGGAACCTCGATTTCCTCATACAAAGATGCTATCAAAGCGGTCGAGAGTACCGATACAACAGGATGGGGACGGCTTGTCATTTCTATTGACAATAAAACAAAGAAGGGTCTTGGTTTTTCTACAACTTGTACCCAGACAGCTGCCAGCGATGAAAGTCTTCATCCCCTTCAAAACTTCTTCCACAGTGGAGGTTTTCTTCACCCGGTGTCTCAAGCATTACATGTTATCAATGAGGAAGATCCCTCTGAAAAAGATGAAGAATGGAAGTCCTATCTTAATGAGGACGGTTATATGTCTCAGGAAGAGGTGCCTACGCCATTTTGCTATCCCGCACAAAGTTCGAGATTTATACCCAGGTCAAAAGTCAAAATGATATACGGAGATTGTGATCCGGAAGGATACCGTGCTTCGCCAAATTCATTAAAGGAGGACACTCTGATGAAAGACAACTTTGACCACAACTACTATGGCCCAATGGATGGTTTGCCAATGTGGCGACCTTACCCAGGAAACTTGGGGCCAGAAAGTCAGCCGAGTAATGAAACTCAGCTGAGCATCATTGAACAGAATACCTGTGTCCCCACCATGTCATGGGATCAACACTCAGGTCATTCAGAAACTACTCAACATGACGATGAATTTGCAATGTTTGCAGGACTTGAATTCATCAATTATGCTTTTCCCGAGGTCAACGTCATCGAGAGGGATGACTCCTCCAGTTCCAAAGAAGTGTGGGACACCCTGGGACAACCAAGTGGAAAGTACGACTTCATGGTCAAGTACACCGCTCCCGAAAGCTCTCGTATCAGGCTCGAAGATATCCAGCCAACTGGATGGGGAGATACAGCTGAGAGCACAACTGCTCTGCAAAATGCAACAGAAGAATTCTCCTACGACAATTCTGCCTGGGAGACAGATTCCAATGATCCTGCTCCGCCAGAAATCAGCCTCATTTCTGAAGACAAATCAAGGAAGGTGCCAGACTTGGTGATTCACGAGGAGTTCGCCACCAATGGGTTGTTGTCGATGTTCCGAAGGTCGTTCATCAGTCAAAGTAATTGCCATCTTTTAACCTTTCACCCTGCCCAGGTGAAACAGATGTTTTAATAGGGCTCGCTTTCTATAAATTATCCCTCTTCGCTTCGCCCGAAGCGATAGAGTTTTGTTTTATAGGGCTGTAGTTTCAAGATTCGACTTATTCATTAATAAAATAACGTCGTTCTGTAATTTCCGCATTAATTGCTGTTTTCTCTTTTTGCTTTTTCAGAAAATGGTAATCTTAAAAAACAATTCAAATAAAAATAAGCAGTAAAATAAAACACTGCACACACTTGCATTTTCTCTATCTCTTCTAAACACGAATCATCACGTCATGCAGATTGCTTGTTTTAAACCCAGTTGAAACATACGATCTGATGCCTTCTCCCAACTTTGAGTTCCCGGTATTCGAGGCTGAAGAAGAAAATGACGACAAAATTCCAGAAGAGATCTCCCGACTACTCAGACAAGAGGAAAGGTCCATTGAACCTCACAAAGAACCGTTGGAAACGGTAAACTTGGGTTCAGAAACAGAGAGAAAGGAAATCAGGATTGGGGCACTGCTCAGTCCAACTGCCAGGGAGGGTTTGATAAAGCTTCTCAAAGAATTTCCCGATGTATTCGCTTGGTCCTATCAGGATATGCCAGGGTTGGATACCAGCATCGTGGAACATCGCTTACCATTGAGATCGGAATGTCCACCAGTAAAACAGAGGTTGAGACGGACTCACCCAGACATGGCCATCAAAATCAAAGAGGAAGTACAGAAACAGATTGACGCGGGTTTCCTCGCCACATCTGAATATCCTCAATGGTTAGCCAACATCGTACCCGTTCCCAAAAAGGATGGAAAAGTCAGAATGTGTGTCGATTACAGGGATCTAAACAAGGCTAGTCCAAAGGACGACTTTCCTTTACCACACATTGACATGCTGGTAGACAGTACAACAAAGTTCAAAATTTTCTCCTTCATGGATGGATTCTCGGGCTATAACCAGATCAAAATGGCGTCTAAAGACATGGAGAAAACTTCGTTCATTACCCCATGGGGCACCTTTTGTTACAAGGTAATGCCGTTCGGTTTGAAGAACACCGGGGCAACCTATCAAAGGGCCATGACTACTCTGTTTCATGACATGATACATAAGGAAATCGAGGTATATGTCGATGATATGATTGAAAAATCAAAAACAGAGAGTGAGCACATTGAACATCTGTCAAAATTGTTTGAACGTTTAAGAAAGTTCAAACTCCGCTTGAATCCCAACAAGTGCACCTTCGGTGTCCGTTCGGGGAAACTCTTAGGGTTCATCGTCAGCCAGAAAGGAATTGAGGTTGATCCTGACAAGGTCAAGGCCATTCAAGAAATGCCTTCTCCAAAAACTAAAAAACAAGTTAGAGGATTCCTGGAACGTTTGAACTACATCTCCAGGTTCATATTCCTTATGACCGCGACCTGTGCGCCGATATTCAAATTACTGAAAAAGAACCAGGATTGCGTTTGGACAGAAGATTGCCAAACCGCCTTTGACAGTATCAAGGAATATCTGTTGAATCCTCCGATTCTATCACCTCCAGTGGAAGGAAGACCACTGATCATTTACCTCACAGTCCTGGAGGACTCAATGGGATGTGTACTTGGCCAACAAGACGAAACCAAAAGGAAAGAGTCTGCCATTTACTATTTGAGCAAGAAATTCACCGACGGCGAGACTCGGTACACTATGCTTGAGAAAACTTGTTGCACTTTGGCTTGGGCAGCCAAACGTCTTCGCCAGTACATGATTCGTCATACTACTTGGTTGGTCTCCGAAATGGATCCAATCAAGTACGTATTTGAAAAACCTGCTCTTACGGGAAGGATTGCCCGTTGGCAGATGCTGTTATCAGAATATGACATAGAGTACCATGCTCAGAAAGCCGTTAAGGGAAGTATTTTAGCTGATCATTTGGCTCATCAACCGATTGACGATCAGGAATCAATCGGGTTTGACTTCCCAGATGAAGATGTCATGTATCTAAAAATGAAAGATTGCGATGAACTGTTTCCCAGTGAAGGGCCAGAACCAGGTTCCCAATGGGGACTTATCTTTGACGGAGCAGTTAATCATTACGGAAATGGAATTGGGGCAATCATTGTTACCCCTCAGGGTACCCACATTCCTTTCACTGCCAGACTTACGTTCAAATGTACGAACAACGAGGCCGAATACGAAGCTTGTATTATGGGTCTCGAGGAAGCGATTGATTTAAGGATCAAGAACTTGGACGTATACGGTGACTCAGCCTTGGTTATCAGTCAGATAAAAGGAGATTGAAACACATACCAATCAGGATTGATTCCTTACAAAGAATACGCAAGAAGGTTGCTACCTTTCTTCAACAGAGTTGAGTTTCATCACATCCCTCGTGAGGAGAATCACATGGCTGATGCATTAGCCACTATCTCTTCCATGATTAGTGTAGGTCAATGGAATGACATACCTAAGATCAACATAATGTGCCTTGAGCGGCCCGCATATATCTTCGTGATCGAAGTAGTCATAGACGACAAACCTTGGTATCACGATTTCAAATGCTTCCTTCAGAAACAAGAGTACCCACCTGGGGCACTAAGGAAGGATAGAAAAACCCTCAGAAGATTGGCTGCAAACTTCTTCCTGAGCGAGGACACTCTCTATAAGAGAAATTTTGACATGGTCTTGCTCCGATGCGTAGACAGACCAGAAGCAGACATGCTTATGAAAGAAATTCATGAAGGATCCTTTGGCACTCATGCCAATAGACACACAATGGCGAGAAAAATTCTAAGAGCAGGGTACTACTGGTTGGCCATGGAATCCGACTGCTACAAGTACATGAGGAGGTGTCACAAGTGTCAGATATACTCCGACAAAATTCATGTACTGCCATCACATCTCAAAGTTCTCTCTTCCCCGTGGCCTTTTTCCATATGGGGAATCGACATGATTGGCTTGATCGAACCTAAGGCTTCAAACGGACATCGGTTCATTCTAGTAGCCATTGACTATTTCACCAAGTGGGTCGAAGCAGTGTCATTCGCAAATGTAACCCGACAAGTGGTGGTCCGATTTATCAAAAACAATATCATCTGCCGTTATGGTGTTCCGAGCCAGATCATTACTGATAATGGATCTAACTTGAACAATAAGATGATGAAAGAGTTGTGCGCAGAGTTCAAGATCGAACACCATAACTCATCTCCCTACCGACCCAAGATGAACGGAGCGGTAGAAGCGGCTAACAAGAACATCAAGAGGATTGTTCAGAAGATGGTTGTAACCTACAAAGATTAGCACGAAATGCTACCCTTTGCTTTTCACGGTTATCGCACATCTGTTCGCACTTCAACAGGGGCAACCCCTTTCTCTCTAGTATATGGCATGGAAGCAGTGCTCCCCATAGAAGTAGAGATCCCGTCAATCCGAGTATTGATGGAAGCTAAGCTCACCGAAACTGAATGGTGTCAAAGTCGACACGACTAACTGAATCTGATCGAAGAAAAGAGAATAACGGCACTATGCCATGGTCAGTTGTATCAACAGAAAATGAAGAGGGCGTTTGACAAAAAGGTCCGGCCTGGTGTCTTCAGAAAAGGAGACCTTGTGCTCAAGAAGATACAATCATTTCTCACTGATTCGCGGGGTAAATGGGCTCCGAATTATGATGGCCCCTATGTGGTCACGAAACCTTTCTCAGGCGGCGCCTTGAGACTTGCAACCATGGACGGAGAGGAATTTGCCTACCCCACAAATGTTGATGTAGTCAAGAAATACTTCGCCTAAACTAAAAAAAAAAAAACGTCTCGGTGGATTGAAAACCCGAAAGGGCGGTCCAGGCAAAAGTTAGAGACATAAAAAGAAAAAATCATCCTGATGGATTGGAAACATCATAGTACAATCCAGGCAAAAATTAGGGATAATGGCAAGTAACTATGTTCAGTAGAGGCAAGTCCCTCAGCAGCAGCAGTTATACCATCCATTGGAGGAAAACTCCAGCCAAGGTCATCTTCGATAGAAGCTCAGGATGCCTCGAATTCAAAGTTGGTAGAAGGATAGCGGTCGTTATGTTTCAAAGTAGCCCTTTTCCCTGTAAATTACCATTTTCTAACTTTGTAAATACTCTTTGGAATCACGCGTTTGGCTGATCTCCATCTTATCAATAAAATTTGAGCCCTTGTGCTTTTGTTTGTAATTCTTATTTGTTTTAGCTTTACAGAACGACGTTGTTAACATGATTAACGATTCTTGAAATATAACAAAAAAAATGAATTTACTTGTTAAAATTTTTCTGCTTTTAAAATAAAGTCGGCAATTTCTTTTGACTGTTGAACATCAAAGGAACATCAACCGCTTCTTCAGAAGTAAGCGAACTTCAAAATGCATAATCAAAATACTCCTTCTAACCCTGTACGCCTGAATGAAGGGATCAACTGTGTCAGAGACCTTGTTTCGTCTGACACGCCACGACAGAGTTCTTATCTCTTAAGCCCAACCAACGTAGCTCCCACCAGGGACTATCTCTCCTAAGCAAGGTGGAATTGCTATTCTGAACCAGCGGTACTTCTTCGCCCCGCGATGGCCGAGTATCCAGTCGTGTTCACCTGCAGTTTGTATGTCGCGTCAGTTTTGTCAGCATAAACATACATGCATTATTGCATTATTGATTTGCATTCACATTTCATATTGCATCACTATCACTCTAGTCGGCCTTGTCCCCTAGTGATAAAAGTCCTCTCAATCGAGTTGTCAGCCCTTTCCTCGTCAGGAAGTGTTACGTCTGAACAATCTCTCTCCTCCAGTTTTATTTTCGGATTGAAGTTGGGTCCTCGACCACTTTGATGACTTGAACCTCTGAAAGACCAGAGAGCCCTCAGTTAACACCACTCTTCGCCATTGAAGAATATATCCTTGCTTTCCCGGATTAAGGAAAATCCACAGAGAAAGCCTCCTAATCGAAGATTCGGTAGTACGGCAGTTTTTCTCCGAAAAACCCACTGATGAAAAGGTCATCGGCACCTCAAAATTGGATCACATCATATGGCATTTCTCTGAGAAGATCTCCGAGAAAAGTATGATGTAAAGACCCCAAACGAATGCAGTCTCTCAAGGGACTCGCATTCCCCGAGTAGAGTCGACAAATGGCGTCTCCAACAGAGAAGTTTGTGCACCTCTATAACTCAGACGACTGAGTTCCCCAGCAAGTCTGACATCAACCTTTTCCGTCAAATGGCATCTCCCCAGGAAAATTCGGCGAGAAGTTTGAAGGAAAATCGCTACTAATAGCGTCCCTTGTCAATTAAGTTTATTGACAAAAGAAACTAAGACCAGTTCCTCAGTAGGAAACCAGGATCAAGGGGAAGTTTACAAAGGAAACTAAGACCAGTTCCTCGATAGGAAACCAGGATCGAGGGGAAGTTTACAAAGAAAACTGAGACCAGCTCCTTGGCTGAAGACCAGGATCGAGGGGAAGTTTACCTTTTCTAAGCATCATCGCTTAGCTAAAGAAGATGAATGCGTAAGCTACCATTCATAACAACCATCAAAATTTCGGGTATTCCGATATTTAATCCTCCTGCACCCCAAATGCCCGAATTCCTTCGTCATTCACACCTTCGTGTCCAAGAAGATTAAATAGGGGCATCTGTCATACCCCAAATTTTGACCACTAAGATTTCCCATCATTGTGAAAATCATCATCACAATATGGAGGAACCATCATACTTCATCAGTCTCCCCAAAGATGGGTGAGCACCCACTACAATCAAAATTAGGGTTTCAAGCCCTCTCTGAGTGCTTAGACAAAGGATCAATCAAGGAATGACATGATCTTCAACTTGTCTAACCTCTCAAACATCCACAATGGATCAAAAGGACTCCCATTTCAAGGATTAAGCACAAGGTTGCTCCCTTCTAGGTGGATCAAGCCTCAAGATCGCCAGCGTCACCAAATTAGGGTTTTGGTCGACCAGGGCCTCCAGATGGAAATTTTTCATCTGGGCACAAGCCAATGATCCAAAACCTAACCTAATATACTCCATGGAACCTCATGGACCCAATCATCAAGTCAATTTTACCTCAGGGGATGCATTCATCAAAAATCAGGAATTAGGGTTTCTTGACCTAATTCACCCCTAAGTTGACTTTTGGGACAAATCATGAGCCAAGACCTCAAGAAAGGGTTTGAGGGTCTCTAATGAACTATATTGATCCATTTGGAACAATGGATTAATCCAAGAAGCTTGAGCAACAAGTCTCAATTTCATCTGCACCACAATTAGGGTTTCGTAAGGAAAAAGTCAACTGTAACTTTGACTTTTGACTAGGACATGCTCCCAAACCCTATGACATGCACCAATATACCCTATAACACCCATGGAACATGTCCATCAAGTTTGATTTAGGTCAAGGACATGATTTCCTGAAGAATTGCACAGTTTGGAATTTATCGGATAAAAAGTCAACTATGCACAAAAGTCAACTTTGACTTTTTGAGATATTTCACCAAAATGGATTTTTAACCCTAAAATGATGTTAATGTATGATTTGAATCATCATTCATCAAGAAAAATCAAGAAAAGTTGGAAAACTTGTAAAAGGGCTAACCATAAAAACTTAGAAATTTTTCTAAGTCATGAAAAAGTGCCACTAATGCACCAACTTTGGAGGACCATAACTCCTAAACCACAAGGCCATTGTGCCCCATTCAAAGCTTGATTTGTAGATCTCATTGCCCTCTACAAAAGCTTCATACTGACCTATGTCCAAATTCCTCATGGATTTTGAGTTATGGAGTGATCAAAATCAAGAGAAAACACTTTGTTCCAACACTTAGTGAAAATTTCACTAAGTCAGATTTTACCCTACTTTTTGTCAAATGTAGGGGGATTTTTCACTTGGATTCAAAAGAGATCAAAACCAAACATGTTCAAACAGTTGTTGTATCATGTAAGGGTTTTCCAAAATGGTCAAGAACATTACCAAATTCAACTTACACCATGAGATATGATATTGGCAAGTTGCCTTGCTGAAATCTGTCAAAGGCAAGGCAGAATTTGCAATTTTGCTCGATTTGCCAAAATCAGCCAAATTCAAATGCTCATATCCACTTGGACACATCTGAGGATTGAATCTAAAGGGGACAATCACTGAGCCAAGCCTCCAAAGTCCATGGAACAAGAAATAGCATGTTGAACCTAGAATGGCCAAAATAGGGACAAGACTCCAAATTTGGATTGAAGCATTCAATGGAAGCATCAAGGTGGCATGGACTGAGCCATTCTTATCTGAAATCAGTAAAGACTTATCCAAGACTAAGGGAACCAAAGCTCTGTGCCCTAACCTCTAGTCAATGGCTAGAGGAGACTTGGATTTCCATTGGTCAACATTGAACAAACCCCTGCTGCAGTTGCCATTCACTGTGGATCCCAAAACAAATTTGCTTTACTATAAATAGAGCTCAATTGTGATCAGTTTAAGTACACCAAAGGCCTACAACACTTGCCTTTCTCAAAATCTCTTTCTCTTGGCAAAAATGCCTTTCTTAGCAAGGTAACTATCGGGTTTTGAGCTAGAGGGCAATTCCACTCAAACCAATCACTCACACACCTCATATACATCACATATGAGCTGATCAAACACTTAAACAACAACTGGAACATTGATTTCTCAGAATCACCAGTCAATTGCTCAAGGTTTTAA
This sequence comes from Lathyrus tuberosus, assembly GCA_022829125.1. Classification (NCBI taxonomy): domain Eukaryota; kingdom Viridiplantae; phylum Streptophyta; class Magnoliopsida; order Fabales; family Fabaceae; genus Lathyrus; species Lathyrus tuberosus. The sequence goes on along the minus strand of JALAZF010000616.1, from coordinate 2,004,672 downwards.
CCAAAGTGCAGTTGAGATGCCATGAAGTGATCCAGCCAATTTCCATCAAGTCCAAGCATTCAAACACACTCCATAGCACCTAGGGAAGCTGTTCAGAACATCACAACACAACTGTAACACCTCCTACACAAATCACGATCACCAGCTGCAAGTGGAAAGCATGAGCTTTTCTAACTCTATGATCCATGCAATTTTTGCTGCACAATAATTTGGCCATATATTCATAAGCATGCATGGAATGTTTTCCCTCAATTAATTGCTTTGTTTGAATCGTGTATCAAAAATCCTAGCCTTCATGCAGAAATTAGGGTTCTTGAGGTTTCTTCGTGATTTCATGTTTTATGTTTAATTTAAATGAAATTAAGTGTTATAGACATGATCGTGAGGTTGAAACGAGTTGATTGGTATGTGGATTGCATGATATGGTTAAGTATTCAGTGAGATTGGATAGAAAATGCAAATCTGGGCAAGGCAGAAAACGCGTGTGTTCTTGGTCCATGTTCTTGGCGCCATTTTCATAAATTCAAATATTTGAATTTTGTGATTTTATTTAATTGATTCAAAAATTAATTTCTCTCTGATTTTTAATGATTTTGAGTTGATTATTTTTTTAATAATTCACAAAAATGTTAAAATATTTTAGTTTCCCAAAAAATCCCAAAAATATTATTTATTTTGTATAATTGATATTTTTGCAAAGAATTAATGTTTTAATTGTTTTTGACATTTAAAATATTTTTTCCACCTTGATTTTGCAACTTTTAATGCTTTCTAATTATTTTGTAGGTCAATACTTAATTTTTGAAGCATTAATCCAATATTACAATTTATTTTTCCTATGTTAAACAATTTTGATCATTTTAATTGAATTTTTATTCAATTAAAACACATTTTTGAAAATAAATTAGGGTTTTTGGATTAATTCAACCCTCATAAATCATTTTCAAAACTTTTTGGGCCTCTAATAGAATGTAAGACCCAATCCTTTTTTGACCAAATCATTTTGGGCCTCAGTGCATTGTATAAGTCCCGATACCGTCAAAAACAAACGGCGCGATCGTCGCCTTTTGAAAAATAACCTTTTGGGCCTCTCCTTGAGCTAATAAGACCCATTCAAAACTTTTTGGGCCTCTAATAGAGTGTAAGACCCAATCCTTTTTTTGACCAAATCATTTTGGGCCTCAGTGCTTTATATAAGTCCCGATACCGTAAAAAACAAACGGCGCGATCGTCGCCTTTTGAAAAATAACCTTTTGGGCCTCTCCTTGAGCTATAAGACCCATTCAAAACCTTTGGGCCTCTATTAGAGTGTAAGACCCAACCCCCTTTTAACCAAAACATTTTGGGCCTCACTTATTGTATAAGTCCCTCTTCGTTAAAAGAAAACCTCGGCGCGATCGCCATTTTTTAAACGAAAAGTCAAACTGGGCCTACCCTCGTGTTATAAGCCCCACTCTTTTTCTTTAAAACTTTTTGGGCCTCTTGAGAGAGTGTAAGACCCATCCCTTTGTATAGAAAATAATTTTTGGGCCACAGTCACTTGTATAAGTCCCTATGTACAAATTCAAACAGTGCGCTCACTGATAAAACCCTGGGCCTCTCCTTGAGCTGTAAGCCCCAAATCTTTCTTTTTCAAAGCACTTTCTCCTTTGATTTTGAATATACTGTTGTTTTCAATCTTTCTTTGTTGAACAACTAACCAAACAGCATGGAAGCTCTACAACCGAGTAAGTGGTTATTGCTTTCATTTACCGCATTCATATACATATAACTATATTGTGGGGCTATTTCACTGTAAGTCTTCTTTCATAAACTCATATGAACTGTGTAATAATAGTATAGATATTTTGAGTTTCCCCGGCAACTACGTCTAGAACTAGGCGACGCCGTTTCATTTCATAGAAATAGACAACTAGATCCCCAATAGGATCACCAGATACAGTCTTCTCTTCGGCTGTCCCATTAGGAATTGTCAAGAAACTCTACTCCCAAAGATGAATGTATTCTCCGTGAATGGCATCTTTGAGTTTCTTCCAAATTCTCGAACTTTCCTGACTTGATCTATTCCTTGTGAATAGCCTGCCTTGAATTTCTCGGGGTTTGGGGACCCATCGGCTTCTTAAAAGCAATCGGCCTCCTCTTGGGCATCGTACAAGAACCCACAGGCTTCCTAAAAGCAACCCCGCCTCCTCTTGGGCTTAGTACAAGGACCCTACGGCTTCTTAGAAGTATTCACAGCCTCCTCTTAGGCTTCGTATAATGATCTCTTCCTCCGGGAATGATAGCCTCCTCTTGGGCTTCGTACAAGGACCGATCGGCTTCTTAAAAGTTTCCAGCCTCCTCTTGGGCTTCGTACAAATTGTCCCAACGACCTCCTAAAGGTATAGGAACAGAACTTAGTCATCTGCATAAAACAGTCCTTTCAAAGAGTCTACTACTGTTTCTCAAAGCATAGTACAAAAGATGAAACTCTAGACTTGGACAGTCTAATCCCCTTGAGTCTCAAAGACATTCTCAAGTGGCCCCTTCGTTAAATAGGAAGAAAACCCGTAGACTCGGACAGTCTCAATACCCTTCGGATTTCCCGCTTCCTTAAAGAACAGGAATAACCCGGATCCTTGAATAAAATCCATGAGTACAGTGTTGCTCATATAAGAACTGATTTTCTCTTTAAAATCAGTATACTGGACCTGTCACTTAACTGAAATGGTAACCACAGCCTCCTCTTGGGCTTTGTACAACGATTCTCCCCAGCGGAGTCAAACAACGTTTAGCCTCTCTCTCAGACTTTGTACGAGACACATAAGAGACTCCCTCGTTGGGTCCATCATCCCTTTCGCCTCCATCTCGGGCTTTATACGAGATACAAAAAGGTTCATATTGAGCCAAACAAATTTTAGCCTCCATCTCGGGCTTTGTACGAGATACAAAAACTCTCTTGTTGGGTCAAATAGCCTCCATCTCGGGCTTTATACGAGATACTAAAAGACTTCATCGTCGAGTCAAAAATCTTTTAACCTCTCTCTCAGGCTTTGTACGAGACACATATTAGCCTCCTCTTAGGCTTTATATAAGAAAACCATTGGTTAATCCAATTAACCTTTTAGCATCAAAGCTGTGCCTCGTTCACAGTACACAAACATCAACAACTCTTTCCCCTTCATCTGATTGCTGTAAGCGGCAAGCCTCTGGATCATCTGCATCCATGCCACTGTTCCTCTTTTAGTATGAGAAATTCCTAAGGAAAGATGGCATTGCTCTACACTGAGTTAAAGTCTTCTCCTTTAGGTTAAAATCCCTATAAAGGAAATTATGGCATTGCTAGGATCCGCATATCCCGGTTAAAGTAATTCTCCTTTATAAACAGTTGTGACATACAACCCCCTCTTTAGAGATGACAAATTCTCTCTAAAGACAACACCCTTCAGCTTCACATCTTGGGCTTTGAACAAGATACAAATCACCTTTCACTTCACGTCTTGGGCTTTGAACAAGACACCAAATACCATTTCCTCCCATAGAATAGGAGGAACTACGAACGCTCTGATTTCCCTGTTTCGGTAAACGGGAATACGTAGGCATAAGATTGAAAGAAAAATCTTAGCGAGCACACTAAACAAAAACCCAAAATCCCATACTCTCATGTATCTATCAAAAGCATCAGTCCTAATATCCTAATCCTTGTTCCCTGCTATAAAGTCCTAGAAAGAGAAAAGAGAACCGTATTGGCGAAAATACAAATAACCAGTACAAAGGCTCCCCCACATTGATAGCATTCGTAACCTAACAGACCGCTGTTTCAACTCAGTATGCAAAGTAGGGTTAATTGGAGACATCTATTTCCCTTCCTTCATCAGCTTTAATAGGATAAAAAATGAATCGACCTGTAGTTAAAACTCAACCGCAGAGAGCGACCAGCGCTTAAGAACCGCGTCCAAAATCGCTCGCTACACCTGGAAATAAGGTTTGAGTTTTCTTGCGGCAGTGACAACGGCTAACACGAGCTTCTCAATATTCTGGTAGCACGTCTCCGCACTTTTGAACACTTTTCTTATTAAACACACATGCTTCTTCGCTTTGTTTATTTCTTGGGTGAGGTCTAGACTCATCGCTAGCTCGGTGACTGAGAGGTAAAAGAGCAGAGGTGATTCTTCCTTTGGGCAAATAAGTATTAAGGATGATGTAAGGAACTCCTTGATCCTGGCGAAATCTTCCTCACACTTAGCTGTTCACTCGAACTTCTCATTTTTTCTCATGGCGGAGAAGAAAAGGAAAGTTTTGTCGCCCGCACAACAGAGGAAGCAAGAAAAGGCGACTAGGCATCTAGTAATCTATTGCACTTCCTCCACATTAGTGGTAGTCCTCATATCGATGACTGCCTGGAACTTGTCGGGATTGGCTTCAATCCCATTCTTGTCAACATAAATCCAAGAAATTTTCCCGCCTGTGCTCCAAAAGTGCAATTGGCAAGGTTTAAGTGCATGTCATACTTTCTCACCGGTTGTAGGATATCCTTTAGGTCGTCGGTATGGATGTGCCCTTATGTCATTTTGATAATCTTGTCGTTGACATATACCTCAAGGTTCTTCCTGATTTGATGCGTAAACACAACATCCATGAGTCGTTGGTAGGTGGCACTAGTGCTTTTTAGGCCGAAAGGTATGACATTGTAGTAGTAGTAATATTAGTTACCCTGGTTCGACATGAAGGCAGTTTTGAGGGCATCCAATGGATCCATATTGATTTGATTATATCCTGAGTAGGCATCCATGAAACTCAGCACCCGGTAGCCTGAGAACCTGCCAATCATGTTGTTGATCTCTAGTAACGAGTATAGGTCCTTGGGACAGGCAGCATTCAGATCGGTGAAGTCTACGCACACGATCCATTTGTTGTTAGCTTTTATCACCAGGACCACGATGGCCATCCAAAAGGGGTACTTTGTCTTAGTGATAAACCCATTGTTGTATAACTTTTCCACCTCATCATCAATGGTGACCATCTTCTCTTTGCTAACCTTTTATTTTCTTCGACCCACTGGTTTGGCGGACGGATGGTAAGTATTTGGAACTTCGGAAGGATGGGCATCAACCAATGCAGGTTTTTCTCTGGCTGTCTCCAAGCTGACAAGATAATATTTGTGAGCTGCTTGTAGATCTCCCCTAACGGTGCCCACTTTTTAATCTAGGAGTGGATATTTTAAGGATAAGTATCAAAATGATACGACCGCTCTTACGGCGTTGATGATCGGGTGCCCCGAGAAGATGTTGTAAGGCGACGTATTATCTACGATGAGGTAGTTGATAACGATGGTTTTGGTGTCGGCTCCCTCCGCATAGGAGGTTTTTAGGGTCACATAGACCAATATCTGTATTTGCTCCCTCGATAATCCTATCATGGAGCCTGTGAACCCCTATACGTCGTCCAGATTCATTTGTAACTTCTAGAAGACATTGCAAAATAGAACATCTGCTGAGATACCCGGGTCTATCAGGACGCACCTGATATCCTAGTCACCATGCTGGACGGTGATAACCAATGGGTCATCGTCATGAGGATTTATGCGCAAGGCATATTCTTTAGGGAAAATAATGTTAGCCATGGTTACTCCGGCGGTGCTCCTAGGATAACAAGAGGATATGAAATTCATGGTAAGCACCTGCCTTGCATATCTCCGTCGAGCAGTCCTGGAGAGGCCCCTCTCAGAGATATCTTCGGTGATAATGCTTGATGCGTGGTGTAGAACTATGTTAGTCATCTCTGTCAAGAAAGGAAAAAAAGGATGAAAGGGTCGGAGTGAAAGGTGTTGTTTGTTAAAATGAGGTATAACTCAAGTTAGTTTTACCAGGCCCTGCGGTGGGCGCCACTATACTTTTCAAAAAACTACAGGGTGTGTGGGTGTTCCCCCTAGAAAGGTAGTGAGACTCAGAGGTCCTAATAAGTATATTACACAAATGGTGTTAGGGCTAGCTCACGGTGGCAAGTAGCCCTGGGTGTTGGTTTTTGAGGTTGTTTAAGAGACCTGTTCATGTGATGTGAGAGGCTCTGTTGGCAGTCGGCTTTTTTGTGTGCATGCGGGTGGTTAAATTACCGCTGCCATGACTGCTGGGAGCAAACTGCTCTCTTAGCAGTATTAATTGGAATTGAGTGAATGTGACTTGATCTCCTACCCTTTGAGGGACGTGGTATTTATATGAATTTCTTATTCTCAAGGCTTTCTTGGAAAAGGTTGCCACCTCCTCAGTCAAAGTGTGAACTGTTGAATTCCTATTTTTCATGGTATATGTGGGTCAGTAACTATCTTGACTTTCTCGTTATCCAAGACAAGTCTTACCCCATGTTTCTTCTTCCTAGGGACGAGGAAAACATAGGTGCAAGGCGATACCTCCCTTTGGGCGACCTTGTGTAGTCTCCCATTTCCTAGGGTAACCCTAAGCTGCCACCCTAGGAATGGATATTTGCAAATATAACACTACATTTTTAGATGTGACTTTGATATTATTAATAAATCTAATGACTCTTTTCTTTGATTTATTAAACCTGATGTACCAGACTTTATTTCCAGTCATATGACTGTTGCAATATGTGTTAAGATACCACACATTGGTCTTATCTTTTTTTGCCAAATATGTATTAACTATGATCATAACTTCATCATGGTCATTGTTGACTACATGTGCAAATCGTACTTCTTTTTTATCATTTGCATTGGAGTCTTTATTAAAATAACAATCTCTGCAAAATGATCTCAAAGAATATTGTTTCTCATTATAAGATCATTGTGTGTATTGCGAAGACTTGATAAGGCAGTTTTATATATAATTATACTGCTATATGATCAACAAACTTGACTAAAACTTAACAAAATTAACTACTTCCTAACTAACTTGTGTTGCAAGTCACTAACTTGCAATACAAGTAAGCCTTACAAAATGAATCGTTTTATTAGACGATAAGTTTGAGGTGTCATTCTAGTCTTTTAAATTGTACTTACAATTTTTTATCTTAATAAATATTAGATATAATTTGATTATATGATACGTTTGAGATGTCCATCTAATTGAGATGTCTCTGCTTATTATTTCTAATTTTTACATTTATTTTTATTTTTTATTTCTTAAAATAGTTAGAGATAGAATTGTAATTTAAAGCATAAGAAGGATTGTAGGCTAATTTTTACCATCATACGTGTTAAAGTTTTTTCTTACCAAAAAACCTTGGTAACCCTAACAAATGTAGCCCAACTCACCCATTTGGGCTTTCTTACTGGATCATTGTTTTGACTTTAAAATGGTTACTATCAATGCACATAGCTCAAATTAAAATTCACAAATTTATTTTTGTGACACTTGTACAAAAAAACTAAATTAAAAAAAAAAAAGGAAAATGAGAGCCTATGGAGGCTTTATTAAGAAAATAATACTATTTATACATATGAGTTGAGTAATGAGCAATGAGTAATGAGTAATGAATAACTCAAAAGAATTAGAGCCATGAAAAGCAAAGTTACGTAGCAAAGTTTTAACGCTTACCAATGCTTAAAGAAAATACTATTATTAAAGTTTTGCATGCATCATCTTTCTATTTCTCCAACATACTCCTAGTGATTCTACTTTTTCTTATGAAAAGGGAAAATTAAGAAAAGAAGAAAATTTAACTTTGTTTCCTTACTACCTATGCATGTGTGCACCATTTCATCATTTGCCACTTTTGTCTAACAACTAATAGCTCCTATAATTCTTAGAATAATATAAATATATATATATTTTTTAAATTCTCTCCTTGTATAAAAAATATAATAAAAGTTATACTCACTTTATTGCTCTTTACTTGTCACTGGTTCGAAAAAAAGATCATAGTAGTTTTTAAAGTTCAATCTAATATATTACAATAGTTAATAGGCCCATTTGTTTTGCATTTTTTTTTAAATGATTTTTATAGTATTACAAAATTTTGTGTAAAAAAAATTAAAAAAAAAAATTTATAAAGCTTCAAATAAAAATTTGATTTGAATGATTATTTTTAAAATGTTATTTTAGATATTTCATCATTTTATTGAAATTTTTTTTAGATATCAAAATTTCAAAAAAAATCACTTAATTTTGAAGCTATTTCAAATAGATTTTCATAAAAATCATTTTTAAAATACAATTTTTTTAAAAAAATTGTGATTTCAAATATCTTTTGATCTTCAATATGTATGTTTATGTTATAGGATGTCAAAATTAATCTTTCAATTTAGAAAAAACGAATATTAAAAAACTTGTTGTGGAATTCAAGACTTTCATTAAGAAGAGAACAGGGAGCTATAAAGGGACATTCATTTGGATTGGAACTGTTTGGTATATTTGGTACAGTAGAAACTGTGGAATTTTTGGCAAGAAGAAGAAGATTGTTTGGAGATTGTTGATTCCATTAAGTATTTCTGTTGGAAGTGGATGTCTTTAGATTGTAAGAAAGCCTCTATTGATTTTTATGTGTGGTACTCTTTTCCCTTGTTTTGTTTGAAAAACTAGTCTTGTGGTTCTGGTTTTTTTTCTCTGCTCTGTAAGGGACTTCTGCACCCCTTGTGCAGCTGTTAATGAATTACATTGATTGTTGAAAAAAAATTTTAAAAAAATTAAAAAAACTTGTAATATTTTGAAAAACGATTTTGAAAAATCTATTTTTAAAAATACAAAGAAAATAAATATAATTGACCATCCAACACACTCCTAAATACCTAGTCCCAAAAACGGGTTACTTTTTCAATTAAGCAGAGAAACGACAAAAATAAGTTTGAACTCACTTCCACGCCAAAGTGATAATCAAAGACATCTACAGATTAACCGTCAAACGAATCTTCCAAAAAATAACTTTATTCTGCATATTCGAATAGTCCATACCACAAAATTCCAAATTGAGACAAGACATATATATATATATATATATATATATATATATATATATATATATATATCAGTTTTCCCTCTCTTAAACACATAAATAACTGAAACGCTCTTAAGATTGACCTTAGCAAAAGCCTTGGCCGCCCCACCCACCTAAACACTCTATACTAAATGGCAGAAGTGACATCGCACAACAAAAAGAGATGATTTGCCGACTCCACCCACCTGCCACACACGCCACACCCCAAATTACCACCACTTAACACAATCTGACATCTAAAAATATTTTTTCTACTTGACAACCTATTCTAGAGTAGTTATCAAGAGAACATTACCATTCTTAGAAGGCTCTCAATTCATCCAAATTCTAGCAAGTCCCTAAAGCACCGCCTCAGATCTATTCTCTGGTTGACCAGCCAAAAAACTAAGGTAATTATAGACAAGTTTAACCAAAATGCCACCGAGTGGGTCTGATTTCCAATCCCTAACATCCTACTCAGTCCATTAAGGAGACGAAGTGAAGTCTCTAGAAACTCCTCCTTCCAATTAAGTTGTTATTTATCAATCATATTTTATCTAATCTTTTCACACATTCAACGCAATATCATATCTTATACACTTATTTTTTTATGTGTTAGTTATCTGTCAGCCAACTTTCTATCTCATACAATATCACTCATCTTACCAGTATTCCATAAATTCTTCAATTTAAATGATACTTTTACATCGCATAAAACACTTCTTATTTATCCCCCGATTTATTTTGTTTGAGTGACAAAATATTTTTGAACTACATTGTGAACTTGGACCCAAGAGTATTTTTCTAGTCTCTCTCTTAATCCTATCTCTAACTATAATGATTATGCGGTGGTTGAGTTTACCAAATACTCTATTGGCTCTATCAAAATATGCTCTTTTGAATTTCATAAAGAGTACATAAATCCAGTGCTTTTATTATGACCAAATCTCAGAACGATAGGTTAACTAAACTTAACATGAATAGTAATAGTAATAATTACCTCATATTCTGCAACTAACTAAATTTAGAAACTCATCACTCAAACTAAACTGATTTGCAAGACAGATAAACCAATTATTATATAATAAGTGTTATTTGTATTAAATTTAAGCTCACAAAGTTAGTTCAACTTTAACTTATTTTAGAAAACATGTTGGTCATTCAAGCAATTAGAAAAGAATATCTTATACTTAGACATGAACATCATTATTTACCAATTATTTATCCAACAAAAAGTAGTCAAATTAGGACCTACTATAGGTTTGCCCCTCGATCAAAATCAAATCATCAAACAATCGAAGTTAATTATGTTGGTTACTTTTATTTCATTATTGACCAACAATTGCAAATGCTTCTTAATTAATTAATGAAAATATATTCATCACCTAATAATTTGTTATAGATCCAAAGTAGAGGAATGATTTTTTTACCATTATGCCACTATTTGAAATAATATATACTAAAATGCCACAACTTGTAAAAAAAATACAAGAATGCCACCATTTTAATATGGGTTCGACCAATGGTTGGACGACCCTTTGAAAAAAATTCCATCCATGCATGGGTTCGGCCAATGGTTGGCCGAACCATTGAATCCAAAAAAAAAAAAAAAAAGCTCTTCATAGGTTCGGCCAACCATTGGCCGAGCTCAAACAAGTGCTTCAAAGGGTCGTCTATCCATTAGCCGAACCCTATGTTACCTAGTGGCACCTTGGCATTTAATTTTCACACAATGGCATTTTGGTATATTGTTTTTCAAAACGTGGCATATAGGTCAAAAAATCGTAGAGGAATCGTATTTCAATAAACAAAAATTGAGGAATAAGTGCATTTTCTATTAAAATAAAAATGGTGTTTTTTTACAAGCAATAATATATTCACAGAGTATTAGGGATATTTCATCCCACCACACAGTTTACAAAAAAAATTACAATCTCAACATAAAAACAGAGCACCTATAAAAAATTGGTTGGACATTTAAACTACTCATAATAATTATATTTAATTGACTGAGATGAAACAAGATCAAGTCACCTCCACAAGAAACATATAACTCTAAAAAATATTATTAACATGATTATCAATTTCATCATTGAATAAAATTTGATTCTTAGTCCACCATATACAACAACAAATTACATACCAAATCATATATTTTGTAGTTTTTTTTGTTTATTTACTGTTTTTTTTTATAATCACTTCATTAAATGGATCCAAGTTGGATCAAATTACAGAGAAATTGGGCTGCAAATGTATAACAGCCCCAATTTTACACCAGGTCAATTTACAGAAAATGTAATTGTTCTCCCTATGGCCTTTTAAGCCACAATACAGAGATTCCACACCTACAAGATTCAGGCCCTTCAATCACCAACAAATTAACTAACTACATAATATCAATATCTAGACAATACAAAGCAATTAACCACATAACCTGTCTTATTTTCTACTCAACTACAACAGAAAATAACAGACAGAAATTCAATCAATTGGTTAGCAAGGGAAGTCATAATTGATCCATGGGATTCTTATGCCATGCATACAAATCCCCATTTGCTTTAGCTTTAGAGATCAGCCCCTTCCAATTCCATGATGTAGTGATGATAGCATGGAAAATGTCCTTATAGTCTATTATCATATCTTTGAAAATAATCTGGTTTCTGAACCTCCATATGCTCCAGCAAGTAATCAACCAGATATAGCCCAATTTTATTCCTCTGCCTGGTTGTTTAGCCCACCCCAGAAATGATTCAATGCAGTCATTTTCCATATAAAGTTCCACACCTAACCACTTTTCAATTTCTTTCCATAACAGCTTGGTTTTCAGACAGCTTAAGAAAATATGAGAGGTGTCTTCCACTTCCTGAAAACAGAATACGCACGAGAATTGATGAGGGTCCGAGATTATGTTTCAATGAGCCAGATTCTGGCGGGTTGGAAGCCTATTAAGGAACATTCTCCAGCCAAATACCTTCACCTTGATAGGCACCTTCAACTCCCACAACCGATTCAGAGCTTCGATTAATCGACTGTTTAAAACCTCTGAGTCCAACTTCTAATTTAACTTCGAAAAGCAGTCCTTAACACTGTAATTCCATCCAATGGTACACGGCCAAATTATAGAATCCTCCACTTGCTGGAGCGAAATTTCCTCGACAGCTTGAATTAAATCTGCAGCAGATAGACTGGCATCCTCGAGTGGAATAATATTTCTTCCCACTAAGTCCCACTTCCAAATATTTTCACTCCTTGTTCCACAATCCTTAACCAACATCAACTGATTTGGGGCTGATTCAAATAACTCAGGGAATTGAAATTTAAGAGCTGTTCCACCAATCCATTTTGTGTGCCAGAAAAGAGTGTTACTACCATTTCCAATTTTCCAAGAAAATAAACTGATAACTCCCTGTTTGTTTGTAGAATAGCTTAGCTGGATGAGATCCATCCACCAAGTAGAAGCTAGCCTAGGATTATACAGTGGTTTGTCAGTGAACAGGTTGCAAATATCCCTTTCATACTTAGCTTTTAAGATTCCACTCCACAGAGCCCCAACTTCATTTGTTACCCTCCATAGCCATTTTAATATGAGTGATATATTAAACATGCCAATGTCTTTGATGCCCAATCCACCTTGAGTTCTAGGCTTACACACCATGGACCACTTTACCCAGGCTACACTCTTTTTGTTCCAATCACCAGCCCAAAGGAAACGACGTTGAATAGATTTGATTTCTTTCAAAACTTTGGATGAAGCCAAATAGAAAGACAAATAGAGTATTGGTAAGTTGGTTAGAACTGAATTTATTAGAGTCACCCTGCCTCCAATAGAAAGAAATTTTCCTCTCCATGATGATAATCGAGCCTTGAATGCATCCAGGACCGGTTTCCAAAAAGAGACTGTCTTATACCTACCTCCAACAGATAAACCAAGAAATTTGAATGGAAATTTTCCCATTCTGCAGGATAAGAACTCAGAGACTGCCTCCAGCTTATGCTTCTCTATTCCAAATCCAAATATGGAGCTCTTGCTGTAATTAATCTTTAATCCAGATACAACTTCGAAACCTCTCAAAATAGATTTTATTGCCCATGCATTAGACCAAGAATCATCACACAGTATCAGGGTGTCGTCTGTTGATTGTTGGTTTGACACTTCTCATATATGTTGATTTTTTATATACATTTTAGAGTCTTTTATCCTTCTATTATTAATATATTATTATTTGATCATTCAAAATAAATAAATAAAAATAGTGTTTTTCTTATAAAAAATAATAAAAATAGTGTTTTTTTTTTAAATGATATAATTTTATTATTTTTGTTGAGTAAAGATTGAATCTCAAACTTCTATTAGTTCTTTTACTCTTATTATTAAATGTTTTCTTTGATTGATTTATTTAAAGTTATTTATTTGTACAAATATTCGTGAATATGTATGATAGAACTTATAAACTAAAGTGATATATTTAAAAGTATTTTTAGATTTTTTATAAGTCTTTAAGATAGTCTATCAAAATAATTTGTTCAAATATTTCATCAATATATCATATACTAAGTCATTTAAAATATTTATAAAAGAAAATATGATTAATTCTATACGTAGAAGAAAATGTGGTTAAAACTGTAATAAAGCCTTTTTCATATACAATTTTTTTTGGTGAAATACACTTTTGATAACCTACAAATTTGATGATATCATACATTTTTTGTTTCAACATCGCATGCTTAAGCTTACAACATAAACTAGTTACTCTACTACAAAAGACTAACTTTTCGACAAATTTGGTGAAGCTCTATTACTTTCCTCTACGACATATAAATTAAATGATTATACTAAACTTAGTTGTAATTAAAAGACCATTGGTCACTTTAACAGTTGAATTTGCCATTTATGTAAAACTATAATTCATTGTAGCTTATACGACCAAGATACACGCACACATGATATTGTGTAAGCTCTGTCGAGTTTGACATCACAAATGCTGATTGAAAAACAAAGATTATTCTTACGTAGGTCATTGTTAATAATATGTTAATTTAATCTTCATTATAATTATGATGTTTATGGATAGAGATTAATTATTATGCACAAAACTTTTTATATGGTGAATACATCAATATCCGTTTATGTTATTTTACATGTGATTATAATAAAAGTCAATATTCTCTAGCAAAGTAATGGTTATAATTAATTGATAGTATAAAATATATTTATACATTTCAATTAAAGTCTTATGGATATCAGAATCCATTTGTGTACCATTTCAAAAATTATAAGCAATAATTTTGGAGTTTATGAGTCTACGGTTAAGTTCAAACAAAGTTTGATTTTTGCCGTACTATCACATAGACACAAATTTGGTCATATTTGGATTTATGGTATTTAATGAAACAAAATAGAGTAAAGTGATAAATAGGTTTTATTTTTGAATTTGTAAATAATGGATGATGTAGAATGAAATATATTGTAATTCATTTCATTTTTTTTTTACTTAATATATTTCTTCAACTTTTATTTCATTTAATTTTAAGTGTATGTAATGAAAATATGTTTTATAATTAAGATACTCAAACCATATAATAAATTTTTTATTCGATTTTATTTTGGTCCACTCTATTCTGTTTTGTTTTATTTGGCTATGTTATGCCCGAATCCATTTTAATCCATCAATTCAACAAAACTTGAATATCTTATCAATGTCAATTTATTATGAAATCATTGTCCATCTCCCGTAAAACAAAAGATTGAGAATACAAAGTCTATATTCAGAAGGGGGACAAAGTTTATATTGAAGAAATTAGAGCTAAGAAGGGGGACAAAGTTTATATTGAAGAAATTAGAGCTATGAATGTCAGAGATAAAGAAGGGAAAATACTGAAAGAAGAGAAAATTAAGCTAGTTTCATAAATATCTTGTCTTACACTTGCAAGGGTGTTGCAACCTTTAAAAGAAAATGCCTTGTAACAATTGATCAAAACAAAATAGTTTGATGTTTGTCTTCTCAAAAAATAAAAAATAAATTTGAGGAAGAGATTAGAATTACATCACTCTGGGGTGACAATTTGGTGGAGTGGACGCCTAAATGGGCGATCGAGAGGTCAGGTGGTATGTTTATTTTGTGGAAATTAAGGCTGCTTAATTTGTACTTTAGCTTTTTTTAGAAGAATGACTTGTTGATAATTGTGTGGGTTAGCTGGGAGGTCGCTGCTTTTTTAGTTAATGTGTATTCTTCTTGCTTGCCACAAAATAAGAAGAAGTTATAGAATGTGTTGAAAGATTTCAAAGATAGGTACCTGGAAGGAAAATGGTGTATCGTGTGAGACTTCAATGCTATCAAGGAAAAAGATGAAAAGAAAGGGTGTGAACTCAAGTCTATAGAAGTGAAATTCTTGAATTCGGCCAGTTTATAAAGATTTTAGATTTGGTGGATGTACCTTCATTAGGAAGTAAGTATACTTGGTTTAATTTGGATGGGAGTGTTATGAATATGCTCGATAGGTTCCTTCTATCTAAAGATTTGATATAGAAATGAAATGTGGTTAGTCAAGTAATAGGGAAGAGGGATTTATCAGATCTTAACTCTATTTGGATTCAAGCTAATAAGCTCAATTTAGGCCCAAAGATTTTTAACATATTCAATTTTTGGTTTGAGCACCATGATTTTGTGTCTTTCATTGATGAAATTTGAAAGTCAAGTAAAGTTCAAGAGAAGTGTGCATATGCAATGAAGGAAACGTTTAAATTTTTGAAAGAGAAGTTGAGGAATTGGAATGTGGAAGTGTCTGGGAAATTCAATTTGGAGGTGGATGTAGCAATTAAAGAGCTTAATGATTTAGATGATTTGGTTGCCCAAAATGTGCAGAATGTAGGAGGAAACTTAGCTAAAAGAAGACTGGAGGAATCTCATAAAGTTTGGCTTAACTTACAGCGCAAGGAAAGTATGCTAAGGCAAAATTCCATATTCAGGCGGATTAGATAAGTGTCATACCCTAATTTTAACCCTTAAGATCCCACCTCATTTACATCTTTGCAATGCATCAAGATTACAAACTAGATTGTCTCCTAACCATCTCATTTTTGGGTTTGCATTTTTTGTACTTATATGCTTTATAACTCACTAACCATTAATCAAAATGAAAAAAAATGCCTTGTCCCTTTTATTTCTTTTGCAAGGTAGGGTTTGGAATCAAGAGCATCAAGTGATTGTTTTCTCAGCTAGGGTTTGAGTTCCTTAAGTCAAAGTGTTGTAAACTATTGATTTTCAAAGGATATTCATCAAAGCATGACCTCTAACCTCAAAACATAGGGTCTCAAGCATCATTCAACTTCATTTGATCAAAGATATTTCAAATTTTGATAGCTTGTTTCTCAAGAAACTTCAAAGGTTCATGTGTTTATTTCCATGCCTTCATCAACAAGTTTCCTCAATCCATTGCAAGTGTAATCAAAGTACATTCAAGAGCACATCATTTTGAGTTCATATGATCATCAATGTACCTTGAAATGCAAGAAAAAGTCCAAGTTTGCGAGTTTGTTCAAAGAGGTTTGACCTAAAAACGTCAACATTCTAAGTCCAACTTCTAAATATCATAATTTCTTTATACTTCAACATTTTTTAGTGCTTCTTTGGGAAAATGACTCTTCTTGACATCTCCTCCAACTACTCTTAACAGGTCAATAGTCAATTATGGTTGGAAGATCATCAAAAGTTTGGAAACATTAGAGGTCACTTTGTGGACTTAGTGAAATTTGACCTAAATTCAAGTGATATTTGCCTAACTTCCAAAGATCATAACTCTCTCAATTTTCAACTTTTGTGGGCGGTTCTTTTTTCCAATTATCATGTTTGATTCCCTCTACAAGTTTGTTTCAAGGATCAAAGTCTATTTTGCTTGAAAAGCCATGAAAAGTTTGAAGACATTATATGTCATTTTGGACTTAGAAATTTTTTGACCTATAATTACAGGTCATGGTGCCAACTTTACAAGGACATAACTTCTTGCTCAAGCATCCAAACGAAACGTTTCTTTTTTGCATTGTACCCTTTGTTATGATGTGATCATTTTGCAAAAATAATAAGCATTAAAGGTAAAGTGTACAAGATTTCCCATTGGTTTGAAGTTGACCTCATGGAACTGAAAATTGCTCATGGTCAGAATTTTCAAATCATGAATTTCTCCAAATTGAGCCAAGCTTTGCACGTGTTTTATCCATGATGATGTTAAGTGATGCCTGAGGATAAAAAGCGACCCAAAATTTGAAGGATTCAACTGCGTTTTGGTGACTTCACAACCAAGAATGATCACACTTTTGATGCACATGATTTCACACGAATTCTAACTAATTATCACACGTATTTCATTCATTCACCTCAGCTATAAATAGAGGAAGCTTTTGCACTCAATTTCAAGCTTTGATAGCTTCCAAAATCCCTGCTCGAGCTCACACTTTTCACTGATATTTTGAGAACTCGTTTACAAATTCTAAGCAATTTCAACTTCATTTCTTGATTCCATTAGCAGCTTCGGCATCTTCTGAAGTTATTGCAACAATTCCTTAGCCTTGAGAGCCTCTGAATCGTGCTAACCAGATCAATCTTGCAACCTCTTCTGATTGTATTTGGACAAGGTAGTTAGAGGCTTCGTTTTCACTCAAAAAAAGTTACCACAATGTAGCCTGATACTCTCTAATGCTTTTACCTAACTTACTTTGCTTTAATTCATCATATTCTGATTTTAATATTGATTTTCATTTATACTTTCTTCATGTGTTTCTCTGAAATTCTCCACGCTCTGTTTATATAAATGATCTTTGAGCCTATGGCTGGATTTGTGATGAGGTATCAGTCACAATGGAGGTGGTTTCATTCTCTAATGTTACCATTTACCAAAACTCTAGTGAAGAGCAACCGGAGAAGATGACCAGAGATCAACATCGGTGGTATGAGTTTGTTTTATTTTAAAAATGATCCAGCGTGTTATTTCACTTAAGGTCTACCATGTTCTTTTAGATCCTAACCCTTGGATGTGTTTAAAATTGATCTGATGGCCACGTGTATGTATGTGTGTGTGTGTATGTGTGTATTTGTTATCCCTTGATCTGATCCAATGACTGTGATATTTTGTTTCATTTTTAATTTCATTTTAATTGTTTTAAAATCCTCATTTATTTTAAAAAATCATAAAAAAAATAGGTCCCTTAAACTTTTTTCACTCAATTTTTTCTATAATTTTATAAAAAATAATTTCTACCTAGTGTTGTTTTTTTCACATTTTTATTTCATAATTTGATATTTTTCATTATTTTTCTCTTTTTTCATGCATCTTAATTAATTTAAAAAATACTTATATGCATTTTAAAAATCTCTAAAAATTATCTTATGATCCTTGACTTATTTCTGACCTATCTTGATTTTATTAAGCCTTTGTTTGATGTTTAGATGCTTCATTTGTATTTTATCTTTTATTTTCAATTTAAAATCATGTTAAAAAATCATTTTCATGCATTTTATTTGTTTATTATTGCATTTTATTTTGTTTGACTTCTAGCTGCATTGGATCATAACTTCTTGATCAAAATCTTCCTCAATCTCAATGGACTTTGGGTGTTTATGAGGTTGGATGAATCTTCATCAATTCAAACTTATTATTAAATGATTATTTGGATCATTTTTAGTACTTTGGGTTGATGATAGGTTTAGTACCTTAATCCACCAAGAGAGGTGATTGAAATTGATGATAGATGAATCTCAAGTCATGGTTCAATTTGGTTTCTCTCTTCTTCTCCTTCTCCTTTTTTTTTTCTTTTTCTTTTCTATTGATCAATTGGATGATTAAGAGTTCATCTTGTTCATGAAGTTTGGATTCATGCTTGATGAACTTTCATCATTTCAAATCTACCTTCCAATTGATCATTGATCATTTATGGTACTTTGGATTGATGCATAAGTTTGTCCTAAGTTGTCATGAAAGATGATTGATGTAATGGACCAATCTCCTTGCCATAGTGCTTGATCCCTCCTTGTTTTTTACTTGTGCTACATGTTTTATGAGTATGACTTCTACCATATCCCTAACATGTATGGTACATAAGTTATTATTGACCGGCCTCCCATAGTATGATGTTCCTAATAGATTGTGCTACGATTGATTAACATAGCGCTAAATTTGTCCTGAATCAATTCATTAACTCTAACATCAATACTAACACTATTTTTGTGTTAACTTTACTTTATATCATTTAATTTTCTTGTCATTTAATTTCTTGTCATTTACTTTTATGCCTTTATTTTTAGCATTACATTTCATATTGTTTATGTTTATGCTTCTTTTTCCTTTTGCCCCTTGGGCATTTCTTATTCTTTGAAAGATATTAATAAAGGAAAAAATCTATTAAACTTGGTTCTCTAATCTCTAGACTAATGGTTATTATCCTTAGCTTGACTTGGAGTTTGACTTTTGGACTTATGGACTTTGGTTACTTTTCCCTATGCTATTGGATACATCTGATACTTGAGACTTTTGGTTGACCTCTTGAAGGTTTGGCTCTGATACATAACTTTGAACTTATAGCTTGAGTTCTTCTTTCAACTGATGCTTGTCTTATCATGTGCTTACTTGTTGCTTATGGCATACTCCAAAGGAATGGAATGATGGTTTTGACTCTTATCAAGTGTTGGCTAGATCCTGTTTAGTTCACAATGCTCACATAAAGGCTTCCTCTTGGGCTACCTTACAATGAGACCATTTATTTCTTGCTTTTACTTTATGCATGAGGATAGTCTCTTCATCTCCTCTCCTTCTTAAATTTTCAAAATCTTCTTCCTTTTTCAAAAACCTTATTGTTTTCAAACTTGAACCACTTTCTTAATAAAACTTGGCTTTGTCTAGTGATTTTTAAAACCTTTTTCTTAAATAAATGCTAAGACATCTTAAGCACATCAAAAAAATTTCAAAACACTTAAAAAACACAAAAATCATTCAAATCTTTTGTGCCTTTGTGCACCTTTTCCTTTTAAACCTTTTTCTTAAGGATGACCATTAGTTGTGTTCTTATAGTGATACAACTCCTATACTTCCACAATAATGTAGAGAAGTGATGACATTTTCCACTTAGTTGTTGAGTGATAGACTTGTTGATTTCAATCCAAGCAAAAGTCCTCCATCTCAAGATGATGCAAATATTCCTTCCTCATTAATTGTGGGTAGTAAGTTGAGTTTCCACTCGAATATAATGAAATTCCTATTCATTTAAAATCAATCAAAACAAACACTTTTGTTATTTTTACCACGAACTACGAGGTTTTGATCATCCATTGTATTTTGTGGGTACGTAGGCACGAGGCTCAAGAAGTCTTGTCCAACAAAAATCTTAAAAACCATTTCTTTTCTCATCTCCCCGATCTTTTGCAAACAACCCTTTTTAAGTTAAACGCAACTTTTCAAGAGGTTCCTATAGAGTACTATAGATGTTTTGGGTGATAATACATTCCCTTTGTATAACCAAACCTCTTACCATTATCTCTTTGTTTTATTTGTTTTGTGGGTTTTATTCGTTCTTTTCCCATTCCTTTGGAAACAATAAAGAGCGGTGGCGACTCTTGCTTTTGTGAGTTAAGTTAATCAATAGCTTAATCTCAAAATTTTCACCGCTACAAGAAGGAGATTCAAATTCAAGTTTGTTTTTTTAAATCAATAATGAAGAAAAGATACATAAGGAATGCGAATTTAGTGTTAAACTCTGAAAGGGAAAAGCTTGATCAATTAGATGATATCAAGGAGGAAATTAAAAAAACACTTTCAAGAAAGATTCAAATATTCATCTGCTTGTAGACCAACTCTTAGGGGTGTTATTCTGATACTTAAGTGATGTTGATTGTGCAAGGCTTTAAGAACCCTTTTGTATAGAAGAAATCAAAGAAGCAATTTGGTTGAGTGCAGGTGACGAAATCCCCGGGCCACATGGGTTTACCATGGGTTTTTTCAAAATATCTTGGAACACTCTGCAAGAATACTTAGTTTCATTTGTGAATGAATTCTATGTAAGTGCAAACCTTTCTAAAGCAATAACTTCTAGCTTTTTTATATTTATTCCAAAGATTTAGAATCCTCAAAATGTAAGTGATTTTTGAGCCATCTCTTTGGTTAGTAGCTTGTAAAGAATAATTTCAAAGATTATGGCGACCATCTTAAAGAAGGTGATGCCTAATTTGATTTCTAGAAGTCAATCAACTTTTGTTCAAAGTATGAAATTGCTCGATGTAGTTAGGGATGACAATTGTACTCATTCCCAGTAGGCACCCTCAAAATTTACCCACAACGGGTAGGGTAAAAATCCACAAAATGAGTATGGGCACGGGCATGGACAATTACCCACTAAAATAAGTGGGTATTGTTGCGGGTACGAGTATCTTAGTACGCAACCCGGCCCCATACCCGCATAATATATATTTATATTTTTTATTTTCATTATTATGCACATATGTTAATATAACAAATTTATTAAATATATCACTATTAATTTTCTATGCATTTTAATATAAATGTTTATTTATTTCTTAACTCACAATAACATTCTCAAAATTTTTAAACGTTTTTAAAAATCAAAATGACATGATAAATTATAATTTATTGATATTTTTTTATTAGAAATGTAGGTAAATAGGTATGGGTATAGGTACTAAGGTACCCATAAGGTACGAGTACTAGTACAAACATTGGTGCCTAAGCGGGTATGGGCTCAGGTACGAGGATTTTTTTAAATCGCGGGTTTGGGAACGGGTAATACAGTACCCTGCCCAAACCCTACCCATTTCCATCCATAGATGTAGTTTTAGTATTTAATGAACTAGTAGAATTATATAAGAGGCACGAGAGGGACTGTATGTTTCTTAAGATAGACTATGATAAGGTATACGATATTATGTCATAGGACTCTCTTAGAAGCATTATGAGGTTGATGGGCTTCAGTGCTATGTTTGTAAGGTGGATGGAGGTTCGTGTATTTTTTAGTATTTTATCAATTATAGGCTATGGTAACATAACCAAGCATTTCTAAGCTCATGGAGGTTTAAGGCAAGGGGCCCTATTGTCCCTTTTCTTATTTTTTACTGGCAATTGAAGGCTTGAAAGGATGGATGAGGAATTCAATTCAAAAGAGTGAATTTCAACCTTTTTAAGTGAATGAAGATATCCAATTTGAAATCCTACTATTTTTTTTATGATACGATGATTATAAGTGAAGGATCTTGGTCAAATTTGTGGAGAATAAAAGTAATTATGAGGGGATTTGAATTAGTGTTTGGTTTGTATGTTAATTTTCATAAGAGTAAATTATTTGGGATCAATTTGAAGAAGTCATTCTTAGAGGCAACATCTTTTTTCTACTCTTGTTTCATTGGTAAAATTCCTTTCCTCTTCTTAGAAATCCTTATTGGAGACAATTCTAGGAGAAAGTTATCTTAGAATCACATCTTGAACAAGCTTAAAGGTAAAATGTTAGTGTGGAAAAGAAGGAAGTTATCAATTGGTGGTAGGGTTGTTTTGATGAATTCGGTTTTGAATAGTTTTCTTATTTACTACTTCTTGTTTTGTAAAGCTCCTAAAGTAGTAATAAATGAGATAACCAAATTGCAAAGGGATTTCTTGTGGGATGGTGAGAAGGGGATGAGGAGGAGGGTTAATTGGGTGAGCTTGAGTAAGGTTTGTTTGGATAACAAAGAGGGAGGATTGAGTATTAAGCATTGTGAAGTGTTTAACCTATATTTTTTTTTTGTAGATGGATGTGGAGAATCATCAATAAGGATAAGGTAATTTTGCATGTTTTGCTTACTTATATGTATGGGGAAATTAAAACACTCGTTTATGAAGGCTTAAACAGTGTGAGTGATAGGAAAGACTCAATTTGGTTTGCAAGAAATGTAAGAGGGAAGTTTGGGAAGAGAAATCTTTGGGTTTCTAGAGGTCTAGTTGACTAGGGAATAAGCCTTTGTACAGATTGCTTCCTGATTTATATAAATGTGCAAAGAGGTTTGATGTTAAGGTTTACAATATGGGAAATTAGAATGAAAATGGTTGAAGGTTGGACATTCAGATTATGGAAAACATGTTATCTTATGAAGACACATTACAATTGGCTGAATTGTGTGATATCTTGCAGGGTGTGATCCTTAAGTAGAAGGAGGAACATGCTTTTGTTTGGTGGAGGGATCCAAAGGGATTTTTGGTAAAATCCAATTACATGTTAATCTTTAATTTGGTGAATGCATGTTCTTAATTATCAATCAGTATGCAATAGAAATTGGAAAAGCTATGGAATTCGAAAGTACCTAGCAATATCCTTATTTTTGGTCGAGAATTCGGCTAAATAAATTTACAACCAAAGTGGAGTTAGATAAAATAAATGTGATCAATGGAATCCTTGATATGAGATGTCCTCATTTCTTTGAAACAAAAGAATCAGCTCATCACTTATTTCCGAAAGGGGGAGATTTTCATCATTACAACCAAAGTGGAGTTAGCTAAATGAATGTGATCAAAGAGTTTTTCATCATCAAAAGGGGGAGATTATTAAGAATACATTATATATCTAGTTCAGTTGGATGAAGACAAAGAATATCACGGAAGAAAAGGATCAAAAGTGTCATGCACGTCAATGATGAAGTTAATCAAGAAGATTGAGCCTAGAAATTCAAGTGAAGATTTGAGAAAAATAAACATAACTAATGTGCTCATTGAAATTTATAATATACTACATTAAATTGCTCGTAATTTCATCTCTCACTTCATCTAAAACCTTTTTGCATCATCATGCATGATTATCTAAAGACCTTCTTCATCTTTTTTTTTTTTTGTGATAAGCAAAGACCTTCTTCATCTGATTCTTATTACAAGTGTTTGTACACAAATTTGTGTGAAAATATTGTGATATTCATTTGTCTCCATGTTGATTATATGATTGATCATTAGCAATGAGATGAATGAAATTTTAGAAACAAAGAGGTTTCTAACTTCCACATATCAAGATGAAAGATCTTATACTAGTTGACATAATTTTGGGGTTAAAGTAAAGCAAAATAGTGGAATTTATGAACTTAGTCAAACACACCATATTGACAAAATGCTTAATAAGTTCAAAAACCTACGCTTAAAGGAAGTGACTATTCCAATTGATCCTAGTGTCAAACTTCAAAAGAATGATGGAATAGTTGTTGCTTTATTGGAATATGCAAGTGCATGCAAATAAAATTTGAGCCTTATATCCTTTGTTTAATAAACCGTGAACCAAGCCACATTATAACCCTCAAAAGACCTAACTGAAGCAGGGTGTATTTTCGAAAGCATACTCAATGAGATAACGTTTCCTGACTCCTATGAGCTATGCTCAAAATTTGTGTTGGTTATGTAAAAGAAAATTAATAGCATATCTATCTTTAAGACTAACATGTGTGTTACATTATCATTCTCAGAATTGACATTTTTCTGATTGCTAACATTGCTTGGTATCATAGAAACTTGCATATGAGCAGCAGTGATGAGTTTAATATTTTGAGACTTGAAACTCTAATGAGTAAATGGCAAATCATTTTTAAAAAATGATCATATCCAGGGGCATGTTGTATGAAGACTTTGCTAAATAGGGGAAAGTTGTTTCCAAGTTATTGCTTTCACAGTCTGGCCACCCCTAGGGGCAAGTTTGAAGACTCAGTTGTGCCGAATACAGTCAATCTAGGGCAGTTACATCGAGATTCGATAAATCTCTCTAAGAGTTTGAAGACACTAGGGCATTTTGGATGTCAGGTTTTCTATAAAATCTTCTTGAGATGAGTTCTTCCCATAGACCATGTAATATGGGGCGTTTGAGAATTGAAGTTTATTTTCCATTAACAAGAACTGTTGTTCGTTTGTGATGATCACCATGCAATTTAAAATGCGGAACTATGTTGTTCTTATGATCTGCATTACACATTTTCCCAATGACAAGTCTCTACTCCAGGTAGCTATGACATGTTTGGTGATTGGCCTAGAAGTTCCCTAGTGGGTTTCTTATGAACTTAGTACTCCCCAGCGAAGTATTAAGCCTGCATTCCCGAGTAAGTTTTGATTTAAGAGAGTCCCAATTTCCCCAGTCGGATGTTGTTTCTTTTCACCAACAGGATATCTATTTTATCCCCTGTGACGTCTTAAGTCGGGTGTCACCAGCTGCAACTTTGATTCAAACTTCTCTAGTTATGGGTGGTCCTTCCCAAGTGGATATTTCTTCCCCGTAAAGCGGAGTTCATGTTGTTATCCCTTAGTGGATTTTTTTGATGATCGAAGATTATTTTTAGGGTAATCCCCAAGAGAAGTATTTTCCTCTCCCGCAGAGATTGGAACCTTGAAGTAGGACTTTGTTCCATCTGTGGCTTTCACTTCATCGCCAGTAAGTCTCTACTTTGAGCAATTATGATGTGTCTGGTGTAGGCTTTCCCTAGTTGGTTCCTTTGACTTTAGTCTTCCTCAGCGAAATGGATATTTATTTCATTCCCCATGAAGTCCCAGCTCTAGCATCTTCAGCTACGACTCTGACTCAGGTTTCCCAGTGAAGTGGATATTTATTTTATCCCCTGTGAAGTCTTAAGTTTGGTTTCACTAGCTACAACTTTGATTCAAACTTCTATAGTTATGGGTGGTCCTTCCCAAGTGGATCTTTCTCCCCCGTGAAGCGGAGTTCGTGTTGTCACCCCTCAGCGGATCCTTGATGATAAAAGAACATTTAGGGTTATCCCCGACTGAAGTATCTTCCCTTCCCCAGAGAGATTGGAGCCTTAAAGCAGGAGTTTCTATCTTGTTGAGATTGGCCGAGTATTCAATTGAGATATTTATTTCATCTTCAGTTTGCCTCTTTTTGTCTGTTTTGTCAATATTAAACATAGCATAACATACATTCGTTCATACACATATACATGATACATGTGCATTCCACATTATTGTAATGTTTGTTTATTTCATTCACCTTGGCTATGTTTATCCCCAGGTAATATTGCCTTCTCTACCAGTTGAGTTGTCAGCTTTAAGAAGAAAGTGTATATCCTTTCTAATTCCCCATTGAGTTTATTCCTCGCGGAAGATTTTTGCTTTAGCTCTCCTTTCCATCTCTGGATAAGATAAAACCCAATCGAGTTGATTCCTCATTGGGTAGAGTCTTGTTTGACCGTTTCCCTCCAGCTTATTCCTGGATTAAACTTTGGTCTCTGACAATTTTGGTTTTGAATCTCTCTATGCTGTTAAACCTCGATCAAGGGTGCATTAATTTTGCACATTTGGATACTTTGTCTCACCAGGAAGACTCTGTTTATGGATCCCCATTGGAGACAACCTTTATTCTCCAGCAGTGTTGTTGTAACACTCTCTTGGAATTTATACCTAACAACAAGTGGCAACCTCTTTATTTGAGCAGCTTATTTTGGTTCTCGGATTTTCTTTTGGATGGAAAATGACAGTCTCTCTTCAGGATGGTTTGTCTATCCCCAATGAAGTTATCATCATATCTTTTTGGCATCTCTCTGGATGTCCCGTCAGAGAATTTTGTTGAAGACTCTTACAAGTGTTTTTCTCTTTATCTGAGATGCCCTGTTACAAGAATTTCATTTGCTCCAATGCGATTTTAAGCTACAGCTAGTTATGCTCCCTAGTGAGCTCATTATCAAAATTCACTTCCATCAAATAGAATCTCTTTGAGAAGTTTGGTGAAGATTCTTACAGTTGATCTTTCTCTTTATTTGAGAAGACATGCTTTACAATCCAACCGGTCTGCATCTCTTTTGAAGATCCCCGGTGAGGTTTCTTGATCCCCAGTAAAGTTATGGATCCCTGGTGAAGTTATAAATCTCCAGTGAGAGTCCCAGACCCAACAAGTGATTACCTTCTTAGGAGCTTATACTTTTTCCTTTTCAAGTGTAAGAATTTATTAGAAGAAATTGAGACCTGTTCGTGGCTTGCGACCCGAAGCATGGGGAAGTTCATTACTCTTTTCCTTTTCAAGTGTAAGACTTGATTAGAAGAAACTAAGACCCGTTCGTGGCTGACGACCCGAAACATGGGGAAGTTTATTACTTTTTCCTTTTCAAGTGTAAGACTTGATTAGAATAAACTGAGACCCGTTCGTGGCTTGTGACCCGAAGCGTGGGGAAGTTTATTATTACTCTTTTTTAGGACGAAACGGAGACCCGTTCTTGGCTTGTGATCTGTAGCATGGGGACGTTTATTGTTACCCTTTTTTAGGAAGAAACGGAAACCCGTTTGTGGTTTATAACCTGAAGTGTGGGGACGTTTATTGTTACCCTTTTCAAGTGTAAGGCTTGATCAAAGAAGAAATTGAGACCCGTTCGTGGCTTGTGACCCGAAGCATGGGGAGATTTATTATCTTTTCAAACTTATTATCCTTTTATTCAAAGCTGAATCACATTTTCATGAAAGCTTACTTCTGGTCAGATACCTTTGCTTAGGCTACCGTGTGTCTGGTAGTGGGTCATCTTTCCTTTCAATTTTATTAGCTTTTCTTAGGCTACCATATGTTTGGTAGTTGGTAATACTTACATTTTTCACTTAAGAGCTACCCTGTGATTCGTAGCTTTCCCCATTGGAGTTGCACCTTTTCCCTCGGTATATTCATCTCCTGTGGCATCATTCCCCACAAAATATTTGTCTTGCATATCATACCATATCATATCATATCATATCATGAGCATCTTTGTGGCATCTTAGGGCAAAAAATTGTGCATTTTTGTATTTAAGTCTCTCCTATCTCGTCGAGACGAAGATTTCAATCTCCATATCTCCGGATAAAAGAAACTTAAATAGGGGCATCTGTCACACCCTAATTTTAACCCTAAGATTCCACCTCATTTGCATCATTTTGACATAACATCAATCATCTCATGAGTGTGTTTTATGCATTGCTAACTCATTGAGATCACAAGAGTTTGTGCTTTGGTTTACTTTGACTGCAAGCTAGGGTTTTGGCACCAAGAAGTTCAAGAAGTTTGACTAATCAAGGACTTGTGTGATCCACAACTCTCAACAAGATCAAAGGTTTCCTTACATCAAAAATCAAGTGCAATATTCCATCAATACCATTTCATCAAGCCAAATCATCTGGTGCACCCAAATTAGGGTTTTGACCTAATTCATTCCTGAGTTGACTTTTTAAGCAAGGCATGATCCTACACCTCAATACTTGTTTATAAAGACCTCAAGTACATCATATTAGCCCATACATATGTTTGGATTGATCAAAGAAGTTTTATTCATTGACAATTGAAGAATTCAAATTCATCTGGAAAAAGTCAACTGTTCATCAAAGTCAAAGTTTGACTTTTGATATTTTTGGTCAAAGATGGACTCCACAAGTCAAAGATCATGAAAATATGATGGATGATTGCATTTGATCATGACATATCAAGAAAATCAAGGAAAAGATCAAGATTAGTGGAATTAGGGTTTGCGAATTTACCTAAGTTATGAAATTTCCTGTTTACGTGCCCTACTTTCCAAGTCCCTAACTTCTTCCTCAAGCATCCAAGGAAAACACTTGAGGACTCATTTTAAAAATGGTATTACATACTTAAATTTTGTGAAAGAATGGAATACAAAGCATTTACTAATTGGAAGTTATAATTGTTCAAAGTTGAGGTCTCAAAGTTGTGAAAATGTCCAACACTTAGAATTTTTTCTAAGTATAAATCAGTTGAAAGTCCAATTTTATTGGCCATTTTTTTCATTGATCCAATTTGATTCTTTCTAAATGATCAACATCAAAGTTGTAGTATTTGATCTCATCTTCCCAATGATACCAAGAGCATAAAAAGATCTTGCTTGAGCATGAAGTTATGAATTCACAAAGTGACCATGGTAAGGCAATTTGGACCAAGACATATTTGCACCAAGTCTTGAACTAGTTTTCTCACACGAGTTCATGATCACGTTTAGCCAAGTTCCAAGCATTTTCTGAGCTTGTCATCAACTGAAAACTTGTTCCACTCCATGAAATCTTTCCAAGGATATCAAATTCTGCGGAAGCTGATCTTGTTACATCATGGAAAAGCATCATCCAACATGTTGACTTAGTTTACTTTGGACATTGGACAAAAAGCCCCTTTTTGCTTCCAACCACTTTCCATGATTCAAGGAAAGTTTATCTGAACCAAAACCAAGTAGTACAAGTTATGCAAGTGAACTTGGAAGCTAGAAAGCAAAAGCACTTTTTGTACTTGATATCCAACTTTATGAATTTGATCTTTTGTTCATCAAATAAAGCCATAATCCACTGATCCTTGGCTGAATCTTTTCCCTATTAATAGCACTCCATATCAAATGCTAATCACACCAAGCATTGAGCAAGAAATCCCTCACAATCTCAGCATACCATATTACACTTGTGTTCTTCTTTTGCTCCAAAACCACAAAACCTTCCAAAACTCACCACAGTCACAAAACAACCAAACCAATCACTCCAACACATCATAAATCCTCCATAGAAGGTGTCTAAACTCATCACAACACCAGAAAACATTCCAATCAAAAAGTCAACCCTCCATTGGTTACTTTGTTGACCAAGGAGGAAAAACTCCATAAATCTCTGTTCTGACCATCTCCATTCAATCTAACACTTCAAACACCTCACATAAACTTCATAGAAACTATCCAAATCATCACACTACATTTGTAACACGTCTAGCACATAAATCAAATTCTCACTTTTTGTCATTTGCAAGAGGATTCGAGCAAGAGAATTGGAGAAGTTTCAAAGCAAACTAAGCATTACAATAGTTTCCTAGAGGTTTAGTGGAGCTAATTGCATCATCATTCATCATCTAGAAGTTCATTTAAAGGGGCATTCGACTTACTCCAATAGATAAGCTTTTTCACTTTTGAAACTCCATGATTTGTACATAATTTTCATTCATTTAAGTTGCCATAATGTAGTGATCAATACTCCTATGCCAATTGATCTTGATCGGTGATGTTTAGAATTTCATATAGACTTTTAGTTTTAGTGTTCTTACTGTTGTTTGATTGATTCTATGCAATAGAGTGAAAATAAATGAAATTAATTGGTACCATTGGATTCCTTGTTCAATTCTGAGCAAGTTTGACATTTACATTTTTTAATTTGGTTGAGAAATGAGAGAGTTGGAATTTTGAAGGAAATGGAAAATGGTGATGATGCTCGTGAGGAAGAAGAAGGAGGGTGGCGCGAAAATCATTTTTAAATATTAGGTTCAATATATTATTATTTGTTTGCAATATTATTCTTGAATTGGCATTGCGCCCCAGTGGTCATGAGCTGGTTTTAAGTGTGTTTGTGTGAAGCGAAGGGTCTGGGGTTCGAATCCCCTCGCCCTATACCTTTTTGCTATTTTATTTTTTCTGCATTTTATTTTGAAGCATCATATTTTATTCACTATGTGCATCCTTTAGTCACCATTGTAGTGCATGGCCTGGTGGTTAAG
Source organism: Lathyrus tuberosus (assembly GCA_022829125.1). Lineage (NCBI taxonomy): Eukaryota > Viridiplantae > Streptophyta > Magnoliopsida > Fabales > Fabaceae > Lathyrus > Lathyrus tuberosus. The sequence continues at coordinate 1,974,274 of JALAZF010000616.1, read as the reverse complement.
GTTTTAAGCTGCAGTCCATAGGGCGTGAGTTCAAGACCCCTTGGCAACATTTCCCTTCTTTTTACCACTAATTCCATTCCCTTTTAATTATTTCTTTTAATTAAGTTTAATCATTTTTATTTATTTTAAACCTTCCCATTTCATTTTTAATACATCAAAAATACCAAAATAAAACATTTTATTATTTTATCCCACTCATTTATTTTATTTTATTTTTACTAATATTACATGTTAATTATATTTTATTAGTTATGTAATTTATTTTAAAATCAACTTTAAAAAACACAAAAATATTTTATTTTTCTTTCTTCTTATTTTATTTCTTCTATTTTAAAATACCTAAAAGTATTATTTTCCATTTTTGTTTGTTAAATCTCATGCTCATATGTCTCATTTTCTTTCATTCTTATTAATTGTTAAAAATATTTTCAAGTGGTTAAATGTGAATGTTCATACTTTTGTTTAGGGTTTGGTTTAGTCAATCCTTGGTGATTCTTGATTGTTAATCCTTGTTCAAAGTTGATGTTGATCATGATAACATGCTTGTTCTCAATGCCATCTTTGTCTTGCTTTGAATGCTTTAGATGATTGATGATTGTTCATGTTTTGTTTCAAAGATATCCATGTTGTTTAACTTGATTCTTGACCTAAAGATGTGATCAAACCATGCCTTGACTTCTTGATTTGATGATAACTTTGTTTTTGTGTAAATTATTGTACCATGTTTACTTTAGATAATTCATAGTGATCTTGCTTTGATTTAAGTCATGACTTGGTCCTTAGCTTGTCTTGTTGAAGCATGCCTTGTAAATAATGTGTCCATGTTTCTTATTAACATGAATGTTGTATACCATGATCAAATATATTGTTTATAAACCTTGTACATGTTTGTTGATCTATGTTAGTCCTACTTGTATCATGACCCTCATGCTTAATTCCTTTGTTGAATAATATTGTATACGTGCTTATCATGTTGCCTAATTCCAAGGGAGGGACTTATTGTTGACAGCTTTGTCATTTTTGCATATGCATGTTTACATTCTTGTACATATTTTACATGTCTCATTATCCTTTGACTTGCTATCCTTTAGGAAGTTTCCCTTAGGATCATTTACAACTTAGACAACTTAAATTAGGGTTTCCCCTTTCTTAAACTCAAAACCACTTTCAATAAAAACCTTGACTTTAGGTCATTGACTTTTCAACTCTTTTTCTTAATAATTTCTTCAAGACATCTTAAGCATATTCAAACTCCTCTCGCAAATATTAAAAGACACAAATTTCAATTCAAACCTTTTACCACTTTGGCTTTTCAATTTAAAACCTTTTCAAATTGATTAGACATTAGTTATCCCTAGTTGAGATATAATCCTCCTTCCCATGACTTTGTTGAGAAAGATTTTGATTATTTTCCACTTGAGAGAGGTATGTGGCATACTTGTTGATTATATATCCAAGTTGGAGCCTTTCTCTCAAAGTGAAGCAAAGATCCTTCTTCCACATGTTTGTGGTGGTTTAAGTTGAGTATTCTCCTTAAGATGACAACTTATTTCTTCTTCATTTAAATCCACCTTAACAAATCCTTTTCAATTAATACCCCAAACTACGAGGCTTTGATCCTTCATTGGTACGTAGGCACAAGACTTTGTGTCTTGCTAAACACAAAAACAATAAAAAAAAATTCTCTTCTCATCTCCCCAATCAATCCCAAGTAGCAAACAATTTAACAATAACACAAATACAACAAGAGATTCCTATAGGATAACCAACCCCCGAATCTTAGATCTCTGTATTGCTTTGTTTTGCATTGCATATTTATGGGTATTTCCTTATTTTCCCCTTCCCTTAGATAAATCAAAGATCGATGGTGATATCTTAAGATTTGTGAAGCCTAGCTAACTCAATAGCTACAGTCTCTGATTCTCACCGCAACAATTTCGAGTGTTGAATATCATAAATCTGTATTTGGGTGGAGATTTACACTATTCGGGGGTGAAATTTTTTGGAAGAGCAAGAAACAAATGTGGACCAGTCTCTCAACCATAGAATCAGAGTTCGAGGCTCTTGCTTCCGCGGGTGAAGAAATTGAATGGTTGAGGGACCTTCTGTTGGAAGTTTCATTGGATAAATAAAATGTTTCAAAGGTGTTGATACATTGCGGCAGTTAAGCCAGTTTAGCTAGAGCATACAAAAAGTGTATAATAGAAAGTCTAGGCAAGTTGGACTTTGACATTCTTTCGTAAGAAAATTTATTAAGGATGTAATCATTTCATTCACATATAAATGATCGAGCTATAATTTGCTTGATCCATTTACTAAACCACAGGCCAGTGATTTAGTAAATACTATCTCGAGAGGTATAGGATTGAAACTCCTTGAATAAGGGTTTTGAAAATGGTAGCAACCCAATCTGAAGTTAACAAACCTTAATCTAAGATTCAATGGGTAACAACAAGTTGTTGATTTGGATGTTTGTGCAACATTTTGTGACAATGTTGACTATCACATATTGAGGGTTTAGTTTTTTCAAACTCTTAATGAAATTATATATCGAGGATATGTATCTCAAGAAATAGATACAAAATGAACTTCACCTATATGAATTTTGAGATGGCATTCTTAAAGTGAGAGTTGGAGTTTCTCTCATGAAAAACTCACGAAAACAATAAAAGCACATGGCCATAAATAGTTTTAGGCGAGAGATATAGGCGAAGAACCACTAAAGAGTCTGTGTAAGGTAACGCCAGTTCAATCACAAGGGATAACATTTCAAAGCATTACTACCTAACATTCAAGTTAAACTTTGCATTATCCTTACTAAGGTTAAGTTCAAATCAAAAGATACTTAACTGTATTTAAATTCGTTTCCTGTCTTTTTCTTGAATTGGTTTTGTCATTATTAGAATAAGTGAGGGGTTGTTGTAAATTATTAACAATTAATAATCTTGAGTTTGTTCCAAAATGACAAGAAAATATTCAAGTGAAGATTAATTTTGAATTCAGAAATAGGCAACACTTGTGAAGTGTTGCAGTATGTTTGAATTCAAAAACATGCAACACTTGTGAAGTGTGGCATTAAGTTTGAATTCGGAAAGAGGCAACACTTCGTGAAGTGTTGCAGAATACGAAACAGTGCAACATTTGAAAAATGCTGCTATAGGCGGAACAATGCAACATTTAGCAAAAGTGTTGCTGAAAGTGTATGTTTCATCAAGGGCCTCAATCTTATGAAACAACACTAGTTTGGCCTATAAATTGAGCATTCCTGATTCAGAAAAACATACTAGAAAAGCCTGTCTTCTTCACACAAAATTCCAGATTTCATCTTCCCTACATTCGAGTTTTCATCGGTCTTGTGTAAACTCGAGTATAGGTTCAATTATCCTGGGTATTCCTGGGTAGAAACTCTAAGATAATTTGAGAGTTCTTGAAATACTATAAGGACAGTTATTCGTTTACGATACTAGCCTCGATCCATTTAATTTATAAATTAATTTTCTAACTAACAAACTATATATATATATATATATATATATATATATATATGTTTGTGTGTGTGTGTCTGTGTAAAACTTATTACCGCGACTATTAAAAAAACCCATAATAAAATGCAAGCATTATTCACAACGGTTTCTTGTAATAACCATGATATTAGGTATTTTAAAATTAATATATTTCAATAAAATATTAAAAATATAATGTTTTTCACAATGTTGTTATAAAGAACCATGATGAAATGTCTTTCAATAAAAAAAATCAGGCGATTGTTATCAAGCCTTTAATATCTTAACACATACACAGGAAAATCATGAGAAGAACGACTAACATTATATCTGTTATTGTACATAAGTTCAATGAGACTATATAACCTTTATATATAGAAATAAAATATGCCCATATACAAGGTGTCATACCCCAAACTTTGACCACCAAGATTTCCCATCATTTTGAAGATCATTACCACAATATGGATGTACTTTCATGCCTCATCAATCTCCTCAAAGATGGTTGAGCATTCACCACAATCAAGAATTAGGGTTTCAAGCCCTCTCAGAGCACTTAGACAAAGGATCAATCAAGAAATGACATAATCTTCAACTTTTCTAAACCTCTCAAACACCTATAAAGGATCAAGAGGACTCCCACATCAAGAATCAAGCACAAGGTTGCAACATTCCAAGTAGATCAGGCCTCAAGATCGACAGTGTCACCAAATTAGGGTTTTGGCCGACCAGGGCCTCCAGATGAAAATTTTCATCTGGGCATAAGCCAATGCTTCAAATCATAACCCAAGATAATCCAAGGGACCTCATGGACCCAATCATCAAGTCGATTTAGCCTCAGGGGATGCATTCATAAAAAATCAGGAATTAGGGTTTCTTGACCTAATTCACCCCTAAGTTGACTTTTGATGCAAAGCATGAGCCAAGACCTCAAGACATGATTTGAATACTTCAAATACACTACATTGATCCATTTGCAACAATGGATTGACCCAAGAAACTTGATTCACAAGTTTCAATTTCATCTTGACCACAATTAGGGTTTTGAGAAAAAAGTCAACTGTATCTTTGACTTTTGACCAAGACATGCTTCCAAACCTTGGTACATGATTCAATACACCCTATAACACCTATGGAATCCATACATTATGTTTGATTTAGGTCAAGGACTTGATTTCACTAAGGATTGCACAGTTTGGATTTCATCCGATAAAAAGTCAACTGTGCACAAAATTAAGTTTGACTTTTTGGAATTTTTCACAAATATGGTTCTCCTAAGTAAAAAATAATGTTAATGGATGGTATTGATCATCATCCATCAATAAAAATCAAGAAAAGTGAGGTTTTTTGTAAAAGGGGCAACCTTGAGAAACCAAAATTTTTTAAGTTATGGAATAAAAGTGGTTTTGGTACCAACTTCCATGGACCATAACTTGAGATCCAAGCAACCATTTTGGGTGATCCAAAGCTGGATTTGTAGGTCTTGCTACACTCTACAAAAGCTTCAACTACCTCCAACTCCAATTCTTTATGGATTTTAAGTTATGGAGTGATCAAAATGACAAAAACATGAAAATGACATTTTTTCCAACACTTAGTGAAAATCTGCCTAAGTTACCAGCCTTGAACATCATTGTTCATGAGGATTTGTCAATGGGATCCAAATAGTTTTAAAAAAAACTATGATCACACATGTTTTGTATCATATGAGGGCTTTTTAAAAAAACACAAGAGCCTCCCTTAACTCAACCTGAGCAGGGAGATATGAATCCCTCAAAATCACCATTTCCAATTGTCTTGGACAAGGCAGATTTTGGCAGATTTTGGCATTTTGCTCGATTTGGCAAAATTGAGCAACTCCAAGCCTTGTCATCCATTTGGACACATCTGAGGATAAAACAAAAGGAGAATTATCTAGTCCCCAAGCCTCCAAAGTCCAAGAATCTACACTTAGCCATAACAAACCTAAAATGGCTAAAAAGGTGCCAAGACTCCAATTTTGTTGCAATGCATTTAATGGATACACCAAGGTGGCATGGGCTGAAACATTCCTAACTAAATGAGTCAAGAATAAGCTTTGAATCAAAGGACCATAGGCCTGTGCCCTAACCTCAAGACATTGGCTAGAGGAGACTTGAGATTCATTTTGCTCAACATTGGCCAAAGGCCTGCTGCAGCTGCCATTCACTATTGCTTGCAAAACAAACTTGCTCTACTATAAATAAAGCTCATTTGGGCTCCGTTTGAGTACACCAAAGCACTACAACATTTGCTTTCTTCAAAATCTTTTTCTTTAGGCCGAAATGCCTTCTTTTGCAAGGTATCTCTGAGTTTTTGAGTTAGAGAGCAATTCCACCACAGATCATGATCCAAACACCTTTAATATGTTGTATCTAAGCTGTTCAAACACTCACTTGTGACCTGAAACACCAAAATCACAAAGTCCACTTCCAAAACCTCAAAATTGGACTTTTCTGCATTTCTCAAACCATGTCTTGATTCAGTCACTTCCAAAACCAAACAAAGCCTCAAACACACTCCAAATATCATCATCAAACTGTCCCAAATGGTTCCCCTCATCTGGAACACCATTTGAGAGAGTTGCCATATTAGTCACTTTTGCCCCTTTTGCAAGAAAGTGCCATAACTTGTTCTTGAGGATTCCAGCTGGTTCTAATCATTCTAAAAGCTTCTAAGGGATCAATTGAGAGTGTCCAAAGCATCAAATTACTTCTGGCACAAGGAACTTGGCAGATAGCACAAAAAGCTCCAAGAGGTAAGTGCATAACAACTTGAACTCTTTGAATTATGCATTCCTTTGATGTCCATTGATCATAAACATCTCATACATGCTGTATATGTTGTGTTTGAACCAATTTGCCGTGTAATTCTTGCCTGTACCATGAGATAGCATAGAACATGCAAAAATAGGCCTATTTTGAAATCAATATCGGATTTTGAGGAGGAAACATTTTCTGAAAATTCCAAGGGCACCATTGGAATCCTCATGAAATTCTAGGTCAGATGCACCTAAATTTTGCCCCAATCCATGGAGAAATGAGAAAGTCAGTGGCTTCACGTAAATTGCCCAAAAGCTTGCCTTGCCTTGCCTTGCCCAGGCCTAGAAACAAGGCATGTCTTATGAATTAATGAGGTGGTTTTGATACACGGATGTATCACCACCCTAGTGGTAGCACACATGTGTGTTTGTCGCCAAGGTCGTGGGTTCAAACCCCACCCAGACCATTTTGCCATTTTCCATATTTTTGCTATTTTTAATATTTTGTGGTTTTTATTAATTAATTCAAAAATTAATTTCTCTCTCAATTTTAATTATTTTTTTATTGGTTATTTTTTTGAAAATTCTCAAAAATGTTAAAATATTTTATTCCATGAAAATTTCACAAAAATATTATTTATTTCATATATTTAATATTTTTGTAAAGAATTATATTTTTATTTGTTTTTAAACATTAAAAATATTTCTTTCTCTTGGTTTTGCAAAATTCAAATGATTTTTAAATCATCCCATGAATGAAACATGATTTTCCAAATATAAATCCAAGATCACAACCTTTTTTCACATGTTTGATTATTTTAATTGAATTTTTATTCAATTAAAATATATTTTAAAACCAAAAATTAGGGTTTTGATCACTGTCACTCTAACAAAACTTTCTTCAAACAACTTTGGGCCTCTAATAGAGTTTAAGACCCAACCCCCTTTGTACAAAAATAATTTTGGGCCTCAGTCATTGTATAAGTCCCGATACGATTTTAAAATCTCGGCATAGTCGTCGCCTTTTAAACAAAAAACCTTTGGGTCTCTCCTCGAGTTGTAAGCCCCATCACTTGTATATAAAATAAACTTTGGGCCTCTCCTTGAGTTGTAAGACCCATTCCTTTGTACAGAAAACCTCTTTGGGCCTCAGTCATTGTATAAGCCCAGTACAGTTTATAGAACAACGGTACGATTACTGTTTTTCATCTGGGCCTCCCCTTGAGTATAAGCTCCAATCTTTTCAAAAACAAATTCCTTTTTTCTTCAGGTTCAAATATACAGTTGTTATAAAAACTTTCTTTAATTTCTTGAACAACTAACAATACAGCTATGGAAGCTTGCTCACCTGTAAGTTTTTATCAGCTTTCTTTTACCTGCTTTTATATATATATATATATATATATATATATATATATATATAACTGTATTGTAGAAAGCTTGCTCACCTGTAAGTCCTTCTTTCATATCCTTTTAAATACTTGTCATATATCAACTGTATATATACTTGTATATCTGCTTAGAGTTTTCCCCGACAACTAGGTCTAGAACTAGGTAAAGCCAGTTGGTCACTCTTTAATACAGTCAAAACTAGATCCCCATAGGATTTCCAGATACAGTCTTGCCTTCTCTTGGGCCTAAACAATATGGAACAAAGAGAAAGGCATTATTCCCGGTGAAACTTTTCTCAGACTGTCACTATTAGAAATTATCAAAGAAGTTCATTTCCCCAGAGAGGATTAATTCCCGGTGAAACCTCTCTTGAATCTCTTCAAACCCTAGAACTGTTCACTAAAGGATTAATTCTAAGTGAAACCTTTCTTGAACTTTTCTTAGGTTTGGGACCCACAGGCTTCCTAAAAGCATCCCTGCCTCCTCTTGGGCTTTGTACAAGGACCCTCCAGATTCTTAGAAGTTCTCATGCCTTCTCTTGGGCTTAATATAAGGACCCTGAAGACCTCTTAAAGGTATAGGACACAACTTAGTCATCCTTTGCTAGAGCAGTCTTTCCAGAGTCAAATCTCAGACCATTTTAGGGTCGATTCTCATGCCTTGAAATACCAGCCTCCTCTTGGGCATCATACAAAGATAAACTCTTCCACACCAATAGACTTGGACAGTCTAATCTCCTCTCAGATCTCAAAGAAATTCTCAAGTTCCTTACAAACATAGGAGAAACCCTGATTTTTTTGTCAATCTCCAGTAGAGTTAAAACCTCTGTAGGTTAAAAACTCAAACTTTTTTCCAAAATTTCCCCAGCCAGGGTCAGTTTATCATCAGTATAACACTATCCCAAATCATAACCTCAAGGCATCTGACATCTCAACCCTTCTGCAAATCCTCAGCAAGAGTTGATTCCCCATTTGGATCTGCCTCTGGATCTCAGTAATCCTCAGTAGAAGACAACCTCCTCTTAGGCTTTGTATAATGATTTCTTTCTTCGTTCTTCCCCAGCAAAGATAACCTCCTCTTAGGCTTTGTATAATGATCATTCCTTCCCTCAGCAAAGTCAGCCTCCTCTTGGGCTTTGTACAAAGATTTTCCCCAGCTGAGCTAACCTTTTCAGACTCTCTTATTGAGTCAATTACTTTTCAGACTCTCTTGTTGAGTCAATTGCCTTTCAGACTCTCTTGTTGAATCAATCACATTTCAGTCTCTCTTGTTGAGTCAATCACCTTTCAATACTCTCTTGTTGAGTCAACCCTTTTAGCCTCAATCTTGGGCTTTATACAAGACAGATAAAAACACTTTCTTGTTGAGTCAATCTTTTTCAGCCTCCTTTTAGGCTTGGTATAATGATTTCCCCTAGCAGAAGTTAGCCTCCTCTTAGGCTGTGGATAATGATTTCTCCGTCTTAGTCAACCTCAATCTTGGGCTTTGTACAAGACACCATATAAATTTCCTAAGCAGACTCAATCCTCTTTCAGCCTCAATCTTGGGCTTTGTACAAGACATATAATACTCTCCAAAAGAGTCAAGCTCATTTCAGCCTCAATCTTGGGCTTTCTAGAAGACACCTAAAATATCCTCTACTGAGTCGGTACAGTCTTCTTTTCAGCCTCAATCTTGGGCTTTGTATAAGACAGATAAAGATTTCTTTCCCACCGAGTCAGTCTTCTTTTTACCCTCAATCTTGGGCTTTGTACAAGACAGACAGAATATTTTCCCTAGAAAATTCAAACTTTTAGCCTCCTCTTAGGCTTTGTATAATGATATCCCCAAAAGAGTCAGTCTCTTTTAGCCTCAATCTTGGGCTTTGTACAAGATAGATAAACACTCTCTTGTTGAGTCAGTCTTTTCTAGACTCCTCTTAGGCTTTGTATAAGGACTTCCCCAGTGGAGTCAATCAATCTCTTAGCTTCAACCTTGGGCTTTGATCAAGGCACACAAAAATCAACATCCCCTTTAGAGGAAACCAAAATCTCTATGTAGGAAGATACTTCTCTATATATCACATCAAAATAGATAAATTAAAACAAACCTTAATCCCAGATAACAGCTATAAGTGGCACACTTGTTGATTCAAACATCCAAGCTGTAAATCCTGGTAAATCCCATCTTTCATCTAATTGCTGTAAGCGGCAAGCCTCTGGATTATTTACATCCACGCCACTGTCCCTCTCTTAGCATGAAAGACTCCTAAGGAAAAATGGCATTGCTCTACACTGAGTTAAAGTTTTCTCCTTTAGGGCAAATCCCCTATAAAGGAAATTATGGCATTGCTGGATTCATATATCCCAGTTAAAGTAATCCTCCTTTATAAACAGTCACCCAACAGTTGTGATAAACAGACGAGATGTCTCCCTTTAGAGATGACAAATCCCCTCTCAGTCAAACCTTTTAGCTTCAATCTTGGGCTTTGAACAAGACACAAATACTCCTTTAGCTTCAATCTTGGCTTTGAACAAGACACCAAAACATCATCTTTTCCTCCCTTAGAATAGGAGGAACTATGATTGCTCTGATTTCCCTGTTTCTTTAAACGGGAATATGTAGGCATAAGATTGTAAAATCTTAGCGAGCATACCAATAAAAAAAACTCTAGGTCCAGTATCTTACCAAAACCTCGAAAAACTCAAACATTAACAAAAACTCACACTCTCTCTCTCTCTCTCTCATATTTCCCCAAGAAACTTTCCCAACCCATCAACGGATAAACACTATCAAGTACAAAGCAGAACCTAAAACTAACAACCCGTGGATAACCACATATAGGATGGGTAATTGACAACTCTCCATTGTATAACCTGACCCCGAACTCCCCGAATCACTTTAAGTGTTTGTTCAGTTAAACATTCGCGTGCAAGGTTAGTTTTAGATAGTTTCCCTTTCCCTTCTAACTTCACGGGATAAATAAGAAATAATAAAGTAGCACCTCACTCCTACCATTGCAGTGAGGAATCCAAACAGCGATAAGGTGGTCGCGTCAGCGACAAAAATCGTACGCTACACAAGGGTCATCAAACTGGAAGAAAAACTAAAATCTTCAAGATTATAAGCTCCTTCTATTAATGTAGCCTCCAGACTTCATGCGTAACTGAATCTAAAAAGGTATCCCAGTATTCATTTGACTCAGAGTCACTTGATTCCATTAGCTCTTCAACAGTAGCTTCTATCTTTCTTATCTTTAACAATGGTGGTGTTATTCCTAACATCTTCTACTTCCAAGACTCAATCATATCACCAACATTTTTAGGAACCTTAATTTCTATGATAAGCACGCTCCCACTAGATTGGTTAGATAAATCTATATAATTTGGATTTAGGTTTAGAGGAAGAAGCTTATGAAGACAAGTTCACTACATGTAGAAGAGATAGATGTTAGAGTTTTGTTTTGAGAGTGACGACTATTCTATGTGAAATCTTGATAACTATATATATATATATATATATATATATATATATATATATATATATATATATATATATATGTGTGTGTGTGTGTGTGTGTGTGTGTGTGTGTGTGTGTAAAACTTATCACCATGGCTATTAACAAAATTCGTAAAAAAACGTAAGTACTATTTTAATATATTTATTACACTATAAGGACAAGCCTTTTTTGTAACAAAAAATATAAAAAAAGTGTTGGTGTTGGGAATCGAAGAAAGTAACCTTTCATCTATCACATCAGTTGTTATTATGGACCGTGATGAAATGTCTTTCAATAAAATAATAAAAAATTCAGACGAGCGAAATTGAGATATTACTATGGTTTTTTAAACGGATAGTGTAAGATGGTGTTACCAAAGGTATATTTTGTAGTAATGAAAAGGGTTCATTCTTCGGCTAGGAATTTGTGTTTGGTTATCAGGTTTGTCTTCCATCTTGGAGTAGGGTGAGGGTGATTGTTGGATATGACGTGTTTCATGATGAGTAAGGCTATTTCTTCTACCTTTGGAACTATGAAAATTAGATTGACCTTTTCGAAGTTGGAGGCGATATGGTGATCTAGAAGATTTACAATGTGTAGAGGTTGTATCAATGAGGATTGGTTGAGGTGTAATTTCATGGTTGTTGACTGACATCACCTCGCACATGAAGTGGCCTCTATGTGGAACGTAATGCAAATTTTCCTCAGTCTAAAAGAGTCTTTTGGACAAGAAGTGCAAGTTATTTTGCTTTACTAAGTTATAGATGCTTTTAAGTAGTTCCCTCACTCCTTCGACGCCTAGGTCAGCTTGGAATTGATGGAGGATTTGAAGCATCTCTTGTCTATGGATCTATTGTTGTGGGGGAGACAGTTTGGAAGTTTGATCTTTAAGAAGTTGTTGAGTAGGCTGAAAAATTAGGAAAACTCAAAAATTACTTTGGCCGATGGTTGGAGAAACTAGAATCAGAGGAGTCACAATAAAAGAAGACATTAGTAGGTCCATATCAATTTATTTTGTTAGAGTACGTGGAACCTCTCCAACAAGATCGGGAACATTAACTATCACATCAACAATAATGATGTTTCGTTGAGCAGCTAGTATAGTGGAATTATATGTTGCTATAGTTTGAAAAAAAATCGATCGAGAGCTATAATAGAACTAAGATTGGTATAGCGTCGGTGAAGAGACATTGATCTTTGAGGGAATCAAATGTCAATTCTTATAGACGTTGTCATTGTTCCGTTGTGGAAATATAAATAATAGATGCATAGGGAATAAGGTGTGCTAGGGAGAGCTTTTTCGATGTTACGATGAAAGCTTCCGGTACAACGGAACAGGGTTGACTTGCAAAATTAACACTTCAACACTTAAGTCATTAAATAATAGAGAAGAATGGATAATGCAAGTAAGAGTGAGTTTCTACTTAAAATTACGTTTCACTAGACTTATATGCAATAGACGGTTAAAATTTCTTTTCTCTAATCCAACTTGAGATGCAGAGTGTCATTGTTTACCATCGAAAATGGTAAACAATCGCTAGTCTTCCAAAGTTACTAAATCTTTGGTCACTTACAGGATCGACTACATTGATCCCAAGACATGTGTTGTTATTTTGTTTCTGAGTTTATTGATTATGAACATTTAGACAATGTTCTTTAAATATATTTCAAAGTTGTTAAGGGAATGTTGTGATTTCTTTTAAGTAAGTACAAAAATGTCGATTGCAAAAAGTAAATTGCTTGAAGATAAATGACAAGTAAATAAATTGCAAGTAAAGATAAATGACTGGAATTTAAATGAATTTGATTACAAGGAATGGTATTCAAATGTGCATTTTCTCTCAAAAGCACTTTTTTCTCACACGCAGTCACTGGGAGTAAAGTTTAGAGTTTTTGTACAATTGTTGAACCCCCTATTCTAAATGCTAAGTGTTCTATTGATACAAAATCGAAAATAACTGTCATGGTTACTTTCGTCAATTTGCTGTCTCTACATCGCTGCAGAATTCATAGTAAAGTTAGGCATTTGGGTGGAGAATCTCATCCCTGGAGTGGGTTATTTCGACCCATATTATTTACAGCAGAATCAGATCCCTGCACTGGTGAAAACGTATTCACCACTGGGTAGTCAAACGCTGCAGTTGCATTATGTAAATTAATAATCATTGAAGTTGGCATACCATATGGTTGTTCTCGACCGTTCAAGGGCTGAACGAACTAGTGCCCACTAGAGGAGGGGTCATAGATTGACCATGCTTCCTCACTGGGGACAAGATAGGTCCACTATAAGCATTCGACGGTACTTCCGTCGTACTTGCCATCGGACACAAACATTGTGGTCATAGTTTCCCCAGTCGAAGGAGGGGTGGTTCATTATTACTTGGCGGATTCGCCATTGTTACACGTACACGTATCCTTCTTGGTCTCGCTTCATTATCAGTGGTTATTTTACCACTTCTTAGTCTCATGCAATGAAGCCTAAAGGAAACAAGAAATGACGCACTCCTAAATACTTCTATAAATTCTAACTAACAACACCAATCCCACTAGGCGTGCCAATTTGTTTACCGTCGAAAATGGTAAACAGCCGCTAGTCTTCCAAAGTTACTAAATATTTGGTCACTTACAAGATCGACTAGATTGATCCTAGGACATGTGTTGTTATTTAGTTTCTGATTTTATTGATTATGAACATTTAAACAATGTTCTTTAAATATATTTCAAAGTTAAGGGAATGTTGTGATTTCTTTTAAGTAAGTACAGAAATGTAGATTGCAAAAGGCAAATTTCTTGAAGATAAATGACAAGTAAATAAATTGAAAGTAAAGGTAAATGACTGGAATTTAAATGAATTTGATTACAAGGAATGATATTCAAACGTACATTTTCTCTCAAAAGCACTCTTTTCTCACACGTAGGTACAGGGAGTAAAGTTTAGAGTTTTGTACAATTATCGAACACCCATATTCTAAATGCTAAGTGTTCTATTTATACTACATCAAAAATAACTGTCATTTAACGGTCATTTTTCCAGGAAGCGCTACGTCCCTAGTCTGCATGTGTTTCGTCGCTTCAAAGCTCTCCACGTGTCTTGAGAAACGGATAAGGCCAAAAGGTAGTTATCAGCCTTATTTGAAATGCATCTGTTGAACCGCTTCTTCAAGTGAACGTTGTCAAACTCCAATCTAGGAAAAAAACTTTCTAAGTCCTAGATCATAGCTCCCTCTATGTAGAGATTCCTTCGATTAGATCTTCAATATCTCCCTGTCGAAAATAACGTACTCTCTCTTAAAGTAGTTCTTCAAACACCAGCAGCCCATTCCAAATCTTCACATTCGTCGAAACATCCTTGTCACTGTTTGTTGTCGAAATCATCATGCTCTTCTTCAGAATATGACCTTGAACCTCTTAACTTACTTCCAACATTAATGAGTGTCAAAATCCCAGGCAACAGTCGTTTGATCAGATCTAACGAGGAATGATGCAGTAGTAGTTTTCATCAAGTGTTTGGCTTTTAACGAGATCTCACTTATTCTTTTATACGTTGTATGAATACTATAAATTAAATCTCATAATTATACTTTCTATTTTGAACATGTGACCGGCCCAAACACTTACATATAAAAAATTTAGAGAATTTCTTAAGGCACCCTATATGTTTCTACCGCACCATGTAAATTTCCACAAATGCCCCTTATTCCTGGAGATGCATCTCCACACACACCCAAATGTAAGTTAACGTTAAAATATTATGGAGATGCATCTCCGAAATAATTTGGAGCATAAGTCGCACCAGACTTTTCTCCTTCCTCATTTCACATTTTTCTTAACTCAACTCAAACTCTCTCAATACACTACTCTGCACCAAGTCAAATTTCATCAAACAGGGCTCAAGGGAACTCAAGCTGACATAAATCTTCATCTGTAACCTCATTTAACTTCATCAAAAACATCAATTGCAAGTAAGTTTTTTGAGTTTTTGATAAATGTTTGAGTTTTAGCGTAAATGAGTAGAAATCAATGATTAAGGTTAAAAATGAGTAGAAATCACATGTAACATAGTTTAGACATAACGTATAAGTTGTTTGGTAGCTGAAAATGGTGATCTCAACAAAAAAAATCACCTTGCATGTGGTACATTCGCCTTGACGCAACTTCTGAGTTGCGGAAAATTCCGGAGATGCATCTCTAAAATTGTCCAGCCTTTCATATATTGCGAGAAATTCTGGAGATTCATCTCTGGAATTTGTCAATGTTTTAGTTCCTTGGTAATTCCGGAGATACATCTCCGAAATTTCCTGCAGTATTTTTTTCCTTGCTTGTGTGTTGTTTGTGTGCACTAATGGTATGTCTTACTTTAACTTACAGGCATGATGGCTGAAAAGCTTGACAGACTGAAGCATGGCAGGGTTGGTTAACACGCATCCATTCAGCGGGAGCGAAGCCAACAGGTTTCGGAGGCTCCAGGTCCCTCTAGCCAGGCAGGGCTGCCTACTTCTGGGGCTCATGCTTCTCCTCTAGTCCCTCCACGTTCTTCTTCCCGTAGGAGACGGGATTCACCATCTGACACATCACTTCCCTCATCCTCCAGCAAGCGTCACGTTTCACCAGTGCCACCTCCTACGGATTATGTTGTTGATCTAGTCTCGCCTCTTGTCCCACCTCCTATTGATTATGATGTTGATCCAGTGCCACCTGTGGAGGGTGGGCTACTGCTGATGCTGAGCCAGAGGCTTTTGGAAGAGGTCCAATATATTTTTCCTTACTACCTCTGTACCAGACCATATTGCCAGACATGTCTGGGACAGAAAGATAGCATTAGTTGGATTCTTTATTTTTTTACGTTAATTTTAATTGCTAACATTAATTATTTTTGACTAATTTCAGGAGCATAATCCCCAGAAGTTTCTTAACCACGGGAGGAAGATTGCTGGATTGCCTCAGTAGGAGGCGGATTGGTTTCAGTCAGTTTTGTCTTTATCTGGCCTGAAGGACTTGTGCATGACTGGTTAAACTCTGGTCAACCACGTAGTGCTTAATGCATTCGTGGAGAGATAACACTCTAAGACCTTGTCGTTTCATCTCCCGCATGGTGAAATCTCTATCACACTAGACGATGTCTCCTATTTGCTACATGTTCCAATCAATGGGAGATTCCACGATCATGGGAGGATTACCCAAGATGAGGTAGTCGAGATAATCGTATAGCCTCTGGGGGTTGATCTAGGGGAGGCGATGGAGGAGGTGGTTAAGACCATGGGTGCTCATGCTAGATTTGAGTTCCTGAGGAAGATCTTTGCGGCTGAGATCCAGAGAGTAGAGCAGGCTCATGGTGATGATGAGAAGGAGGAGGTCCACAGATCGCATACTTTAAGAGCATACATGCTTTTTTGGCTGACACTTCGATTTTTGTGGACATGAGTGTCATTTATACTAACGTCGTCCAACTACAATACTTCTGGGATTTCGAGAAGATTCATGAGTACAACTGGTGGGTGGCTTGCCTGGTCTACCTATATTCGAAGTTGAGAGAGGGCTGTATGTGGAAGATGAAGTATGTCATAGACAATGTGACACTACTGATGGTAATAATTATTGGTCTTTGAATGCTTTTTGTTTTTCATTTCTTATTTGCATTGCCAAATAAGATGATTCGTGTGATATAAACTTTTCATTTCAGGCTTGGATCCTTCAGCACTTCCCGCGCATCTCTGGCTGGGCTAGTGTGCCTGAGTACACTGAGGATATGTTGTGTGCTACTACTTTTATCCCGCTCAGAGGGAACCAGAAGACCGAGCCTTATAGAGTCTATCTTGACCGTTTGGTTTTTGAGGACATGCACTTCAACAACTATGTTGATCAGCGTCAGACGCGACCATTTGACGAGATAGTGATATACTCTATATGGTTGGCCTGCGGATCACGTCTCACCGCTCCTCATCTGTTCGGGCACGTCATGCGACACTTCGTTGCGTTCAGACAATTCCCAGACACCCTGTTGTCTCTCTTCCTCATGCCTTGACACGTAGACAGCTAGAGGATTTATTTTATAATTATGAGAGTCATCTGGTACTGGAGGAGGCATGAGCTACCATAGCTGAGAGCGACTGAAGCTACGTCGAAGGGTACATCAGATGGTTCTTTAGGGTGTCACATTCGTACATGGTGCATGCTGCTTCAGGAGATCTGCCAAGACTAGCTCATCAGGAGATACTAGAGGAGGAGCAAGCTCAACTAGATCATACTAATGATGTCTTGCCTTGGTGCCGTCACATAATAAAGATTGCGCGAGTAGACATTGACGAGGGTATCTTCCCTGACGGGTCTGGTGTTACACAAGTCCTAGATGCCATCATGACGGAGGCACACGAGGCATTGTTATACCAGAGACATCGTCGGAGGACACGGGGGATTGATGACCAGGAGGAAAATGAGGTAGAGGAGAGGTTGTTAGACACACACAGTAAAAGTCTCTTATTATTTTGTTGTAGTATTAAGGTTTGTACTTTATTTTGAGGGTATTACTACATTTTGGATCGTGATTGTACGACATTTTCAACATATATTACTATTTTATTTTTGTATGGCAATTTTGGTCCATCTGAAATTAAGTACGTCAATTTTTTTAATCGTACGTTATGCTTTATCTGAACACAGATAAACAACTCATAACGTTAAATACCTGTTCCGATACATTTCAAAAATGTATCTTCGGAATATTCACGGAGATGCATCTCGGGTACAATTCAAATGTAAATGACTTATTTTTTTTTAATGAGCAATTGTATTATAAGAGTAGGAGAGATACTCCAAATACAGAGAAAACAACAACTAAATCCTACCACTCAGAATAGGATTAGTGTGCCAGTCAACGAAGTTTATACAACCGGGCCGTTTACGCTTTAATCCCAACCAGGCCCAGGATCTAAAAATGATCACAGACAAACAGTTATCAAAACTAAAAACAACTTCATTAAAGAGAATGTCGTTACGAATAAGCCAAATGCTCCACACCGTAGCCAACCAAATGATTCCCACCGTATTTCTGTCGTTGTTCTTATTGAGCAGATGGAACCTCCATGGAAAAGCCATTAAGTCCTGCACCTCCAAATTGATCTCTGTTCCTAACCATTTCGTGATATTCATCCACAGCCTGGAACTTCTTTGACAACTGAAGAAAAGATGTGGCAAGGATTCATCGACATTAAAACACAAACCGCAGGCTGCATCAGTCGCCAAGTTCAGAATCCCCCTACGAAACAACAAGTCTTTAGTCGGCAGCCTATTAATTATCAATTTCCACCCGAAGAACAAAACTTTAGAAGCCATGACCAACTTCCACAGAAAGTTCTGTGCTTCCCTGGTAGAAGGAGTCCACGAGGAGTCGATACCGTCCATCAACGCCGAATAACAAGACTTAACAGAAAACTTGCCATCATCGTTCAACTTCCAAATAAAAACGTCTTTTGCACCCTGTTGCGGTTCGTGTCCTGATAATGCATCCTTGATATCTTGTTTGGTCAGATCCTCCAAGTCATCCCAGCCACTAAAAATGTCACGAAAATTCCAACTCCAATGATCATCAATCCTAACTCCAGCGTCTTTTACCAACAAGTTCTGCGAACCGGCTCCTTCGAATAACTCAGGGAAGGCATCCTTCAAGGATTGGTCAGCCGCCCACTTCGAATGCCAAAGAGAAATGGATGAACCATTTCCAATCCTGCAACTGAGTAAGATGTATTGAATGTTTTAAATTGTTTCGGAGATGTATCTCCAAAATATTTCAATGTTTATTCAGAAATAGATACATTCAAAGATACATTTTCAAAAACTATAAACATTTAAATAATTTTGTGTGGTGACTAAAAATATTAAAAATACATTAAAAATCCTCAAAATGTAAAGTCAACAATATTTCACGGCCCAAAATTTCTTAAGGACCACAATGATTTACAATATTATTCCATGAATTTGACTAATATATAATCGTCGGAATTGTTTCCTACTATATACTATTCATAACATAATAATTTTCAATTCTTTGATATTAGTTTCTCTTCCAATTTTTCTTTAGCCAACTCATTTTATTTTTGTTTTTTTTTCACATGTCTAACGGCATGTATAAATGTCCAACAGTGACTAGAATATATTACTCCGTGACTTCGCTCATGTTCAAAGACAAAACCACACTTTCAAACACACTCATCTTCAATCCATAATACAAACAACACAAGGGCAAATCCGACTTTTCCTCTATCCACAATACAGAAAACCAAAAATATCAGTGACAACCCACATATACATATACCTTTGAATTTTGTTTGTTAATTATAATAAGAAAATGACAAGAATATAAAGGATGTGTCCAAACTTAAGCTAAAAAGAATGCATGATGGTGATTTGCAGAGAATTAGGGTTTCATCATAACAACAATGAGTGGTTTATAATGAGCCTGTTAACAAAACAAAACAAATCCCTAAGATGTTGAAATTTGTGTTCAATCAATCATGTGACCGTAAAAAATAAATTCAACATTTTCTTTTTAAAGTAATGTTTTTTTTTGTGTAATAAAAAACAAAACCCTAGTTAGGTTTCATTGTGTATGCGTGTGTGTGTTAGAAAAGTTAGATTTGTGTATAGGGACAATGTCACAATGCACACGTTAAAGCTAGTTTATAGGAAATATTCTACTTTACCTTATTTAATTCCAAAGAAAACTTTGGTGAAGAAAAAGACTATATTATTTATTTTAAAAGAATATAAAGCTTTTAAACTTATTTTACCTTTTTCTTTTCTTTTCTTTTCTTTTTTTCTCTCCCTTATCTTATTTTTTTTTCATTACCTTTTTTCATTCTTTTTCTCTCTTTCTCTTTCTATACTACCCTACCCCCCACATTCACAAAAGAAACCTCTCTCTCTCTCCTCTCTCTCACACACACTCTCTCTCTATCTCTCTCAAGTGTCATTTTCTCACATATACTTCACACAAAAGAAACACCATTCACTTCACATACCTTGTCATTTCTTCCTTATTGTTCTCTCTCAATATTTCTCTCTCTAAAACTTTCTCTCTCTAAATTTTTCTCTCAATCTTTAAATCTCATCACCCCTGCAACTACTCCATCAGCTTGATTGAATGCTTGAAACTCTATCACACACACACAAAAACACACACCTTCAGAATATCCAATCAATTATTAATTACACCCCCATCTTGCAGTCTCAAACCTAGCTAACCTTCCAACTGTCTCTATATATAATTTTTTCCCATCTCTTCCAAATATTTTCATACCATTATTATATTCCTCACAACTGAAGAAAAACAAGGGTTGATTTAATACAATTTCCAAGCCAAAGCCACAAACAAAAAACTTGTTTTTTGGTGTAGGTGTAGATAGCAAAAAATGGAGCTTTTTCCAGCCCAACCAGATTTATCTTTGCAAATTAGTCCTCCAAACACAAAACCAACATCAAGTAATTGGAAGAGAACAACAACATCATCAACAACAACAACAACTGAAGAAGAAATGGATTTGGGGTTTTGGAAAAGAGCTTTGGATTCAAGAAACTCTTTATCATCATCATCATCATCAATGGCTACTACTACTACTTCTACTAAAACTCATGATAATTACACTTTTGACCTCTCTCTTTCAAATCCAACAAAGCCTTTAGATTCAAACAACACTTCCTCCAATAACCTCATTCATCACCACTTTCAAAATAATGGCAACAACAACAATAATGCAATTGCAAACCCTTTTCAATCTTTTCAACAAAATCATTACTTTCAACACCCCCAACCTTTCTTTCAACACCACCACCCCCAACAACAACACCTCCACAACCAAACCTTGAGTCAAGAGCTTGGTTTTCTTAGACCTATTAGAGGAATTCCTGTTTATCAAAACCCTCCTCCTTTATCATTCCCTCAACTTCATAATCATAACCATAATCTTAACCATAACCTTAATCATAACCTTAATCATAACCTTAACCATCTTCATGTTCTTGATGGCTCTACTACTACTACACCCTCTTCTTTTTCTAACACAAACACAAACTCAACCCCTTTTCAATCTCAAGCTTTGATGAGGTCAAGATTCTTGTCTAGATTTCCTGCAAAAAGAAGCATGAGAGCTCCAAGGATGCGTTGGACTACGACACTTCATGCTCGATTTGTTCATGCTGTTGAACTCTTAGGTGGCCATGAAAGTATGCTTCATCTTTAATTAATTTCCACTTAATTTCCTTTAATCCCTTTTTATTTTACCTTAAACCCTTTTAGTTTTTCTTAATCATGAAAAATTCAACAAAACAAAGAACGAAAAGAGATGAAAGTTAAAAGTGAAATTTGTCCTTTTTTTAAATAATTTTTTTATGATATTAATTTTATATTTTCTATGGTGTTTGTTTGATTATAGGAGCAACTCCAAAATCAGTTCTTGAGCTAATGGATGTGAAGGATCTAACATTAGCACATGTTAAGTCTCATTTACAGGTAATTAATTAATTAATCATTAATCTCGAATTATAATTCTCCTAATTGCATTTTTCTCTATACTATTAACTGTTAAATTCTTGAGTCAGAATAAAGATAGTACGATTCTGATTGAGATTTAAATATATAGAGTACATTATTAATTATATATACATTAGAGGAAGCAATTAAGTGATGTATATTAATTTCAAATTCCAATGGTTTCCTTAGAAAGGGTTCTCTCAATCAAATACTTTGTGCTTCTTTTTTCTATTAGATCTGCTTCCTCTCTCTGCTTCTTCTGCAACCTAAAAAACAGCTTTTTTGCTTTGAACAATGAACCATCCAACTTATTAAAAACAAATTAAAAATCTAGAAAGAGAAACAAGTAGGACAAAATACCTCATAGTTCTGTCCATTCCAATAATAAAATTAATAAACAATATATATTTTTCATATAAAAAAATGTTACTGTATTATAATAGTTCAGATAAATTGATTATTCAATAAACAGATAAACAGTTTTTTATAAATACAAACAGGGAAAGTACTTTATTCAGATGATTTTAAATGTTGGGTTTGAATTTTATTGATGAATAAAATTTAGTCGGAGTTTGAACCTTTGACTTGTTTCGGTCCAACGACTAGAGTTCCGTGTCTAGGATTAAATTTGAAGGTAAAAGAAAAATTTAAAATGATGAGATAATAATGGCATATATGAATGTACCAAACATCATCATTTCTCAATGATCTCTTTCCTGCGATATGGGCTTTTCTTTACCTTTACCATGGCAGCTTTAACCATGGTTAGTCACAAGCTTCCATGCATTGCATATAATATAAATGACCATAATCATAAATGCTTCTGTATTAGATCTTGTACTCTACTGAATAATATCAATTTAATAACACCTTCAAGGATTGACATTAATTTCTGTAAATTTCTTTCATTTATTTTAATTTTTTTACTTTATATTTTCTTATAATGTTAATGATGAATGAATTATTTTAAATGCAGATGTATCGAACGGTGAAAACTACAGATAGAGTAGGGGCTTCATCAGGTTAGTGCAAGTTTTCATTCTCTATTATATTGTGGAAGATTAATTAAGACAAGTAATTGTAATTTTAATGACTAATTAACTTGCTATTCTTGTTCTTTTCTTTAATTTTTTTTCTCTTTTTTGTCTTAATCGATGAATTAGGGCAATCGGATGTATACGATAATGGATCGTCTGGAGATAACTCTGATGATATAATGTTTGACATCAATTCTTCAAGAAGATCATCTGATTTATCCATTAAGCAGCATGGAAGATCAAGTGTTAATCAAGATAAGGAATGTTATGGTCTTTGGAGCAACTCATCCAGGTATTACTTCTATCTATAGTTAAGTATACCTAAATCTATAAGTGTTTTGATGATGTTACACTTGTAGAAACCGTCGATTTTAGAGACATTTTCTCTCTTTAAATTCAACGGTCTCTTCCATTTGTTATAATATCATATTGCAGCAGTAGAAAATTGTGATTTTGAACAAATTTAAATAGTGAAACATTTTTGTTTGAATGGATATATATTGACAACATATTAATAAACCTAGCAAGTGGGATTTTTTTATTTATTTTGATTAAGTTGTTGAGTATATATAATGACTTTCATGCTTCATTTTTTTTTTAAATATTTATATTTTGTACTATGTTTTGCTAGTCATATGATGGAAAATAGTAAAAGAATTCATGCATGTCTTATTCATAGACACATTTCTTTGTTCTTTTCTTTTCTCTCTCTCTTGTTCTCTCACACAACCTCACATGCAAACATGGATAGGCTCAAGAAATCACAAAAAGAATAAATCACTTCATGTGTTTGCTTTGTTCTGTCTGTCCACAAATTAACCATGAGCATCCTAAATCCATGATGGTATAATAATACTAAAAGTAATAACATATACTCTCTTTTCTAGTGGTTGAAAAGAAAGTAAAAAAGTAACACAAACACACACTCCTAATCTTCAAAGTATTTTGATATTTTCCATAATATTCCTCCTTAAAAAAATAGAGATATCTCTTTCCTTAGGATTTTGTGGGGTTCAAACATTAGGTTATTAAATGGGGCCCAACAATTGAGAAACTTAGTATCAAAGCTAAGCCATTGTTGACCCATAATTAGAAAATTTTGAAACCAAACTAAATATTCCACTTTGAAATTTCCTTCAATACTCATATTTTTCTATACATTCATATACATAGTCATGGTAAAAATGGAATATATTTTTATATCAATTGGAATGGCATAATCAACTTTATTTCAATCTTTAGAATAAGTAAAAGGGTACATAAATAAGATAGTAGTTAAAAAGATGAATTTTTTTCCCTAAGTTTTTCTTTTCACTTACATAGCTTCTTTGTAATGAAAAATATTCTCTCTTTGTGTTTGGTTGTAATAGGGAAGCTTGGTTACATGGTAAACCAAAGGTTGATTCTATTGGAAACATGCCATCTCTTGAGGTAATATATTCCACCTTTATCTCCAAAGGTTAATAATCCTTTTGTTTTTCAAAAAGTTTTTACACTTATTCACAAAGTTCAAAGCACATTTGATCTTTTGTCCAATGCATGAAAGTGATTTTTTAGAAGAAAAGGAAATACGTTTGATCTTTTTAATATTGCCATGCACATTATATTATAGTGATGAATGAGAAAGAAAAATAAATAAAGAGCTTTGCATAAAGCTGCTTTGTCCTTCACAAATTCAAATGGTTAGACTAGTCCTTTTCACATTTACCATTTTCAAAAGGTTAATAACGATTTGTGATGTAAAAAAGTTTCATCTAGTTGAGATTTATTAATCACCATTATTGAAAATCACTCTATATATAATAGAACCCTATTAAACCTGCTTCATTTGACTCAATAATCAATGGTCTATATACCATAGTTGAGTCAAATAAATAAATATATAAATACACACACGCCTGCATGAATTGAATGTTATATATATACAAAAAAAAAATAATTGGAAGCTATAACACATAAACATGCAAGTTCTATAGCATTTGACAGGCTTTTAGGTGTGCCCCATCTCAAGTTTCTTTTTCCTCATAGATATAAATATTCTGTAATTATTTCTGAGTCAAATGTCCTTTGATTCCTATAACATGTTCACAATACTATATACTCTTGGTAATTTTATTTTTCTCTTTCTCCCTTTAATCATATTCTCATCATAACACTATTTTTCTTAAAAGTCATTGCCTTTACTATAAGTTGTTGGATTTCAATTCTTTTATCACCAGTGTAAAGGACTATAGAGTATTTATTGTATTTTTTTTATATATAACTCTTTGTTCATGCGGTGTCTGTTCACTGGTAAGAGTTTGATTTTATAATTTCAATGATAGTTAGAAATTATTTTAGTTAATAATAATTACTTTATTTTTTTTATTTATACATTTTTTTGTTTAAAAATCTCATTTATTTTTATTTTTGGTGCTTAATTATTTTGTTTATTTTTTCAGAAGGAAATGGATCCAAAGTGTTTAAGCTATGAGAGAATATCAGATGGAAGTTCATCTACAAACCTATCAGGATCAAGTCCAAAGAAACCTAATGTGGATTTGGAATTCACCTTAGGCCAACCTCTTTGAGACATTTCTTAGCTTCTGGAAATATATTATATTATTCATGATTTACTATTACATTTCTCTGGAACTGAAAGAGTTAGAGCAATGGAATGAGAAACAAGAACCTGCTGAGAAAATCAGAGAAAGAGAAAGCTAAAAGAAAGAAAAAAAAAAGTAAAAGGAGCTAAAGAAAGAAACACAAGGAGACAAGAAAGACAGAAAGCAAGAAAAGGAGAGGGGTAGGGGAAAAAAGCATGGCCTTCCTATGAGAGTTCTTTGTGTTAGATCTAAATCAACATATTATATTTTCTTTGGTAAATATTTGAAATCTAATTTTGATTTTGTAATGTTTTGCAATGAGAGAGAAAGAGAATGAGATATGAGAGAAAGAGTGAGCTTTAGGTATTTTAAAGTATGAAGTGATCCTTGGTAATTGTAATGGAGCACTTTATGTTTATGAAATATATATTTAGATGTTTTCCCCCAAAGAAGTTGGGTTCCTAATCCTATATTTAATCCTAAGCATATTGGTATACTTTACACTTTAGGAACAAAAGAGAGAATTGAGAATAAATATGGACTTCAGGAAAAGATTTAAATTTTTGAGAAGTGTAGAAAGGAATACGAGCTTAATTAGTCAGTAAAGTTACTCAAATACCCCACATTTTCAAAAAAATTCTCTAAATACCCCACGTTTCAAAAAAAAATTCAAACTGTCCCAGTTAGGGCAAGGCTTTGTACATTGTCGCCAAATGAAATGGCGACACCCCTTTAAGGTTATAACCCTGTCGCCAATTGTATTGGCGACTCCCTTTTGCCTTTGTACAGGGTCGCCAATTGCACTGGCAACTTGATAAGCAAGGGAGTCGCCAATACAATTGGCGACAGGGTTGTAGTCTTAAAGGGGTGTCGCCATTTCATTTGGCAATAATGTACAAAGACTTGCCCTAACTGGAGCAGTTTGGGAATTTTTTTGAAACGTGGGGTATTTGGAGAATTTTTTCGAAAATGTGGGGTATTTTGGTAAAAAATTCTAATTAGTCAAGGTATAAAGTAAAGGGAAGTGATATGTCTTTTTTTATAGCAAATTAGGAACCATATTTTAATAAAAGAAAAAGAAAAGAACACAAAGTTTATATATACATAGTAATTAAGAGCATTAGGAATGCACTAAAACAACAAAATCAGACTAAACGAGAAGAAATCTAGCTTGCGAAAAACAAATTAAAAAGGACAACTCAAACAACAGAGTACCGAAATAAAGAGAAAAACACTAAGCCAAAACCAACCATTGGACCAATCTACAAAAATGAAAAAGTCAACCAATCACCAATCTGATATATTCAAAAGCACAAGTACGATAGACCTCTGGAGAGAGCAAGCTGAGAGAGGAAGACCTGAACACCTGCCAAAACAAAAGAAGGTTAGCTCGCCATTCGGCGCACCCTTAAACACCCAACCACTTGAGAGGGTCCCGCTCTCAGTCTAACTATTTCAAAACCCAAAGCATGGGCATGAATCCACTTCCACGTCAAACTAATAATCGAAGACATACAGTTATTAACCTTCAAGGCTTCTGTCTTAAAATAACTTTATTCTACAAATTTCAAATAGTACAGACCGTAGAATATCAGATCGAGGCGAGACCTAAAGACTTCGCGTTACCCTCACCTAGATCCCAAAGCATCTCCAACAACCCTAAAATCGACTACAGCAGAGGCATGTGCCACCACACCCACCTAAAACCCTTATATAGATATCATAAGCAACCAAACACAACAAATAGATGATTAACCTGCCCAACACATACAACACATCGTATATCACTACTACTCGACACAATGTGGCGCCTTAGAAGATTTTTCCTAGCCAGTAACCTATTTTAAAGTAGTTGCCAAGAGAACACTCTAAATTTAGAAGGCGCCAAACTTTTCCAAATTGTAACAAGCCCTCAGAGCATAGGCTCATGCCTATTCTCTGGCATCCTCGTCGGGGTAACAAGAAAATCATAAGCAATTTTCACCAAAAACCTACCACACAAATCTGGTTTCCTAATCTAGACATCCTCCTGACCAAACCTTTTAGCCATACACATATTTGCCTACTTAACCTAAACGACCTTATCTCCCCCTTTGGAGCCCCCCAAGAGAAAACACCTATACATACGAACCAACTTCTACCGTACTGAGTGTGGCATCTTCATGAAAGACAAAAGGAGTTCTAAGATAGAGTTTGACACCGAATTTAGCAAGACTACTCTCCCATTGAAACTGACAAATTTATTCCTCCAAGAATCTAATATCTTAGAGTCAAACATAACTAGTGGATCTCAAGTCCTTTTCTTCCTAGGGTTCACACCCAATGGAAGCCCTATATACTTGAAGGTTAGGGCACCCACCTTTTAGAAAAGTTCACTTTAAGGCTCGAGGAAAACTCAGAACTTCTAAGAACCACCTTATAAGTCAAAATATTGTCAAACGTCAAAACCCTTACAAGTATCATATCATCAACATACTGGAGGTGGGACACTTGTAGGTCTTTATTCCCAACCTTAAACCCTTCATAAACACCAACCAAAGTTGTGCTCTTTTAAAAGAAGAGCTAAGACATTCCACAACCAAAAGAAAGATAAGGGAGATAGGGGATTTCCTTACATTAGACCTTTTTGGATATTAATATCCTCCATTGGAAATCTATTCACCAACACAAAAAGAATCCCACTAAAGTACACACGCTATAATCCAATTCTTTCACCTACCGACAAAACAAAATCTCACAAACAAATAGTTCAAAAAAAACCAACTAATTAGTCATAAGCCTTCTGAAAATCCATTTTGAACACAAAATACTCCCTCTTAGATATCTTGGAAAGAACTGAGAGGAAGTGTCTTCTTGTGATATTTAAGAAAAGTTAAGTTAGAAAAAATATGTTTTCCTTTTAAATTTCTCATGCACAAATAACTATTTTTCTCACATAAGCCAAATGAGTTAATTATGACTTTATCTGTAATTTTTATTGAAAAATTAGGAAGGATGCAATTATCATTAATTAAAATGAAATTAAATTTGAGGATCTATGTACTTACAGTTATGGAGCTTATTATCATGATATTGTTGATTGCCTTGTTGTTTTGATGACAACACAATTGATGCTTATTAAAGTCGATGGTGATTAACTTGAAGATATCTCAAGTCTCGTTAAGTATAATATTCAAGGTGCATCTGTTAAAGAAACTTGAAAGCTTCAAACACTACTAGAAAAAGTGCTTCTAACGTCGGACGCAAAATACATTTCACCTCGACTGCAATAGCGAGGTAACGAATGTCGTCATGAAAAGTAAAGGCATATAACCTCAGTTATTTAAACACTGAAAGATAAATAAATTTGTACATGAGTTTGAACCCTGACTTCTGCTTTTTTATTATTTTCAAAACTAGTGCCTCATACATCTCGGTTTACAAATAAATCGAGGGGTAATATATATTGTTTTTTAATAGAAATCTCATTGCTTACACAGAAAATAAATAAAAATAAATTGTTTACAAACTTAAATGTTTACCCACAATATTACATTGTCTACACAGAATATTAAAATAAAAATTAATTTATCCCTGAAGATCATATGTTGGATCTTTGACTCCTTGATATTTGGCCAAGGTCAAATTAGGCATGGCAAACAAACCCGGACCCTCCCAGACCCGCCCCGAAATTAATGGGGAAAACTCGATTTAATTGGGTGCGGGTGTGGGTGCGGGTGCGGGTGCGGGGAAAACTCGGTTCTTAACTACGGGTGCGGGGGCGGGGACGGGAAGACACTAAGACCCGCCGGCACCCACCCCCGCCCCGCCCCCAGATATTGCAGTTTACTTTAATTCTCTTAATTTACTTATTTTAATATTCATTTTTTACCTATGTTTTTAATTAAATTATTAATGCCCTTATTGCAATTAAGATAATCAAATTAATCAAGTTAATATTCATTTATTAATTAAGTTTTTAATTAAATAATTAATTAAGTTATTAAAATAATCAATTTTTTAATTAAATTATTAATTTTTATTGCAATTAAAAAGAAAGTAATTTTTTGTAGGTGGGGGCGGGGCGGGTGTGGGAAAACCTGTTCCCCATTTGGGGCGGGTTTGGGAGGTAAACTTTTATCCGTGACTGAGCTTGGGGGCGGGGTGGATTTGCTACATGGAGGCGGGTGCGGGTGCGGGTATAGTTAAACTCGCCCCCGCCCCGCCCCGTTGTCATGCCTAGGTCAAATGCTTCACCTTGCAAGTATTTATTTTTGATATAAAACAATAAAAGGGTTAGAGAAAAAAAGGATATAAAAATAAATGATTTTATGCTCAAATGAATATTTAAAAATACAAACCTTAAACCCATATATTTTTCTGCACTTGCAATCCATCGCTAATGGTAAAAAGTTAAAGTGGAGGATGTAGATAGTTTCAACGCTTCATGACGTTTCTTTATCAATTTCAGATATCATAAAGCCTTAATAATGGAATTTTTTTAGGAATCACGCGGATCACTAATGGTAGTTTCTTTAGCGTTGATAATCTTGAAGTGGACGACAAAGATTTATTTAAGAACGCTAAGTTATCCCCTTGGTTTCTATAAAAACCAAGGTGAACATGTTTTTTTTATTACATTGTTTACACAGAATATTGAAAAAATAATAATACATTAAAACCAAAATTTTGATGTAAGAAGTTATTTGGTCCAAATATTGCATGCATCCAATTTCTAAAAGAGTTATCTGGTCCAACCATTGAATGCATCCATCTTCTATTGAAAAAAAGTTTTTCTACAGTTTCAATCCATCATAGATAACTTTTACAAACTTCTAAATACAACAACAACAACAACAACAACAACAACAACAACAACAATACCATCAACCACATTTTGTGAGATAGATCCCAAAAGAATGATGTGATTTCTACTTCTAATGAGTTTGGAGCGACTACATATAAGTTAGGGTTAAGGTTAAATTTGTCTAACGAGTGCTTTTATAGTAAAATGTTACGTATCTTATACCTCGTTTATTAGGGAAACTGATGGGATATATCCTTTAGTTTACAAAAACTTATAATCAATAAAAATAGTTTCTTGAAATGTTTTTCCCATCGGAGTTTTTGAAAAATCGAGGTAATATGTGATTTCTACTTCTAAAATAAATCATGGCGCGCATTGGAATCATATCCACTAGAGTAGCAATGATCATCCATATTAAAAAAAACGTAACGTATCTTTTTTATTTTCAATGCGTTTGAGCTTCTCTGATTGTTTCACTTCCTATTCTCCACTTTGTTTAAACATTATTCTATGTTTCAACGTCTCATTTCCAACTCTTTGTGTCTTCAAACCTAGTTTCAAAGTCTTTTCTTTTCTTCAAAAATGTCTTCAACAACCTTAGATGAAAATATTTTATTCGTAATAAATGAAAAAATTTTCGATTCCGATGATTTGAAAGACAAAGGTTTTTATCTAAGGAAAACTATTCGTAAATAAAAGTTGAACGGTTAATTTTACATTCTTAATGGACCCATCTACATTATTTTCATTAAAAAGTTATGGTTAAATGCCTCCATTGGACTATCTAGTCATCATGCTGAGTCAATCCAGTCCTATGTTAATGGCTTTCCTGTCACAATTGCTCAGTCACTTATTGCTCAGACAATTAAATGTGAAGAGGAAGGTGTTTGTGTTGAACATTATAGATTCAACAATGTCTATAAAGACCACCTTCACCTAATTTATGCAACCAACGGTAATCTCAGCAGTCTTGCTAGTCTGCGACCAATTAGAAAAAATTTGTATCAGCTTGGAATGATAAGCATCACTTGTTATTCCTTACCGAGAACATCATAGTTAATCTTCCTTTTACCATTTTAAATTTCTTAAAGGAAATGATAATTATCTCTAGGAATGAAATGACTTTCTTCATACCATATGGAAGAGTTCATTCTGATCTTTTCTTTAAGTTAGGGATACTTAATAGTGATACTGTTGAAGTTGAGTGAAGTTAGAAATTTGAATATGTGGAATAGTTATTTGTTGTCCCGTTTTTAATTAATGAAATATTTACTTTCATATTATTGCCTATTCATTTTTATTATAACCAAATTTTGAGACCTACTAATTACTAAGAAAAAAATGAAAAAAAAAATTAACTAAGAAATAAAGGAAAGATTGGAAGGCACCAAGTGAGAAATCACTAAAAAACCCTAAATGCAGTTACTAGGATTCAAAGCATGTTCCCTAATAGCTACGTTACCTCGGTTTTTAAAAAACACCGAGGTATTACGTTTAATATTTTTTTCCAGAAGATTTGGCGCTCACTTAGTGCTATATTACCTTAGTTTTATATAAAACTGGGGGAAAAAGATGTTCTGTTTTTAAAAAAATTAAACTTGTCACTTCAAAGACATATAAGCTTGGTGTTTGGCATGTTCGAGGTGAAACCTTTGTCATAAAAAGTATTATTTGTAGTAGTGAGTGTTTTGAAAGAGATAAAGTGTGAAATCTCGCTTGGCCGACCAAAGTATTATGAGAGTATGAGAGTTACTCCAAAGATACTAAGGCAACTCACACATAGACATAATATCTTTCTAAGGCCTCTCTTTAAAATCACCTAAAAATCCTTTTAAGGCCTGGCTATTTGATTAGGGGAGTGTCTGATTTATTTGAAGGCCTTTTCAAACTGAATAATCGATTTGACCTAAACACCTAATCAATAATTTTCTCTTGGTTGAGTCTAAAATTTATTGGAACGGTATTTTAATGATAGGTGGCGGATAAATATCCAAACCTTCAATTTGTGGCTTGAACAATAAATTATTGAAGGTTATTGATCGATTGGTCAAATTAATTATTCCATTAATTCGGCCCATGCATAATTTCCTTTTTAAGCCTCATTATCTCTGATATAAAGTAGGTCTTTCCTCATTTGAAATCACACCAGAATAAGATTTTTCCTATTTCTTACTATTTTATTACTCTCCTATTTTCTGTTTGATGTTTTTTCTTCACCAATGTTGCCTTTGTGCTTTGTGAGTGAAAACTACTTGTGAGAAAAGTGTTGTCATGGTGTCGTGTCATTGTTTATTTCAAAAGTGTGATTCTCTTGAATATTAGTGTTTGGTTCTTGAGATAAACCATTCAAACTCTCTATTTGGTTCTAGAACTCAACTGGTAAAAGTCTTGTTTGGTTATTGACATTAGCTGGTAAAATATATACTTAGTTCGTGAGCTCAGCTCGTGTTTGGATGTGGGTGAAAGTACAAAGTATCATTTGGTGTTGTTTATGTGCTTTGAGTATCACTTGTGTGTTTTGATGTTTTTAAAATTTGATTATTGATTGATATAAGTAGAATTGCGTATTTGTAATTTGGATATTATTTCATTCGTGTGCTTGTACGCTTATATAATTTCTATTTGATTGTAATCGCTTCGGCTACTATAAATTTGTACCACTGAGAACCCTATACATTTCATGATTATACTCATTTTATCCTTATTGATATTTCATTTTTGAGCCTATGAGATTACTCTTTTGTCATTTCCATAGGCGTGGGTTGTATCACAAGTTAGAACATTTGAATTTGGATGTTTTGGTATTTAATTTGAATCATGTGTTATCTGTTAATTGCAAACTCTTGACTTAAATTGAACCATCTTTCTTGGTATTTTGCAACTAATTTCTCATGTTTTAATGTATCTATTTCTTGTTCTTGTGTGATTCTGCAATTTTATTTCAAATACCTTTGGGTGCTTTGATATGTGTATTATTGTGCAGGATATAGGCATAAAACGTCAAAGATTAAGACACAAGTGAATTGACAAGGAAGCCAACGAAGAAAAGAGGAATCAACATATTTAGTGTGCGAACACCAGCGAGGTGAAAGGGAATGCTCGTTGTACGAGCTCATGGCGAAGCCCTAGCGAACCATCTCAGATTTTGTAATACTATTTAAGTACTTTTCTTGCTTTTTAGAAATATAACATATATTTTCAGTATTAGAACTTTATCTCTCTTCATTTCAAACATATTCTAGAGAGAGAAACACAAACCCAAAGAGGGAAAAACACAAATTGAAGCAACTCAGAGGTTGAACTTTGAGTATGTGCTTCGATCTCTTGTTGGGTTTGGATGCAATGTATTGATACCTTATGTATTTCATATAATCTATGTACTGTTAACTAGTTTTTTATTCAATATTGATGTTGTCTTTGATTTCTTATTTGTGGGTATTGATAAAACCTTTTCAAATCTTAGATCTAAGATATTCATCTATCAATGAGCAAACTTTTGACATAGTCTTGTAAGTTGATATTCCCCAATATCACTTTTATTTTATTGTGTTGATTATTAGCATGAGTATCACGAGTAGCGATCAATACGGTAAAGTCCACGATAACGTTTTTGACATAAACGGTATTGTGAGGATGCGTGATAATAGAGATGAAGAACCATGATCACTTACATTTGCCAAATTAGTTGAATGCATGTAAAAAGGGTTAAGCGTATGTACGTATTCTAATCATGGTGTTTCATATGAATCAATCATTTATCTGATACAAATGTTATCTTTGTTTACCTGTTTATCTTTGATTTGAACCGTTATAAAAATATACTCTATAGATCTGGATCTAGGATAAATATATGTTAGGTTCTAAACTCTAGGCATAGATTTAGGCTTAACAATTGCATGAGTATCAGTTCTTAATGCTATGTGTTATTGAGTTGCGTGAGACATCATCAATGAGACAATATGGTTGTTCTCTCGATGTTGTGTCAAACATAACCTATGTTGTGGGTGATACGTAAGGATATTAGACGAATGATTGATTTGTATTTAATTGGTAAAAAGAATGCATGTGTTATCAATTGATGAGATCCGATCCCAACAAGGCTCCATTTATTTTAAAGTCTTTACTTTATATTTTCCGTCTTTATATTTTCTGCCTTTACTTATGGTACCCTTGAATCTTTCAACTAAATTTAATCGCCACAAGCCTAGAAACATAGAGACCGTTGAACGACATTCTTTCCCTTACACTGATCCCTATGGAGAAAATATAAATCTCGGAGGGAATCCTTCTAAAACTAAATATTTACTTCTTTCCGCTTTACTACAGTTCGAACAAAATAGCATGGTTGTCGGGGATTTGGTGTTTAGATATTGAATTGCATGGCAATAGTTTCTATATTTTTGAGCTTTGTACAGTTGTTAATATTGTATATATACTTGTTTCCTTTCAAGTTTTCTCACGTATTAGTTAGGGATGAATAGTGAGAACTTCTTCTAGATTAGTTGCTAATTGTATAATAGTATCCAATGAAGATTCTCCAAAGTTTGGATGGTGATGATAGGATTTTGAGTGTGATGAATGCAAGCAAGGTACATGGTTACCGGTTTATAGAATGTTAGAATGATTTAAGAATTTTGTGCTTTGTGCAAATGTGTATTCTTGTTTCATGTTGCAACTTCTTTGAATGCTTGTTTTACTTAGGTCCAGAAGCCACAAATTGTGAGAAACCTCCATTGTTTACTATATGCTAGGATGACTGATAAACTTTGTTTAATTCATTTAATTCATGCTTAATATTTTGATTATTGTGATTTTGTGGAAGCATTAGAAATGATCAAGGTATTTATTTATATTGCGCACAACCGTATCCAAAAAGTAACTTACCCGTGAGTAGTGAGAATTCGTTAACCCATTTGAGCCTTAACATATTAGATCCTAATTTGGTGATGAACTTGGTGCGTGTACATAATTTGAAAGTTTAGTTCATCATTGAATTTTGTGAGATTTTAAAAAAAAATCTTGAACCTTTGAACATTGTTTAAATTGATTTCCTTGCCATAAAAAGCAATGAGCATTCACTTGAGGTTTGGTTGAATTCAAGTTGGGGAGAACGAAAAGGAAAATGGTAGGCTACTAAAAATTTTGAAAAATTTCAAGCAAGCATAAAAAAAGTGTGAATATGAATGTGAAAAAAAAAAAGAAAAAGAATGATTGTTTGAAAAAGAAAAATAGAGAATGGAATAATTCTGCAAAAGGAAGTTTGAGAAGATTTACAATAGAGGAAAGAAAGTGGTGAATGAAGTTGGGATGTGTAAATAACTTGTATAGTGAATGTTATTTTGCATTGGCAACTTTGATTCCATAGCCTAAAGAAATGACCCTTTGTTGTGAACCTGGCCAAGCTAAAACCTTAAAATCCCTTAGAGGTCTTTTTGCTTCCATGTTTTCATTTTTGATTGTTAGATGAATGTATGAATTGAATTGTTATTAGCATTGTTTGTCAGACGAGTGAAATTGCCCCGCGGTTGTAAACACATTAATTTCTTCATCCTTATTCTGAAGAGGAGTGTTAGAGTGATTCAAGTATGAGAATTTAGTTGTTATTTGAAACATCCTATGATATTTGTTTAAGAACTAAATTTATTATCATTGTTCAATTCTATTAAGTGGTGAATATTGCTTGTGTACATCCTCATGCTTGAGCAAATCCTCTTGTTTGAGTAAATCTCTCTTGTTTGAATTTGATCCGTTAATCCTTTCTTGGTTGAATCTTATGCTTGAGCAAATGCTCTTGTTTTTATGAGGGGCATACTTTGCTTGAGGACAAGCAAAAATCTAGTTGGGGAGAGTTTGTTAAGTGCAAATTTTGACTTAATTTGAACCATGTTTCTCACCATTTTCAACTTATTTCTCATGTTTTAATGGATTTATTTCTTGTACTTGTGTGATTATTCAATTATATTGAAAATACCTTTGGGTGCTTTGATATGTGTGTTATTGTGCAGGATATAGGCATAAAACATCAAAGATTAAGACACAAGTGAATTGAGAAGGAAGCCAAAGAAGAGAAGAGGAATCAGCATGTTTCCTGTGCGAACACCAGCGAGGTGAAAGCGAATGCTCACTAAGCGAGCTCCTAGCGAAGCCCCAACGAACCATCTCAGATTATAGGTAGTAGGAAAAGGACCCTAAGTTCGCTGTGCGAACTTGTTGCGAAGAAGTTTGCTGTGTGTAGACGAGTTTGCGATGTGAACTTTGATATTTTCTCAGGGGTGGTTTAACTATTCAGAGGCACTTCATATGCCTAAAATGGGTCTTCGTTGTGCGAAGAAGGTGTTTGCTAGGCGAACAAGAATCATTTTGTAACACTATTTTCTTTCTTTTTAGAAACATAACATATATTTTCAGTATCAGAACTTTATCTCTCTTCATTCCAAACATATTCTAGAGAGAGAACAGAAACCTTAAGAGGGAGAAACACAAATTGAAGCAACTCAGAGCTTGATCTTCAAGTAAGTGCTTTAATCTCTTGTTGGGTTTGGATGTAATATATTGATATCTTATGTATTTCATCTAATCTATGTATTGTGAACTAGTTTTTATTTAATATTGATGTTGTCTTTGATTTCTTATTTGTGGGTATTGACAAAACCTTTTCAAATCTTAGTTCTAAGATATTCGTCTATCAATGAGAAAACTTTTGACATAGTCTTGTAAGTTGATATTCACTCGTATCACTTTTATTTTATTGTGTTGATTATTAGCATGCGTAGTATGAGTAGGGATCAATACGGTAAAGACCACGACAACATTTTTGACACAAACGGTATTGTGAGGATGCGTAATAATAGATATGAAGAACTATGTTCACTTACATTTGGCAAATTAGTTGAATGCATGTAAAAAGGGTTAAGTGTATGTATGTATTTTGATCATGGTGTTTTATATGAATCAATCATTTATCTGATATGGATGTTATCTTTGTTTACCTGTTTATCTTTGATTTGAACCGTTATAAAAATATACACTTCAGATTTGGATCTAGGATGAATATCTGTTAGGTTCTAAACTTTAGACATAGATTTAGGCTTAACATTTGCGTGAGTATCAGTTCTTAATGCTCTATGTTGTTAAGTTGCATGAGACATCACCAACTAGACAATACGGTTGTTCTCTCGACGTTGCATTAGACATAGCCTCTATTGTGGGTGATACGTGATTTGTGTTTAATTGGTCAGAAGAATGCATGTGTTATCAATTGATGAGATCCAATCCCAACCAGGCTCTGTTTCTTTATTTATGGTACCCTTGAATCTTTCAACTAAATTTAATCACCACAAGCTTAGAAACGTAGAGACTGTCATACCCCAAATTTTGACCACTAAGATTTCCCATCATTGTGCAAATCATCACCACAATATGGATGTACCTTTATGCCTCATCAGTCTCCTCAAGGAACATTGAGCATTCACTACAATCAAGGATTAGGGTTTTCAAGCCCTCTCAAAGCCTTAGACAAAGGATCAATCAAGAAATGACATGATCTTCAACTTGTCTAACCTCTCAAACACCTATAAAGGATCAAGAGGACTCCCACATCAAGAATCCAGCACAAATTTGCAACATTCCAAGTGGATCAAGCCTCAAGATCGCCAGTGTCACCAAATTAGGGTTTTGGTCGACTGAGGCCTCCAGATGGAAATTTTCCTCTGGGCATGAGCCAATGCTTCAAAGTATAACCTAAGATACTCCAAGGGACCTCATAAACCCAATCATTAAGTCAATTTAGCCTCAGGGGATGCATTCACCAAAAATCAAGAATTAGGGTTTCTTGACCTAATTCACCCCTAAGTTGACTTTTGGGACAAAACATGAGCCAAGACCTCAAGACATGGTTTGAGGGTCTCTAATACACCACATTTATCCATTTGCAACAATGGATTGATCCAAGAAGCTTGGTCCACAAGCTTCAATTTCATCTGGACCACCATTAGGGTTTTGAAGAAAAAGTCAACTGTACCTTTGACTTTTGACCAAGACATGCTCCCAAACCTTGGGATATGATTCAATACACCCTATAACACCTATGGAACATATCCATCAAGTTTGATTTAGGTCAAGGACTTGATTTCACAAAGGATTGCACAGTTTGGAATTCATCTGATAAAAAGTCAACTGTGCCCAAAAGTCAAGTTTGACTTTTTGAGATTTTTCACAATTATGGTTTCTTAACCCTAAAACAATGTTAAGGGGTAACCATAAAAACTTAGAATTTTTCTAAGTTATGGAGCAAAGTGGCTAGGGTACCAACTTCCAAAGACCATAACTTGAGATCCAAGCAACCATTTTGGATGGTCTAAAGATGGAACAAGATGTGTCAATGAGACAATTTGACAACATCATCTCCAACATCACTTCCTGCAACAACTTGGGATTCAGTGATGAAGAACTGCTGGTAGAGGGCCACAATCATAACATGGCGCTTAAAATTACAGTCAACTGCCAGGACGATGCTTTAGCCATTGCACTGGTAGATACCGGATCAGCTCTGAATGTTATGCCAAAATCTACTCTCATGCAACTAATATTTCAAGGATCTTCGATGAGAGGCAGTGAGGTCACCGTCAAAGCATTTGACGGATCCAGAAAAATAGTTATCGGCGAAGTCGACCTTCCAATAACTATCGGTCCTCACACTTTCCTAGTCACTTTCCAGATCATGGACATCCGAGCAACATACAACTATTTATTGGGAAAACCTTGGATACACGAGGCTGGGGCAGTCACTTCGACACTTCACCAAAAGCTGAAGTTTATCCAGAACGACCAACTAGTCACAGTCTGCGGAGAGCAGGCCTTGATCGTGAGTAACCTATTGTCGTCCACTTGTGTAGAACCAGTGGAGGTTGTTGGAACCCAGTTCCAAGCACTTTCGGTGAGCAATGACAATTAATCAGAAAGAGGAATATCGATTTCCTCGTACAAGGATGCTCTCGAAGCAATAAAAACTAACAATGCGAAAGGATGGGGAGAACTTGTCATTCCTACTGATAACAAAGCAAAGAAAGGTCTTGGTTTTTCTTCAACCTATACCCAGACAGCTACTAACGATGAAAATCTTCCTCCCATTCATAACTTCTTCCATAGTGGAGGCTTCCTTCACCCAGTGTCTCAAGATGTACATACCATCAACGAGGGAGATTCCTCTGATACGGATGAAGAATGGAAGTCCTATCTTAACGAGGACGGTTATATGTCTCAGGAAGAGGTGCCTACTCCATTTTGCTTTCTGACACAGAGTCCGAGATATATACCAAGGTCAGATGTCAAAATGATATACGGAGATTGTGATTCGGAAGGATGTCGTGCTCTGCCAAACTCATTAGAGGAGGACACTCTGATGAAAGACAACTTTAACCATGAGTATTATGGCCCAATGGATGGCCTGCCTATATGGAAGCCTTACCCAGGAGACTTGGGGCAAAAGAGTTAGCCCAACGATGCTTATCAACTGAGCATCGTTGAAAAGAATACATGTGTCCCCACCATGTCATAGGATCAACACTCAGGGAATTCTGAAAATATACAGTACAACAATGAATTTGCAAAGCTTGCCGGGCTAGAATTAATCAACTACGCTTTTTTCGAGGTCAACGTCATCGAGAGGGATGACTTTTCCAGTTTCAAAGAAGTGTGAGACACATTAGGACCACCGAGTGG
Organism: Lathyrus tuberosus; assembly: GCA_022829125.1. Classification (NCBI taxonomy): domain Eukaryota; kingdom Viridiplantae; phylum Streptophyta; class Magnoliopsida; order Fabales; family Fabaceae; genus Lathyrus; species Lathyrus tuberosus. Next base: position 1,934,472 of record JALAZF010000616.1, on the reverse strand, counting down.
AAAATATGACTTCATGGTCAAGTACACCGCTCCTGAAAGCTCTTGTATCAGGCTCGAAGACATTCAGCCTACTGGATTGGGAGATCTGCCTGAGAGTGTAAACACTGAACAAAATACAACAGAAGAATCCTCCTGCTCCACCAGAAATCAGCGTTATTTCTAAAGACAAGTCAAGAAGGAAAATACCAGACTTTGTGATTCACCGAGGAGTTCGCCGCCAATGGGTTGCTGTCGATGTCCCAAAAGTCGTCCATAAGTCTAAGTAATTGTCGTTTTTATCTTAACCTTCCACCTTGCCCGGGTGAAACGGATGTTTTGATAGGGCTCACTTTCTGTAAATATCCCTCTTCGCTTCGCCCAAAGCGGCAGAGTTTTTTTATGGGGCTGTAGTTTCAAGAATCAACTAAATCATAAATAAAATAACGTCGTTCTGTAATTTCCGCATTTTATTGCTGTTTTCTCTTTTCGCTTTTTCAGAAAATGGTAATCCTAAAAAACTCAAATAATAAAAACAAACAATTTTCAGAAAATACATTGCACACACTCTTGCATCCTCTCTATCTCTTCTAAAAACAATCATCACGTCATGCAGATTGCTTGTTTTAAACCCCATTGAAACATACGATCCAATGCCTTCTCCCAACTTTGAATTCCCGGTATTTGAGGCTGAAGAAGAAGATGACAAAGAAAATCCATAGGAGATCTCCTGATTACTCAGACAAGAGGAAAGGTCCATTAAACCTTACAAAGAGCCGTTGGAAACGGTCAATTTAGGTTCGGAAGAGGAAAAGAAAGAAGTCAAGATTGGGGCACTGCTTAGTCCAACTGTCAAAGAAACTTTGACAAAGCTTCTCAAAGAGTTTCCAGATGTATTCGCTTGGTCCTATCAGGATATGCCAGGGTTGGATACCAGCATCATGGAACATCATCTACCGTTAAGATCAGAATGTCCGCCAGTAAAACAAAGGTTGAGATGGACTCATCCAGACATGGCCATCAAAATCAAAGAGGAAGTACAGAAACAGATAGACGCGGGTTTCCTCGACACGCCAGAATATCCTCAATTGCTAGCCAACATAGTGCCAGTTTCAAAAAATGACGGAAAGGTTAGAATGAGTGTAGACTACAGGGACCTGAACAAAGCAAGTCCGAAGGATGACTTTCCCTTACCGCACATAGACATACAGGTAGAAAGTACATCAAAGTTCAAAGTTTTCTCTTTTATGGATGGATTCTCGGGCTATAATCAAATAAAAATGGCGCCGGAAGACATGGAGAAAACTTCTTTCATCACCCCATGGGGTACCTTTTGTTACAAGGTAATGTCGTTCGGTTTGAAGAACGCCGGGGCAACCTATCAAAGGGCCATGAGTACTCTGTTTCATGACATGATACATAAAGAAATCGAGGTATATGTCGATGATATGATTGCCAAATCTAAAACAAAAGAGGAGCATGTAACCCACCTGTTAAAATTATTCGAGCGGTTGAGAAAGTACAAACTCTGCTTGAATCCCAATAAGTGCACATTCGGTGTCTGTTCAGGGAAACTTTTAGGGTTCATCGGCAGCCAGAAAGGAGTTGAGGTTGATCCTGACAAGGTCAAGGCCATTCAAGAAATGCCTTCTCCAAAGACTGAAAAACAAGTCAGGGGATTCCTGGGACGTCTAAACTATATTTCCATATTTATATTCCTCATGACCGCTACATGTGCGTGGATCTTCAAATTACTCAAAAAGAATCAGGACTGCGTTTGGACAGAAGAATGTCAAACCGCCTTCAACAGTATCAAGGAATACCTGTTGAACCCACCGATTGTATCACCTCCAGTGGAAGAAATACCACTGATCATTTACTTAACAGTCTTGGAAGACTCCATGGGTTGTGTACTTGGTCAATAAGACGAAACCAAAAGGAAGGAGTCTGCCATTCAATATTTGAGCAAGAAGTTCACCAACTGCGAGACTCGGTACACTATGCTTGAGAAAACCTGCTGTGCTCTGGCTTGGGAAGCCAAACGTCTTTGCCAGTATATGATTCGTCACACTACTTGGTTAATCTCTGAAATGGATCCAATCAAGTATGTCTTTGAAAAGCTTGCTCTCACGGGAAGGATAGCCCATTGGCAGATGTTGTTATTAGAATATGACATCGAGTACCACACTCAGAAAGCCGTTAAGGGAAGTGTTTTAGCCGATCATTTGGCTCATCAACCGATTGACGATCAAGAACCGGCCGGGTTTGAATTCCCAGACGAAGATGTCATGTATTTAAAAATGAAAGATTGCGATGAATCGCTACCTAGTGAAGGGCCAGAACCAGGTTCCCAAATGGGGACTAATCTTTGACGGAGCTGTCAATCATTATGGAAACAGAATTGGGGCAATCTTCATAACACCTCAGGGCACCTACATTCCTTTCACTGCCAGACTGACATTCAAGTGAACAAACAACGAGGCCGAATACGAAGCTTGTATCATGGGTTTCGAAGAAGCGATCGACTTAAGGATTAAGAACTTGGATGTATATGGCGACTTAGCCCTAGTTATCAATCAAATCAAAGGAGATTGGAACACATACCAATCAGGACTGATTCCTTACAAAGACTACGCGAAAAGGTTGTTACCATTCTTCGACAGAATCGAGTTTCATCATATCCCTCATGAAGAGAATCACATGGCTGATGCATTAGCCACTCTGTCTTCCATGATTAGTGTAGGTCAATGGAATGACATACCTAAGATCGACATAATGCGCCTAGAACGGCCCGCTTACATCTTCATGATTGAAGCAGTCATAGACGATAAACCTTGGTATCACGATATCAAATACTTCCTTCAAAAACAAGAGTACCCACCTGGGGCATCCAGGAAAGATAGAAAGACCCTCAGAAGGCTGGCTGGCAGTTTCTTTCTGAGCGGTGATACACTTTATAAGAGAAACTTTGACATGGTCTTGCTCCGATGCGTAGACAGACCAGAAGCAAACATGCTAATGAAAGAAATTCATGAAGGATCCTTTGGCACTCACGCCAACGGATACACAATGGCGAGAAAAATTCCGAGAGCAGGATACTATTGGTTGACCATAGAATCCGATTGCTACAAGTACATGAGGAAGTGTCACAAGTGTCAAATATAAGTTAACAAAATCCATGTACCGCCTACGCATCTCAAAGTTCTTTCTTCTCCATGGCCTTTTTCCATATGGAGAAACGACATGATTGGCACGATCGAACCCAAGGGTTCAAACGGACATCAGTTCATCCTGGTAGCCATTGACTACTTCACCAAGTGGGTTGAAACAGCGTCATACGCCAATGTAACCCGACAAGTCATGGTCCGCTTTATCAAAAACAGTTTCATCTGCCGTTATTGTGTTCCGAGCCAGATCATTACTGATAATGGATCTAACTTGAACAATAAGATAATGAAAGAGTTGTGCGCTGAGTTAAAGATCGAACACCATAACTCATCTCCCTACCTACCCAAGATGAACGGAGCTGTATAAGAGGCTAACAAGAACATCAAGAAGATTGTTCAGAAGATGGTTGTAACCTACAAAGACTGGCACAAGATGCTACCCTTTGCCCTTCACGGTTATCGCACATCTGTCCGTACTTCAACAGGGGCAACCCCTTTCTCTCTAGTATATGGCATGGAGGCAGTGCTCCCCATAGAAGTAGAGATCCCATCGATCCAGGTATTGATGGAAGTTAAGTTAACAGAAGCTGAATGGTGTCAAAACAGACACGGCGAACTGAATCGGATCGAAGAAAAGCGAATAACGGCACTATGCCATGGTCAGTTGTATCAACAAAGAATGAAGAAGGCGTTTGATAAAAAGGTCCGACCTCGCGTCTTCAGGAAAGGAGACCTCGTGCTCAAAAAGATACAATCATTTCTCACTGATTCCCGGGGTAAATGGACTCCGAATTATGACGGCCCTTATGTGGTCAAGAAAGCTTTCTCAGGCGGCGCCTTGAGACTCCAAACCATGGATGGAGAGGAATTTTCCTACCACACGAATGTTGACGTAGTCAAGAAATACTTCGCCTAAATAAAAAAAAAATATATATATATATAATAAAAAAATAAAAACGTCTTGGTGGATTGAAAACCCGAAAGGGCGGTCCAGGTAAAAATTAGAGACATGATCAAAAATCATCCCAATGGACTGGAAATCTCAAAGTACAATCCAGGAAAAAGTTAGGGATATTGGCAAGTAAATACGTCCAACTAAGGGGAAAATCCCTCAGCGGCAGTCATGCCATCCATCAGAGAAAACTCCAGTCAAGGTCATCTTCGACAGAAGCTCAAGATGTCCTGAATTTAAAGTTGGTAGAAGGATAGTGGTCGTTATGTTTCAATGTAGCCCTTTTCCCTTAAATTACCATTTTCTAACTTTGTAAATACTCCATGGAATCACGCGCTTGGCTGATTTTCATCCTATCAACAAAATTTGAGCCCTAGTGCTTTTGTTTATAATTCTCATTTGTTTTAGCTTTACAGAACGACATTTTAACATGATTAACGATTCTTGAACTAAAAGAAAAATGAATTTACTTGTCAAAATTTTTTCCGCTTTTAAAACAAAGATGGCAATTTCTTTTGACTGTTGAACATCGAAAGAACATCGATCGCTTCTCCCGGAGTAATCGAACCTCAAAGTTTATAATCAAAGTACTCCTTCTAAACCAGTACGCTTGAACGAAGAATCAACTGTGTCAGAGACCATGTTTCATCTGACATCTCCTACAGAATTCTCATCTCCTAAGCCCGACCAACGGTTGTTCCCCACAGGGACTATCTCTCCTAAGCAAGGCATAATTGCTACTCCTGAACAAATGGTAATTTTCATCCCCCGCAGTGGCCGAGTATCCAGTCGTGTTCATCCGTTGGTCTGTATGTCGCGTCAGTTTTGTCAGTATATACATACATACATCATGCATTATTTATGTGCATTCATATTCATATTGCATCACTATCACTCTGGTCGGTCTTATCCCCAAGTGATAAAAAGTCCTCTCAATCGAGTTGTCAGTTCTTTCCTCGTCAGGAGGTAGATCATCTAAGCAATGTCTTTCCCAGTTTATTTCTGGATTGGAGATGGTCCTCGACCACTTTGATAACTTAAACCTTTGAAAAGCAAGAAAACTTTCGACAAACATCACTCTTCGCCATTGAAGATGATATCTTTGCTTTCCCGGATTAAGGAAAATCCCCAGAGAAAGCCTCTTAATCAGAAGATTCGGCAATACAACAGTTCTTCTTCGGAAGGTTCGTTGAAGAAAAGTATGATGTAATATCCCCAAGCAAAAGCAGTCTCTCAAGAGACTCGTTTTCCCCAGTAGATTCAACAAATGGTATCTCCACTAGAGAAGTTTGTACACCTCTGCAGCTCAGACGAATATGTTCCCCAGCAAATCTGACATCGAAACCTTTTCCCGTCAAATGGCATCTCCCATGAAAATTCGGCTGGAAGTTTAAGGAAAATCGCTACAAATAGCGTCTCTTGTCAAGAAAGTTTATTGACAAAAGAAACTGAGACCAGTTCCTTGGTAAGAAACCAAGACCGAGGGGAAGTTTATAAAAGAAACTGAGACCAGTTCCTTGGTAGGAAACCAGGATCAAGGGGAAGTTTACATAAGAAATTGAGACCAGTTCCTTAGTAGGAAACCAGGATCGAGGGGAAGTTTATTTCAGAAAACTGAGACCAGTTCCTTGGTAGAAAACCAGGATCGAGGGGAAGTTTTTACCTTTTCTAAGCATCAACGCTTAGCAAAATAAGATGGATGACCAAACTACCATTCATAACCACTATCAAAATTTCGGGTATTCCGATATTTAATCATCTTGCACCCCGAATGCCCAAATACCTTCGTCATTCACACCTTCAGGTCCAAGAAGAATAAATAGGGGCATCTGTCATACCCCAAATTTTGACCACTAAGATTATCCATCATTGTGCAAATCATCACCACAATATGGATGTACCTTTATGCCACATCAGTCTCCTCTAGGAACATTGAGCATTCACTATAATCAAGGATTAGGGTTTTCAAGCCCTCTCAGAGCCTTAGACAAAGGATCAATCAAGCAATGACATGATCTTCAACTTTTCTAACCTCTCAAACACCTATAAAGGATCAAGAGGACTCCCACATCAAGAATCAAGCACAAAGTTGCAACATTCCAAGCGGATCAAGCCTCAAGATCGCCAGTGTCACCAAATTAGGGTTTTGGTCGACTGAGGCCTCCAGATGGAAATTTTCCTCTGGGAATGAGCCAATGCTTCAAAGTATAACCTAAGATACTCCAAGGGGCCTCATAAACCCAATCATCAATTCAATTAAGCCTCAGGGGATGCATTCACCAAAAATAAAAAATTAGGGTTTCTTGACCTAATTCACCCCTAAGTTGACTTTTGGGACAAAACATGAGCCAAGACCTCAAGACATGGTTTGAGGGTCTCTAATACACCACATTTATCCATTTGCAACAATGGATTGATCCAAGAAGCTTGATCCACAAGCTTCAATTTCATCTGGACCACCATTAGGGTTTTGAAGAAAAAGTCAATTGTACCTTTGACTTTTGATCAAGACATGATCCCAAACCTTGGGACATGATTCAATACACCCTATAACACCTATGTAACATATCCATCAAGTTTGATTTAGGTCAAGGACTTGATTTCACAAAGGATTGCATAGTTTGGAATTCATTTGATAAAAAGTTAACTGTGCCCAAAAGTCAAGTTTGACTTTTTGAGATTTTTCACAATTATGGTTCCTTAACCCTAAAGCAATGTTAATGGATGATATGAATCATCATTCATCAAGAAAAATCAAAGAAAGTGGGATAACTTGTAAAAGGGGTAACCATAAAAACTTAGAATTTTTCTAAGTTATGGAGCGAAGTGGCTAGGGTACCAACTTCCAAGGACCATAACTTGAGATCCAAGCAACCATTTTAGATGGTCCAAAGATGGATTTGTAGCTCTCATGGCATACTTCAAAAGTCTCAACTACACCTTATTCCAATTCCTCATGGATTTCAAGTTATGGAGTGATCAAAATGGCTTAAAACATGAAATGTCACTTTTTCCAACACTTAGTGAAATTTTCACTAAGTCAGAATCTGTCTTGCTTTTTCTCAAAATGTAGGGGAATTTTTCACTTGGGTCCAAAAATTTTCAAGACAAACTATGATCACACATGTGTTGTGTCTCATAAGGGCTTTCCAAAATGTCCAAGAACTCCATCAAAGTCCATCTGAGCTAGGAGTTACGGCAGCTGCAACATGCCTTGCTACAAACTGTCTTGGCAAGGCAGATTTGTGCATAAAGACTCGATTTGCTTAAACTGTGCAATTCCAAGCATGCTTATCCATCTGTACACCTCAAGGCGGAACAACCAAGGGACAAACACTGATTTATCAGCCTCCCAAGTCCATGGATCTATGTTTAGGCATGACACTCCTAAATTCTAAGATGCTTCAAATATTCAATTTTGTTTCAAAGCATTTAACTGATGCATAGAGGTGGCATTCATCAAGACAATGTTATCCAAGTTCAGTCAAGACTTATCCCTGAACCAAAGACACATAGGCATGTGCTCTAACCTCTAGTCAATGGCTAGAGGAGACTTGAGATTCCAAAATGATCTAATTGGCCACAAACCTGTACCAGTTGCCATTCACTATTGCTTGCAAAACAAACTTGCTCTACTATAAATAGAGCTCATTTGTGATCAGTTTGAGTACGCCAAAGCGCCCAAACTGATTCTTTCCTCAAAATCACCTTCTCACTTCCAAAATTGCCTTCTAAAGCAAGTCACGATCGGGTTTTGAGTTTGAGAACAATTCCAACCAAATCAATCACACACACACACCTCATAAACATCATATTGAAGTGATCCAAGCACTTAAACAACATCGGGAACACCAATTTCAAAAAATCATCATCCAATTGCTCAAGCTTTCAACCAAGTTGCAGTTGAGGTGCTATAACCTGTTCCAGTCCATTTCCAATCACTCCAAGCATTCAAACACATTCCATATGGTGTAGGGAAGCTATTCAGATCATCACAACTCATCTGTAACACCTCCAACTCAAAAATCAAATTGCTCTTGCTGCCACGACCTTCAAGTAAGCCTAAACTTGGTCATCTAATGATTCATACATATTTCCTCGCACAATAATTTTGCCATATGTTCTTAATCATGTATGGAGGGTTTCCCCTCAATTAATTGCTTTGTATAAATCGTGTATCAAAATTCTCAGCCTTCATGCAGAATTTAGGGTTCTTGAGGTTTTGTCTTGATTTCTTATTCCATGCTTAAAATAAATGAAATTAAACACCATAGATATGATCGTGAGGTGAAAACGAGTAGATTGATATGTGGATCGTGTGATTTCATCAAGTATTCAGTGAGATTGAGGGGAAAACGCAAATCTGAAGAAACAGAGGGCGCGGGCAAGAACTTGGTGTTCTTGGCGCCCTTTTTTGAATTTTTAAATATTTGAATTTTTGTGATTTTATTTAATTGATTCAAAAATTAATTTCTCTCTGGGTTTTAATGATTTTGAGTTGATTCTTTTTTTAATAATTCACAAAAATGTTAAAATATTTTATTTTACAATAATTTCCCAAAAATATTATTTATTTCATATACTTGATATTTTTGCAAAGAATTAATTTTTATTTGTTTTTTGAAATTTAAAGTATTTTTTCTTTCTTGATTTTCCAAACTTAAATGGTTTCCAATCATTTTGTGGATAAAAACACTATTTTTAAAACATTAATCTAAGATTACAACTTGTTTTTCACACATGTTTGATAATTTTGATAATTTTAATTAAGTTTTTATTTAATTAAAATACATTTTGAAATTAATTTAGGGTTTTGATCTTAATCACCCTAAACAAATCTTTTTTCAAACACTTTTGGGCCTCTAATAGAGTGTAAGACCCAATCCCCTTTTTACCAAAACCATTTGGGCCTCAGATATTGTATAAGTCCCTATGCGTTAAAAAAATCTCGGCGCGATAGCCATTTCAAAATCAAATCCCTTGGGCCTCTCCTCGAGCTATAAGTCCCAATTATTTTTCTTAAAAACACTTTTGGGTCTCTAATAGAGTGTAAGACCCAACCCCTTTTGTAAATAAACATTTTTTTTGCCTCACAAATTGTATAAGTCCCTCTGTATATTTTCAAAACAAGGGCGCGATCGTCGCCTTTTCAAAATCATTCGGGCATCTCCATGAGTTGTAAGCCCCATCACTTGTACAAAAACACTTTTTGGGCCTCTAATAGAGTATAAGACCCAACCCCTTTTGAAAACCAAAATAATATTGGGCCTCAGTCATTGTATAAGTCTCACTGTGTTTTCAAACCTCGGCGCGATCGCCATTTTTCAAACAAATTAAAAATTGGGCCTCTCCCTGAGCTGTAAGCCCCGATCTCTGTTCAAAATACTTTCTCCTTTGATTTTGAATCCAAATGTATAGTTGCTATAAAAAATTTCTTTAATTTCTTTGAACAACTAACCAAACAGCATGGAAGCTCTACAACGGGTAAGTGTTTATCCGCTTTCTTTTATCTTCTTTCATATACATAACTGTATTGTGGGAAGCTGCGCATGGTTAGTCTTCTTTCATAACTTTTAAATACTCGTCATATATCAACTGTATATATACTAGTATAGTTATTTAGAGTTTTCCCCGGCAACTACGTCTAGAACTAGGTAAAGCCCTGTTGGTCACTCTTTAAATACAAACAAAACTAGATCCCCATAGGATTTCCAGATACAGTCTTCCCTTCTCTTAGGGTTAAACAATACGGAACAAAGAGAAAGGCGGTATTCTCAGTGAACCTTTTCTCAGACTGTCACCCCTAGAAATTGCCAAAGAAATTCTACTCCCCAGAGTTGATCTTTCTCCGTGAATAGCATCTCTTGAGTTTCTTCCAAACCCTCGAACTTTCCTGGAATGATCTCTTCTCCGTGAATTGCATTTCTTGAACTTCTCTTGGTTTTGGGACCCACAGGCTTCCTAAAAGCATCCCCGTCTCCTCTTGGGCTTTGTACAAGGACCCTTCGGCTTCTTAGAAGTTCTCATGCCTTCTCTTGGGCAAAATACAAGGACCCTCGCGGCCTCTTAAAGGTATAAGAGAGAACTTAGTCATCCTTTGCTAGAGCAGTCTTTCCAGTGTCAAACCTCAGGCCACTTTAGGGTTGATTCTTATCCCTTAAGGCCCTTGCCCTCTTTTGGGCATCCTACAAAAGATAAAACTCTTCAACATTAGTAGACTTGGACAGTCTAAAACCCCTTTGAGTCTAAAACCCCTTTGAGTCTCAAAGACATTTTCAAGTTCCTTTCAAACATAGGAAAAAACACCGATCACTCTGGATAAATCTCCAGCAGAAACCCGGTCTCTCTCATAAGAGTTCCTCACCCTTGGGCCAGCCTATGGATCTAATCCTCGGCAGTAAGATAGCCTCCTCTTAGGCTTTGTATAATGATCTTTCCTCAACACAGTCAGCCCCCTCTTGGGCTGTGTACAATGATTCTCCCCCAGTGGAGCTCACCTTTTCAGACTCTCTCGTTGAGTCAATACCCTTTTAGCCTTAATCTCGGGCTTCGTACGAGACATCAAATCACTCTCTTGTTGAGTATAAAAGACTCTCTTGTTGAGTCAACCAACTTTCAGACTCTCTTGTTGGGTCAATCACCTTTGCAAGACTCTCTTGTTGAGTCAGCTCTTTTAGCCTCCGTCTTGGGCTTTGTACAAGACATATAAAAACACTCTCTTGTTGAATCAACTCATTTCAGCCTCCATCTTGGACTTTGTACAAGACACATATAAACCTCCCCAACGGAGTCAAAAATCCCTTTTAGCCTCAATCTTGGGCTTTGTACAAGACAGAAAGAACATTTTCCCCGAAAAAGTCAAACTATTAGCCTCCTCTTAGGCTTTATATAATGATATCCCCAAAGGGTCAATCTCTTTTTTGCCTCAATCTTGGGCCTTGTACAAGACATAAACACTCTCTTGTTGAGTCAGTCTTATCTAGCCTCCTCTTAGGCTTCGTATAAAGAAATCCCTAGCTGAGTCAATATACCTTTTAGCATCAAACTCGTGTTTAATCAAGGCATACAATAAAAATCAACACATCCTCTTTAGGGATGACAAATTCTCTCTCAGCAAAAACCCTTTAGCTTCATATCTTGGGCTTTGAACAAGATACAAATCACCTTTAGCTTCATGTCTTGGGCTTTGAACAAGACACCAAAACAACTTTTTCCTCCCTTAGAATATGAGGAACTACGATTGCTCTGATTTCCCTGTTTCGTTTAAATGGGAATACGTAGGCATAAGATTGCAAAATCTTAGCGAGCATACTAATAAAAAACTCTAGGTCTAGTACCTTCATATCAATCAAAACTTAAGTATAGTACCTTACCAAAAACATCGGGAGTAACCCGAACACAAACAAACTCTCACTCACTCACTCATACTTCCCAAGAAACTTTCCCAACCCATTACCAGATAAACACCATCAATTACAAAGCGAAACCTAAAGCTAACATCCTGTGGATAACCACATATAGGATGGGTAATTGACAACTACCCATTGTATAACCTGACCCCGGACCCCCAATCTCTTTAAAGCGTTTGTTTAGTTAAACATTCGCGTGCAAGGTTAGTTTTAGATAGCTTCCCTTTCCCTTCCAGCTTCATGGGATAAATAAGAAATCAAAAAGTAGCACCCTTTCTCCTCGAGGAGAAAACTCAAACTTTAGCGATAAGGTGGTCGCGTCACCGACAAAAATCGTTCGCTACAGAGACCGTTGAACGACATTTTTTCCTAGCACCGATACTTGTGGAGACGATATAAATCCCGGAGTGAATCCTTCCAAAACTAAATTTTTGCTTCTTGTCGCTTTGCTGCAGTTCGAACATTATCTTATCTCTAATTTGAGTCACTCACCTTTAAAAATTGGAATTCACTTATGAACCATATGATTCGAATAAAAAATTGAACATGATTTGAATGATAACCTCATTTGATTTGGATCAAGTGCAAATTATGATTTGAATCATGAGCCTTGAAAAATGCCTTTTATGGGCCTATCCAGTTTGATTCGAATCACGAATCAAAAAGTCCAATTTTCCATCACTTATTTAAGTAGTTGTGTCTATTGCTGAAAGTAACAATTCTGTGAAATTATGGTGAAATCTATAGAGAGAAAAATGTAATTTTTTCTTCTCTTCTTAATGTGTTCATCCTTACCTTCTTCAACCTTAGCCTTTTTCTTTTGATTATGGACCTTCTTCTAAATGTTGAGTGTAAGGGAGACTAGTATTACATTGGGGTATATAATGTTTTTTGTGTGGAGCTAGTTGTTGTGTAACAGGTGCATGTATCATTTCTTGAATGTTGTTTGGTATTGATTTATTATCTATCTGAAAGAGTGTTTCCAATATACTCCAATGAAGACTTTGGCAAGATCAAATATCAACGATCTATAAGGCGGAGTAGAAAGTTATCCTAATTTGGTGGCGTTGGAGAAAGATTTCTCGCGGACAAAGTTGAGAGTTGTCAAATATACTCTCAGTTAATGGCAATCGCTCAGACAAGAAATCGGTGGGATCAGGGGGATCACCATCCACGAATACTTAGAGCAGGTTATTATGGATAGCGAGGTTATTGGATCAGGATCTTGAGGGATCTTGTTTTTTGTTAGCAGTTTAATGTCTGCATTAACAGAGGGAATTATCATGTGATAATTCTTTGTAATCAAAACACTGTGTAGCGAGCGATTTTTGTCGGTGACGCGACCACCTTATCGCTGAAGTTTGGGTTTTCTCCTCGTGGAGAAAGGGTGCTACTTTCTGATTTCTTATTTATCCGGTGAAGCTAGAAGGGAAAGGGAAGGTATCTAAAACTAACCTTGCACGCGAATGGTTAACTGAACAAACGCTTTAAAAGAGATTAGGGGGTCCGGGGTCAGGTTATACAATGGGTAGTTGTCAATTACCCATTCTATATGTGGTTATCCACAGGATGTTAGCTTTTAGGTTTCGCTTTGTAATTGATAGTGTTTATCAGCTGATGGGTTGGGGAAGTTTCTTGGGAAGTATGAGTGAGTGGGTGAGTTTTTGTTGATGTTCGGGTGTTCCCGATGTTTTTGGTAAGGTACTAGACCTAAGTTTTGATTGATGTGAAGGTACTGGACCTAAATTTTTTGATTTGTATGCTCGCTAAGATCTTGTAATCTTATGCCTACGTATTCCCGTTTAAATGAAACAGGGAAATCAAAGCAATCGTAGTTCCCTCCTATACTAAGGGGGGGGGGGGAGAAATGTTTTGGTGTCTTGTTCAAAGCCCAAGACATGAAGCTAAAAGGGTATTTGTGTCTTGTTCAAAGCCCAAGATTGAAGCTAAAAGGGTATTGAGAGGGAATTTGTCATCTCTAGAGAGAGATTGCTGATTTTTGTGTGCCTTGATCAAAGCACAAGGTTGATACTAAAAGGTTAATTGATTCGGCTAGGGGATTTCTTTATACAAAGCCTAAGAGGAGGATGGATAAGACCGACTCAACAAGAGAGTGTTTTATCTGTCTTGTACAAAGCCCAAGATTGAGGCTAAAAAAGAGACTGACTCTTTGGGGATATCATTATATAAAGCCTAAGAGGAGGCTAAAAGAAAAGGTTTTGACTCCGTCGGGGAGGTTTATATGTGTCTTGTACAAAGCCCAAGATTGAGGCTGAAATGGGAAATTTAACTGACTCTGGTGAGGATATTTTTTTATGTGTCTTGTACAAAGCCCAAGATTGGGGCTGCAATGAGTTTGACTCTGCTTAGGGAAATATTCCTCAAAGCCTAAACGAAGGCTGGGAGGAAATGACTCGGTTGGGGAAGATATTTGTCCCCAGTTTAAGAGACGGGAATTTATGTCTTGTATAAAGCCCAAGATTAAGGCTAAAGGGTTCTGACTCAACAAGAGGGTCTGAAAAGGTGATTGACTCAAGAAGAGAGTCTGAAAGTGATTGACTCAACAAGAGAGTCTGAGAGGTGATAGACTCAACAAGAGAGTCTTTTATACTCAACAAGAGAGTGATTTGCTGTTTCGTACGAAGCCTGAGCTGGAGGCTAAAAGGAGATTGACTCAACAAGAGAGTCTTGAAAAGTGACGGACTCAACAAGAGAGTATGAAAAGGTTAGCTCTGCTGGGGAGAATCATTTGAACACAGCCCAAGAGGAGGCTGACTTCACTGAGGAAGGATCATTATACAAAGCCTAAGAGGAGGCTATTTTACTGCTGAGGATTAGATCCATAGGCAGGCCCAAGGGTGAGGAACTCTTATGAGAGAGACTGGGTTTCTGCTGGAGATTTATCCAGAGTGATCAGTGTTTTTTTCTATGTTTGAAAGGAACTTGAGAAACTCTTTAAGACTCAAAGGGGGTTTAGACTGTCCAAGTCTACTGGTGTTGAAGAGTTTTATCTTTTGTAGGATGCCCAAAAGAGGGCACGGGCCTTAAGGGATGAGAGTCAACCCTAAAGTGGCTTGAGGTCTGACACGGGAAAGACTGCTCTTGTAACACCCTTTTTTACCCCCAATAATGTTACAGCAGAAACAACTCACATATCAGAGTAAAGCATAAAAATCACCTCAAAGGGTGCACATTTCTCATTAAATCAAAACAACACAATTGCCCTGTAAACAAAGGGTTTTCCTCAAAATAAGTCAAAAAGCCTTCACATGGCAGCGGAACTCAAAATTTTCAAATAAAATGTTTTCAACAAAAGGCCCTCAGAAGTAGCAGCAGAACCACCATAACCGCAAATAATCAAAAAAGTTTTATAATAAACCATAACATCAAATAACAACAAATAATCAACATGATTCGACTCGACGACCCAACCCGATGTTACACTATCAGAGCAAGACCCTCTACATCGACCAAAAGCAAATAAACTTCAAGGTCCTCAAAAGCATCCACGGATAAACCTGATCACCTGCACGTTACCCACGTGGAGGCAACATTTAAACAGGCAGGGTGAGTAATCACAATTCATAATAATCATTATAAAACAAGATATACATAAAATGGTATTATCTTCAAGTACAACATCATTAGGGTCATCATCAAATAAAACATCAGGAATCACTATATCACAAATCCCATCAATGTCACATAAAATTCAATGCACAACCAGACTCATGCATGTGGTACCAATCGTCATAATCGATGGACACTAGGCCATCACCCCTCCAAAGACCCCCATCAATAGGATCGATTCCTCTTAGGAACCGGAGCACGTCATAATTACCTCATATCCGCACAATGGGAATGAAGCGTCGTCACAGAGTATGCATATGAATGCATGATACACAACCGTCAATAATCATCATTGTCAAAACATCATTAAGTGCATCATCATTCATCAAAACATCATGTTCGTCATGTCGTCATTTATTCATCAAAACATCATGCGTCATCGTCTTATCATCATACATCATACATAAACAGCTCATGATCATCAATACACGTCGTAGTAATTCATATCGTCAAGTAATCATCATGCATCAAATATACATAATTCATAATCATCAATATTTTCATGAAATTCATATCATCAATTACTCGTCAAAACATCACGAAATCATCACATCATAATCATCATTAACGTCACTAACATCATGGTAAAGCATCATAAAAATCAGAGCATCAAAACATCAAAACAACACAGCAACATAAACAGGATTTCGCGAACAGCAGACATTCGCTCCAGGGTTCGCTATAACCTTCGCTTAGCGAAGCGGCCAGTGAACCCCACAGACCCCACACCAAGACACCAGAAATTCACCATCTTTTATATTCGCTACTTTGTTCGCTTAGCAAACCCACTTGCTGACTCCTTCGCTTAGCGAGGTTCCCAGAGAATCCCCACTTCTACTCCAGAATCATCTCAGTCTCCACACTCAGGCTATCGCGCACTCGCTGCGCTGTTCGCTTAGCGAACCGTGGCGAACATTCTCCTAGCGAACCTGCGATTACAGCAAATCGCTGCTACGCATCAGTAGCTCTACAGCCTCAAAGGTACCTGCAATTACAGCTCCAAATGACCCAAAAACATCCCTATAACAGTTCTAATGCATCACGGAGATCAACGGCATAAAACCTACATCTATTAGGTCGATTTGGGACACTACGGGAACCTTAAATTCCCTACACCTTCAAAACTCTCAAGCTTCCTATAAACTCCATAAATCCCTTCACCACAAGATTGAAACTACAACAATGGGGAAATCTGCCCCACAGGTCAATTTTTATCCAATTATATTCAACCCTTAATAATCGATTCACAAAATACCTTCAAATCATCAATTCATCACAAAAATCCCATAAACCCTCAAACACAAAACAACCACTTCAATTACATCGAATCCGATAATGAAAACAATGAAAGGTAATTACTCCCCATACCTTAGATTTTCGATCTGAAGTGTTTTCTCTTGAGTTTTTGGTAACCTTCACGAATTCGTCGCCTTTTCCCTTTTTCCTCAGAGCTCTCCTTCTTTTCACGGTTAACCAAAAATGAACCCCATTCTCAAAATCCTCCTTAAATATTCAACCTAACCCTTGGGCCTCAAAATTGGGCTTTCTCCATAATGCCCTCACTAATTCTCCTCAAATGTCCGTCTTACCCTTAATTCCTCTAATATTATTTAAAATAAATAATAATACAATATATTCCGTAATATATACTATTATTTAATTAAATAACCAAAACTTCACAAAACACCGACATCGACACGAAACACCAAAATTCACAGAAATCCACGAATATAATATTTAAATAAATTAAATAAAATATTCTTACGAAATTTGGGGTGTTACAACTCTCCCCCACTTAAAGGATTTTCGCCCTCGAAAATTACCTCAAGGAAATAGAGTCGGATACGACTCCCTCATCTGATCTTCACGTTCCCTAGTCCAACTTACGCCAGCTGGTCCACCCCACAACACCTTCACCAAAGTTATGTCTTTACCCCATAATTGCTTCGTCTCTCGACCATCTACGCGCACAGGCAATGCTTCCACAGTCAGATTATCCCTCACTTGTACATCATCCATCTGAATCACATGCGACGGATCCAGAATGTACTTCCTCAACTGAGACACGTGGAACACGTCATGCAAATTCGCAAGTGACGGCGGCAAAGCAATTCGATAGGATACCTCTCCTATCCTCTGTGATATCTGCTATGGACCAACAAAACGTGGAGTGAGCTTCCTAGACTTCAAAGCTCGACCCACACCAGTCACTGGCGTCACCCTAAAAAACACATGATCTCCCTCTTGGAATTCAAGTGCTTTCCTCCTCTTATCATGATAGCTCTTCTGACGACTCTGCGAAGCTTTCATCCTCTATTAGATCTTCTTAATTTTCTTAGTCGTCTCTTGCACAATTTCAGGTCCGAGTACAGCACTCTCGCCCAATTCATACCAACACAACAGAGTCCTACACCTTCTCCCATACAAAGCTTCATAGGGCGCCATTCCAATAGTAGCATGAAAACTACTATTGCACGTGAACTTAATCAATGGTAAATGGCTATCCCACGATCCTCCATGATCCAACACACAAGCCCTCAACAAATCCTCTAAAGATTGGATAGTCCTTTCTATCCGACCGTCCGTCTGCGGATGATAGGCAGAACTCATCCTCAACTTAGTACCCAACGCATCTTGCAAACTCTTCCAAAACCCCGATGTATACCTTAAATCTCTATCCGACACAATATTCGAATGTACCCCATGTAACTTCACAATCTCCTCAATACCCATCTCAGCTAGATTCCGCAAGGATTTATCAATCTTCATCTGTAAGAATGAGCCGATTTAGTTAATTCCTCCACTATCACTCCACAAAGAATCACTCCATTTCACAGTCTTCGGCAATCCCGACACAAAAATCCACGGACATACTATCCCGTTTCCATTCTGGAATACACAACGGGTGCATCATACCTAAGGCTTCTGATGCTTAAACTTTAACTTCTGACGAGTTAAACACGCATAAACGATCTCTGCAATATCCTTCTTCATAGAACACTTTCCTCGATCTCTAGAACATCTGGATCCCACACTCTATCTCGAAACCTCATCACACAATTCTCATCAATCCAGAAGTCACCTCCATTATCTTGGTTAATCAAAGTCAATTGGTCAACCAAATTTAAATCAGACTACTATCCCATTCTGATCTCTTCCAGAATACCACTCTTCAACCTCAACATTACCAACTTCACACTGTCAGGAGTCGCTTCACATACCAGACTCAAATCTCTGAAATGTTTAATTAATTCCAATTCTTTCACCATAAGTATCGACATATGCAACGACTTTCTGCTCAATGCATCGGCCACTACATTTGCTTTGCCCGGATGATAACTCAAATCAAAATTGAAATCCTTCAACAGCTCTAACCACCTCCTCTGCCTCATATTCAATTCCTTCTGATTAAATAAGTACTTCAGACTTTTATGATCACTGAGCACTTCAAATTTAGAGCCAAACAGATAATGTTTCCAAATCGTCAACACAAACACCACAGCGGCCAATTCCAAGTCATGTGTAGGATAATTCCTCTCATGAACCCACAATTGTCTTGAAGCATAGGTAACAACTTTTCCATTCTGCATCAGAACTCCACCAAGACCCATCCTCGACGCATCACAATACATCACAAAAGATTCACTTGAATTAGGCAAAATCAACACTGGAGCAGTAGTCAATCTCTTCTTCAATTCCACGAAACTCCCTTCACAAGTTACAGCCCACACAAAAGTTTGACCCCTTTCGAGTCAACTGAGTCAAAGGTAATGCCAACTTAGAAAAGCCTTCAATAAACTTGCGGTAGTAACCTGCTAATCCCAGAAAACTTCGTATCTCGGTAGCGGACTTCAGAGTTTCCCACTGTAACATAGCATCAATCTTAGAAGGATCGACAACAATTCCATCACTTGCAATCACATGGCCGAGAAAACTCGCTTCCTTCAATCAGAACTCACACTTTGACAGCTTCACCTACAACTTCTTCTCTTTCAACACCTGCAACACAGTCCTCAAATGCTCAGCATGCTCTTCTTCAGATTTAGAGTCTATCAGAAGAATGTCAATAAAACCCACTACAAACTTATCCAAATACTCAAGAAAATTCCGATTCATATACTCCATGAATACCAGGTACATTAGACACACCAAACGACATCACAGTATACTCATAGTCACCATACCTCGTCCTGAAATCCGTCTTCAGAATATCATCAAGCTTAACACAAATCTGATGATAACCCGACATCAAATCAATCTTGATAAACACACAGGCATCTACTAACTGATCCATCAATTCCTCAATCTTCAGAAGCAGACACTTATCCTAGATCGTCACTTCATTCACATGTTTATAATCCGCACACAATCTCATAATACCATCTTTCTTCTTCACCGACATCACATGGGCACCTCACAGGGAAACACTCGGTCGAACAACTTCCTCTCAAGCAATTCTTCTAGCTATTCCTTCAATTCACTTATTCAAAAACATGCATTCTATATGTAAACATCGACATCGAGTATTGCATCGAGTACCAGGTCGATAGCAAGTTACACTCCATACTACAGTGGTAAATCACTGATATCTCTTGGGAACACCTCCAAATAGTCACACACTATAGGTAGATCACACACCACCGCATCCCTTATACCTTCCAATAATCCAACATCATAACACCTTTGCATCATCTTTTACAGACTCACCCACTTGCTTCATAGAACAAACAACTCTTCACCTTCGTCGAAATTAGATTCAGGTGATCGTCAGGAATTACACACCATCGGCGTATCATTAGCCACCACCATGTTCTCTATCCCTCAAAAGCAGAAATCAACAATACCTGATTGTTCTCCTCAAGATATTTCCAACTTGACCGACAAGCAAGAAACTCTAATTCGCCTCATCTTCAAGTCTATTAGTCTGCATCGACTCATCAAAACAATCCTTAAGCACTCGACTTAACCCCAACAATTCACTGTGCACACTACTCAAGCCCACAAGACACGTCTATCCCATCCAACATGACCCCGTCTATTATCAACAAGAGATTAAGGGTGATCAGTTCCTCAATTTGTCAATAACAGCCGATATCATGAGGCGGTATAAACTATCTCCACTAACTATTGCAACGTCCAACCCCACACTTAGCCAAAGCTCCACGCTCAAAACACCTTGGAGAAGCACCATCTTCTCCTCCACTTGTTTCATTCCCAACCTGCAAATGGAAAACAAAACAAGCATCGACAATGTTTTTACGCACATGTCGCACACTAGGGAAACAAACAACATTAGACAACCTGGCCGGACGGACCGACCTACTCTTATACCACTAATGTAACACCCTTTTCTACCCCCAATAATGTTACAGCAGAAACAACTCACATATCAGAGTAAAGCATAAAAATCACCTCAAAGGGTGCACATTTCTCATTAAATCAAAACAACACAATTGCCCTGTAAACAAAGGGTTTTCCTCAAAATAAGTCAAAAAGCCTTCACATGGCAGCGGAACTCAAAATTTTCAAATAAAAGGTTTTCAACTAAAGGTCCTCAGAAGTAGCAGCAGAACCACCATAACCGCAAATAATCAAAAAGGCTTTATAATAAACCATAACATCAAATAACAACAAATAAATCAACATGATTCGACTCGAAGACCTAACCCGATGTTACACTATCAGAGCAAGACCCTCTACATCGACCAAAAGCAAATAAACTTCAAGGTCCTCGAAAGCATCCACAGCTAAACCTGATCACCTGTACGTTATCCACGTGGAGGCAACATTCAAACAGGTAGGGTGAGTAATCACAATTCATAATAATCATTATAAAACAAGATATACATAAAATGGCATTATCTTCAAGTACAACATCATCAGGGTCATAATAAAAGAAAACATCAGGAATAATTATATCAAAAATCCCATCAATGTCACATAAAATGCAATGCACAACCAGACTCATGCATGTGGTACCAATCGTCATAATCGATAGACACTAGGCCATCAGCCCTCCAAAGATCCCCGTCAATAGGATCGATTCCTCTTAGGAATCGGAGCACGTCATAATTACCTCATATCCCCACAATGGGAATGAAGTGTCGTCACAGAGTATGCATATGAATGCATGATACACAACCGTCAATAATCATCATTATCAAATCATCATTATGTGCATCATCATTCATCAAAACATCATGTTCGTCATGTCGTCATTT
Source organism: Lathyrus tuberosus (assembly GCA_022829125.1). Lineage (NCBI taxonomy): Eukaryota > Viridiplantae > Streptophyta > Magnoliopsida > Fabales > Fabaceae > Lathyrus > Lathyrus tuberosus. Next base: position 1,913,117 of record JALAZF010000616.1, on the reverse strand, counting down.
ATTCAACAAAACATCATGCGTCATCGTCTTATCATCATACATCATACATAAACAGCTCATGATCATCAATACACGCCATAGTAATTCATATCGTCAAGTAATCATCATACATCAAATACACACAGTTCATAATCATCAATATTTTCATGAAATTCATATCATCAATTACTCATCAAAACATCACGAAATCATCAATTCATAATCATCATTAACGTCACTAACATCATGGTAAAACATCCTAAAAATCAGAGCATCAAAACATCAAAACAACACAACAACATAAACAGGATTTCGCGAACAATAGACGTTCGCTCCAGGGTTTGTTAGGCGAACCTGTTCGCTTAGCGAAGCGGCCAGCGAACCCCACAGACCTCACACCAAGACACTAGAAATTCATCATCTGTTATATTCGCTAGTTTGTTCGCTTAGCGAACCCACTCGCTGACTCCTTCGCTTTGCAAGGTTCCCAGCGAATCGCCACTTCTACTCCAAAATCATCTCAGTCTCCACACTTAGGTTATCGCGCACTCGCTGCGCTGTTCGCTTGGCGAACCGTGGCGAACATTCGCCTAGCGAAGTGATGGTTCGCTTAGCAAACCTGCGATTACAGCAAATCGCTGCTACGCATCAGTAGCTCTACAACCTCAAAGGTACCTGCGATTACAACTCCAAATGACCCAAAAACAACCCTATAACAGTTCTAATGCATCACAGAGATTAACGGCATAAAACCTACGTCTATTAGGTCGATTTGGGACACTACGGGAACCTTAAATTCCCTAAACCTTCAAAACTCTCAAGCTTCCTATAAACTCCATAAATCCCTTCACCACAAGATTGAAACTACAACAACGGGGAAATCTGCCCCAAAGGTCTATTTTTATCCGATTATATTCAACCCTTAATAATCGATTCATAAAATACCTTCAAATCATCAATTCGTCACAAAATCCAGAAACCCTCAAACACAAAACAACCACTTCAATTACATCGAATCCGATAATGAAAATAATGAAAGGTAATTACTCCCCATACCTTAGATTGTCGATCCGAAATGTTTTCTCTTGAGTTTTTGGAATCTTTCACGAATTCCTCGCCTTTTCCCTTTTTCCTCAGAGCTCTCCTTCTTTTCACGGTTAACCAAAAATGAACCCCATTCTCAAAATCCTCCTTAAATATTCAACCTAACCCATGGGCCTCAAAATTGGGCTTTCTCCATAATGCCCTCACTAATTCTCCTCAAATGTCCGTCTTACCCTTAGTTCCTCTAATATTATTTAAAATAAATAATAATACAATATATTCCGTAATATATACTATTATTTAATTAAATAACCAAAACTTCACAAAACACCGACATCGACACGAAACACCAAAATTCACAGACATCCACGAATATAATATTTAAATAAATTAAATAAAATATTCTTACGAAATTTGGGGTGTTACAGCTCTAGCAAAGGATGACTAAGTTCTATCTTATACCTTTAAGAGGTCCTCAGGGTCCTTGTGTTAAGCCCAAGAGAAGGCATGAGAACTTCTAAGAAGCCGAAAGGTCCTTGTACAAAGCCCAAGAGGAGGCGGGGATGCCTTTAGGAAGCCTGTCGGTCCCCAAACCAAGAGAAGTTCAAGAAATGCAATTCACAGAGAAGAGATCATTCCAAGAAAGTTCGAGGGTTTGGAAGAAACACAAGAGATGCTATTCACGGAGAATAGATCAACTCTGGGGAGTAGAATTTCTTTGACAATTTCTAAGGGTGAGAGTTTGAGAAAAGGTTCACCGAGAATACTGTCTTTCTCTTTGTTCCATATTGTTTAACCCCAAGAGAAGGGAAGACTGTATCTGGAAATCCTATGGGGGATCTAGTTTTGTTTGTATTTAAGAGTGACCAACAGGGCTTTACCTAGTTCTAGACGTAGTTATCGGGGAAAACTCTAAATAACTATACTAGTATATATACAGTTGATATATGACGAGTATTTAAAAGGTATGAAAGAAGACTAACCATGCGCAACTTCCCACAATACAGTTATGTATATGAAAGCATATAAAAGAAAGCGGATAAACAATTACCCGTTGTAGAGCTTTAATGTTGTTTTGTTAGTTGTTCAAAGAAATTAAAGAAAGTTTTGATAGGAACTTACATTTGAATTCAAAATCAAAGGAGAAAGTATTTTGAACAGAGGTCGGGGCTTACAGCTCAAGGAGAGGCCCAAATTTTAACAGTAATTGCACTGTTGTTTCGAATATCGTATCGGGACTTATACAACGACGGAGGCCCAAAAAGATTTAGTCAAAAAAGAGGATTGGGTCTTACACTCTATTAGAGGCTCAAAAGTGTTTGAAAAAAGATTTGTTTAGGGTGATTAAGATCAAAACCCTAAATTAATTTCAAAATGTATTTTAATTAAATAAAAACTTAATTAAAATGATTAAAATTATCAAACATGTGGGAAAAACAAGTTGTGATCTTGGATTAATGCTTGAAAAATCATGATTTTAACCACAAAATTATTGGAAACCATTCAAGTTTGGAAAATCAAGAAAGAAAAAAAACTTTAAATGTTAAAAAACAAATAAAAATTAATTCTTTGCAAAAATATCAAGTATATGAAATAAATATTATTTTTGGGAAATTATTGTAAAATAAAATATTTTAACATTTTTGTGAATTATTAAAAAAAGAATCAACTCAAAATCATTTTATTTAATTTTTGAATCTATTAAATAAAATCACAAAAATTCAAATATTTAAAAATTCAAAAAATGGCGCCAAGAACCCCAAGTTCATGCCCGTGCCCTCTTTTTCTTCAGATTTGCGTTTTCCCCTCAATCTCACTGAATACTTGATGAAATCACACAATCCACATATCAATCTACTCGTTTTCACCTCACGATCATGTCTATGGTCTTTAATTTCATTTATTTTAAGCATGGAATAAGAAATCAAGACAAAACCTCAAGAACCCTAAATTCTGCATGAAGGCTGGGAATTTTGATACACGATTCATACAAAGCAATTAATTGAGGGGAAAGCCTCCATACATGATTATGAACATATGGCAAAAATATTGTGCGAGGAAATATGCATGAATCATGAGATGACAAAGTTTAGGCTAATTTGAAGGTCGTGACAGCAAAAGCAATATGATTTTTGAGTTGGAGGTGTTACAGATGAGTTGTGATGATCTGAACAGCTTCCTTACACCATATGGAATGTGTTTGAATGCTTGGAGTGTTTGGAAATGGACTGGAACAGGTTATGGCACCTCAACTGCAACATGGTTGAAAGCTTGAGCAATGGGCTGGTGATTTTATGAAATTAGTGTTCCAGATGTTGTTTAAGTGTTTGGATCACTTCTATATGATGTTTATGAGGTGTGTGTGCGATTAGTTTGGTTGGAATTGATCTCAAACTCAAAACCCGATAATGACTTGCTTTAGAAGGCAATTTTGGAAGTGAGAATGTGATTTTGAGGAAAGCATCAGTTTGGGTGCTTTGGTGTACTCAAACTGATCACAAATGAGCTCTATTTATAGTATAGCAAGTTTGTTTTGCAAGGAATAGTGTATGGCAACTGGTACAGGTCTGGGGCCAATTGGATCACTTTGGAATCTCAAGTCTCCTCTAGCCATTGACTTGAGATTAGAGCACAGGCCTATGGTTCTCCGATTCAAGGATAAGGCATGACTGAAGTGTTCATCTTTGCTCTGAAACATGCCACCTCTAAGCATCCATTGAATGCTCCAAAACAAAATTGGAGTCTTGTCCCCCTTTTAGGCTTTTTAGGTTTGGCATGCTACTTGTAGTTCCAAAGACTTGGGAGGCTTATGGATCAGTGTTTATTCCTCCTTGGTCTCCCCCTGAGGTGTTCAGATGGATAAACTTGTTTGTCATTTGCACAAATTAGCCAAATCGAGCCCTAATGCACAATCTGCCTTGCCAAGACAGTTTGCAGCAAGGCATATTTCCATTGTCATAACTCCTAGCTCAAGTGGAATTTCATGGGGTTCTTGGACATTTTGGAAAGCTGATATATCCTATTTCAATATGATGTCCAACTTTGGTTTTGATCCAACTTGAATTATAATGAAAAATGCCTCTACTTTTGGGAAAAAGTAAGGCAGATTCTGACTTAGTGAAAATTTCACTAAGTGTTGGAAAAGTGTCACTTTTGTGTTTTCAGCCATTTTGATCACTCCATAACTTGAGATCCATGAGGAATTGGAATGAGGTGTAGTTGACACTTTTAAAGTATGCCATGAGAGCTATAAATCCATATTTGGATCAGCCAAAATGGTTGCTTGGATCACAAGTTATGATCCTTGGAAGTTGGTATCCTAGCCACTTTGTTTCATAACTTAGAAAAATTATAAGTTTTTACGGTTACCCCTTTTACAAGTTATCCCACTTTCTTTGATTTTTCTTGATGAATGATGATTCAAATCACATATTAACATCATTTTAGGGTTAAAGAACCATAATTATGAAAAATCTTAAAAAGTCAAACTTTGAGTTTTGTGCACAATTAACTTTTTATCAGATGAATTCCAAACTGTGCAATTCTTTGTGAAATCAAATCCTTGACCTAAATCAAACTTGATGGATATGTTTCATAGGTGTTATGGGGTGTATTGAATCATGTCCCAAGCTTTGGGAGCATGTCTGAGTCAAAAGTCAAAGGTACAAATGACTTTTTCCTCAAAACCCTAATTGTGGTCCTGATGAAATATAAACTTGTGGACCAAGCTTCTTGGATCAATCCATTGTTGAAAATGGATCAATGTATTGTATTGGAGTCCCTCAAATCATATCTTGAGGTCTTGGCTCATGCTTTTTCCCAAAAGTCAACTTAGGGGTGAATTAGGTCAAGAAAGCCTAATTCCTGATTTTTGGTGAACGCATCCCCTGAGGCTAAATTAACTTGATGATTGGGTTCATGAGGTACCTTGGAGTATTTTGGGTTATGATTTGAAGCATTGGATCATGCCCAGATGAAAATTTTCATCTGGAGGCCCTGGTCGACCAAAACCCTAATTTGGTGACACTAGCGATCTTGAGGCTTAATCCATTTGAACTGCTGCAACCTTGTGCTTGATTCTTGATGTGGGAGCCCTCTTTATCCTTTTATGAATGTTTAAGAGTTTAGACAAGTTGAAGATCATGTCATTTCTTGATTGATCTTTTGTCTAAAAGCTCTGAGAGGCCTTGAAACCCTAATCTTTGATAGTAGTGAATGCTCAAACATCTATGAGGAGATTGATTGAGGTATGTTGGTACATCCATATTGTGATGATGATTTTCCAATGATGGGAAATCTTAGTGGTCAAAATTTGGGGTATAACACACTGTAATCAATTTTATCAAAATAGTGAAAGACCGTGATTATGTTCTGATGGCATCATCTATTGAAGAGTGCACGTAGGCAAAGCTAAGACGAATGCCGAAGTATTATATATCTCTGTGTATCTTTCCCTTTTCCCTATATCTTTTAATTTTGCAAGAATTCATTCATATTTGTTGTTGCAACATCGCATGATTTCATTGATTGTATACCATATAGGTTAGACCATGCTTCTAACGACTTAATGTATAAGCTTAGGTCTGCAGTGTATCAATCTTATGAAATCATCAAGAAGTCAATTGTGCATTAATAAGAACATCTAGGTAATGTGTTTTTAAATCACTTCATCTAAAGTGGCTTTGATTTTCTTGTTAGTAATTTGTACTAAAAATAATCAATCTCATGGTAACCTCATGTACCATTTCATATGGCTTGATTCATAGAGATGCTCCCTTGCTCTCATGTATATGTGTTTTTCTTTTCTACTTCTTAAAATTTCTAATTTAGTTTATGGGTCCTAAAATTTTTTTCAAATTGTTTTAAGGGAATAAAGGTCTATTCAACCCTCCCCCTTCTAGACCTTTTTGTATCCATATTCTCACCCAACAGTGGGGATAAGCCATTATAGAATCTCTCAATTCACTTGTAATGAAGTTTAGTGGGCATAAACCTGTAAAAGCTCAAGATTATTATTAAAATTCTCAAGAAGATATCTTGCAGAGAGTAGTAGGCCAACTTAAGTCCAAATCTGTATAAATGTCAAATGTGAAAAATCTTTTGGAAATAAAATCAGAGTTTAAAAACATTTTTCAAACCTTAGCAGTAAAAAACTAAAAAGTAGAAAATAATTTGAGAAAATATAAAGAGTTAAGGGAAAGAGATGAACACCATGATATATATATATATATATATATAGGTTCAGTGAAACAAGAGAATGACCTACTCTTCTGCCCAAGAATTTTGAGAGTATTCAATAAATGCTGAGAGCTTATAGAAAGAAATATTCATAAACCCCCTTATACAAGGTAATGATGGTTGACCTCTAACCAAATAATACACGACTTTGGTATATAGTAATTTGAGTCTTCTCTTTCAAACGGTGAATCTAGACGGTTAGTCATTCTCCACAAATGAGGACCTTAGAGCGATTAGTCTTCGAGTTCCTAAACCTTGCAATCGTTTACACGGGTTGAGCTAACGAATCTTAAACCTTGACTTTACATAGAATAACCAATACACTGTGAGATTTTAACACTAGGTTGATCTCGCACCTTTGAATCTTTTAATACAGGGTTGCGCTTCAACCTATTTTAGTTTCAATATCAGGATGACCAAGAACCTATGATATTTTATCATGGACATATCTCCAACCAAAATTAGGGTTTGATCTCATAATCCCCAAACCAAAGCTTTTAACGGGTTTATCTTCTAACCCAAAGAAATCCCTAAATGAACAATATTCAACCAAGTTGTATACAAAAGATTCTCTTGGTGAATTTACAATTCTACCCTTTCCAAAAATACAATTATATCCTCAATCATAAAAGGTGTTTTTTCACAAAAGTGTTGTAGGCTAAAATTTTAGTGAGAAAAAGTTAAATAAAACTTTAGAGAGAGAGAGGTGTGTCAAAACACGTTTCTAATTAAAAATTATTAACAACATTGTAACGCCCACATATATATATATACATGCATCAAATCATATATCATACATGAAAAGTACGTTTGGTACAGAAATGCATAAGTTCCTAGTAACACTGTATACATAAAGATGCCCAAAGCAACCTAAAACAAAACACTGGCATGCTATATGTACAAAATGTTCCAATGATAAAACTAAGAACTAGATCACTAAGGATCTCAAAAGACTTCACAACGGAAGCAAAACCAACAGCTAAGCAAGGATAGTCACACAGCCTTATCCTTACCCTTCGCGGAACCTGTAGAACCTGTGATGTAAACAACAACAGTGGGGTGAGATACATCAAATCTCAGTGAGTTCGCTATCTTAGAGTACTCTCGGCTCTACAAGGGTCTAATAAACCTGACTCAAGTCAAAAGGGGAGGGAAGTGACTTGAGTACTCACACACAAAATATCTCCACACTAGTGAGCCTATTAGCTCACTATAGCACCAAGGTACGTCCTGAGTCTGTAAACTCGAGGAATCTCACTAATCAATAACCATATTAAGGTATCCCCTTTTCCCGTCCGCTTCTACGTCTAAAAGACGACCCGAGTCATGGATCCTTGAAGCTACTTGGCATGCGAAATGGATTCGGGATCATCGGCCCGTACACCGTGATCTATCACTTCACACGGCCCGTACACCGTCACAAGTCTCTTTACCCGTAGGCTCCATTCGTACTACCGCGGGAATCAAACCTTCCAAGTAGTTGTGCATACGTTTCAGAGGAGGTGCTCGAGTCTCATGAAACTACGCCGCAAAAGACACTGGTTATAATTTAAATACACACGCCTCGGCCTTTCATGCACGAGCGTTGACACTTATGAGAATTCACATTTTGACACAGTTTATGGTAATGCTCCTCACTCTACCTATTCCATATTTTAACATGCATACATTTTCGACAACAATTACACACCATTAACGATAAAAGTCGACAAAACAACACTAGTCAAAGGTCCCGACATAATTAAATCGGCCAACAAATATTAAAGTCATTTTAAGAAGGAAGTACATTCTGTTAGCTTTCCAATGATATCCAGAACGTTAGAAAGGGACAAACGAGTCAAAAGTTATGGACATAACACGAAATGGTATCTCGAAAAAACACAATTCTGCACCCTCTGGCCGTACGCGTACTGGCCTAACCTATACGCGTATTGCCAAGCTGGCTCGCCCAGCCATACGCGTATTGCCCAAGGTCATACGCGTATGGGCAGAGGCTATTTTCCTTCAAAATTCCCTTTTTAAAAGTCCAATACGCGTACCACCATGTCTCATACGCGTATTGCCTTGTCCATACGCGTAACACCCAATTTTCTTCACATCTATACACGTATTGCCCAACTCAATATGCGTATGGCCCTGCGTGATACGCGTATGGGCAGTTGAAACCCAGAATTTTCCTGCAGAAAAAGTCTGCTACGTGTTGTTTCAATTCAACCCCAAAAATCTCAATTTTCTAATCAAAATATACCACAACATGCTATAATCATAACAACCAGTATCACATACAATCAATGATCGAATTTCAGCTGTTATATTATGATTTTAATGTAAAATTTCACATTTCTTACAATACCAAACTAACTCTAAAACTCAAACAAATCTTAATCTATAGAGTCTAACTAGAACCCACCTGGATTACTAGATGAGGAAGTTGAATGCTGAGATGAAAAGATGAAATTTGGTTGATGATTGATGACTTAGAGCTCTTGGGAGAATTTCCTCTTCTTCCTCTTCCTTTTCCTTTCTTTCTTTTCTTTTTCTCTAAGTTCTTCTACTTTACCAAATAAAGAAAATGAAAAGAAAAAATCCAAGTAACATTAATTGGTCATACCGCTAATTATCCAAATTATCTCCAATGCACCAATTAATAAAATTCCAATTTAAATAATATTACTCTAATCAAATTTCTGAGTTCGTCGGTTTTCTCCAATTACTTTTTCCAATAATTGCTCAGAGTACCCCAAAACCTAGTTGATCATACAATATTATCCAAATTGTTCACAAAAATTATGGGGTATTACATCCTCCCCCCCTTAAATAGAAATTCTCCCACGAATTTAAAACAATTACCTGGAAAGATGAGGATAAACCTCCAGCATTTCTGATTCCAATTCCCAAGTGGCATTGCCCGGATGTGTCTCGTCCCACTGGACCTTAACAAGAGGAATCTCTTTATTCCTTAACACTCTCGTTTCTCTTCCTGTGATACGACTCGGCTGAGGCTCAAATGTCAAATCAGCTTCTATCTCAATTGTATCCGGTAAAACTGGCTGAAGAGGATTGGGAACAAATTTCCGAAGCTGAGACACATGAAAAACGTCGTGCATTTCTGACAGAGAAGGCGGTAAGGCTAATCTGTAGGCTACTTCCCTAATTCTTTCCAAAATCTGATATGGTCCTACGTATCTTGGACTTAATTTCCGCGATTTAAATGGTCCTTTCAATCTCAATCTCGGAGTAACCTTCAAAAATACATGATCACCCTCATCAAACTCCAACGTTCTCCTACGCTTATCCGCATAGCTTTTCTGACGGTCTTGGGCTTGTTTAATCTTTTCCCGAATCATTTTAATCTTTTCCGTGGTCTCGTGAATAATCTCGGGTCCCAAAATTCTATCATCGCCAACCTCCGTCCAAAACAAAGGCATTCGACACTTCCTACCATACAACGCCTCATAAGGTGCCATACCAATACTTGCATGATAACTGTTATTATAAGAGAATTCGATCAACGGCAAAATTTCTCTCCAATTTCCCCCACTTTCAAGCACACAAGCTCTTAACATGTCTTCCATGGTCTGGATTATCCGTTCTGTCTGACCATCCGTCTGCGGATGATTCGACGTACTCAAACACAACCTCGTTTCATGGCTTGTTGAAAAGCTCTCCAAAATCTAGAAGTAAATTTTGGATCTCTATCCGAAACAATACTAGTAGGAATACCATGCAATCTTACTATCTCTGAAATGAACAACCTTGCGAGATGACTCGCCTTGTAGGTAGTCTTCACAGCTAAGAAATGCGCGGATTTCGTTAACCGGTCCACAATTACCCAAATTAAATCATAACCACCCTGCACGCGAGGTAATCCCACTGCGAAGTCCATCGAAATACTATCCCATTTCCACATTGGAATTTCTAAAGGTTGCAGCAAGCCACCCGACCTTTGGTGCTCAATCTTTACCTGTTGACACACCGCACATTCTGACACGTACACCGCAATATCTCTTTTCATTCCGGACCACCAATAGTCCCTCTTTAAATCTTGATACATCTTTGAAGCACCAGGATGTATAGTAAAAGTACCCTTATGCGCTCCCTCCAAAATCTTTCTTTTTAACTCAGAGTTATCAGGAACACAAATCCTTTGGTTAAACGAAATGACTCCGTCGGTGGTTCGTACAAAACCCGGTTGAGTCAAAAATTCTTGTAACTTCTCATCTAACCCTTGCTCTTGTTGGATTTCTTCCCTAAGAGTAGAGATGATATTCAAATTTCCCATAACCACACAATCAGGAGTCCAGTTAAATTGAAGATTTAGATCCCTAAACTTTTCCATTAAGGCATATTCTAACATCATCAACTCGGCACTATGCAACACCTTCCTGCTTAAAGCATCCGCCACCTTATTCGTTTTACCCGGATGGTACTTCAGTTCTAGATCATAATCCTTCAAATATTCCATCCACCTCCTTTGACGCATATTCAACTCCTTTTGGTCAAATAAGTACTTTAAGCTCTTGTGGTCACTAAACATCTCAAAACGTACACCATACAAATAGTGACGCCACACTTTCAAGGTAAAAACAACTGCTGCCAATTCTAAATCATGCGTCGGGTAATTCTCTTCATGGACTTTCAACTGTCGTGAAGCGTAAGCCACTACATGTCCATTCTGCATTAACACTTCACCTAAACCCTTCTTCGATGCATCACAATATACCTCATATGACTTGCTAGGACCAGGAATAACCAAAATAGGAGCAGTCGTCAATCTCTCCTTCAAACTCCTAAAACTTCTTTCACAAGTCAAATCCCACTCATATGAATAATCCTTCCTAGTAAGTCTGGTCAATGGTAAGGCCAATTGCGAAAATCCTTTGATAAACCGTCTGTAATAACCTGCTAATCCCAAGAAACTCCTAACTTCAGAAACATTCTTCGGTCTCTCCCAATTAATTACTGCTTCCACTTTTGATGGGTCGACCGCCACACCTCCCTGGGATATGACATGACCAAGGAAATTTACCTCAGACATCCAAAACTCACACTTACTTAACTTAGCAAAAAGTTGCTTTTCTTGCAAGATGAATAAAACGATACTTAGGTGTTCACCATGCTCTTGAGGATCACGAGAATAAATAAGAATGTCATCAATGAAAATCACCACAAATTGGTCCAAGTAAGGTTGAAATATTCGATTCATATAATCCATGAAAACTGCCGGAGCATTTGTCACACCGAAAGGCATCACCAAGAATTCATAATGTCCATAACGGGTTCTGAACGCAGTCTTTGGTACATTTGAACTCTTCACACGAATCTGATGATAACCCGACCGTAAATCAATCTTCGAGAACACACAGGCTCCTTTTAATTGATCTAACAGGTCATCTATCCTTGGTAATGGATATTTGTTCTTGATGGTGACCTTATTCAACTGACGGTAATCAATACACAATCGCATCCCACCATCCTTCTTCTTTACCAATAACACTGGAGCTCCCCAGGGTGAAACACTGGGTCGAACAAAATGCTTAGCCAACAGTTCTTCCAATTGGTCCTTTAATTCCTTTAATTCGAGGGGTGCCATCCGATACGGAGAAATGGATATTGGAGTCGTTCCCGGTATCAGGTCAATAGAGAATTCCACTTCCCGCGCCGGAGGAAGAGAAGTGATATCCTCGGGGAAAACTTCAGGAAAGTCACAAACTACCGGAATACTCAGAATTGGAATGCTAATACTCTCCTCCTTAGTAAGAATCAAAAGAACAGACTTTTCTTCCTCAAACAAGAAATTAATCATTCCCACCGTACCTTCTAAAATGGTGGTTAACACATCCTTCGAAGTAGCCTCTTCGGACGGAATAATGATCAGCTTTTCCTCACACCCAATAAACACCAAATTAGCGAAAAGCCAATCCATTCCCAGAACAACACCCACTTTCTTAAGCGGTAAACAGATAAGGTCAATCTGGAAAACTCTTTCATTCACCGATAGAACACAATTTTCACACATCAACGGTGTCTCTACAATCTCATCCATGGCAGTAGTAACCACCATAGGAGGAAACAAAGGAACAGCTTGCAACCTAAGTCGCTTCACGCAACGCGTGGACACAAAAGAATGAGTTTCCCCATAATCAAATAAAACAAAACAAGGATGTCCATTTACGAAACACGTACCCGCAATCAAGGAGTTGTCATTCTTTGCTTTTCTTGCATCCAAGGTATACACTCTGCCAGTATTCTTCCCTTGTGCCTGATTCCTACCCTGAGGACAATCTCTCGATACATGACCCATCTTATTACACTGATAACACCGTATTCCCTCCGAATTGCACCTACCATAATGATTCCTTCCACAAGTACGACATACCGGAGGCACACTAGTTCTAGGACTCTGAGCTTGTTTCCCTTTGAAAGATTGTTGCCTTTGCCTAAACTGTTGATTCGATCTTCCACGGTCACTTTGAGTTGCCCTGTTCAAATCACTCTCCATTTGTACCTTTTTCAAACTATGTTCCGCCACATAACATTGTCTTAACATTTCGGCATAAGTAGTAAATTCCCGTTGAGACACACTATGTGAAATTTCAGCCCTTAAACCAAACAGAAACTGATCAATCATCCACCTCTCATCAGGAGCATACATGGCTTGTCTAGAATAAGCTGCCATAATTTCAAATTTCTCAGCATAGGAAGCCACAGTCAAGTTACCTTGTCTCAGTTGTTGAAACTCAAATTCTTTCTGAGACCTCAAGGAACTTGGAAAATATTTCTCCATAAAAATTACCTTAAACTGTTCCCATACCTTTGGTACCTCTTGGGTTGTCATTAAAGCCGAAGCGCTCTCCCACCACCTCATAGCAGGACCCTTCAGCATGTGGGAAGCAAAGACCACCTTCTTCTCTTCACTGAACTGAACTATTTGGAAAACCCGTTCCATACCTGATATCCATTCATGCGCCTTTACTGGGTCTAACCCTCCCTGAAATTCCGGAGGATTCAACCGACTGAAATCCCTAAAATTTCCTCCTGCAACCTCTGGAACAACCACTGGAGGATGCAAACCACCCGCCATCTGCTGAACCATTTGTTGCATGAACTTATTTTGTTGTTGCTGCATCTGCTGCATGAATTGATACAATGGTGCATTCCCTTCGTCAACTGGCGGATTAGTCCCTGCTGGAGTGGTTCTCGGTCTACCACGGTTGTTTCTGCGCCCATCAGCCATGATCCTGAATGTCATACAGATAGGATTAAGTTGATCAGTCTCAATACCATAAATATAACACGTAAGACCAATGGCGACACAACACATGTGAAACGGAAAGAAAATACTCATACTATTTCATGGCTAGGTCAAGGATACGACCTGCTCTGATACCAACTGTAACGCCCACATATATATACATGCATCAAATCATATATCATACATGAAAAGTACGTTTGGTACTGAAATGCATAAGTTCCTAGTAACACTGTATACATAAAGATGCCCAAAGCAACCTAAAACAAAACACTGGCATGTTATATGTACAAAATGTTCCAATGATAAAACTAAGAACTAGATCACTAAGGATCTCAAAAGACTTCACAACGGAAGCAAAACCAACAGCTAAGCAAGGATAGTCACATAGCCTTATCCTTACCCTTCGCGGAACCTGCAGAACCTGTGATGTAAACAACAACAGTGGGGTGAGATACATCAAATCTCAGTGAGTTCGCTATCTTAGAGTCCTCTCGGCTCTACAAGGGTCTAATAAACCTGACTCAAGTCAAAAGGGGAGGGAGGTGACTTGAGTACTCACACACAAAATATCTCCACACTAGTGAGCCTATTAGCTCACTATAGTACCAAGGTACGTCCTGAGTCTGTAAACTCGAGGAATCTCACTAATCAATAACCATATCAAGGTATCCATTTTTCCCGTCCGCTTCTACGTCTAGAAGATGACCCGAGTCATGGATCCTTGAAGCTACTTGGCATACGAAATGGATTCGGGATCATCGGCCCGTACACCGTGATCCGTCACTTCACACAGCCCGTACACCGTCACAAGTCTCTTTACCCGTAGGCTCCATTCGTACTACACGCGGGAATCAAACGTGCCAAGTAGTTGTGCGTACGTTTCAGAGGAGGTGCTCGAGTCTCATGAAACTACACCGCAAAAGACACTGGTTATGATTTAAATACACACGCCTCGGCCTTTCATGCACGAGCGTTGACACTTATGAGAATTCACAGTTTGACACAGTTTATGGTAATGCTCCTCACTCTACCTATTCCATATTTTAACATGCATACATTTTCGACAACAATTACACACCATTAACGATAAAAGTCGACAAAACAACACTAGTCAAAGGTCCCGACATAATTAAATCGGCCAACAAATCTTAAAGTCATTTTAAGAAGGAAGTACATTCTGTTAGCTTTCCAATGATATCCAGAACGTTAGAAACGGACAAACGAGTCAAAAGTTATGGACATAACACGAAATAGTATCTCGAAAAAACACAATTCTGCACCCTCTGGCCGTACGCGTACTAGCCTAAGCCATACGCGTATTGCCAAGCTGGCTCGCCCAGCCATACGCGTATTGCCCAAGGTCATACGCGTATGGGCAAAGGCTATTTTCCTTCAAAATTCCCTTTTTAAAAGTCCAATACGCGTAACACCATGTCTCATACGCGTATTGCCTTGTCCATACGCGTAACACCCAATTTTCTTCACATCCATACGCATATTTCCCAACTAAATACGCGTATGGCCCTGCGTGATACGCGTATGGGCAGTTGAAACCCAGAATTTTCCTGCAGAAAAAGTCTGCTACGGGTTGTTTCAATTCAACCCCAAAAATCTCATTTTTCCAATCAAAATATACCACAACATGCTATAATCATAACAACCAGTATCAAATACAATCAATGATCGAATTTCAGCAGTTATACTATGATTTTAATGTAAAATTTCACATTTCTTACAATACCAAACGAACTCTAAAAGTCAAACAAATCTTAATCTATAGAGGCTAACTAGAACCCGCCTGGATTACTAGATGAGGAGGTTGAATGCTGAGATGAAAAGATGAAATTTGGTTGATGATTGATGACTTAGAGCTCTTGGGAGAATTTCCTCTTCTTCCTCTTCCTTTTCCTTTCTTTCTTTTCTTTTTCTCTAAGTTCTTCTACTTTACCAAATAAGGAAAATGAAAAGAAAAAATCCAAGTAACATTAATTGGTCATACCACTAATTATCCAAATTATCTCCAATGCACCAATTAATAAAATTCCAATTTAAATAATATTACTCTAATCAAATTTCTGAGTTCGTCGGTTTACTCCAATTGCTTTTTCCAATAATTGCTCAGAGTACCCCGGAACCCAGTTGATTATACTAATATTATCCAAATTGTTCACAAAAATTATGGGGTATTACAAACATATTACCACGGTTTTTTTAGAACATTTGTGGTGATATCTTTAACCTTTCATGTGATTAAATCTCAACGCCGGCAAATTAGTGATTTCTTCAATATTTTAGTTGTACCTTTAATTTTATTTATTTTTAAATAAAAAATAAAAAAATAAAAAGTATACTACTATGGTTGTTTAATCCAAACGTTGTGATATATTTTTTAATTTTTTAATAAATTTTAAATGCTTAGAACCTGACACTTTTTTTTAATAAAATTTCATTAAGTAAACCATATATCACCACGGTTTGTTTTGATGTATGTGGTGGAATGATTTATTCACTTAAATGAAACCCAACTAGAATGTCACTTCAGTAGCCATTTTTTCATTTCCATTTGCAAAACCATTTTCATTCCTAACATTCAATGCTGAGAAACCATTTTAACTCAAGAACATCTTCATCATTTATTATCAAAACCTAACCATTTTCCACCAACATCATCTTCATCTTCATATTTCAACAAATTATATTCATCATTCATTAAAAAAAACTAACCCTTTTCAACCAACATCATCTTCATCTTCATTGTTAAACAAAATGCATCTTCATCGTTCTTGCCTTATGTATTGTCGAGGAGGAAGATAAAGAATCTGAGAACATTTATTTATATTTTTCACTTATTCATCACATTTTCAGTACCTAAACATTTTTCCCATGCATCTACAATAAACGTTAGTTCCCATTGTGTTTCTGTTTATGCTATTGATGTTGAAATAATATATATGCTTGTGTGTTTTACCTTATGACAATATACATATACTTTATGAGTAGGCTTTCTATATATATTTTTTATTGATGATATCTGATCATAAATACATGCACTGCTGCCGGTGTTGGTTTTTATGTAGTTATGGTGTTGTTGTTTATGTTGTTTATGCCATTATGGTTGATGTTTATGTTTCTGTCTTGATGTTGAATGTTGTATGCTTTCATAGATGGCATATTCTTCTTCTAGTAGTGAAGAAACTACTTATACAAATGAAACTCGTACAAATGAGTCTCAATCAATAAACGAAAAACTAGAAAAAAAATAAAGAGGTGCCACAATGATGGCTAAATTAACAAAAGTCCACAAGTCGGTGAAAATTTTTAGATCGAGTTTAGTGTTGCATATATGATACTTGATGGGTATCATTCTTTGCTTTTTAAGAGTTATGTTGCATTCCTTGCACATATCAAAGTTTGTATATTGATAAATGATTAGAAAGGTGTACTAACAGAGGTGAAAGAAAGCATATGGACAGACGTTAAGGTAATAGTTTTAATTTTCATTGATTCTATATTACTTTATATAATTGCTAATACTTACTTATTGATGTAACTATGTAATTAACTTTTGCATTTTCTGATGATTCTTACTTGGAAAAAAAGTGGATCACTTATGCTGGCACGTGGATCACTTATGCTGGCACGTGGATCACTTAACAATAAGGTTTGGAAAAAGTTTGTAAAGTCTCGTAGTTCTAACAAGTTCCTGCATAATACCAATTGTATTTTCTGATAATGTTATGCTTATGCTTTATATATACAACCAAGCAAGTTAATACTTTTCCTATGTTTAAAACAGAATAAAAGTGAATCAAGAAAGCTGAACAAGGAAAAAAACAAATACCCCCATAGATTGTCTCGTGGGGCATAGAGGAAACTTGAGAAAACAATGATTGCTACAAAAAGTCAACAACTAGGAGATGAGAACTCCATGAGTCCTGATCGCAACCCATTTCCACAATCACAACATGAGAAGTGGAAGAGGGCTCGACAAAGACCAGATGGTTACTACATTTTATATGCCTCAAGATTAGTTGTTGAGAAATTTGTAAGTAGGATTCATTATGCATATGTTTTGTGTTATTTAAATCGCTTTGGTAATTAACAATGTATATTTTATCATATTGTGTAGGATTCGTTGATTAATATGGTCATTCAAGGTTCCTTTGTTTCACAACCACGACATGATATATTAGTAGAAGCAATATGTACAAAGGAGCATGATGGGCATGTCCGTGGTGTTGGAGATGGCACCAGCTTGAGAGTTTGGTTTGGTACATCTAGAAAAAGTACCAAACAGGTGCAGAAAGAAACGATTAAAGATTTTGAGAGAATGTTGGAAAGTAAAAAAGAAAGAAATTTGAAGATTCGTTAGTAGCGAAGCGGAAAAATCGCAAGAAAGACATGGAAGTGTTAAATGCAGTATATGAGAATATTGTGATATCTGAAATATATGATATATATCTTGTTGATTTTTTTTATGTTTCTGTTATTTTTATGATGTAGAGAATCAGTGGAACCGTCCCATAATGTACACATGAAGATGATGATGATCAATTTCCTAAAAGAACGATTGTGCATGGTGCGAGTACAATAGGAAGTTATCAAGTAGCCTCTACCGGTTATGAGTTCCATTACAAGTTATTGGCTACTTCTGAAGAATCATATACCAAAATGTTATGTCAATCCTAAACATATAAAGGATTTTGTCATTGGAAATTGGGGGCTGGACATAGTGTTACTAAAAGTTTGGTGAACATGAGCGTATAGAATTGAATATCTTATTATGTTACATTCGTCGTTTTGTATAGAACTAATTCCTCACTTATTTTTGGAATTTTACTTACCCATTTTGGTGCATTCGTTGTGTTTGTATAGAATTGAATAAATAATATATTTATGGATTTTTAGATCCAATTGGTATTCGATTTACAAATAATTCTGCAAAAAAGATTGAAGCATACATAACATCACAGTTAAATAGGAGAAAAGACAATGACTTAGCATCATTTATTCATGTGTGACTAATTTTGAAATTTAGATTTCTTTATTACATATAATTAGTTTTCATGTTTTACCAAATACTAATTATATATGTTTGTGTTCATTCACTAAAAATTTTCAATTAATCATCATATCTCTTCTAACGCATATGGTAACTACATTGTGATCCTTACACAATCCACTTGAACCTAAGATTAAACAAAATATTATTGGGTAACTTTATGTTTATAAAACTTTTAGTAATATTGTCTTTGACTTTGTAATTACTTTAGCGTGAACTATTTTTAAATCATTTTCAATATACAGGGTTCTGAAGCGACACTATTATATGAACAATTCTAGAAAAAAAACTCAGATTTTGTTAGCCCAAGGTAAATGGACTACTTGCGAAATTCATATATATATATATATATATATATATATATATATACACACACACACACACATATATACATATATTTACATGCATGTGTGGTTATATATTTATGAAATGTTTAAATTTGTAGACGAGTAGACAAGCTGAGGGATACGAATGTGGGTATTATATAATAAAACACATGTTAAGCACTGTCTCTTCCGACATTATTGATTCTTAGGATCATGTATATATTATGTTATGAAATATTTAAAATATATAACATTTTAATGTTTAAGTTTGCTATTATATTTCAAATCATGTGATATTCAATTTTCTTCACTTTTTATGTGGACGTTTAACAACGTAACACCTTTCTCCCCCGATGACTTAAAAGACATCCATAAATATTGGCCTTTTTTTTTTTCAATTCGCTACTTGAAAAGGGTGTTAATTTTTGACTTTGGCTTTGATGCTTGTAAATATATGATTTTGCCTTAATTTGATGTTTGTAATATATGACAAAGTTGTATATGTATATATGTTTGTAAATAATATCTTTGCCGTTGATGTAAAAAAAATTTAGATAATATATGAATAAAATACGGGTACAAAAAAAATACAAGTTTTTAATATATGAAAAAATAAAATAAAATAAAAACAAAGTATTTCACCATGGTTATTTACAATAACTATTGTGATAGGTTACGCGACAATTATATATTGCACAACGGTTGTTTACTATAATTGTTGTGATAGATAGAGTGCTACCTAGTTTATCACAACGGTCACACGCCCATAATGGAAAACATCATACTTACAACCACACCCTACCCCACAACGGTTATTCAACCATGATGGTATCCCTTTACCAACCGTTGTGAAATGTCTTTTTTGTAGTAGTGAATTATTCATGTTTGACTTATCATAAAATATTAGTTGTCAACATCAAAGGCTTATGTTCTTGTTAAAAGAGTATCACCTGTAAAACTGGGTTCCACGAGAGCTTCCTACAATAAAGTCGGTCTTGGCTATGAACCCAAGAACAATAGTATGAACTTTAGTAATGTTTCTGATGCTGAATCTACATCTCATTGCAAAAACTTTAAATGTAACCACTATAATAAAGATGGTCATATTTCTATGTTTAGTTTCATTAAAAAGAGTAATGAGAGAAAACAAAGATGAGCGTAAAATAAAAAATACATCTACCTCGTCGCATCCTTGTATTCTGATATAAAATCCAGCATTGAAAATACATGTGGATCTAACACTAGAAGACCCAAAATAGTATGATTACGTAAAGATAATACTTGAGTTCTTATTGCATGAATGATTTATAGTTATGGACATTAAATGATGCCTTGATAGCGGCTGTTCAAACTATATGACAGGTGATGATACTTTATTCTCCTCATTCTCTCTTAAGAAATGAGGTTTTGTCTATTTTGGTGATAATAATAAGGGAGGGATTTTAGCTTTTGGTATCGTTAGTAAGTTCCTCAGTCTAATGATTGGGGAAGTTCTTTTGGTTGAAGGGTAAAAACATAAAATACTTAGTATAATCCAATTATGTGACAAAGGTAATAATGTAATCTTTTATTCTTTTGGATGAAGAGTCTTAAAGTCTAAATCAAATGAAACTCTACTTACAAGCAAAAGAAATGGAAATATCTACATAGTAATTTGAATAAATTTCCTTTAAATGATGTTTGTCTCCAAAGTGAAAAGGATGAATCTTGCCTATGACATATGAGGATAGCTCACATCCACATGGACCACCTAAATAAGTTAGTCTACAAGGATTTCATAGTAGGTCTTCCAAAATTGCATTTCTAAAAGAACACATTATGTGATGTGTGCCAAAAGGATAATCAAGTAAGCACCTTTTTAGAAGCAAAAAATATTGTTTCCAATGATCGACCCTTACAAATGCTCCACATGGATCTTTTTGGTCCGTCTAGAAATGTAAGTCTTGGTGGTAATGTATATGTCCTTGCAGTTGTGAATGACTACTCTAACTACACTTGGACATTCTAATATTAGAAAAGAACGTGTCTTTTTTCCTTTTGAAAACTAGCCAAGGTTATCTAGAACAAGAAATGCATCCATTAGAAGCAATCATGGTGGAGAATTACAAAATGAGGAATTCGATATATTTTGTTACAAGAATGATATTTGGCATACCTTTCCACTCCATGAACTCCCTACCAAAATGGCGTAGTAGAGAGGAAAAATATATCTATAGAAGAGCTTTTAAGGACGATGATCAATGACACATATCTTCCAAAATACTTTAGGATGATGCATTAAGCACATCTTGATATGTTATGAATTATGTCTTGATAATACTAATTCTAAAGCAGACACCCTATGATCTCTATAAAGGAAGAATGCCAAATATTTCTCATTTACATGTCTTTGGGTGCGAATGATTTATCCTTAACAATAGGAAGGATAACCTCGAAAAATTTGTCGCAAAAGCTAATGAAGGCATATTGATGGGATATTCCATTTCGAATAAATCTTTTAGAGTCTATAACAAAATAACCCTGACTACAAAAGAATCTATTCATGTTACTTTTGATGAAACTAACCCTAAACCTGTAGAAGTAGAAGTTAATAATTATGCAGGTATTCTAGAAAATATAAACTTAGAAGAAAAGGATCAAGAAGTAGAACAAAGTCAAGATTAAGCTTTAGATCATGAACATGTTCAAGATCTGAATAAAGAAATTACTATAGATCATCAAGATTTTCCAAGGGAATGGAGGATGACTAAGGACCATCTTATTCAAAATGTCATTAGAGATATTTCCAAGTGATTTACTACTCGACACTCCCTTAACAAGTATGTAACCTTGTGACCTTTGTTTTAAAATTTGAGCTAAAAGGAATTGAATAGGCAAGCATTAATAAACATTGGTCTCTCGCCATGCAAGAGGATCTAAATTAATTTAAATGAAACAATGTTTGGGAACTTTTACCCAAAGCTTCAGATGATCAAATGATTGGTACTCGTTGGGTCTATCGCAACATGTTGGAAGAATGGGAATGTTTTAAGAAACAAGGAGAAACTTGTTTTGAAGGGATACAATCAATAACAAGGCTGATATTTTGATGAAACATATGCTTTTATAGCTAAATTAAAGGTTAAATAATGTTCCTTAGGGGATAGATGTCAAACACGATGCTCCAGCAACTGATGCGACAAGATACACAAAAAACAAAACATTAACTAGAAATAGATGATGGAGCAGAAAATCAATAAAGAACACAATCAAATTGTTTACCCATTTTGGTGAAACTACACCTACGTCTGGGGGCTAAGTCCATAACCCAATAAAGGAAATTCACTATTAGTAGCTTAGCATAATTAGACTTACAAGAAATAACAAACCCTATATTGTTAAATGCCTCTTCCTAACTACCCAATGAATTTCTATTTAGAGCTTCCCCCTAAATATGAGAACCTACTCACTTTCTTGTCTGAAGTAACCATTAATTACTAGTGATCAATTTTAATCTTCACAAGATAAAGAATATTGAAAGTTATAACTCAACTAGACAAACCTTCTATGTCAAGTTACTGAAATATAGAGGTGTACATAAACAATGTTCATTAGAACTCAACTAGACACACCTTTTATGCCAAGTTACTGAAACATAGAGATGTGCATAAAGATTCAACATTAATCCTCTAAATGCATTAGTGTGAATAGACAACACAAAACCTAGATACTCTAAGATCTTCAATGGGAGTGTTTGTTTTTCAATGTAGGTTTGAGCTACTTATATAGAAATGTAACTCAAGGCTTTTTCCTTGTGGATCATTAAATATTTTCGCCCTGAATCTTTGCACAGTCTGTTGGATATTTGATTTTCTCCTTGAATATCTCCAACAAAAATATATGATTTGGTTTGTCGCAAATTCAAATTTATATCTCTTTTAAATCTAATTTGATTTTCCATCTTTCCAAAAATTATGTAATAATATTTATAAAATAATTAACAATAAAACATAACTGAATCTTAAAAGATTCAGTTAAAACGCAATAATCTGGCGCATGTTACATAAGGCCCAGATGTCGAACCCACATGTTGGAGCATCACGCCCAGCATGTGCGCTTCATACATCTTTAGCATACTAGACCAATGTTGAATACTTGGACATTTCTTCAAGTTGTTGTTTTGCTAAAATGCATCCAATCTAAAGGGCCAATCCAATAGGAACAACAATCTCCCTCTATGGCAACGTATGGCAAAAAAACTCTTCAAGATAAAAAAAATGCACTTATTCAATCAGAACAAGTGACATCCATTAGATGTAATGGATCTTTAGAGCATTTCATCAGTAGCAACTTCCATGTATCCGAGTTAAGCACCAACAGTAGCAGATGTCAGAAGCGTCCATATTCAGATGCTTACACATAGTCCATTTAGTTTGCATCAAACCAAGCAGATAATCATGAAATCATTAACAGACTTAGTCATACACGAATCTAGTATCTCATAGTTAGTAGCATACAGACCTACTACCTAACATATACAACATGCAATCATTCACGTACTTAATCATGCACACAAAAATCTGTTAGTAGATGATATTACTGAATGCTACTAACAATGATAGATTTGTTTTCACAAATGCAAGGATCTGGAACATATGTCATGCCGGATGCTCCAACATGGAGCACAACATCAGTACTTTCCGATATGGGGTTAATACTAAACGAAAATAAGTTTCCTAAGCAACACCACTACTCCCCCTTTTTGCCATAATTTAACAAAGTCAGTATGCATAAAAAATATCATACACAAGGTTAGTCATGCAAGGGTTATGTTAGCACATACACACCCAGATCACAAAAAACAGTCAGCATCAACATCAAAAGATGCACAATCATAAGAGTTGTCTTAAATGTACACAGATAATATAGGCTATGAAGCCTTTACTAAACCAATTACAACTAAGAAAACTAGGACTACCAATCTGACTTGACTGGATCAGAATCAATTTTCAAGTTTCTCAAGGTCTTCATCTGAATCAATTGCATCTAGATTTATTGGGTCCTTCACAATATCTTCTACCTTCCTTATAGGCCCATTTTTGGCTTTTATAAACAATTGTTGTAAATTTTTTGTTTTTATTTAATATTTTTTTATTTTTCAGAATTCCCAATTTTTTAACTTGAATTTTTCTTAATCGTATCAGACCAGAAACAACAACACACCCATTTGTGAATTTGTTTATCCAAATATTGTATTACAACTAAGACAAAATTTCATTAAGAACCAAAAATTGTATATTACATCGAAACCAATATGGCGCAAAACAACCTACAATTTACACATCATTACATCAAATAATAGTATCTTGGTGGCTTAGGTCTTGTCTCTCGGTGTCTTGACTTTAAACACCTATAATTTCAAATAATAATACTTATCAATAAATAACCTTATAAATTATAACTTACAGTAAATTTTGAATGAAGAATATAAAATACTTACTTGTTAATTTTTCCATATGCCTTCTTGATTATCGTTACAAATAGCATGCACATCATCTCTATCAACTTCTTTATATGAAGTATGCACTTGTGTTGCGTAAGAAGGAATGGAAGGAATTTCAAATTTGTCATGACTATGAGGAATGTGTTTTCCTTATAGAACAATTGACCATTTACTTGATAAGCCCGAAGGGTCTGTCTCATAAAACACATGTTTTGCTTAAGTAGCTATGATGAATGGTTTGGTCATATAAGTTGCCTTGCCAAGGTCAACCCGTGTGAATCCTAACTCATCAATTTGTACACAATTGTAATTGAGAATCCAATTGCATTTAAATAATGGCACTTTGAAAATAACATAATCAATTTATACACAATTGTAATTGGGCAGATAGATGTTAAGTTATTATCTAATTATCTCTAGTACTAGTGGGAGATTGTTGGAGTAAGCCCTAATAGCTAATCAATATTGGTTGTATATGATTTTGTATTACGGCCTTGATATATATTATTTATTAATTTATATACTTACTATGCATTGTATTTATTATGTTACTTGTATGTTACATGATAAAGTCCTTAGAATAATTAGTTTGTTTAATGATATATATTTGTGCTCAAATAAGTCAATATGAGATATTGAGCTTATTTTTTGGTATCAAGTATACTCGGGAATCAAGGAATAAAATATTGGACTATATAAGGGTGACACATTCTATGCCTTGTTTTTAATATAGATATAAGGATAAAAGGGTAATTGTACACATGATCATTATCATAGAAAGGTTATGCCAAATCACACGACATTTTTGTCACATATGTAGCAACGATGTGTCTCTAGATACTGCTCACTATTTATAATATTAAATAGGTGATTCAATATTAATCCCAATGTTACAAAAACCTACAGGGTCACACGCATATATTATTTATAGTGGAATAGATGATTAAATTAAATAAGATTTACTTTAATTATGTGTTAATAGTATTTAAATTATTTAAGACATTAAAACATATACAATTTATTTGATTAAATATGATTTACTTAAATAAATGAGAACTGACAAGTAATTAAATTAAATATCATTTAATTTAAATATTTCAATTTATTTAATTAAAAGAGTTTAGTTAAATATAAATAAGATTGAGGTTAAATTTGGAAAAGTCCTAAATAAGAGCATGAAGGTTTTAGTAAATCTCTATAAATATACAAGCATTTTCCCCTCAAATCCTAGTTTTTAATTTTTGTCATTCTTAGAAAATGGCTAGCACCACCTTCCACTTTGCACTCCTGCGGAGTTCGGTTAGACGATGGTGAAGGTGTGAGAAAAACACAAGAAAGGGGGGTTTGAATTGGGTTTTCAAAATGGAAGCTTTTTGTGAAACTGAAACAAAGATCACAAATAGACTAACAATAGAGAAAGACACACGATATATTCTGGTTCACTTGAAAACTATCAAGTTAATCCAGTCCACCCACCAAGGTGATTTGGCCTTATACACAAGGACTTAATCCACTATAACCAAACTGATTACAACTGCACTAACAACTGCTGGTGACTAACAATACACAAAATAACCGTCTCTTCTTAAGTATTCTGACCCAACTGGTCCCTTAAGGAATTCAAACAACTGTTTGATCAAATAAAATGTTTACAATGAAATGCTTCTTACATAAGCTGATATAAACACAATTTCTAGCTCAATCTAACTTAGAGAGAATCTATACAGTAAGAACAATCTTCTTCTTTGTATTATGGTGCTTTACAGTACACTCATGTATTTCTCTATTTCTTGAGTTCTTTCTCGTATGAATCAGTGTTTTTGTATATCTCTCTTTTTCACACTTGGCGTCATACATGATTCTTTGAATGATCAAGTCTTTATATAGCCAGAAAAAAGATCCGTTGAAGGGCAGATCAGGAATATCAGTAAAATACTGGCGACTTGAACTAATGTCGTTATGTTGGGATGAAAATCATACACTGAAATTGTTCTTTGTACCACCAAATCAGGGTAGTGGAATGGTAGTGGAAAAGAACGTGTTTGATCTATACTATGTACTTTTTTCCCTCGCAAATGTTTCATCTCTTCTATCCATCAGAGGCTTCTGAGTTGATATGATTAAAGCATGATCAGAAGAATGAATCATTGGGTCTTCAGAGTCTTGAGTGTTCAGAACTTGTTCAGCAGAACCTTGTCTTCAGAGTCTCCAGCACTCCTTCTTCAGAACCCTTGGCTATCAGAAACATAAGTCTTCAGAGTCTTCAGAACTTTTTCAGCAGAACCTTGTCTTCAGAATCTTCAAAACTCGGTCTTCAGAAACTTAAGTCTTCAGAGTCTTCAAAACGTTGTTCATCAGAACCTTGTCTTCAGAGTCGTTAGCACTTAGTCTTCAGAAGATAAGTATCAGAGTTTTATTCAGAGCTAGAATCCAAGAGAACATTGCAGCAGCAACATATTGTCTTCTTAGAGTCTTTCTGAAGCACAGTGGATCAGAAGCAATCTTGCTTCTTTGATGCAGAAGCGACTTTTGAGAATTTGAGAGTGACATTTCACATTATCTCTATCAGAGTCAGAGCAAGCTTTATCAGAATCAGAATTATCTTTATCAGCGTCAACATCTGTTTGTCAATACTTAAGAAAACAAACGTTAGAGTACCAAAATTGCTCTCACACAAATACAACTTGGTTATTATCAAAACAAAGAGATATCTTGCAGAACCAAATCTTGTTCTAACAATCTCCCCCTTTTTGATAATGACAAAACAATGTATTTTGATAACACAATTTTGTACGAAGATAATAAGAATTGACTCAGATAAGTTCGAAGTAAACTTACCTTTATCAAGCTCCCCCTGAATCTAAGAATTTAGAAAATCTTATAAGATTTGAGATACATAGCCTGATTGCAAAAATCTAGACAGATCCAAAATATCAGAGCTTGATTATAGTGGTGATGCATTCTGATAACAGAGCTTAATTAAGTAAATCAGAGCCTGATTGATATCAGAGTCATTTTGCCAGTATAAATATTTTTCCTGAAAAACATTCTAAAAAGATATGCCATTTAAGGTGTTAGAATGTTAGAGCTACGATTAGAGACAAGATATTTATCAAAATAACTTTTCCATATTAATACTCCCCCTTTTGTCATAATCAAAAAGGGTAATCAAAAGATTAACTAAAGCATTTTGATTTGAGAGAATTTAGATAAGTTAAATTTAGTACTTTTCTTCCTTTTATGGCAATCATAATGGAATGCAGTAAGACAAGATAAATGCAAATAAGGAAAATTCTAAATTGATAAAAGCAAAATGCCAGGGGCGCAGTACAGGAACATAATCACAAAAAAAAAGCAAACAAACAACAGGACAACGGACATAAACAACAATCATAAAAGAAAGAGAAACCAAGCAACCAAGAGACCAACAATGATGAAACACCCGCAAACCAACTATCAGAAATCCTCCACTTCATCTGTAGCATCCTCTGGTCCAAGTATTCTGGCTAAAGTGATGATTTCAGCCCTGTAGAATAACTCAGACATAATTCTTCCATAAGGTATGAATGACTTGTATTGATTTCTGGAGATTTCAACACAGTTCTTCAGATGATTGAAGATGGTTTGCGGAAAATTCACCGGGACGTTGTACATCATGAAATAGATAAATAGTTTATCATCATGAGTCAAGGTACTTTTGGCAATCCTCTGGGGCGAAAGTTGGTAAGCAGGAGTTGAAACCACAACTTTCCATCAGGGAGAAGTCCTTCAGGATTATAGGGTTCATACCTGTCTCGAGACACATCATGAATTCCAATGAGATCCTCAACAAAGGAATAGTTCAGATGAAAGTCTTCAATAGTCACTCCAGATTGAACGAATTGATGGCTTGGGCGATGGAGGTAGGTGTTATGATGACAGGAACATCGAAAACAGAAGACCAGACATAATTGTTGTCTTCTCCAATCCGTGCGTATTTCCAAAATTCTTTCACCATGACAGGGTAAATGGGTCCATGCAGGATTGCATAGTATCCTGACCATCCTTGAATTTGCATGCTGGTGGAAATGTAAACACTAGAGTCTCTTAGTCTTGGGAGATTTGGCCTTTTCTCATTAATGACCTCCATAATTTCATCATTTCCAGCAAAAGTTTTGATAGACATAGTGAAAGCAAGAAGGTTAGGAGTGAAAAGCAAGTTTAGAAACTGATGAATAGTTATGAGGAGAAGTGTGGTATATAAAGAGAACAAAGAGTGATAGCAATAAATACTAGATGATTTGAGATGAGTAATTCATCATTTCCAATACAAGGGATACAAACAAGAACAAAGAATGATAAAGGAGTGTATCAGTCTCCAAAAGATCACATATCAATATATGTTATTAATATTATGACATCAGTCTATAAATACAAATAAATGTATACTCGAAAGAGAAAGTGCAGAAACTGACAGAGAATAAAGGAAGGTAGACAAGTGTTTAGTTCCAAGAAATCTTTGTCTTACACACATATTTATGATTGCATAATATGGGAGGAAGGCGTAAATTTTTAAACAATTATCGACTAAATTTTCAAATCTAATGTGTTAAACATGATTATAGAGATATTGAGGAGTAATACGAAATAATTACTTGAAACCTAGTCTCACGAAATCACAACGCTCAAGGTGTCTCTTCAACAGTAGTTATGATTTGATTTTGGACACGTGTCACAAATAATCATAGCCGTTTATTTTCAAGAGATAATGTTTTGATGTTCCCAATGTCAACAATACCAAGAGGTATCTGACTGGACTAATTTCTGATCGAGACATTTTCTAACTTGTAGAAGTATCGTGAATCAGAAAGTCAATAAACAATAATTAATTAACACACTTTGCTTAACATCAGAATCTTATATTAGACGTTCTGGTAGCCTGACACATTAAAATATTATCATCTCATTCTAGACAAGGTTTCATAAATAAGTTTTCAGAATGAATACGAATCTATCTTCAGCAAGGGGTTTTGTAAAAATATCAGCCCACTAGTGATCTGTATCTACAAATTTTAACTGAAAAGTACCCTTCTGAACATAGTCACGTAAAAAGTGATGTTTTATTTCAATATGTTTTGCCCTAGAATGTAGAATAGGATTCTTAGATAAACAAATGGCATAAGTATTATCATAGAAAATAGGAATGTTACACTCGTGTATATGATAATCTTCAAGTTGATTCTTCATCCAGAGTATCTGAGTACTGCATAGAGATGCTGATATATATTCTGCTTCTGCAGTTGAGAGAGCAATTGTTGATTGTCTCTTACTTGCCCAGGAGACGAGGTTACTTCCCAGAAACTGACAGTTTTCAGAAGTACTTTTCCTTTCCAATCTGTCTCCAGCATAATCTGCATCACAGTAACCAGAAAGCTTGTACTCTGATGTTTTCTTATACATCAAGCCATGGTTAGTTGTTCCTTTTAGATACCTTAGGATTCTCTTAACAGCAGTTAAGTGAGTGTCCCTTGGATCTGATTGGAAACGAGCACAAAGACATACGCTGAACAGAATATCTGGATGAAAAGCTGTCAAATACAGAAGAGATCCTATCATACCACGACAGAGCTTCTAACAAACCTTTTTACTTACTTCTTCTTTCTCCAAAATGCATGTCAGATGCATAGGAGTCTTAGTAGGTTTACTTTCTGACATATTGAATTTCTTCAAAAGTTCTTTTGCATACTTACTCTGATGAATGTATGTTCCTTCTAATCATTGATCAATTTGAATTCCCAGAAAGATTCCGAGTTCTCCCATCAGACTCATTTAAAATTCAGCCTACATTAACTTGGAAAATTCCTTGCACAAGGAAATATTAGCAGAACCAAATATAATATCATCAACGTAGATTTGAACAATCAGAATGTCATTTTTAAAGGTTTTACAAAAGTGTGTTGTATCCACTTTTCCTCTGATAAAGTGATTTTCCAAAAGAAAGTTACTTAGCCTTTCATACCAAGCTCTGGGAGCCTGTTTCAGACCATATAACAATTTTTTAAGTTTGAAAACAAAATCTGGGTTTTCAGAACTCTCAAAACCAGGAGGTTGGTGCACATACACTTCTTTAGAAATATATCAATTTAAAAATGCACTCTTTACATCCATGTGATATAAAGTAATGTCATGATTCACCGCAAATGAGATTAAAATGCGAAAAGATTCTAACCTGGCAACTGGTGCAAAGGTTTATGTATAGTCTATCCCTTCTTGTTGACTATAACCTTGTGTAACCAATCATGCTTTGTTTCTTACGACCTCGCCTTTCTCATCTAACTTGTTTCTGAATACCCATTTAGTTCCAATGACGTGGACACCTTTGGGTTTCTGAACAAGACCCCAGACGTCATTTCTGGTTAATTGATTCAGTTCTTATTGTATGGCTAGAATACACTCATTCTCCTTAAGAGCTTTATCCATTGTTATTGGTTCTATTAGAGAAACCAAGCCCATAAGGGTTTCTTCAGAATGTCTGAATGATGAACGAGTTCTGACTGGATCAGCTTTATCTCCCAGAATCAATTCTTCAGAGTGAGAAGTCTTTAATCTATTCTTCTTCTGATTAGATGGGTTATTCTCAGTTTCTGGTAAGGTTTTATATGAATCTTGAGAATCTGCATCTTTGTCTACTTCTCTTGAATCTTTTTCTTCTTTAGATTCTAATAAGGTGATCTTCAGATCTGCAAACTTTTCAACTAGATTTAACTTTTCAGGGTCAAGCTTATCATTGAATCTGACATGAATTGATTCCTCAACAATTTGTGTTTCTGTGTGATAGATTTTGTAGCCTTTACAGCGTTCAGAGTATTCTAACAGTAAACACTTTTGAGCTTTGGAGTC
Source organism: Lathyrus tuberosus (assembly GCA_022829125.1). NCBI lineage: Eukaryota > Viridiplantae > Streptophyta > Magnoliopsida > Fabales > Fabaceae > Lathyrus > Lathyrus tuberosus. The sequence goes on along the minus strand of JALAZF010000616.1, from coordinate 1,881,852 downwards.
AAACTTGCCAAGATTTTCTTTAGTGTTCAACATAAAGCAAATACAGCCAAAAGGATGAAAATATGAAATGTTGGGTTTTCTATTCTTCCACAATTCATAAGGAGTCTTACCTAGAATAGGTCTTATTAAAACCCTGTTCTAAATGTAACATACTGTCACTATGCCATAAATCCTTTAGACAACGCTTTTTTGGCATTACACAGCGCTTAAAAGCGCTGTCTAAACTGGCACTGCTAAAAGATTAGACAGCGCTTTGGTTAATGTAAGAAGCGCTGTCTAAAGGGGTGTTTTGACTGGAAAAATGCTGTCAAAGCACCGCTTTAGACAGCGCTTTTACAATAGACAGCGCTTTTGTTTATATTTTAGACAACGCTTTTTTTGTAAAGGCGCTGTCTAAATGGTGCTTTAGACAACGCTTTTTGTTTTTTTCAGACTAACATTAGATAGCGCTTTTTGCCTTTTTTTTAGTATACCTTAGACAGCGCTTTTGCTTTTATTGGTATACCTTAGAAAGCACATGTTGGTATAAGCGCTGTCTAAACTCCACTTTAGCCAGCGCTTTTTGTGAAAGTACTGTCTAAACCCCACCTTAGACAGCGCGTTTAGTGTAAAGCGCTGTCTAAGGTATACGAAATTTTTTATATAAATTACTTTAAAAAAGCGTTGTTTGCTTTATACAGTTTATATGCACCTGTTTTTAAACCAGAATTTGCACCAGGTTTTCAACCACAATTTGCACCTGTTTTTCAACCACATTTTGCACCAAAATATTATAAATTGGAGTTTCAAACCAATATATACGCACCAATTTTGCCTATTTATATATACAATTTTCATCCAACAATTTATATATACAAAACAATTGATGATACAAATCATTTCATCCAACAAAACATTTTGCTTCAAATCTACATATTACTTATAGAAATGCTAAGCAAAAAGCAATGCACATCAATATAACTCTATCTTCTACTTTGCACATATAACCTGAAACAGCACAAAAAGATTGTAATTCAATTAAAACAAGACATAAACAATGTCTATAGTTACAAAGTTATACATACTCAAAATTCTCATCAATTAAAGTAAGAGTACAATATACCTTATAAAACTCCGAGCTCAATAATGAATTGACACCAACATGAAATAACCGCAATCTATATCATTACGTTGCCGAGGACACTACACATGAAAACAAAAAATGGATAAATCCTAAGTTTTATCAAGTATCATCACTAATATAATAAAAAATGTGATAATTAATATACCTTCACTCCAATCCATATAATGCTAATAAAATATAAATGAATATTTAGAACAATTCACATAAATAGATAAATAAATGAATAAAAAATTATAATATATATCATTTTATTATATTACCTCTTTCACTAACATCTCTTTCTTTTCTTGGTTGGAATATGAATTACTTGTTTCTTAGCAATGCGGACGGATGAATTGATCCAAATTCCCTCGTTATGATCATTTCTGATATATGACTCATCCGCTATAAGATCCTCATCTTGATCATTTCTATTATACAACTCATTCCGTCTAATGCATGACTCATTCTCAACATCAATATCACATTGATCTACACCGCTATCATCAACAACTTTGTTAGATAAAAGCACTATAGACCATTTCGTACTCGTCGGGTCAGTGACATAGAACACTTGTTTAGCTTGAGATGCTAGAATAAAAGGCTCATCTTTGTACCCCACCTTATTAAGATCCACTTGCAAAAATCCTGACTTATCCATTCGTATGCCACTACTATTTACCCACTTGCAACCAAAGATAGGAATCCGAAACTTCTCGTAATCAAACACCCAAATGTGCTCAATAACTCGAAAATATGACAGATTTGCATATTTGGGGTTTAAGTCTTTCATACTTGATATGTGCATTGCTTCAGCCAGCACGGTGACACCACTATTTTGCATAGTACTTTTATCATCTTGTTCTTTGGTATAAAATGTGTATCCATTAATTGTGTATGCGCTATGAGAAAACACATGCAAACTTGGACCATATGCCAAACATCTCAACCTTTCTGTTACTGAAGCGGGATCTGAAGAGCGCTTCGAATAAATATGATCCTTTAACCATTGTATAAAACTTTGATTGTGCTCTCGTACTATCCAATTTTCATTTCTGTTCTGATTTAACCTTCGGAGTACATCCTTGTGCATTTCAACAAATGGCTCAACCTCGTTATCATTGTGCAGAACATACAAATGCACTTGATCCCGTTCATCCTTTGATATTGTCACAATTTTATTTCCAATTAATTGTTTACCTTCCTTTTTTTCGAAAATATGAGTTTTGGGGAGTCCAATCGATTGAACATTGGACAAATATTCAGTACAAAACTCAACCACTTCTTCAACAATGTATCGTTCAACAATACAACCCTCTGGTCGACTTCGGTTTTTCACGTACCCTTTTAATATTTTCATATAACGTTCAGCAGGGTACTTCCATCTCATATAAGCTGGTCTACACAACTGTGTCTCTTTCACAAGATGAACAACTAGATGTACCATTATGTCAAAAAAAGAGGGAGGAAAGTACATTTCAAGCTCACACAAGGTAATAACTATTTCTTTTTGTAGTGTTGGTAAGATCTCAGGATCGATCACCTTATTACAAATTGACCTAAAGAAAAAACACAATTTAGTTATGGCGCTTCTTACTTTTTCTGGTTAAATAGAACGTATACCTAATTGTAGAAAATGTTCCATTATAACATGGCAATCATGTGTCTTTAAACTCTTCAACTTGAGGTCTTTCATAGACACAAGTCTTCTAATATCTGAAGAGTATCCTTCTGGAACTTTAACTTCACTCAGAAACTTACACAATATTTTTTTCTCCTTTCTTGATAGAGTAAAAGCAGCATGTGGTAGATATGTTCGTCTTCCTTTCTTCACGGGTGCTAATTTAGTTCTTATTCCCATTTTTAACACGTCCTCCCTTGCTGTAAGGCCATCCTTAGACTTTCCTTTTATATTGAGTAACGTACCAATAACACTTTCAAATACATTTTTTTCAATATGCATAACATCGAGAAAATGTCTCACGTACAAAGACTTCCAATATGGCAATTCAAAAAATATCGACCTCTTCTTCCACCCACCTTTGACAACCTTATGTGCAAAAGGCTTGCCAAACTGAGTACGCACATCTTTCACCTTTTCAAAAACTTGGTCACCTGACAATGCAGGTGGAGCTTTACGCTGTTCGGTGTCTCCATTGAATGCTTTTCTCCACCCACGGTAGTGATGATTATAATTTAAGAATCTACGATGACCGAGAAAGACATTCTTCTGACCAAACTCCAATCGCGTCGAATCTGTTTTATCTTCACAAATAGGACACACATCTTGACCTTTTATGTTGTACCCTGATAGATTTCCGTATGCTGGAAAATCATTAATTGTGCCAAACAACATCACCCTCAAGTTGAAACTTTCTTTCCTATACCCATCATAAACCTCCACACCATTCTCCCACAAAAACTTTAAATCTTCGATTAAGGGTGCCAAGTATACGTCTATGTCATTCCCTAGTTGTTTAGGCCCAGAAATTAACATAGATAACATCATGTACTTACGCTTCATACATAGCCATTGAGGTAGGTTATAAATCATAAGAATCACAGGCCATGTGGTATGTGAGATACTTTGAAGACCATGCGGGTTCATTCCATCAGTAGATAATGCCAAGCGAAGGTTTCTTGCTTCTTCTCCAAAGTCAGGATAATCATTATCAATTTTCGACCACTGTGGTGAATCAGCCGGATGTCGATACTTTCCATCAATAATTCTTTCATCTGCATGCCAAGTCAGGTGTCTTGCATCGGTTTCACTACGAAACATACGCCTAAATCTCGGAATTATAGGAAAATACCATAAGACTTTTGCTGGAGACAATTTTTTCTTATATCGAGACAAACCGCATTTCGGGCACTCAGTTAACGATGCATATTCGTTTCGAAACAAAACGCAATCATTTGGACAAGCATGTATCTTATCATAGCTCATGCCAATAGAGCACAACATTTTTTTGGCCTCATAGGTTCGATTAGGAAGAACATTATCCTCTGGTAGCATTTCTCTCATAAGGGCCAACAACTCTGTGAAACTTTTATTCGACCATCCATTGCCCGCCTTTAAGTTGTACAACTTTAATACCGCAGACAGTCTTGTGAATTTAGTGCAACCTTTATACAACGGTTTCTCTGCATCGCTTACCAACCTCTCAAACATTTTGGGACAATCATGAAGATTTTCTTCAAGTGCTTCTGAAATCTCTTCGACTCGATCACAATCGTATGTTTCCGTGTCTTTGTCGTCTGAAGCATAGGTCGTATTACTTTTCCCACTCGGTTCAACATTCTCATTAGTTTCTCACCATGAAATATCCAACACTTATAACTTCGATCAATTCCATGCATCAGTAAATGCGATTTCAATCCATCTGCGTCAACCCGACCCACATAACAACAACCCAAGCAAGGACATTTCATTCGACTGGGGTCTTCAACGTGTTGAACAGCAAACTTAACGAATTCCAATACCCCATTCTCGTACTCTTTGGATAATCGATCGGCAGACATCCATTTTTTATCCATGGTTTTCCTACTTATTAAGGTAAACAAAAACACTACTATAATTATTCACGCAACTATTTCAAAAGAACATAAAAGAAGATTAATACAAACTTTTATTTCACGTATCGTCTACCATATGAAGATTTGAGTGAAAGAATAAAATACCTTTCTCGTAGTAGCACTTGGTTCAAAACAAATTCTCCTCAAACAACAATCTGAAAAGAACAATCACAAGAGAGATTAAGGCAGGAATAAGCCATTGAAGAATTCCAAAATTGAATCGTTTATAGTTTTGAATTTAATAGCATAAAACCAAGATATTAATATCCATAAGAGAACAACAAAACACTTACAAGATATTACATCAATCAGATTCCTCAAAGAAGAACCCTAAAAGCAGAAATGTTCATATCAGAAAATGGACCTTACAAATCCATGGAACAGTTGTTGGATGACTGAGAAAAAACTTGTAATGATTAAAGTAATGGAGTCTTGTTATGACCCTAACCATCTCTAACGTTAACCATAACAGAAAAGAAGCAATCTTACCGAAACGGTGGAGAACGGTGGAGTACGGTGGAGGACGGTGGAGGACAATGGAGGAAGGACGACGGCGAGACTGTAACCGAGACGGTGGAGGAAGGTGGACGACGGTGGCGTGAGCTGTTCTTCGTTCGTTCTCGTCGTTCGCAGTTCGCAGCAGAGGGAAAGAATAGAGATATGAAAAATAGAATACTGATACTATTCAGTTTTTTATTTTAATTAATAAGACCTTAGACAACACTTTTTAGAAAAGCGCTGGCTAATATAGGCCTTTAGCAGCGCTTTTTACAAGCGCTAGCTAATATTCGCCTTTAGCAGTGCTTTTGAGATTATTTTTTTTTTAAATTTATATGACTCTAGAAAGCGCTTTTGAGAAAAGCGCTGGCTAATATAGCCCTTTAGCAGCGCTTCTCAGAAGCGCTGGCTAATGTGGTCCTTTACCAGCGCTTTTAAAAAAGCGCTGTCTAAGGTAGGACTTTTAGCAACGCTTTTTACTCTTTTTCGTATACAGTTTTCGTGTTTTATTTTTTATTTAACTTATAGCAGCGCTTTTACATAAAAGCGTTGTCTATAAGGTGCGCTAGTAAAAGTCATTTTTGGCGTAGTGTGTATTTACTGCCTCTTCCCAGAAGTGCTTAGCCATGTTAGTCTCTTGGATCATGGTACGAGCCTTTTCTTGTAAAGTCCTATTCTTCTTTTCCACTATTCCATTTTTTTGTGGAGTTCTGGGGCAGGAGAAATCATGGGAAATGCCATGGGAATCAAAAAGATTCTCAAAGTATCTGTTCTCAAATTCTCCGCTGTGATCACATCTGACTCTGACTATTTTACAATCCTTCTCTGTTTGCACTTGAGAGCAAAAGGTAGAGAACACAGAATGAGACTCATCCTTGTGTTTCAAGAATTTTACCCATGTCCAACTAATATAATCATCAATGATTACTAATCCATACTTCTTTCCATTGATTGAGGCAGTTTTCACTGGTCCAAACAAATCAATGTGTTGAAGTTCTAACGGTCTAGAGGTGGACACACCATTATTTGCTTTAAAGGAAGTTTTAGAAAACTTTCCTTTCAGACATGCTTCGCAGAGAGCGTCTGAAGAATACTTCATATTTGGCAAGCCTCTGACGAGTTCAAGCTTATTTAGCTGAGAAATCCTCCTCATGGCCTAAACGTTTATGCCATACCTATTGCTCTTCATTAACATACATTAAGCATTTGACATTATGTTCACGAAGATCAAAAAGTCTAATCTTATAAATGTTGTTTTTCCTCTTCCTGAAAAATAGGATTGAACCATCTTTCTAACTTACAACCTTACAGGACTTTTGATTAAAGATGAAATCATAACCATTGTCACTAAGTTGACTATTTGACAACAAGTTATGCATCAAACCATCGACTAAAAGAACATCAATAATAGAAGGAAGGTTACCATTACCAACTGTTCCAGAGCCAATGATTTTTCCTTTCTGGTTTCCTCCAAAACTGACGAAGCCTCCAGGCTTAAGTTCCAAACTTTGGAACATATGCCTTCTTCTTGTCATGTATCGCGAGCAACCACTGTCCAGGTACCATGACTAGTGTTTTAACTGAGCTGCTAAGGATATCTGCAATATATATTATCTTGTCCTTATGTACCCATTTTCCGGGTCCTCTCTTGTTAGCTTTCCCAGAGTGTTTCACAACTTTGGGCTTTTGTGCAACAGGATAATCAAGTGGAATTTGTGCATGATATTTAACTTTAGAAACAAATTTCTGTGTTGGTGGGGGTTCTTGTGCAAGCTCAGAGCAAACAATCTCAGTGCCAGAAGGCACAGAATGGTCAAAGAGAGGTGTTGATTTAACATTTTGACTTTCGTCAATTTCAGATGATTCTGTACATCCCAAACCTTTCTTACCATTTCTGCTTACACCATAGATAATGGAAGCTATTCTGCTTCTATATATGCTTTTGGTTAGAAACTACCGGAATGCTCTATCATACTTGTTGATACAGCTTGTGTTAGAGACATTGGAGATTAATTCTTCTTCTAATTTAGCAACTTTGATTTTCAAGGCATAATTACTATTTTTTAAAGAAAAAATGTTTTCATTTAGAGAAGAATTATTTTGCTCAAGCTTATCTTTTTCTTCAGAAGCAATTACATGTGATCTTTTAAGATCTTTGTATTTACTCTGAAGAGTTTGATACTTTCCCAGCATTTTCGAAAAGCATGACTCTAATTTGCAACGAGAGAGTTTAGATAATACCTTTGAGTCTGAGTCTGAGGCTGATTTTGGTTCTAAAGATATTTTGTCTTCTGTTTCTCTAGAAACTTCATCGTCAATTATTGATACAAGCGCAACATTTGCTTGTTCTTCATCAGAGTCTTCTTCTTCAGAATCAGATTCGTCCCAAGTTGCTATAAGTCTTTCCTTCGCTTTGGAGAAATTCTTCTTAGGCTTCTTGTCTTTCTTGAGATTTGGACACTCGTTCTTGTAATGACCTAGCTCATTACACTCATAGTAGATAACTTCCTTTCCAGAGTTCTGCTTCTTCTATCCAGATGATGACACAAAGCGGCCTTTGTTTCTTCTTGATCCTCTAAAGTTTCCTTGCCTATGCTTCCAGAGTTTGTTGATCCTTCTAGACTTTTTCTACAGCTCATCTTCTGACTCTTCACCAGAATCTTCTAATTCTTACTCAACTTGATAAACCTTTGCCTTTTCAGGTTTAGACTTAAGAGCGATAGATTTGCTTTTCTTCTGAGGTTCATCTTCTTCCAACTCTATCTCATAAATTCTTAAAGAACTAACAAGATCTTCAAGACTTATGCTGTTAATATCCTTGGATAGCTTTAAAGTTGTTACCATAGGTCTCCATTTCTTGCGAAGACTTCTTATGATTTTTTAACATGATCAGCAGTTGAGTAACCTTTGTCCAGAACTTTAAGTCCTGTGACTAGCATTTGAAACCTTGAAAACATGGTCTCAACTGTTTCATCATCCTCGATTCTGAATGCCTCATATTTTTGGATTAGGGCCAGCACCTTTGTCTCCTTAACTTGAGCATTTCCTTCATGAGTCATTCTTAGAGAATCAAAAATAGATTTGGCAGTATCTCTATTTGTTATCTTCTCATACTCAGTATAAGAGATAACATTTAGCAATATGGTTCTTACCTTGTGAAGATTCTTATAATCTTTCTTCTGTTGGTTAGTCATATCACTTCTGGATATTTTAGCACCTGTAGCATCAACTGGGTGAGTGTAGCCATTGACTACCAGATCCCAAAGATCTACATCATAACCAAGAAAGAAATTTTCTATTTTGTCTTTCCAGTGGTCAAACTTTTCACCATCAAAGACTGGTGGTTTGGTACTGTAATGATCTTTCTCTTCTACATTAGTATTAACATTAACTACAGCAGCCATGATATCTCACACAAATACTGGATCGGTACTGAACACATTGAAGTGTTGATAAATCATCTTATCACAATCTAAACCGGAGCTCTGATGCCAATTAAAGGTGTGAGAAAAACACAAGAAAGGGGAGGTTTGAATTGGATTTTCAAAATGAAAGCCTTTTGTGAAACTCAAACAAAGATCACAAATAGACTAACAATAAAGAAAGACACACGATATATCCTGGTTCACTTGAAAACTATCAAGTTGATCCAGTCCACCCACCAAGGTGATTTCGCCTTATACACAAGGACTTAATCCACTATAACCAAACTGATTACAACTGCACTAGTGTCATACCCCAAATTTTGACCACTAAGATTTCCCATCATTGTACAAATCATCACCACAATATGGGTAATCTATCATGCCTCATTAGTCTCCCCAAAGATGGGTGAGCATCCACTACAATCAAGCTTAGGGTTTAAAGCCCTCTTAGAGCTCTTAGACAAAAAATCAATGAAGGAATGAAATGATCTTCAACTTGTCTAACCTCTCAAACATCCACAAGGGATCAAGAGGACTCCCACATCAAGGATTAAGCACAAGGCTGCAACCTTCTAAATGGATCAAGCCTCAAGATCACCAGTGTCACCAAATTAGGGTGTTGGTCGACCAGGGCCTCCAGATGGAAATTTTCCCCTGGGCATGAGCCAATGCTTCAAAGCATAACTTGAATTACTCCATGGGGCCTCATAGACCCCATCATCAAGTCAATTTAGCCTCAGGGGATGCATTCACTAAAAATCAGGAATTAGGGTTTCTTGACCTAATTTACCCCTAAGTTGACTTTTGGGACAAATCATGAGCCAAGACCTCAAGAGATGATTTGAGGGTCCCTAACACACCACATTGATCCATTTGCAACAATGGATTGGTCCAAGAAGCTTGAGCAACAAGTTTCAATTTCATCAGAACCACAATTAGGGTTTCGCGGGAAAAGTCAACTGTGCCTTGGACTTTTGACCAGGACATGCTCCCAAACCCTAGGACATGATTCAATACACCCTATAACACCTATGAAATCAATCCATCAAGTTTGATTTAGGTCAAGGACTTGATTTCATAGAGAATCGCACAGTTTGGAATTCATCTGACAAAAAGTCAACTCTGCACAAAAGTCAACTTTGACTTTTTGAAAATTTTCACAATTATGGTTCCTTAACCCTAAAATGATGTTAATGTGTGATTTGAATCAATATTCATCAAGAAAAATCAAGAAAAGTGGGATAACTTGTAAAAGGGGTAACCATAAAAACATAGAAATTTTTCTAAGTTATGGAACAAAGTGGCTAGGGTACCAACTTTGGAGGATCATAACTCCTAAACCACAATGCCATTTTTCCCCATACAAAGCTAGATTTGTAGCTCTCATGACCCTCTACAAAAGTTTCAAACACAACTCATTCCAATTCCTCATGGATTTTATGTTATGGAATGATCAAAATCACAAAAAGTGAAAATGTCACTTTTTTCCAACACTTAGTGAAATTTTCACTAAGTCAGAATCTGCCTTACTTTTTTCCAAATGTAGGGGCATTTTTCACTTGGATCAAAAAAGTATCAAAACCAATTATGATTAAACATTTGTTGTATCATATAAGGGCTTTCCAAAATGGTAAAGAACTCCATCAAAGTCCACTTGAGCCATGAGATATGATAATGCCAATATGCCTTGCTTCAAACTGTCATGGCAAGGCAGATTTGGGAGTTTTTGCTCGATTTGCTCAAATTTTTCAAAGGGGGAGCAACTCTATCCATCTGAACACCTCAAGGGGGGACCAAGGAGGAACCAACTCTGATCCCAAGCCTCCCAAGTCTTTGGAACCAAAAATAGCATGCCAAACCTAGAAATCCCTAAAAGAGGGACAAGACTCTAATTTTGGATTGGAGCATTTAATGGTTGCCCCAAGGTGGCATGGACTGAGCCATTTCCAACTAAATTCAGTCAAGGCTTATCCAAGACCAAGGGAACCAGCATTCTGTGCCCTAACCTCTAGTCAATGGCTAGAGGAGGCTTGGATTCTCATTGTTCAACATTGGCCAAACCTATGCAGGAGTTGCCATTCACTATTCCTTGCAAAACAAACTTGATCTACTATAAATAGAGCTCATTTGTGACCAGTTTGAGTACACCAATGCAACCAAACAGATGATTTCCTCAAAATCTCTTCTTTCACTCCAAAATTGCCATCCAAAGCAAGTCACTATCGGGTTTTGAGTTTGAGAGCTATTCCAACCAAACCAATCACACACACACCTCATAAAAATCATATAGAAGTGATCTAAACACTTAAATAACATCTGGAACACTAATTTCTCAGAATCACCAGCCAACTACTCAAGGTTTTAACCAAGTTGCAGTTGGGATACCATCTTCAGTTCCAGATCATTTCCATTCATTCCAAGCATTCAGACACACTCCATAACACCTAGGGAAGTTGTTCATATCCTTGGAACCAAGTTGTAACACCTCTAACACAAAACACGATCACCAGCTGCAAGAGGTAAGTATGAGCCCTTCTAACTCTATGATCCATGCATTTTTTGCTTCACAATAATTTGGCCATATGTTCATAATCATGCATGGAGGGTTTTCCCTCAATCAATTGGTTTATTTGAATCGTGTATGGAATTTCTGAGCCTTCATGCAAATTTTAGGGTTCTTGAGGTTTCTCTTTGATTTCTTATTCCATGTTTAAAATAAATGAAATTAAAGACCATAGACATGATCGTGAGGTGAAAACGAGTAGATTGATATGTAGATTGCATGATATCATCAAGTATTCAGTGAGATTGGATAGAAAACGCAAATCTGCAGAAACAGAGGGTGGCGCGTGTTCTTGTCATGTTCTTGGCGCCATTTTTGAACATTTGAATATTTGAATTTTGTGATTTTATTTAATTGATTTAAAAATTAATTTCTCTCTGAGTTTTAATGATTTCGAGTTGATTCTTTTTTTAATAATTCACAAAAATATTAAAATATTTTATTTTCCCAAAAAATCCTAAAAATATTATTTATTTTATATACTTGATATTTTTGTAAAGAATTAATATTTTAATTGTTTTTGACATTTTAAATTTTTTCTCCCTCTTGATTTTTCAAATTTTAGTGATTTCCAAACAATTTGTGGATCAAAACCTAATTTTTGAAACATTAATCCAAGATCACAATTTGTTTTCCACATGTTTAACAATTTTGATCATTTTAATTGAATTTTTATTCAATTAAAATACATTTTGAAAACAAATTAGGGTTTTTGATTAATTCAACCCTCATCAAACTTTTTCAAACTCTTTGGGTCTCTAATAGAGTGTAAGACCCAACCCCTTTTGTAAATACACCACCTTTTGGGCCTCAGTCATTGTATAAGACCCACTGTATTTTCAAAAACAACGGCGCGATCGTTGCCTTTTTAACCAAAAAAATCAACTCGGCCTCTCCTCGAGCTATAAGTCCCTATTCTTTTTCTAAAAACCTTTTGGGCCTCTAATAGAGTGTAAGACCCAACCCATTTTTGAAACCAAACTTTTTGAGCCTCAGTCATTGTATAAGACCCACTGTGCTTTCAAAAACCTCGGCGCAATCGCCGTTTTCAAAACAAATAACCATGGGCCTCTCCTTGAGCTGTAAGCCTAACTCTTTGGGCCTCTAATAGAGTGTAAGACCCAATCCCCTTTTAACCTAAACCTTTTGGGCCTCAGACATTGTATAAGTCCCTCTGCGTTAAAAGAAAAATCTCGGTGCGATCGCCAATTCAAAAATAAATCATTTGTGCCTCTCCTTGAGCTGTAAGCCCCACCACTTGAATAAAAATAAACCTTTGGGCCTCTTGAGAGAGTGTAAGACCTATCCCTTTGTACAGAAAACCTTTTTAGGCCTCAGTCACTTGTATAAGTCCCTGTACAAAACAACAGTGCAATCACTGATAAGACCTTGGGCCTCTCCTTGAGCTGTAATCCCCAACAATCTTTTCAAAACACTTTCTCCTTTGAGTTTGAATATAATATTATTATCAAAGCTTTCTTTGTTGAACAACTAACTAAACAGCATAGAAGCTCTACAACCGAGTAAGTGTTTACCCGCTTTCTTTATCCGCTTTCATGTATATATATAAACTGTATTGTGGGGCTGCTCATTGTAAGTCTCCTTTCACAAACTTTTATATACTCGTCATATATCAACTGTGTAATACTAGTATAGTTATTTAGAGTTTTCCCCGACAACTACGTCTAGCACTAGGTAAAGCCCTGTTGGTCACTCTTAAATACAAACAAAACTAGATCCCCATAGGATTACCAGACACAATCTTCCCTCCTCTTGGGGTTAAACAATATGGAGACGTGAAAGGCAGCATTCTCAGTGAACCCTTTCTCAGACTGTCACCCTTAGAAATCGTCAAAGAAACTCTACTCCCCAGAAATGATCTTTTCTCCGTGAATGGCATCTCTTGAGTTTCTTCCAAATTCTCGGACTTTCCTGGCTTGATCTATTCTCGGTGAATGGAATGTCTTGAACTTCTCGGGGTTTGGGGATCCACATGCTTCTTAAAAGCATCCCCGCCTCCTCTTAGGCGTTGTACAAGGACCCTTCGGCTTCTTAAAAGCTCACATGCCTTCTCTTGGGCTTAGTACAAGGACCCAGAGAACTCTACAGGTATAGGAACAGAACCTAGTCATCAATTTGCTAGAGCTGTCTTTCTGAGTCAAGTGTCAGACTAGTTAATGGGTTGACCTTCATCCCTTAACATACCAGCCCTCTCTTGGGCATCATACAAAGATCGTTTCACTATCTAAGAATCGATTTCTCAAAACACCCGTAGACTTGGACAGTCTCAATACCCTTTGGATTTCCTTAAAGAACAAGAAATAACCCCGATCCTCTGATCAGTGCCAAAGCACAATAATACCTTTAAATCAGTCCCTTTATAAGAACTGAATTTCTCTTTTATCCAACATACTAGACCTGTCACTAAACTGAAACAGTCACCAGCATACTAGCCTCCTCTTGGGCTTTGTACAATGATTTTCCCCAGCGGAGCTAACCTATTCACACTCTCTTGTTGAGTATAAAAGACTCTCTTGTTGAGTCAAAACCCTTTTAGCCTCCATCTCGGGCTTCGTACGAGATAAAAATCACTCTCTTGTTGAGTATAAAAGACTCTCTTGTTTAGTCAAAAATTTTCAGCCTCCATCTCAGGCTTCGTACGAGGTACAAAGACTCTCTTGTTGAGTCAAACACCTTTAGCCTCTGTCTTGGGCTTCGTACAAGACACATACAAAAGCACTCTCTTGTTGAGTCAACCCTTTTAGCCTCTCTCTCGGGCTTCGTACGAGACACATAAAAACACCCTCTTGTTGGGTCAATAGCCTCCTCTTAGGCTTTGTATAAGGAAACCCCGGTTAAGTCAATCAACCTTTTAGCATCAAAATCTGTGCCTCGTTCACAGTATACAAACATCAACAACTCCTTATCCCATCTAATTGCAGTAAGCGGCAAGCCTCTGGATTATTTACATCCACGCCACTGTCCCTCTTTTAGCATGAGAAATTCCTAAGGAAAGATAGCATTGCTCTACGCTGAGTTAAAGTCTTCTCCTTCAGGTTTAAAATCCCCTATAAAGGAAAATTATGGCATTGCTGGATTCACATATCCCAGTAAAAGTAATTCTCCTTTATAATCAGTCACCCCAACGGTTGTGACAAACAGACCAAATACCCCCCTTTAGAGATGACAAATTCTCTCTAAAGTCAAACCCCTTTAGCTTCACATCTTGGGCTTCGAACAAGATACAAATAGACCCTTCAGCTTCACATCTTGGGCTTTGAACAAGATACAAACACCTTTAGCTTCACATCTTGGGCTTTGAACAAGACACCAAAACGACCTTTTTCCTCCCATAGAATAGGAGGAACTGAGATCGCTCTGATTTCCCTGTTTTGTTAAACGAGAATACGTAGGCATAAGATTGAAAAAAATCTTGGCGAGCACACTAATAAAAAAACCCAAAATCCCGTACCTTCATACATAAATCGAAAAGCATCAATCTTAAACCTCCCACCAATCACCCAGACACTATTTTAACAAAATAACTTAAGAGAGACCCACAATCTTTGTAGCATCTGTAAACCAACAGTCATCTGTTCAAACTCAGTTTACAAGCAGGGTTAATTGGAGACATCTATTTCCCTTCCTTCATCAGCTTCAATAGGATAAAAAATGAATCGAGTTGTAGTACCCCAAAGCGATAGTGCTTCGCAACCACGCAAAAACTTGCGCTACAGAAAAATGGCGACTCTGTTAGGGATGAAAAGTTATTTCTTTTCCCATCTCTTAGGTAGAAACCTTAAAGAAATGCCACAGCAGATTGGTGACCACAGTGGGAGGCATTCTTTCTTGCTTTCCCAAGGAACGAAACCATCATTTTGTGTCACAGATATGACAGCTCTGCTGGGGAGTCATTATCTGTATAGGATCATAAGACTAGAGGTCTAGGATGATTAAGACAAATATATATACTGCTTTTCCTAATTGATATCTGTGTTTATTTTTCTGCTAATGGGAATGCGTGTGATGCCGCATGTGGAAAGATTGAGTATACACCTAAGATATGTGATGGCAATGCGGGTAATCTTACTGGGAGTGAATTCCAGTTAAGAGCCCCCGATCGACCATCAAACTCAGTGGAGAATCCCTTTGCAGATACATTACCTATACGACTTCGGCTGTTGAAAGTAGTGTGGTCGACTGGGTTATCTGAGAAGCTGAGGTTTTTAGTAGACTTAAGCCACTTTGTAGTGCGGAAGCTATCAGAAATAGTTGTCACGCGATACTACCCTCATTTGAGATTACTCTAAGATACATCACCTAGCACGGTTCCCGGCCCGCTGATGTTATCTCGAAGGGAATCAATGATTTTGAAAGACAGGTACAAAAAATCACCAGTATAAACCTTTGGGGGGGGGGGTAGAGCCTGACTTCATGACACCGACCCTTTGACCCCATGTTTTTTCTATGTTTTTGTGTGCTGTATTCATACATTCATTTAAAAAACATTAAAACAAAGAAAATCTTCTCTTCTAGTCTCTCTTTTTCAAATTAAACTAAGACAATGATTACAAATGTCAGAGAAAGGAGATTGCGCTAATGGATTTCGGTAGAAGGAAAACTCATAAGTACACCTTCAAGGTTCCAAAGTTGGAGGATTTGAGAGGTTTGGCGAGAATGATCACCAACCACGAGGCGTTCAGAGCCAAGTATGGAGGACTGTTGTCCTTGTTAAGGGTCCACGTAATTGAAGGAATCAAGTCCACATTAATCCAGTTTTACGATCCGGTCTATCACTGTTTCACATTCTCGGATTATCAGCTTGCACCAACGCTGGAGGAGTATTCTCACCTGACTGGTTTACATATTATTGATCAGGCTCCCTTTTCTGGACTGGAAGAAATTCCAAAGGATCAGACCATTGCAAGAGCAATTTATTTGGATGAGTCAGAAGTCAGGACTCACATGACCACTAAGGGTGGAATCCAAGGTTTGCCAGCCCAGTTCTTAACAAAGAAAGCCCTGTACTTTGCTAGTATAGGGAACGTGGCCGCTTTCGAGAGCACCTTTGTTTTGCTCACCTACGGGTTATTTTTATTTTCCAACATCGATAACTTTGTAGATCTCATCGCCATTATGATTTTCCTGATTGGAAACCCCGTACTGACCTTACTCGCAGATGCATATCATTCGGTACACTTAAGGAATTTATACAGCGGAGGAATGATCACGTGCTGTGTAACCCTGCTTTACGAATGGTTCACTTCCCACTTACCCAAGTCTGCTGCATTTTGGGATCAAAAGAATACTTTACGTTGGTCACAGAGAATCATGTCTCTTACCAACTCTGACATCGATTGGTACAATCGAATCTACGAAGGGATCAGGATCATTGACCGTTGTGGAAATTTCCCAAATATACCCCTTATAGGAACTAAAGGAGGAATCAACTATCATCCGATATTGGTTCGTCGGCAATTGGATACCCGATGAGGCACGTCCCACGGAATGCTCATCTGGAAGGTCTTTTCTTCAAGGAAGGAGAAAATGACAGGGCACTAAAGACAGAAATAGTGCACGCTTGGAAACACGTTCATAGGAAAGGACGAGAGTCTCTAGGGAAACCAGACTATGTTTAGATGGAACCTTATCTCCATTGGGTACAAACTAGAGCTCTCAAGCTGAGGATGCCTTACCCTCGTCAGGAAGTTCTTCCATTAAGGGACTCTGCCCTTTATTTTATGTCTGAGACGGAAAAACTTCAAGTTACTCTCAGCAAAGTTCAGCAGGAGAAGAGGTCTTGGAGGAACAAGTACCGTATTCTCAATGTGGAGTGTAGGAAAATACAACAACTGTTAAGAGAAAAAGATGATCTGATTGAGATTTTAGAGCAACATGATGTAGAAAATTAGGATGACCAAAGGAATTTGCTCGCTCCTTTCACTTGGCAAAGGAATGACAACCCGACAACGGCCGAAGAGCCCCGGTCAAAGAAGAGGAAACTACCAGAACCAGCACTTGAGCTCTCCTCTGAGAGGACTCGGGATCCATTAGTTTAGGTTTCCTTTTTCAGCACTTTGTAATCTACTGTATTTCCATTTCCGTAATCCTTTGAATTCAATAAAATGGGGGTTTCCCCACTGTTTGATATTTGCAATCTAATTGTCGACGTTTACTTTGAATAAACAAAAATAATTAATAATCATTGCATTCATCATTCTCATAAACGCATTCTTCTTACCTACGAATCTCACGTTTATGTCTCGATTCTAGAGTCAAACTGTCTCATTCGTACAATACTCGGGCCAATCGTCAGAAAAAGATGGATGATCTCGAGGAAGAGAACAGAGAGTTGAGAGAAGAGATCAACACTCTGAAAGAGGATCTGAGAAAGCTTTATAACGACATGCAAGCTCTAGTAGAAGCTCAGATGCAACAACAAAGGACTGTGATCTCAGAGATCACATTAACGCCCATAGTCGAGAAGTATGATCCTAGGTACAAAATTCCGAAAGATCGTCCCTGGGGCATGCCACTTAACTATATCCCGAAAGGATATGTTCCACCGATCGCTGAGGATTAGGGAACCGCAGCAGGAGCCGCTGGGCCTGAAGGTTACAAACTTCGGGAAAGCGAAGATGCCAGGGGCATGACAGAAACTCCTGAAGGTTACAAACTTCGGGAGGCACCGAGAGTCTCGGCCATAATGACTATACCACCGCCCGTGGTACACACTGTCCCGGAAGGAAAGGTTCCCCAGATACCTTCTGGTGGAAACGACAGCATGTTCGATAGAAGGAATGAGTTCCAGGAGCAATTCCTGGAGATACAAAAAGAACTGCAGGCCCTTCGCGGTCAGGATCTATTTGGAAAGGACGCCGCAGACCTTTGCTTGGTCCCCAATGTGAAAGTTCCACACAAGTTCCAAGCGCCTGACTTTGAAAAATACAAGGGTAACTCTTGCCCTCAAAGCCACTTAGTGATGTACGCTCGGAGAATGTCAGCTTAGAAAAAGAACCAGAGACTACTGATTCACTACTTTAAGGATAGTTTAACCGGTGCCGCATTAAAATGGTACTTGGGTTTAAACTGCGCCACGATCGGCACTTTCAGAGATCTTGGCGCTGCTTTCGTTCAACAATATAAATACAATTTGGACATGGTACCAGACAGAGATCAACTCAGATCGATGTCACAAAAGAACAAGGAAACCTTTAAAGAGTATGCTTAGAGATGGCGTGAAATTGCCGCTCAGATTTGTCCACCTCTTGAGGAAAAAGAGATGACAAAGATCTTCTTAAAGACCTTGAGCTCATTTTACTACGAAAGAATGGTCGCCAGTGCACCCAGTGACTTCACCGAGATGGTGGGCATGGGAGTTCTTCTTGAGGAAGCAGTCTGAGAAGGACGTTTGGTTAAAGACGCTGGATCATCAAGTAGTACAAAACGATACGGTAGTGCTCTCCCTAAGAAGAAATAGCAAGATATTGGGAATATCTCTCTGAGAAAGAAAAGGCGACGTTACCAACCAGTAGCAGCTATAACTCCTGCTATCAATCTCGCGCCTGTTCCTACGTATCAACCTCAGGTTACCCAGAGCCAACCTAATCAACAATCTCTTCAGCAGACTCGTCCGTCGTACAACAACCGTACAAGGCGACCACCAGGGTTTGATCCTATACCCATGTTGTACGCAGAATTGTTTTCGTTACTACTAGTCAAGGGGCATGTCCAAACCAGGTCTCCTCTTACAGTACCGGAAAATCCGCCTTTTTGGTTCAAAACGGATCAGACTTGTCCTTACCATCAAGGAGGACCATGGCATAACATAGAAAACTGTCTCAGTTTCAAATCTGATGTGCAAAAGCTTGTTAGGAGTAGGGTCTAATCTTTCAAAGATACGAATCCGAATGTTCTCACAAACCCGCTGCCTCAACACGAGAAAGCTGCAGTCAATTTGATAGAGGGAGAGTCTAACAACACCTATCAAATTCACGATGTACTCTTGTTAACGGCCAACTTGGTCAAGATGCATTGTAGACAGAGTGGATATGGCCATGTTCCACCTCATAATTATCACCAGTGTGATATCTGCTCTAAAAATAATCAAGGATGTTCTGTGGTGCAATCGGCTCTATAGGAACAATTGGATCTCGGATGGATCCAAGAGCATCGAGTTCGTGGAGTCAACATGACCTATACGAATTCCAACATCATTCAGAACCACGACGTCTGTGCAATGAATGTTAACTTGGTGACAATGAACTCAAGGCAAAGCCAGTATCATAATCTGCTGCGTCACGATTATAATTCCTGCCTGACTTGCTCAGTAAACAAACAAGGATGCTCTTTTGTACAAGAGGCCCTCCAGTGTCAGATGGATCTTGGATGGATCCAGGACTACCATGATAGGAATCCCTATCAGATCAACATGATTCAAATCTTCGATATTCGCTTGATGAATACCAGCTTGGTAAAGTTACATGCCAGGCAGGTCCAACTCGGTTTTCTCACTTCACATGATTACCAGAACTGTAAAGGATGTTGCGAGAGTAACCAAGGGTGCGCTCTCTTTCAGGGAACTTTACAACACTTGTTAAACCACTGATGGCTTCCAATCTATCTGGATGAAGACACGCAACAAATTAGTGTGCATAATGGAAACCCTACTCGGCGTCAAAATCAGGATGTCCGATCTATGGAAACAAACTTGGTAAGGTTGCACTGCATTCAAAGCGGGCGTGGCCAGGTGCCACTACACTACTATGAACGTTGTAGAGTCTGCTCGGAGAATAACCAAGGATGCTACCTCGTGCGAGCAGCTCTCCAAGGTCAGTTGGATCGCAAGGAGATTCACACATACCTAGCTTCGGGGTCCATTGACTGGATGCCAGACTACTTCGCAGATTAAATCAGAGACGTGGTTGTAATCTCTGACCCTGAGAGGAACAAGGATGTTTGTACCATCATCCCTCTACTGGACGAATCAAAGGTTCTTAGCAAGGAACTGATTGAAGTTACTTATGACAGTCATAAAAATCAGAAGGCTCCTGTAGTTATCTATTTGCCGGGACCAGTGTCGTATGAATCAGCTAAGGCAATCCCTTACAAATACGGTGCAACGATAATTGAGAATGAAAGGGAAATTCCATTACCCTTCGTCGTGAATATTGCAGACATCATTCGTGTAACACGGAGCGGTTGAATCTTCAACCGAGGAGTTGGAGAACCTAACAAAGAAAAGGAACTTCAGACGGAAGTTCCTAATCCTCCAGTCGGTCAGTCTAGTGATCCCGACCTTTCAAACAACAAAGATGAGATGCTGAAGCTCATCCAAAGGAGTGAATACAACATTGTTGATTAGCTGTTACAAACTCCTTCAAAGATCTCAGTGCTATCACTTTTACTCAGTTCTGAAGCCCACAGGGAGGCTCTACAGAAAGTCTTAGAGCAGGCCTTTGTGGAACAGGATGTGTCAATACGACAGTTCGATAGCATCATCTCTAACACCACTTCCTGCAACAACTTAGGATTCAGTGATGAGGATTGGCCAATGGGGGGCAAAAGTCACAACATGGCGCTCAATATCATAGTTAACTGCCAGGACGATGCTTTAGCCAGCGTACTAGTAGACATAGGATCGGCCATCAACGTTATGTTGAAGTCCATATTAATGTGACTATCATTCAAAGGACCCCCAATGAGGGGCAGTGAGGGCATCGTCAAAGCATTTGACGGGTCTCGGAAAGCAGTTATCGGCAAAGTCGACCTTCCCATAACCATCGGTCCTCACACTTTCCTAATCACTTTCCATGTCATGGATGTTCGGGCAGCATACAGCTGCTTATTAGGAAGACCTTGGATACACCAGGCTGGGGTAGTCACTTTGACACTGCACCAGAAACTGAAGTTCGTCAAGAACGATCAACTCGTCACGGTCTGAGGAGAACAAGCCTTGCTCGTGAGCAACTTGTCATTATCTACTTGGGTAGAACCCGAGGAGGTTGTTGGAACTCAGTTCCAAGCACTGTCGGTGAGCAATGAGAATCAATCAGAGAAAGGAACCTCGATTTCCTCGTACAAAGATGCTCTCGAGGCGATCAAAAGTAATAACACGAAAGGGTGGGGACAACTTGTCATTCCCACTGATAATAAAACAAAGAAGGGTCTTGGTTTTTCTTTAACCTGTACCCAGACTGCTACCCACGATGAAAGTCTTCATCCCATTCAGGACTTCTTCCACAGTGGAGGTTTCCTTCACCCAGTGTCTCAAGTAGTCCATACCATCAACGAGGAGGATCCCTCCGATACGGATGAGGAATGGAAGTCCTATCTTAACAAGGACGGTTATAGGTCTCAGGAAGAGGTGCCTACGCCATTTTGCTATCCCGCACAGAGTCCGAGATTTATACCCAGGCCAGACGTCGAAATGATATATGGAGGTTGTGATCCGGAAGGATGTCGTGCTCCGCCAAATTCATTAGAGGAAGACACTCCGATGAAATACAACTTTGACCACGATTATTATGGCCCAATGGATGGCTTGCTTATCTGGAAACTGTACCCAGGAGACTTGGGGCAAGAAAATCACCCGAACAATGAAAATCAGCTGAGCATCATTGAACAGAATACTTGTGTCCCCACCATCTCATGGGATCAACACTCAGGTCGTTCAGAACCTATCCAGTACGTCGATGAATTGGCAAAGCTAGTCAGACTAGAATTCATCAACTATGCTTTTCCCGAGGTCAACGTTATCGAGAGAGATGACTCCTCCAGTTCCAAAGAAGTGTGGGACACATTGGGACAACCGAGTGGAAAATACGACTTCATGGTCAAATACACTGTTCCTGATAGCTCTCGTATCAGGTTCGAAGACATCCAGCCTACTGGATGGGGAGATTTACCTGAGAAAACAAATACTGTGCAAAATACAACAATGGAATCCTCCTACGACAACTCTGCCTGGGACACAGATTCCAATGATCCTGCTCCGCCAGAAATCAGCGTTATTTCTGAAGACAAATCAAGGAAGATACCAGACTTTGTGATTCACCGAGGAGTTCGCCGCCAATGGGTTGATGTCGATGTTCCGAAGATTGTTCTTAAGTCAAAGTAATTGTCGTCTTTAACCTTTCACCCTGCCCAGGTGAAATGAATGTTTTGATAGGGCTCGCTTTCTGTAAACATCCCTTTTCGCTTCGCCCAAAGCGACAAAGTTTTCTTTTATAGGGCTGTAGTTTCAAGAATTGACTTGTTCATAAAAAAATAACGCCGTTCTGTAATTTTCGCAGTTATTGCTATTTTCTCTTTTCGCTTTTCAGAAAATGGTAATCCTAGAAAACAACTCAATAATAAAAACAAGTAGTTTTTCAAAGAAAATACACTGCACACACTCTTGCATTCTCTCTATCTCTTCTAAACACAAATCATCACGTCATGCAGATTGCTTGTTTTAAACCCCGTTGAAACATACGATCCGATGCCTTCTCCCAACTTTGAGTTCCCGGCATTTGGGGCTGAAGAAGAAGTTGAAAACGAAATTCCAGAAGAGATATCCCGATTACTCAGACTAGAGGAAAGGTCCATTGAACCTCACAAAGAGCCGTTGGAAATGGTCAACGTGGGTTCAAAAAAAGAGAGAAAAGAAAGCAAGATTGGGGCACTGCTCAGTCCAACTGTCAAAGAAAGTTTGACAAAGCTTCTCAAAGTGTTTCCCGATGTATTCACTTGGTCCTACTAGGACATGCCAGGGTTGGATACCAGCATCGTGGAACATCACTTACCGTTGAAATCGGAATGTCCACCAGTGAAACAAAGACTGAGACTGACTCATCCAGACATGGCCATCAAAATCAAAGAGGAGGTACAGAAACAGATTAACGCGGGCTTCCTCGCCACGTCTGAATATCCACAATGGTTAGCCAACATCGTACCAGTTCCAAAAAAGGACGGAAAGGTCAGAATATGCGTGGACTACCGGGATCTGAACAAGGCTAATCCAAAGGACGACTTTCCCTTACCACATATTGACATGCTGGTTGACAGAACAGCAAAGTTCAAAGTTTCTCCTTCATGGATGGGTTCTCGGGCTATAGTCAGATTAAAATGGCGCCGAAAGACATGGAGAAAACTTCGTTCATTACCCCATGGGGTACCTTTTGTTACAAGGTAATGCCGTTCGGTTTGAAGAACGCCGGGGCAACCTATCAAAGGGCCATGACTACTCTGTTTCATGGCATGATACACAAGGAAATTGAGGTATATGTCGATTACATGATTGCAAAATCTAAGACAGAAGAGGAGCATGTGACCCACCTGTCAAAACTATTCGAACGGTTGAGAAAGTACAAACTCCACTTGAATCCCAACAAATGCACCTTCGGTATCCGTTCAGGGAAACTCTTAGGGTTCATCGTCAGCCAGAAAGGAATTGAGGTTGATCCTGACAAGGTCAAGGCCATTCAAGAAATGCCTTCTACGAAAACTGAAAAACAAGTCATAGGATTCCTGGGACGTTTGAACTACATCTCCAGATTCATATTCCTTATGACCGCAACATGTGCGCCGATTTTCAAATTACTCAAAAAGAACCAGGACTGCGTTTTGACAGAGGACTGTCAAACCGCCTTCGACAGTATCAAGGAATACCTATTGAATCCGCCAATTCTGTCACCTCCAATGGAAGGAAGACCACTGATCATATACTTAACAGTCTTGGAAGACTCCATGGGCTGTGTACTTGGCCAACAAGACGAAACCAAAAGGAAAGAGTCTGCCTCTATTATTTGAGCAAGAAATTTACCGACTGCGAGACTCGGTACACTATGCTTGAGAAAACTTGTTGCGCTTTGGCTTGGGCAGCCAAACGTCTTCGCCAGTACATGATTCGTCACACCACTTGGTTAATCTCCGAAATAGGTTCAATCAAGTATGTCTTTGAAAAACCTGCTCTCACGGGAAGGATTGCCCGTTGGCAGATGTTGTTATCAGAACACGACATCGAATACCAAGCTCAAAAAGCTGTTTAAGGAAGTATTTTAGCAGATCATTTGGCTCATCAACCGATTGACGATCAGGAATCAATCGGGTTTGACTTCTCAGACGAAGATGTCATGTATCTAAAAATGAAAGACTTCAATGAACCGCTACCTAGTGAAGGGCCAGAACCAGGTTCCCAATGGGGACTTATCTTTGATGGAGCTGTCAATCATTACGGAAACGGAATTGGGGAAATCATCATAACACCTCAGGCTACCCACATTCCTTTCACCGCCAGACTTACAGTCAAGTGTACAAGCAACGAGGCCGAATACGAAGCTTGTATCATAAGTCTCGAGGAAGCGATCGATTTGAGGATCAAGAACTTAGATGCATATGGCGACCCAGCCCTGGTTATCAATCAGATCAAAGGGGATTGGAACATATACCAATCAGGGCTGATTCCTTACAAAGATTATGCAAGAAGGTTGTTACCTTTCTTCAACAGAATCGAGTTTCATCATATCCCTCATGAAGAGAATCACATGGCCGATGTATTAGCCACTCTCTCTTTCATGATTAGTGTAGATCAATGGAACGACCTACCTAAGATCGACACAATGCGCCTTGAAAGGCCTGCTTACATCTTCACGATTGAAGCAGTCATAGACGACAAACCTTGGTATCACGATATCAAATGCTTCCTTTAGAAACAAGAGTACCCACCTGGGGCACTAAGGAAGGACAGAAAAACCCTCAGAAGATTGGCTGGCATCTTCTTCCTGAGCGGTGATACACTTTATAAGAGAAACTTTGACATGGTCTTGCTCCGATGCGTAGACAGACCAGAAGCAAACATGTTGATAAAAGAAATTCACGAAGGATCCTTTGGCACTCATGCCAATGGACACACAATGGCGAGAAAAATTCTGAGAGCAGGGTACTACTGGTTGACCATGGAATCCGACTGCTACGAGTACATGAAGAAGTGTCACAAGTGTCAGATATACTCCGACAAAATCCATGTACCGCCAACACATCTAAAAGTTCTCTCCTCCCCGTGGCCTTTTTCCATATGGGGAATCGACATGATCGGCATGATTGAGCCCAAGGCTTCGAACGGACATCAGTTCATTCTGGTCGCCATAGACTACTTCACCAAGTGGGTCAAAGCAGCGTCATACGTCAATGTAACCCGGCAAGTGGTGGTCCGATTTATCAAAAGCAATATCATTTGCCGCTATGGTGTTCCGAGCCAGATCATTACAGATAATGGATCTAACTTGAACAATAAGATAATGAAAGAGTTGTGCGTAAAGTTCAAGATCGAACACCATAACTCATCTCCCTACTGACCCAAGATGAATGAAGCGGTAGAGGCGGCTAATAAGAACATCAAGAAGATCGTTCAAAAGATGGTTGTAACCTACAAAGACTGGAACGAGATGCTCCCTTTTGCTCTTCACGGTTATCGCAGATCTGTCCGCACTTCAACAGGGGCAACCCCTTTCTCTCTAGTATATGGCATGGAAGCAGTGCTTCCCATAGAAGTAGAGATCCCATCAATCCAGGTATTGATGGAAGCTAAGCTAACAGAATCTGAATGGTGTCAAAGTCGACACGACGAACTGAATCTGATCGAAGAAAAGAGAATAACGGCTCTATGGCACGGTTAGTTGTATCAGCAAAGAATGAAGAAGGCGTTCGACAAAAAGGTTCGACCTCGCGTCTTCAGTAAAGGAGACCTTGTGCTCAAGAAGATACAATCATTTCTCACTGATTTCCGGGGTAAATGGACTCCGAATTATGACGGTCCCTACGTGGTCAAGAAAGCTTTCTCAGGCGGCACCTTGAGACTTGCAACCATGGATGGAGAGGAATTTGCCTACCCCATAAATGTTGACGTAGTCAAGAAATACTTCGCCTAAAAAAAACGTCTCGGTGGATTGAAAACCCGAAAGGGAGGTCCAGGCAAAAATTAGAGACATGATCAAAAATCATCCCGGTGGGTTGGAAATATCAAAGTACAATCCAGGCAAAAGTTAGGGATAATGGCAAGTAACTACATCTGATCAGTTCAACTCCTCGGCAGTAATGCCATCCATCGAAAGAAAACTCCAATAAAGGTCATCTTCGACAGAAGCTCAGGATGTCCCGAATTCAAAGTTGGTAGAAGGATAGTTGTCGTTATGTTTCGATGTAGCCCTTTTCCCTAAAATTACCATTTTCAAACTTTGTAGATACTCTATGGAATCATGCGCTTGGCTAATTTCCATCCTATCAATAAAATTTGAGCCCTTGTGCTTTTGTTTGCAATTCTGATTTGTTTTAGCTTTACAGAACGACATTTTAACATGATCAACGGTTCTTGAAATAAAACAAAAATAAATTTACTCGTAAAATTTTTCTGTTTTTAATAAAGATGGCAAATTCTTTTGACTGTTGAACATCGAAAGAACATCGATTGCGTCTCCAAAAGTGTTCGAGCCTCAAAGTGCAGAATCAAAGTACTCCTTCTAAGCCAGTGCACCTAAATGAAGGATCAACTGTATCAGATACGACTTTCCCATCTGATACCCCCGGCAGAGTTCTTATCTCCTATACCCGACTAACGGTTGTCCCCGCAGGGACTATCTCTCCTAAGCAAGGCAAAATTGCTATCGTGAACCATTGATACTTTTCATCCCCCGCAGTGGCCGAGTATCCAGTCTTGTTCATCTACTAGTCTGTATGTCGCGTCAGTTTTGTCAGCATAAACATACATACATCATGCGTTGCTGATTTGCATTCACATTCATATTGCATCACTGTCAGTCTAGTCGGTCTTATCCCTTAGTGATAACAGTCCTCTCAATCAAGTTGTCAGTTCTTTCCTCGTCAAAAAATGTCGCGTCTGAACAATCTCTCTCCTCTAGCTTATTTCTGGATTAGAGTTGGTTCCTCGACCACTTTGATAACTTGAACCTCTGAAAGACTAGAGAACTTTCGACAAACATCACTCTTCGCCAGTGAAGATGATATCTCCGCTTTCCCAGATTAAGGAAAATCCCTAGACAAAGCCTCTTAATCAGAGATTCGGCAGTACGACAGTTTTTCTCCGAAAAATCCGCTGACGAAAAGGTCATCAGCACCTCAAAATTGGATCGCATCATATGGCATTTCTCCGAGAAGATCCCGAGAAAAGTATGATGCAACATCCCTAAGCAAAAGCAGTCTCTCAAGAGACTCGTTTTCCCCAAATAGAGTCGACAAATGGCATCTCCAACAGAGAAGTTTGTGCATCTCTACAACTCAGACGACTGGGTTCCCCAGCAAGTCGAACATCAGATCTTTTTCTATCAAATGGCATCTCCCCAGGAAAATTCGGCGAGAAGTTTGAGGGAAATCGCTACACCTAGCGCCCTTTGTCAAGAAAGCTTATTGACAAAAGAAAATGAGACCAGTTCCTTGGTAGGAAACCAGGATCGAGGGGAAGTTTATTTCAGAAACTGAGACCAGTTCCTTGGTAGGAAACCAGGATCGAAGGGAAGTTTATTTCAAAAACTAAGACCAGTTCCTGGGTAGGAAACCAGGATCGAGGGGAAGTTTATATCAGAAACTGAGACCAGTTCCTTGGCTGAAGACCAGGATCGAGGGGAAGTTTTTACCTTTTCTAAGCATCATTGATTAGCAAAAGAAGAAGGATGCGTGAACTACCAATCTTAACCACCATCAAAATTTCGGGTATTCCGATATTTAATCCTCTTGCGCCCCGAATGCCCGAATACCTTCGCCATTCACAGCTTCGGGTCCAAGAAGATTAAATAGGGGCATATTTCATACCCCAAATTTTGACCACTAAGATTTCCCATCATTGTGCAAATCATCACCATAATATGGATAATTTATCATGCCTCATTAGTCTCCCCAAAGATGGGTGAGCATCCACTACAATCAAGCTTAGGGTTTAAAGCCCTCTCAGAGCTCTTAGACAAAGGATCAATCAAGGAATGACATGATCTTCAACTTGTCTAACCTCTCAAGCATTCACAAGGGATCAAGAGGACTCCCACATCAAGGATTAAGCATAAGGCTGCAACCTTCTAAGTGGATCAAGCCTCAAGATCGCCAGTGTCACCAAATTAGGGTTTTGGTCGACCAGGGCCTCCAGATGGAAATTTTCCCCTGGGCATGAGCCAATGCTTCAAAGCATAACTTGAATTACTCCATGGGATCTCATAGACCCCATCATTAAGTCAATTTAGCCTCAGGGGATGCATTCACTAAAAATCAGGAATTAGGGTTTCTTGACCTAATTTACCCCTAAGATGACTTTTGGGACAAATCACGAGCCAAGACCTCAAGAGATGATTTGAGGGTCCTGTAACACCCCAAAATTTTCCCTCTCTTTTTTCATATCATTTAGCATGTGTTTTCATTGCATTACATTGCTTTCAAGTCATAGAAAAATAAAGCATTCATCTTTGCATTCAGCATAGGGCATGTGATCAGTGGTTTTCAGAATATTGATCATCCAAGGCAAGAGAGCTAGATTCAAGGGTCTCCCAACAAGCCTCAAGAGTCTCTTGTATCATATATCATCTCATTTGATCCCACAAGTCATTGGAAGATGGGAATTCATCAAGAAGATTGAGCAGTCATCATCTCCTCTCAAAAGCAGTCAAAATTAGGGTTTGTGATTCAAGCAGTCTCTTGATGAAATTTTGGTTCAAACTTGATCTCAATGTTTTCTACATTATGTCAAGTATCTAAGGATGGAAGATTGCTCATTGGTTCATTTCAGAAGAGGTTCAATTGGTCAGTTGCTTGAGAATCAAGAAATTGGGGGAAAAGTCAACTGTGCAAAGGAAAAAGTCAACTCCTGACTTTTTAAGGTCAAAATCATGAAATTCAAGTTACATATGTTCATCGGACAAGATTTGATCAAGAAATGTCAAGAGAATCATCAAAAATCAAGAATTGTACAAAGTTTCAAAAATTTAGAAACTTAGGGTTTCCAAAAATGGAAAGTTTGGACCATTTTGCACTACACTTCAAGGCATTCTTTCTTCAAGATAAAAACTTCAAACTTCAGGCCTAAGTTGAGCCAATTAAAGATCACATTCCAAGCTTCAAATCCATATAAAGAACTCTTCCATTGGATCAAAATTGAGAGAGTTATGATCAATCAAAGTGGAGCAAAATCAAGGCAAATTTCAAGTCATGGCAAGGCAAGTTCAGGCCTCCAGGCCATAATTTCATCAAACAGTTGGTGTGCCAAATGTCAAGCTACTTTTCTCCATCAAGAAGGCTTCAAATGAAAAATTGGTGAACATCAAAGTTGTTCATCTCCATGTCCTCTTTAACTTTGTTGTTGGGCATTTTTTCATTTGAACAGGTTATGAGGGTCATATGGTTGCCTAAAGTTGGTGGTCTCACACTGAAAATTTACAAGGCCATTGTCATGCATCCCATGCAGGTTGGCACGCCCATGAAACCAGTTGTGTTCCCTTGTGTTCTAAGCAACTTTTCACCACTTTAGAGGCATTGTTTTACTTGGATCCAAGCATCAATCTTGTTCTACATTGTCTCATCTTTCCATAGCCATCAAAAACTCCCCATTTCATGCATCCAACACAAAGAATTCCACCCTCAAACATCCCTAATTTCATTGATGTTTTGCTACAAAAAATAAGATGATGTTTGACATTGTTTGTTGTTGGGTCAGCTTGTTTGCACGCATAAACACTTCCCACCAGCCACCTTTTACTTCTTTTGGACAAACACAATCCTTATACATACATGACATGCCATGCTATCATACATCAAAGAGGAAAGTGGAAACTTGTTCTACAATAGTTAACGTCTTAACCATACCTATATAAGCTTCTTTAGCAGATTTTAGAAGGAGGATTCTTCATTTGTCAATCTCACACTTTGAACTCTCAAAATCTCTCTTTGAAATTTGCTCTCTCTCGAAGCTTCCACATCCATTTTTCTTTGCACTTTCCTCACACATCATCAACAAACTTTAATGGAGCATTGAAGAAGAGTGTTGCTGCATCATTGAATCTTCATCAGCTTCAACCTTCTCTCTGAATTCTCAAGCAATTACAAGTTTTCTCAAGCCTTTATTTGGCTCCTTATGAAGTTCAAGGATCAAGGAAGCACCTATGGTATTCTTACAACATCCATCTCATCAAGTTCAGGTTTCATCATCTTAACTTTTTTTCTCTAATTCAAGCTATTTTGAGTTCATTTTTGCTTGTCTGAAGTTTAGTAGGAACTATCTGCATCTCCGGCTAGTGATAGGCACCTTAGGTGCTTAGATTCAAAACCTAGGGCAAGACTTCTTGGATTCGAATCTGTTTGTGTGTGCGTTGTTTGTAAGTTTTGAGCATGGATCTATGACCTACATGACTTCCTAAACAATTTGATGTGCATTTCTTAAATTTCTGGAACGTTTGTTAAGATGTAGTCGCCGGAGGTGGCCGGAGAAGATGACCGGAGGTCCTTCTCCGACCGGTGAGATTGAATTAGGGTTTAATCTTCAGTTTAAAACGTGGCCATTGGATCTTTGTGAGTGAACGGCTAGGATGTTGCCAGCGAATAAATGAGAGAGTGTCTCTCTCACGTGCCTCTTTTCTCTCTCTGAATGCTTGCATGTGTCTGCGTGCGTATTAATTATCATGTGCTTGCCTTGTGATACATTGGATCTGATTACTTTTTTTGATTGATCTTTGTGACTGCATCTAATGGCTGTGAGTGAGTCAAATGCTTGACTGAGTGTACACCTTAACCGCACACACGCGCGCCCTATTTGGACTTGGATCATATTGCTATCTGAACCCCCTCATCTTGAGCCCAATCACTTTTTCAACGTAGCTTTTACTCTGCTTGCACCCCTCTCCTATTTTCATTCTATTTTTAACTAGCGGGATACCCGTGCCTTCGCACGGGTACCCGTCGGTGTGACGCGCATTTGTCTATATTTAAAATTTGAAAAAAATTAATAGAATTAATAAGAATTAGTAAGTATAAAAAATATAATTTATATTTTTTATAAAAATAGAATTAATAACCGCAGACACCGATTGATATTTTTTATAAATTTATTTATCAAATAATTTATAAAAATATTTTTATGAATAAAAAATTTGTTCTCAATTATATAAGTATTTGGATCATTTATACACTTTTTTCCATATATAAAAATAAAGTTCAATCTAAAATATTAAAATTTTTCCCGTGTATAAAAAAATTTGTCGCGTATGCTTTTCTATATATTATCAATGACTTCATTTTCCCTGTTTCATTAATTCAGTTTTTACCGTAGCTATATATTTTCTATTACAATCTTCTAATTTATGTAAGTATTATTAAAAATATCTCTTTTGTGAGATACCCATAAAGATCATAATTAAATAACAAAATTTTAAATAATTAACGATTTTTGAAAATAAAGTTGAAATTTCAAGTATTGGTATTTGACTCATTTCAAGAATAAAATGTTAAATTTATCAATATTTTTCATAAATATTTAATACATAATAAAATATATTTAATTATATTTATACAATGGATATGAACGATACATTTAAAAAAAAATTAAAAAGTTTAGTTTAATCCATTTAAAAAAATAATTTAACTCAAAAATCAATTATAAATATCATATTTGGCTAATATGTACGATAAATTTAACCAACCAAACAAATATATAATACAAATACAATCCTTCATAATAATTTACAATAATGTATAAATATAGAGATATTTATATATTATAATAGAATTTTTTTTGGGTAAAAATAGAAAGATTATTTACAATATTGTACTTTTTATTGGGTAATAAATTATTATAAATAGTACTTATAAATTATTACAATTTTACAATAAAACAATTGTTCATAATAATTTACAATAGTGTATAAATATAGAGATATTTACACATTCTAATAAAAATTTATGTACAAAATTATATTTTTTATTTGTATCGATCTACAATAAGTCTTGGATAATAAATTATTATAAATAGTACTTATCATTTATAATTTATTTATCATATAAAATTTATTTATCATTGGCATCATTGCCAAATGAAATATTGATCTGGTTGAGTAAAAAAACAACATTTATATTTATATTAATATATTTTTTTAATATGTCATCGTATTAATTTATGAATTTTCCTTTTTGAATACAATGATAATATATATGTTAGTAGTAAATATATTTCAGATAATTTTATAATTATATTGATGTTTTAATTAATGTATTAATTATTTTTGATATAATGACAATAAATATTTGTATATTATTTTGAATAGTTGTTAATATTATAATGTTGAGTTTGAACGTTAGAACTGTCGATGTTCTATTAGTAGGTTTTATATTTAGAATGGTTGTATATTTACGTTTAAGTATATATATTTTTTTAATTATATAGATAAATATATATTGATCAATGATGACCTTGACCCGTTAATATTTTTGTTTTTTGTTTATTTTTAAATAATGTTATATTTTGTGTTAAGATTCTTTTTAAGTTATTACATTTTAGTTATTATAAATAATTACTGAAGTGAGTGTTAAATTTTTTTTAAAAGTTATTACATTTTAGTTATTAATACAAAATAATTAAATATAATTAAAATTAATTATACAACATAATGAAATATAATTAAATATACAACACAATAAAATAATTAAATATACAGGTCCATTATTTTTTGGTATTTACCCGTATTAAATTTGTTTTATGTTTTTTTTTAAAAGCCAAATATACAGGTCCAAATATTTTCTAATAACTTGTATTGTGTCATAAGACACTATTTTCTTATATATTATTTTGTTTTAAAAATTTAAAATTTGATAAAACTGCTAATTGAAAAATATTAGTCATAAAAGCATTTAATCAAATCAGAATGTTGGCTAAGTAAATATTCTCAAAAAAAATTTTAGTATGTATCTTGTTTCTAACTAATGAAATTAATTTTGTTAATATTTTAAAAGTTATTAAATTTCATTTATGACACATTTCAAAATTATTAGTATTTAATAATGTTAATTCTTAATAATATTTTACCCTAGTTATTTGATTCTCTTATCAGAGCACAAGGAATTAATTTTGATGTTATAAATTAAAAATAAAACCCTTGTAAAAATTTAACTATTATAATTAATTAAGAAGAGAGATATGCCAAGATTGTTAAATTAAATGGGTTAGAAAATTGAAAAGCATTGATAAGAGATATGGTAAGATTGTGAAGATGTTAAAAGATAACATTGGGAATGGAAAAGGAAGATGAAAATACGAATGATTTGACAATCAAAGCTATTCAAAAATTAAATTGTATTACTACCTCCGTTCTTTTTTAAGTGTCATTTTTTGATTTTTTACACATACCAAGAAAGCTAATCAACATTACTACTTTTTATATAATAATTATTTTTTTACCTATAATACCCCTACTTATTTATTACATTTATTTTACTTTTTCTCTCTCTTCAATAAATACATAGGGGTAATTTTGATAAAAGTGCAATCAATACTTCCTTGAACTTAACAAGTGACAATTAAAAAAAACAAAAAATTATTCTAAAAGTGACACTTAAAAAGGAACGGAGGGAGTATAAATTATGTGATATTTGAGTCAGTCTTTCACATCTTTTCAATATAATACACTGCCCAATACAAAATATTATTATTTCTATTTTCCAACAACTTTACATTTAAATATAATATTGTAATCACAATATACTTTCTATACTTTATAAGCATTGACTGACTAAGGTAACCCATTTCATTTGAAGAAGCGCTTAAAATATTTTCCCTTGCTTCAACACCATCTTCTTGTATTAAGATGTACAACCCAAGCAAGCTACGCAACCAGGAAATCCCTCAAAATTAGATCATTTCCAGTAATCATGTCATTATCTGAAGCATGAAAAGAAGTCAACAACATTTCAAATTGATACCATATATTTATAAATCTCCAGTACACTGAAGAAAAATATGTATACAAGTTGTAAACACAGCATGATTATAAACACATCATGATTACACCAGTAAAACTTATAAAAAAAATGCTTACTTCCAATACTATTAATCAGCTACCCTTGCCAACCCACAGTCCTTCTTGTATCCTAATGCCAAAGCATGTGTCAGTTTGTGGTATCATCCTTACATCATTCCCACAACACCAATTGCAATTGTTCTTTAATCACACAATTTTAAGAGCTGAACAACATGTGACAAATAGTGCCAAATCAAACCAGCATAACTTTTCTGATGGTTGAATCAGAGGCAACACCATAAACACATCACAACTCACGCAAAATACGCGTAGCATCCGAAACATGTTCGAATATATCAGTGATTTTCTTTATCGCAACAATTCTGATTCTGAACCGCTATTCAAACCTTGAAGCCAAACCACAAACAGAACTTATATTCTACTTACAACGTAACAAATTATGTATATTGCCTTGGAACTTATATTTAAACGGCTGCCGAAAAATGCTCTCGTCACAGTTTTCCTGTAAAGTCAGAGGAAAAGATTTAAGGGAAAACTCTAACACGTTTTGCAAGACAGTGCTAATCAGTATATAGAAGAAAAAAACTCTATAGAAATATGTATATGTGTCTATCTTAAACGAATGTTATGATAATCACATTTTCAAAACCTCTGCATAATAACTAACCTTAAACTCATTTTTTCTGCACTTGACATCCCCGATAGCGAGTTTTATCTAAATCACAAACAAATTATAGTTAGAAGCAAAGAAAGTTTTAAGACCATGCTACTATAATATAAACCAAATTCAAACTATCACATTTGGATTATGGCTATAAAAGTGTTTATATATAGTTTAGCAGTTACAACTTATTTTTCAAGGAAGAAATTTGTTCTATTTCATTTCCATGTCAGCGGCAGTAAATTGAAAGTAGAACAAACAACATATAATAAAGAATCCCATAAACCAAATTACTCTACGACACCCACTCCTAAAAATATTCATTGACTCGTCACTTACCCTGCCTTAAAAAACAGCCGGATCTTTAGCATCGGTGTTGAAAGCTCAGCCAAGCTTAACTATAAGAGGTGGTGCAGCTGAACCAAGTACGAGCTCTTACATTTATCTGCAACAAGACAGAAAATGTCGAAAGTATGAAAAGCGAAAATGACATACTTGGAAGCAGATTCTCTAAAATTGTTTTTTGAGAATTTCCATTATGCAAATAAACATTCAAACACAAAGAAACAAACACAATGAAATGGATTAGATATAAAATCAATCACTATTTTCACTGAACATTTTAAGTATTTGTAACATACTTGGAACACATAAACAATGATGAGCACATAAAATGCTATAACAAACTGTTAATTATCAACCATAAAATTTGAAGTACAAAATTGCATAAAATGAGATGAACACATACTTGGAATATCATTATAAATTCGCGCCGGAGTTTGTCAATATTGTGCCGTATATGTCATAAACAATAAAAAATTGGTTCAGCAACAGAAAAATAACCCACAAAAATAACCCAAAGTTCAAAAACTAAACAGATCAAGTCTACCTGAAGAAGTTAATAACAAAACATAAATTGATAAAGTCATACATATACGTTTTCGAATCTAACCACCACGACACTCGTTGTTGGAAACCCGTATTAGAGAGAACCTGCTGAACAGTGTCTACTCCCAAATATAAAACCTAACCAAACAAAGTCAAATAATCTGGAATGAATATCCCACTGGTACAACCTTGGTATTAATAAGAAAATCCATGAACATCAAAGATAAATAAAAAAGAAAAACAAAAAACAAAGCAAATGATAAACAGAGGGAAAATTGGGAAGAAAGGAAAAAAAAGAAAAAACTCATATCCTTTTTGGATTTCAGATTCGGTTGTTCCACAAGAAGACCTTGCAGATCTGATGGCTTTATGGAGGCTTTTTCCCATAGGGTACGATTCTGCAACAAAATGAAAAGAAAAGCATGAATCGCGTAACAGAAACAGATAATCGTATGTGTGAAAAAAACATAACATCTGGGTTGAAACATGAATAACGAACAAAACCCACCATGCCGGACGCTAACTCGTTGAGTTCGGTAAGCTTCATAGATAAATCGACATGGTTGTAGAAACGTGGATGAAGAAGACAACATTTTTTTGGGAATGATGGAGAGAAAGGCGAGTGAAGAAGAAAGACTTTTTTTTGAAATGGAAATGGGTTTAATTGAAGAAGAAAGGTGAGTGAAGAAGAAAGAGAATTAATTTGAAAACCAACTTTTAGAAAAAAAAGAAAAATGTGATAGATTGTAATGAGAAAATCAGGGAGGTTGGAGAAAGCATCCACGTGGCAAACTGTGGAGACAGGAAGGGCATATTTGAGTTTTCCAGAGGCATAACCTTTCTTATATGGTAGATTTCTTTTTCATACTGTTTTGATTTCCTTTTATTAAAAATACTAATTCAACTCTAAAAATTCCAAATAAATTCACATGTTATCTTGACACATAAAAATAATTCTCTATTATTTTTAATTCTGATTTTATTAATTTTTTCTTATATTTTCAGAATTTATTTTTAATTTCCTTTTAAATGATGTCCTTCATTGATACTTGACCTTTCCCATTTCATTTCTCTTAACTCATACAATCTTTTGCTTTCATTCTTTTTGCACTTGTTAAATAACATCTGAAAGCATCTAAAAACATTTTTATTTTATTTTTAAAGTCATTTTATCTTAGTTTTTGATGTTCATATTTGAGCTTCCTTTGGATGTGTTTCAATGAGACTTTGTGAGATCTTTTGATCATGTTTCTTTTTGAGTTTTGCCATGAGTTTTTGACATGTCTTTAGCTTCTGAATTAGGTTGGTTGAGACCTATGTTCATTTTTTTTCTCATGTGATTTGGTAATTGTTTGATACCTTGCATTTGAAGCAACATTTGTACATATTATTCTACTTCCCTCTAACATGATTTTGATGAGGCACTTGTGCCACCTTATTATGCTTGCCTTTGTGTGAGATTATGTGGTTTGTCTAGAGGATTATAGGTCCTTCTTGGTTCATTTTTAGGTCATTATGACTTGTGTTTACCATTGATGTGTGTTTATGCATTTTAGCTTGCATTTTTGACCTAATTCCACATCTCATTTCTTCTTGTGCTCTACATGGTTTGTGTTTGCATTGTGTATGCCATTTCACTCATGTCATTTACATATCATCAATTGTATGCTACTGTTCTATATGTACTCATAATCATTTCATATGTCATGCATCTTTAACATGCAAATTTGTGCATCTAGTTGAAACTTGTTTCTCTCCTTTTCATTTCTTCTTCATCTATTTTCTTTTACTTGAATCATTTCATCCATGACTTGTATGATTGCTCATATGCATTATAAGACATTTATAAATAATGTATACTTCTGACCTTGCCATTTCATTAAGCATAAATACATGTTCATTTTGCATTTTTATTCATCTTTCATCATCTACGTCCATGATGCATTTCTTTGATGTTTAAGACATTGTTTGTGCAAAGTTTGCTTGTGTTTGGTACCTTAACCTTAGGGGGCTTTCTTAGAGTATAAGTTCTGACCTTGAGTATTTCTCAACCTTTAGGACCTTTGTTCTTTAGTCCTTAACTTGTTTGATCTTTACTTGTTATTCTTTCTTTATTTCTTTACTTGCAAATTGTTTTTGCTAACATTTTCAGGGGCTAATTGTAAGTCAAGTGTGTGGGTGTGCACCCACATACAACCTATTCTTTCATCTCTTTTAAGCTTTCAATTTGTGTTTGTGATAAGCATCTAATGCTTTGTTTGTTCAATCTCTTTCATCCCCTTTGAGTTCTTAACTTAACTTCCATCTTGGAAGTAAGTTAGAACTCATTCTTCTTCTCTTTTCTTTTAGAGTTAGGTTTCTAAACCACACTTAACCATTAGGAACATCTATGTATGATAACTTTAGGGTTTGAGTCTTAGTCTCCCTCATTAGATTTTACCTTTCTTAACCTTTGAGTCTCTCTTCTTCTCATCTCAAAACAAAAAGCAAAAACACGTAATAAAGGCATAACCCATATTGCATTTGACCCTTTCATGTGAGAATAAGATAGTGAGGGGTCTTCCACCACTTTCTTAGAATGTTTAGCATACGTCCCGTCTTAGGTCGATATGCGAGGTATTCGATCCTACGTGAAAGACTTAAATACAATATGTGTTGTAAACACAACAATAATCAAAACACTTCATCTTGAAAGATACGAAAACAAACTAATAATTCTCTTCTCATCTCCTTCATTCTATTCCTTAAGGACTCGTCACGTCCGTTCCATCGCAAACAGGTAACGCCTAAGTCTCCCTACAGCGAGCTACAACACCTAACTGCTGGGACGCGCACTCTGACGTTTCCATTAAAAAACACATACAAAGCAACCCTTGTTGAGGGGAACTACGTCGCTCTGATTCTCATGTTCCCGATGAGATACGTAGACAGTGGGGTAGGGCCTATTCGAGCACTTCTTTTATTTTCCCTACATTTGTTTCTCGTTCTCTATCATTTCCTTTTCCAGCATCTTTTCTATCACCCTTTGAGCAGTACTTCAAGCGTGGATCCCGTCGAGTACGATGGACGTGAAGGGGTGCGATAACCTTCCCTTCACGTAACCGACTCCCTTACCCGTTCTCTTTG
Source organism: Lathyrus tuberosus (assembly GCA_022829125.1). NCBI lineage: Eukaryota > Viridiplantae > Streptophyta > Magnoliopsida > Fabales > Fabaceae > Lathyrus > Lathyrus tuberosus. The sequence goes on along the minus strand of JALAZF010000616.1, from coordinate 1,843,016 downwards.
GTTCGCGAGACCTCGTTCTTTCCTTTCTCCCGGGTTTGTGCTGCATTACCTTTTCCTTTCTTTGGGATAAAAATGTCTGGCTGGAGACTCTTCTTTCTTTCTTCCGCGCCACTTTTGCGTTTGTACCTGGATGAAAATCCCGGGAGCGACAGCTGGCGACTCTGCTGGGGACCCTTAGGAGACCCAGAATCTCTGGTTCTTTAAGCGAGTCAGTCCTTGCGCTTGTCTGTTTTTCTTTCATTGGGTGTTTACTTTGATGTTGCATTTGTTGTTTTTACTGTATTTCTATTTACTATATTACTGTATTTAACGCATTTACTACATTACATATCATTATTATACTGGACTGTGCTGTGCTGGTTTTCTGTTTGGCGGGATGGGTATTCTGAGAGATAAGCCCATTACACAGGCTTAAGTACATACATAGGATTATAGTGGAAAGTAGTGTGACCTACGTAGCGTCTTGGTACGTATGGTTTACACGAAATTCACAACCAGACGAGGTTTTCTTGGGAGATGTTCTGATTTGCGCGTCTTGTGCATTTCGGAGTGTTAACCTAGAAAGCTGTCGACTCTGGTGACCGATCACTGAGGACCTTAGTGGAAACATCCCTCTTTAGTGGTGATAGTGGCAAACCATATTCTGTGGCAAACCCATTCGCACCCGAGGGCCCACTTTGGAACTTGCATAGGATGGCCTTTATTTTTGGGGAATTAGTGAATGTTCTCTTTGTTTGGCGATAGTACTGTACCCCGAGGGATGAATGTACTTTTGCTTCTCAAAATAGACAATCCGAAACTGAGGAACCACTATTCTAGTACTCACATGTGAGTATGGGCGGGTGTTTACAGGTTTGTAGGTGACCATGCCTCCCACATACCCTAATACCCTGATATTTTCACAGACAGATGATGTAACCTATTATAGTTAGTGGGTTTATATCTACAGTATTATTCTCAGATTTGTACAGACACCGTGCACATAGTCTAGCACAGACATAGAGCACGTTGATACCATGCCCTTTTGCATTGCATTATCATGTCATAACATTCATGTTTGTCATTTACAGGTGCTTATTACACTTCTGATTCCAATCAATGGGCTCGACAGAGACAGTTCTCAAGAGAAAAAGCAATGTTGCATATAAGTTCCCAGAACCTACTTTGTATTTACTGCATAAGATGATAGTTATGGATGACCCGGGTGTTCTTGTCAACTTCCAGAAGAAATATGGGAAATTGGTTGAGATGGTCCGCAGAATCACACAGTATGAACATGATGCTCTTCACACGTTGCTACAGTTTTATGAGCCTTCGCTGAGATGCTTTCTTTTTCCTGATTATATTTTGATGCCGACGTTGGAAGAGTTCTCATTTATTTTGGGAATTCTGGTTGAATCAGCAGTACCATTCTTTTCTGGTAGTCATCTTAACATAGAGGAGATTTCAGCTGCAGTACAGGTGAAATATTCAGTGCTAAAAGGAAGTGTGACTATCAAGAATGGGGTCAAAGGTTTTCACTTAGCCTTTCTTACCGGTCAAGCTCAAGAGGCTGCTGAAGCAAAGGATTGGGCGGTTTACTATTCCATCCTGGCTTTGTGCATATATGGCATTGTTCTTTTCCCTAATCAACAGGATTTTGTGGATATGCAGGCTATAAGAGTTTTTGTTCTCAAAAATCCGGTTCCCACTTTGTTAGGAGATTTTTACTACTCGGTGCACTTTAAGAATGAAAAAAGAAGGGGAGGATCTGTCAATTGTTGTACTCCACTTTTATCTCATTGGTTTTTGAAGCATTTACCTTAAACAAGCGCTTTTGTAGACACAAAAGATTCTTTAAAATGGTCCAAGCGGATAATGGGATTGACTGCTAATAACATTGTCTGGTTTGATCGTAAGTTGTTGGGAACAAAGATTATCACCAGTTGTGGGAACTTTCCCAGTGTGCCTCTAATTGGTAGGAAAGGGGGAATCAATTATAACCCGATCCTGGCCATTAGACAGTTTGGATACGTTTCCAGGTATCCTCCCACAGATCGGGATGTTGAGAAATTTTTGTTCTTTACAGGGACTGAAAAGGAGGAAATGCTGCGAGAAGTTGTGAATGCTTGGGCGCACCCGCGTAAAACAGGAAAAATAGTTTTTGGGAAAATGGATTGCAGATCTTATCCTGATTACAAAAGATGGATTGAAATAAAGGTAAACGAATTACTCTTGCCTTTTTCAAGGGAACTCCCTCTATATCCTGTAATGCCAGAGCAGCCTACCACAGTAGCCATCGAGGAGTTTGACAAACTGCAGAAGTTGGTGAAGGAGCTTCGGGTGGAGAATTTCGATCTGAGTAGTCTTCTTCAAAACGCTCTGCATGCGAACAAAGAGTTTGAGCATAAAGCCCAAGATGCAGGAAAAATCTTAGCTGCAAGAGAAAAGGATTTCACCGAAAGAGCTCAACATTTCCAAAAAATTAGTAAGGGTGCCGATGCTTCTACTCAAGCTCATAAGAAGACCAAACAAACTTTAGCCCAGACCAAGGACACGCTAGCCAAGTTTCAGCAAGCCTGGGATAAGGTTAGAATCGAAAATGCGGAGTTGTAGGAACAGCTAAAGATCAAGGATGACGAGCTCAAAAAGGCACATGAACAACAGAGGAAGTATCGGGAGAACCTTGGCAAAAGTCAAGAGCAATTGGAAAGCGCCAGAGAGGAGCTAAAGACTTCGAAGAAGGAACTTGAAGAGACTATGGCAGATATGGGGAAACTCAAAATGCAAGCTGGCATGAAAAGGCATAAAGGGGTCTGTGATGATGAAGCTCTCCTGATGCATATGGGTTTGCTGACTGAAGCTCTCACGAAAAGAGATGTTCTAATTAAGGAGTTAATTGAAAGACCAAATCATCAGCTCACTCGCATACTCTTCGAGGAGGTCAAGTATTCAAGTGAAAAGTTGAAGGATTTAGAGTTATCAGATTGACAGTTTTTCTTTCTTTCTCTTAATGTAGTTTTGTTAATGGATATCATCAGGCCTGTTGATGAATCCACTATTTTGATGTTTGTTGTTTGAACTCATTGTGGAATGCTATGCGTATGTCTGGTTCTTTTTTAATTGAAACAAGCAGTTTATTCAGAAATTTTCCTTTGGTAGTTATCTGTACACAAGCACATAGTCACGGCACGTCCCTTCATATCACGATTTTTGATCTTCAGATTTCTGTGGTTAAGATTGGAATCAGGATGTAAGGCACCTCGGAAATGATAAACATGGCATTTGCATTACATGGCATATCATTTTTGCATGACAGGTACTCGTTGCTAGTCCTCTAACCTTTATTTTGTTTCAGGCACTATAGCTGGTAACCACGTCCACCGATACGCAACTCGCAGAAACCAAGCTAAGATCATGGATCAGATGCAAAATGAATTGGCTGAGTTGAGGAACAGGATGGACCAGTTCATGACATTAATGACTGGTATGGCTCAAAATCAGGAAAGACTCAGGGCAATGGTCGAGCGGCCACAGGTAGAGGTGCAGAATGGCAATGGTAATCAGGCTGGTGTTAATGTAGGCGGTGACCCTCCTAGAAATACTGGGGTTCGTCAGGTTGTAGAAGATAACCAAGATGATCAGTTCACTCTGTTAGATGCTGAAGATGAGAACACTCGCCGATTCGACGAGCTCGCTGAAAAAATTAGATCCATTGAATCCCAAAACACTCTTGGTTTTGATGTTTCTAACTTAGGATTGGTACCTGGAGTAAGAATTCCACACATGTTCAAGCCACCAACATTTGACAAGTACAATGTCACTACTTGTCCTAAAACTCATCTCCAATCCTATGTGGGGAGGATAGCCGCTCATACTGATGATGAAAAATGTACTATTTCCAAGACAGCCTTACTGGGGCATCTAGAGAATGGTATATGAAGTTGAGCAGGAATTCTGTGAGGAACTGGAAGGAGCTAGCTCATGCTTTCGTCAAGCAGTATCAATACAATATGGATATAGCTCCAAACCATACTCAGCTGCAGAGTATGGCTCAGAATCCGAAGGAGAGTTTTAAGGAATATGCTCAAAGATGGCGCCAGTTGGCTGCCATGGTTCAACCTCCACTGCAGGACCGAGAGATGGCCGGCATGTTTATGGGTACTCTTTAGGGAACTTATCTTGATAGGCTGGCCGCCTGTCCTTCAACTGGGTTTGCGGACATTGTAATCGCTGGGGAAAGGATTGAAAGTTTGCTGAAGCTCGGAAAAATACAAGATGCCAGTGGTGCTAATTCTTCAGGAGCAAAGAAGCCTTTTGCTAATGGGCAGAGAAGGAGAGAAGGCGAGACAAGTGCTGTGTACAGAGGACGGGGAAAAGCACGTTCTCAGGCTTATCACCAAGTGGATATAGTGAGAATTCCAACACTACCTGTTCAGCAACAGCAGCCACAACAGCAGGTTCAACAACAACGACCATAGTTCCAACAAAGGTCTAGGCAGAGGGACCGAAAAATTGACCCTCTTCCTATGACTTACTCAGCATTGTTACCCCAGTTACTCCAACTGAAATTGGTCGAACTTTGTACCATGAGACCTCCTGTTGTTGGTAACTTGCCACCCAATTATGATGCTAATGCCCGCTGCGATTTCCATTCAGGTGCTCCGGGGCACACCACTGAAAAGTGCTGGGCATTTCAGCATAAGGTACATGATTTGATTGATGCCAAGGCAATTAATTTCTCAACTCCACTGAATGTGCTTCATAATCCCATGCCAGATCATAATGTGCCAAAGGTCAACGCCATCGAAGATGGGAAGGTTTTGAATTTGGTAACTGGTGTGAACAGGGTGTGGACTCCCTTGAGTATTGTGAAAGCTCGTTTGTTGAAGGGGCGGGTGTTCCCTGGATGTGAAGAAAGTTGTGTTGATTGTGAGAATCAGAGTAATGGTTGTGATAAACTGAAGGCCAACTTTCAAAATTTGATTGATGAGGGTTGTCTACAGTTCGATCAGGGGGACAAAAAGGACGATGATGTGTCAGCTGTTACCATTTATTTTACGCCAGCTGAAATTCAAGTGCCATCGCCTGCTGCTATCATTGTGCCTGATGTAGTGAGTCCTGTTACTATCACGGTACCAGGACCAGTTCCTTATACTAGTGAGTGGGCTATCCCATGGCACTACGGTGCAGATGTTTACCACCAAGGAGAAAAACAAGAAGTGGATACTCCAGCTGCGGGTAGTTCCAGTATTGACAATGTTGGAGGTCTTGGTGGCTTCACTAGAAGTGGACGCCTGTTTGCTCCACAGACCTTGAGAACTAATGCTAAAGCTGAGGCAGCAGCCAAAACCAAGGGTAAACAGGTGGCTACAGAGGAGGTTGTTATTCCTGAATCTGTGCAGAAAGGTACTTTTGAGAAAAAGTCGAGGAGTTCATGAGACTTATCAAAAAGAGTGATTATAAAGTGGTTGATCAGTTGAACCAAACGCCGTCAAAGATTTCTATCATGTCTTTGCTTATGTGTTCTGCAGCTCATCGAGAGGCACTTTTGAAGGTTTTGAATATGGCCTACGTACCTCAAGAGATTACTGTGAATCAATTGGAGTCTGTTGTTTCTAATGTCAATGCTAGCCATGGGTTAGGTTTTACAAATTTTGATTTGACTACTGAGGGTCATAATCACAACAGGGCATTACACATCACCCTGGAGTGTAAAGGGGCAGTATTATCTCATGTGTTGGTGTACACGGGGTCTTCCCTGAACGTGTTACCAAAGAAGGCCTTAATGGAGTTAGACGCTGACGGAATTATTCTAAGACCAAGTGATTTGGTAGTGAGGGCTTTTGATGGTTCGAAACGTTCTGTATTCGGAGAGGTGGAGTTCCCAGTAAATATCGGTCCTCAAGTGTTTAAGTGCGTGTTCTTCGTGATGGACATTCAACCCGCATATAGTTGCTTGTTAGGCAGACCGTGGATTCATTCCGCTGGGGCAGTGACATCTACGTTGCACCAGAAGTTGAAATATGTGGTTGATGGTCAAGTGGTTACTGTATGTGGAGAGGAAGATATCTTCGTAAGTCAGCTGTCTACCTTTAAGTACGTGGAAATGGATGGAGAGATCCATGAGATGCTGAGCCAAGCATTTGAGAAAGGAAGATAATGCTGGGGCAAATTAATGCCAAGGCTGGGGCAAATTAATTGAAGTCTCTGCAAAGGAAGATAAGTTCGGTATAGGCTATAATCCGTATCAGGCTACTGCAACAGAGCGCAAGGGGCCGATTACTTTCTACAGCAGAGGAGTCATTAATCCAAATCAGATGTGTGCTGCAAGTGAAGATGGCGTCGACAGTGATTGTGATCTCGACAACTGGGTGCGCCCGTGTGTACCGGGTCAAGAGCTTTGAAATTGGTTTGTTGAAGAAATTATTCAAGTTACTCTTCAAACAGAGTAATTTTCTTTGTTTTTCTCGGTTGCATGTTAAAATCTCAAGCTCTGCCCAAGGCGTGTAGATCCATTTGTAGGGCCTCATAATTGCATTTACAAGGTTTTTTTATCATTAATAAAGGACGTTTTGCATTCAAATTTTGTGTTCCTTGTCTTTCATTTTTATTTTTGCAGAAAAAACAATAAAATGGCAATGTTTTATTTTTGTTGTTTCTTTTTTCAAAAAGCTTCATTCTAAAATAAAGCATGAACCTCAATCATGCAGACTTAATCACCCGGATTTCATTGATAAAGATTCTGGTATGGCCAAGTATGACTTTGATAATCCAATCTATCAAGCCGAAGAGGGGGACGAAGAAGACTGTGAAGTTCCCGAGGAATTGTCCAGATTGGTGAAGCAGGAGGAGAGGGTCATTCAACCTCACCAAGAGACAATTGAGGTTATCAACATTGGTTCTGAGGACGCCAAGAAAGAGATTAAGATTGGAGCCAGTCTGCAGGCAGAGGTGAAGAAAGAGCTGATCAGTATGCTGCGGGAATATGTTGACATCTTTGCCTGGCCGTATCAATATATGTCGGGGTTAGATACATACATTGTTGTGCATAGGTTGCCGTTGAAAGAGGGTTGTCCTCCTGTCAAACAGAAGCTACGGAGAACTAAACCAGAAATGGCTCTCAAAATTAAAGAGGAGGTACAGAAGCAGTTAGATGCGGGATTCCTGGCCGTTACCAATTACCCACCATGGGTTGCAAATATTGTTCCTGAGCCGAAGAAGGATGGTAAGGTCAGAATGTGCGTTGATTACCGGGATCTAAACAGAGCAAGTCCGAAAGATGACTTTCCTTTACCTCATATTGATTTACTGGTTGACAACACCGCTCAGTTCTCGGTATTCTCCTTCATGAACGGTTTCTCTGGGTACAATCAAATCAAGATGGCGCCGGAGGACATGGAGAAGACAACATTCATTACCCCTTGGGGTACCTTCTATTACAAGGTGATGCCTTTTGGGTTGAAGAATGCTGGGGCAATGTATCAGCGGGCTATGGTAACACTATTCCATGACTTGATTCATAAGGAGATTGAGTGTTATGTAGATGATATGATTGCCAAGTCTTGAACAGAAGAAGAGCATCTGGTCAACTTAAAGAAACTGTTTGAGAGGTTGAGAAAGTTTCGACTTAGGCTGAATCCGAACAAGTGCACTTTCGGAGTGCGGTCCGGTAAATTGTTGGATTTCATCGTAAGCGAAAAAGGAATTGAGGTCGATCCCGCCAAAATAAAAGCGATACAAGAAATGCCTATACCAAGAACAGAAAAAGAAGTACGTGGTTTCCTGGGTAGATTGAACTACATTGCACAATTTATATCTCACCTCACAGCCACTTGTGAACCAATATTTAAGCTGTTAAGAAAAGAACAAGCGGTCAGGTGGAATAACGATTGCCAAAGGGCTTTCGAGAAAATAAAAGAATATTTGCGGGAACCTCCAATTCTCATGCCTCCAGTTCCAGGGAGACCATTGATCATGTATTTGACTGTGCTTGAAGGATCCATGGGTTGTGTTCTCGGTCAACATGACGAGACGGGTAAGAAGGAGCACGCCATCTACTACTTAAGCAAGAAATTCAATGATTGCGAATCCCGATACTCAATGCTTGAGAGGACATGCTGTGCACTTGCATGGGCTGCTAAGCGATTGAGGCAATATATGCTCACTCATACAACCTTGTTAATTTCAAAGATGGACCCTGTCAAGTACATATTTGAGAAACCAGCATTGACCGGACAGGTTGCACGTTGGCAGATGGTGCTGCCTGAATATGATATCCAGTATACTTCTCAGAAAGCCATCAAAGGAAGTATCTTGTCAGACTATCTTGCGCAACAGCCGATTGATGATTACCAACCCATGAAATTTGACTTCCCTGATGAGGACATCATGTTTCTCAAAGTTAAAGACTGCGAGGAACCACTCCCGGAGGAGGGGCCAGACCCTAAATCCAAATGGAGTTTGATGTTTGATGGGGCTATCAACATGAATGGATGCGGAGTTGGAGCAGTTCTTATCACGCCAAAAGGTGTTCATATTCCCTTCACTGCCCGAGTAACTTTCGGATGCACCAACAATGAAGCAGAATATGAAGCTTGTATAATGGGGATAGAGGAGGCAATTAATTTGCGAATTAAGACCCTCGATATCTTCGGTAATTCATCTTTGGTAATCAATCAAATGAATGGGAACTGGTACAGCCACCAGACACATCTGATTCCGTATAGAGATTATACGAGAAGACTGCTGACGTTTTTCACAACGGTAAAGCTGTACCATATTCCTCGAGATGAGAATAAGTTTGCTGATGCCTTGGCCACATTGTCTTCTATGATCAAAGTGCAAAGGTGGGACCATGTACCCAAGATTAATGTGTCTCGTCTTGACAGGCATGCACACGTATTTGTTGTTGATGCAGTGTCTGATGACAAGCCGTGGTTTCATGATATCAAGTGCTTCTTGAAGAGTCAAGAGTACCCGCCTGGGGCATCTACCAAAGATAAGAAGACTTTGAGGAGATTGTCTGGTAGCTTCTTCTTGAACCAAGATGACGTGTTGTACAAACGGAACTTTGACATGGTTTTGCTCAGATGCGTGGATAGACACGAAGCAAACATGTTGATGCAAGAAGTGCACGAAGGATCTTTCGGTACCCATGTCGGAGGACATGCAATGGCAAAGAAACTATTGAGGTCGGGGTATTATTGGTTGACTATGGATGCAGATTGTTGTTCATACGCCCGCAAATGCCATAAATGTCAGATCTATGCAGATAAAGTGCATGTACCTCCGAATTCGTTGAATGTCATGTCTTCTCCTTGGCCCTTTGCAATGTGGGGCATTGACATGATTGGAAAGATTGAGCCAACTGCTTCCAACGACCATCGCTTCATCTTGGTCGCTATTGATTACTTTACCAAGTGAGTGGAAGCAGCATCTTATGCTAATGTCACCAAGCAGGTGGTAGCCAGATTTCTGAAAAGAGATATCATTTGTCGCTATGGAGTGCCCGAAAGAATCATTACTGATAATGGTTCTAATCTCAACAACAAAATGATGGCAGAATTATGTCGGGACTTCAAAATTAAGCATCACAATTCTTCGTCGTACCGTCCAAAGATGAATGGCGCTGTTGAAGCGGCCAACAAGAATATCAAGAAGATTGTGCAAAAGATGGTGGTGACCTACAAAGATTAGCATGAGATGTTACCGTTTGCCTTGTATGGGTACCGAACATTAGTAAGGACATCTACTGGGGCAACACCGTTCTCACTTGTGTATGGTATGGAGGCAGTCCTACCAGTTGAAGTTGAGATTCCCTCGCTGAGACTTATGATGGATGTCAAACTGGACGAGGCAGAATGGGTTCGCACCCGATTCAATGAGCTGAGCTTAGTTGAGGAAAAGAGACTAGCAGCTATTTGCCATGGTCAATTGTATCAGAGAAGGATGAAGCGGGCATTTGATCAGAAAGTGCAACCTCGGGAGTATCAAGTTGGTGAATTGGTACTTAAAAGGATCCATCCTCTAAACACAGATCACAGGGGAAAATGGACACCGGACTATGAAGGTCTATATGTGGTTAAAAAGGTTTTCTCTGGCTGAGCCTTAATGCTTACAACCATGGATGGTGAAGATTTTCCATCCCCTGTCAACTCAGACGCAGTCAAAAAATACTTCGCATAAATAGACCCGCTGGACAAAAAAAAAGAGAAAAGTCCAGGAAAAAAAGGGCATCTCGGCGAGCCATAAAAATAGAATAAAAAGGTTCGGGCAAAAATTAGGGATATAAAATAAAGAAAAATTGTATACCCAGTGAGTTGAATATTCGCAAGGACAACTCATGCAAGAAAGGGTATCCCGGTGGATTGAAAACCTGAAAAGGGTGGTCCACGCAAAAGAGGGATTAAGCGAAGACTGCGATCTGAGTCATCTGTAATGTGTCGTCGTTTCACTTAAATTGGCAATCTCCAAAGGGTAGGAGTCGGTCCAATCATTCTCCTCAGAAAGTGAAGATAATCGGAAAGTCTTGAAGACATACTGGTCATAGCAGAATTGAAACTCAGTGAAACGCCGTTTCACATTGCCATTAGGATAGTTTCTTTTCTCAATTTTCAGCAATCACCTCTTTCCAGGGATTGCTTCCTGGTGTACTTGCCTATTCTGGGCATTTCAATCAATAAAGTTGGTTATTCAGTCAAAAAGCTTCCTATTTGTGTTCTTTTTACTGTTTTGTTTGCAAAAATGTCCGAATTTTTGATAAAAAACATTGCATCGTTGAAAACATTGAGGCTTTATAATAACATGTGCAAGGAAAACATTTAAAATTGTTTTGAATGTTGATTAACCCCGGACGGTGGATTCAAACCATGTAGTCTCCGGGACATATGTGTGCATTTCTCTTGTTGCAGGTTTACATTCAAAAGCCTAACATGGAGTCATTTTCAGCGCCAAGCATTGTTGGGTACTCCCCCAACAAGTGATGGTTTAGAGTAGGATTTTTTTTCAGCACAGGGCATATGAGCATATCCTTTTGCTTGCAGAACACCGAGGCAATTATGTTCAGGAAAGGGTTCACATGTCACCCTTTTGTCACAACGTTTACTGATTGAGTCCATCATTCGGCTGACGGTCACTCACGACGATTCGATATCGACAAGTTAATGCCCAATAGGGATCGTTGGATCTTATTAAGTCGATTCTCCCATTCAATACTTCCAACAGCTACAAGCTTTTCTGTGTCGATAACGGTTGCAAATTCACCAATAGAGTTACTTCGCAGACCTCGCAGTTAATGTTCAAGACTCGGTGAGTGTCCAGGAGTTTGAAGATGCCAAATCTTCTATAAGATTCTCTTGGGACGTTTTCTTCAGATCAGTCGCGTAATCTGGGGCAAAAGCGAGTTTGTGACCCTCCCAAGCATGGGGCATCGTGAAATCCCTCTGACAAGAAGTTTTCCAGATCTATTATCTCAATTAGAGTGACCTCTCAATGGTTGTATTCTTAGCTCATATTTCGGCATTTGCTTAAGAGTTTGAAGATGCTTGGTCTTCTATAAAATCCTCTTAAGGGGCATCCCCAGCACGAGACGCTTTGAAGCAGTTCTCCCCAGCAGAGTTTGTTGTAAACTCATTATCCCCAGTGGAGTCGTCAAGTGGAAGGTTCGCCTAACATGGGGCATTGTGGCTTTTATTCTAAGCTCGCTAGTTTTGTTCCTCAACAAATTACCGTGGATTTTCTTTGTGATTTCCTAGCAGATCTCTAGGGACTCTTTCTCAGCATGTCGTAATAGAATGTCTTCCAACCAGGATCTGCGTATCCCCGATGGAATAGCTCCAATCCCCAGCAAGATCGTATCTCTGGAAGTTGTATCCCCACAGAGTTCAGCATTGAATCTTGTCAGTAATACTCCCCAGCTGAGTTGTTTTTTCTCCTCGTAGAGGTTTATCAGATCAACAGAATCTCTTCCTCAGCAAAGTGTTAGTACATTCTTTCCCTAGCCAAGTCGGAAAGTTGTTATTCCTCCAGCGGAGTTGCTATGATCAGAATTCATCCCCAGACAGATAAAATAATTTCTGGCAGAGTCATCACTTCCCCATATCTCAAAGTCCAATTTGGAGTAGACGGATTGTTCAGTCATTCTCCAGCAGAGATATCATCCTTTCAGGAGTCTCTGAGGTCAAATCATTGATCATCGTTTCTCAGCAGAGTCAGCATGGATGTCTGATATGTATGCAGAGCGTAATCCAGTGTTGAATTTTGCAAAAGTCCACCCGCAGTGTGGCCAATCAGTAGTCAACTGACTTCATCCAAAGGGCATCTTTCAAAAGTCCACTCGCAGCGTGGTCCGTCGGCATTTGTCCGGTTTTATTTGAAAGACAAAGAAAAGTCCAACCGCAGATTGGCAAAAGTCCATCTTAGGGTGGCAAATCAGCAAAGTCTAACCGCAGATTGGGAAAAGTCCATCTTAGGGTGGCAAAGCAGGGTAAAGACCAACCGTAGATTGGTGAAAGTCCACCCGCAGTGTGGTAAGTCAGTAGTCGTCTGACTTCATTTAAAAGACAGTTTCAAGACCAACCGCAGATTGGCGAAAGTCCACCCGCAGTGTGGCAAGCCAGTAGTCATCTAGCGTCGTTTAAAAGACATTCTTAAAGTCCACCCGCAGTGTGGCATGCCAGTAGTCGTCTGGCGTCATACAAAAGACATTCTTAAAGTCCACCCGCAGTGCAAGCCAGTAGTCGTCTGGCGTCGTACAAAAGACATTCTTAAAGTCCACCCGCAGCGTGGCAAGCCAGTTGTCGTCTGGCGTCGTACAAAAGACATTGTTAAAGTCCACCCGCAGCGTGGTAAGCCAATAGTCGTCTGGCGTCGTACAAAAGACATTGTTAAAGTCCATCCGCAGTGTGGCAAGCCAGTAGTCGTCTGGCGTCGTACAAAAGACGTTTTCCAAGTCCATCCGCAGTATGGCAAGCCAGTAGTCGTCTGGCGTCGTTCAAAAGACATCTCTCCAGTGCTTTTCTTCTTATCATAGTTTTATCCAAGTAGAGTTCATTTGGTGGGGTTTATATCCCTTTTCTTTTTCTCCACAGAGTGCAAATTTTCTGGTTATTCTTGGTATTCAATCCCCCCATACCTTGAAAGTCTGAAAGCAACCGCTATCATCCATTCAGGTTTACAGTGATTGAATAGGGGCAGCTGTAACACCCCCAAAATTTTCCCTCTCTCTTTTCATATCATTTAGCATGTGCTTTCATTGCATTACATTGCATTCAAGTCATAGAAAAATAAAGCATTCATCTTTGCATTCAGCATAGGGCATGTGATCAGTGGTTTTCAGAATATTGATCATCCATGGCAAGAGAGCTAGAGTCAAGGGTCTCCCAACAAGCCTCAAGAGTCTCTTATATAATATATCATCTCATTTGATCCCACAAGTCATTGGAAGATGGGAATTCATCAAGAAGATTGAGCAGCCATCATCTCCTATCAAAAGCAGTCAAAATTAGGGTTTGTGATTCAAGCAGTCTCTTGATGAAATTTTGGTTCAAACTTGATCTCAATGTTTTCTACATGATGTCAAGTATCTAAGGATGGAATATTGCTTATTGGTTTATTTCAGAAGAGGTTCAATTGGTCAGTTGCTTGAGAATCAAGAAATTGGGGAAAAAGTCAACTGTGCAAAGGAAAAAGTCAACTGCAGACTTTTTAAGGTCAAAATCATGAAATTCAAGTTACATATGTTCATTGGACAATATTTGATCAAGAAATGTCAAGAGAATCATCAAAAATCAAGAATAGTACAAAGCTGCCAAATTTAGAAACTTAGGGTTTCCAAAAATGGCAAGTTTGGACCATTTTGCACTACACTTCAAGGCATTCTTTCTTCAAGATAAAAGCTTCAAACTTCAGTCCCAAATTGAGCCAATTAAAGATCACATTCCAAGCTTTAAATCCATATAAAGAACTCTTCCATTGGATCAAAATTGAGAGAGTTATGATCAATCAAAGTGGGGCAAAATCAAGGCAAATTTCAAGTTATGGCAAGGCAAGTTCAGGCCTCCAGGCCATAATTTCATCAAACACTTGGTGTACCAAATGTCAAGCTAGTTTTCTCCATCAAGAAGGCTTCAAATGAAAAATTGTTGAATATCAAAGTTGTTCATCTCCATGTCCTCTTTAACTTTGATGTTGGGTATTTTTTCATTTGAATAGGTTATGAGGGTCATATGGTTGCCTAAAGTTGGTGGTCTCACACTGAAAATTTACAAGGCCATTGTCATGCATCCCATGCAGGTTGGCACGCCCATGAAACCAGTTGTGTTCCCTTGTGTTCTAAGCAACTTTTCACCACTTTAGAGGCATTGTTTTACTTGGATCCAAGCATCAATCTTGTTCTACATTGTCTCATCTTTCCATAGCCATCAAAAACTCCCCATTTCATGCATCCAACACAAAGAATTCCACCCTCAAACATCCCTAATTTCATTGATGTTTTGCTGCAAAAAATAAGATGATGTTTGACATTGTTTGTTGTTGGGTCAGCTTGTTTGCACGCGCATAAACACTTCCCACCAGCCAGCTTTTACTTCTTTTGGACAATAACAATCCTTATACATACATGACATGCCATGTTATCATACATCAAAGAGGAAAGTGGAAACTTGTTCTACAAGTCTTGCTGCAGCAACACATCATCGTCACCTCTCATTTCACTAAACCTCACCATAACTCCAAAGAGCCACTCCACACTTGAACCAAAGCCCAACTCGTCCCATTAACTAACTTCATTCAGTTAGTTAACTCAGACTCATTTAACCAACTCATTTAACTCAATTTCCAACTGTTAACTATAATAGTTAACATCTTAACCACACCTATATAAGCTTCTTTAGCATATTTTAGAAGGAGGATTGTTCATTTTTCAATCTCACACTTTGAACTCTCAAAATCTCTCTCTGAAATTTGCTCTCTCTCGAAGCTTCCACATCCATTTTTCTCTGCACTTTCCTCACACATCATCAACAAACTTTAATGGAGCATTGAAGAAAAGTGTTGCTGCATCATTGAATCTTCATCAGTTTCAACCTTCTCTCTGAATTCTCAAGCAATTGCAAGTTTTCTCAAGCCTTTATTTGGCTCCTTTTGAAGTTCAAGGATCAAGGAAGCACCTCTGGTATTCTTACAACATTCATCTCATCAAGTTCAGGTTTCATCATCTTAACTTTTTCTCTCTAATTCAAGCTATTTTGAGTTCATTTTTGCTTGTCTGAAGTTCATTAGGAACTATCTGCATCTCTGGCTAGTGATAGGCACCTTAGGTGCTTAGATTCAAAACCTAGGGCAAAACTTCTTGCATTCGAATCTGTTTGTTTGTGCGTTGTTTGTAAGTTTTGAGCATGGATCTATGACCTACATGACTTCCTGAACATTTTGATGTGCATTTCTTAAATTTTTGGAACGTTTGTTAAGATGTAGTCACCGGAGGTGGCTGGAGAAGATGACCGAAGGTCCTTCTCCGGCCGGTGAGATTGAATTAGGGTTTAATCTTCAGTTTAAAACGTGGCCATTGGATCTTTGTGAGTGAACGGCTATGATGTTGCCAGCGAATAAATGAGAGAGTGTCTCTCTCGTGTGCCTCTTTTATCTCTCTGAATGCTTGCATGTGTGTGCGTGCGTATTAATTATCATGTGCTTGCCTTGTGATACATTGGATCTGATTACTTTTGTTGATTGATCTTTGTGACTGCATCTAATGGCTGTGAGTGATTTCCTTTTATTAAAAATACTAATTCAACTCTAAAAATTCCAAATAAATTCACATGTTATCTTAACACATAAACTTAATTTTTTTTTTTTAATTCTGATTTTATTAATTTTTTCTTATATTTTCAGAATTTCTTTTTAATTTCCTTTTAAATGATGTCCTTCATTGATACTTGACCTTTCCCATTTCATTTCTCTTAACTCAAACAATCTTTTGCTTTCATTCTTTTTGTACTTGTTAAATAACATCTGAAAGCATCTAAAAAATTTTTTATTTTATTTTTAAAGTCATTTTATCTTAGGTTTTGATGTTCATATTTGAGCTTCCTTTGGATGTGTTTCATTGAGACTTTTTGAGATCTTTTGATCATGTTTCTTTTTAAGTTTTGCCATGAGTTTTTGACATGTATTTAGCTTCTGAATTAGGTTGGTTGAGACCTATGTTCATTTTTTTTCTCATGTGATTTGGTAATTGTTTGATACCTTGCATTTGAAGCAACATTTTTACATATTATTCTACTTCCCTCTAACATGATTTTGATGAGGCACTTGTGCCACCTTATTATGCTTGCTTTTGTGTGAGATTATATGGTTTGTCTAGAGGATTATAGGTCCTTCTTGGTTCATTTCTAGGTCATTAAGACTTGTGTTTACCATTGATGTGTGTTTATGCATTTTAGCTTGCATTTTTGACCTACTTCCACATCTCATTTCTTCTTGTGCTCTACATGGTTTGTGTTTGCATTGTGTATGCCATTTCACTCATGTCATTTACATATCATCAATTGTATGCTACTGGTCTATATGTACTCATACTCATTTCATATCTATTTTCATTTCTTCTTCATCTATTTTCTTTTACTTGAATCATTTCATCCATGACTTGTATGATTGTTCATATGCATTATAAGACATTTATAAATGATGTATACTTCTGACCTTGCCATTTCATTAAGCATAAATACATGTTCATTTTGCATTTTTATTCAACTTTCATCATCTACGTCCATGATGCATTTCTTTGATGTTTAAGACATTGTTTGTGCAAAGTTTGCTTGTGTTTGGTACTTTAACCTTAGGGGGATTTCTTAGAGTATAAGTTATGACCTTGAGTACTTCTCAACCTTTAGGACCTTTCTTCTTTAGTCCTTAACTTGTTTGATCTTTACTTGTTATTCTTTCTTTATTTCTTTACTTGCAAATTGTTTTTGCTAACATTTTCAGGGGCTAATGGTAAGTCAAGTGTGTGGGTGTGCACCCACATACAACCTCTTCTTTCATCTCTTTTAAGCTTTCAATTTGCGTTTGCGATAAGCATCTAATGCTTTCTTTGTTCAATCTCTGTCATCCCTTTTGAGTTCTTAACTTAACCTCCATCTTGGAAGTAAGTTAGAACTCATTCTTCTTCTCTTTTCTTTTAGAGGTAGGTTTCTAAACCACACTTAACCATTAGGAACATCTATGTATGATAACTTTAGGGTTTGAGTCTTAGTCTCCCTCATTAGATTTTACCTTTCTTAACCTTTGAGTCTCTCTTCTTCTCATCTCAAAACAAAAAGCAAAAACACGTAATAAAGGCATAACCCATATTGCATTTGAGCCTTTCATGTGAGAATAAGATAGTGAGGGGTCTTCCCTCACTTTCTTAGAATGTTTAGCATACGTCCCGTCTTGGATCGATATGCGAGGCATCCGATCCTACGTGAAAGACTTAAATACAATATGCGTTGTAAACATACCAATAATCAAAACACTTCATCTTGAAAGATACGAAAATAAACAAACAATTCTCTTTTCATCTCCTTCATTCTATTCCTTAAGGACTCGTCATGTCCTTTCCATCGCAAATAGGTAACACCTAAGTCTCCCTACAGCGAGCTGCAACACCTAACTGCTGGGACGCGGACTCTGACGTATCCATTAAAAAACACAAACAAAGCAACCCTTGTTGAGGGGAACTACGTCTCTCTGATTCTCATGTTCCCGATGAGATACGTAGGCAGTGGGGTAGGGCCCATTCGAGCACTTCTTTTATTTTCCCTACATTTGTTTCTCGTTCTGTCTCATTTCCTTTTCCAGCATCTTTTCTATCACCCTTTGAGCAGTACTTCAAGCGTGGATCCCGTCGAGTACGACGGACATGAAGGGGTGCGATAACCTTCCCTTCACGTAACCGACTCCCTTACCTGTTCTCTTTGGTTCGCGAGACCCCGTTCTTTCCTTTCTCCCGAGTTTGTGCAGCATTACCTTACCCTTTCTTTGGGATAAAAATGCCTGGCTGGCGACTCTTATTTCTTTCTTCCGTGCCACTTTCGCGTTTGTACCTGGATGAAAATCCCGGGAGCGACAGGTCCCTAACACACCACATTGATCCATTTGCAACAATGGATTGGTCCAAGAAGCTTGAGCAACAAGTTTCAATTTCATCAGAACCACAATTAGGGTTTCACGGGAAAAGTAAACTATGCCTTTGACTTTTGACCAGGACATGCTCCCAAACCCTAGGACATGATTCAATACACCCTATAACACCTATGAAATCAATCCATCAAGTTTGATTTAGGTCAAGGACTTGATTTCATAGAGAATCGCACAGTTTGGAATTCATCTGACATAAATTCAACTGTGCACAAAAGTCAACTTTGACTTTTTGATATTTTTCACAATTATGGTTCCTTAACCCTAAAATGATGTTAATGTGTGATTTGAATCAACATTCATCAAGAAAAATTAAGAAAAGTGGGATAACTTGTAAAAGGGGTAACCATAAAAACTTAGAAAATTTTCTAAGTTATGGAACAAAGTGGCTAGGGTACCAACTTTGGAGGATCATAACTCCTAAACCACAAGGCCATTTTTCCCCATCCAAAGCTGGATTTGTAGCTCTCATGACCCACTACAAAAGCTTCAAACACAACTCATTCCAATTCCTCATGGATTTTAAGTTATGGAATGATCAAAATCACAAAAAGTGAAAATGTCACTTTTTTCAAATACTTTGTGAAATTTTCACTAAGTCCGAATCTGCCTTACTTTTTTCCAAATGTAGGGGCATTTTTCACTTAGATCAAAAAAATATCAAAACCAATTATGATCAAACAGTTGTTGTATCATATGAGGGCTTTCCAAAATGGCCAAGAACTCCATCAAAGTCCACTTGGGCCATGAGATATGACAATGCCAATATGCCTTGCTGCAAACTGTCATGGCAAGGCAGATTTGGGAGTTTTGCTCGATTTGCTCAAATTTTGCAAAGGGGAAGCAACTCTATCCATCTGAACACCTCAAGGGGGACCAAGGAGGAACCAACTCTGATCCCAAGCCTCCCAAGTCTTTGGAACCAAAAATAGCATGCCAAACCTAGAAATCCCTAAAAGAGGGACAAGACTCCAATTTTGGATTGGAGCATTTAATGGATGCACCAAGGTGGCATGGACTGAGCCATTTCCAACTGAATTCAGTCAAGACTTATCCAAGACCAAGGGAACCAGCATTCTGTGCCTTAACCTCTAGTCAATGGCTAGAGGAGACTTGGATTCTCATTGTTCAACATTGGCCAAACCTATCCAGCAGTTGCCATTCACTATTCCTTGCAAAACAAACTTACTCTACTATAAATAGAGCTCATTTGTGATCAGTTTGAGTACACTAAATCCATCAAACAGATGCTTTCCTCAAAATCTCTTCTTTCACTCCAAAATTGCCTTCCAAAGCAAGTCACTGTCGAGTTTTGAGTTTGAGAGCTATTCCAACCAAACCAATCACACACACACCTCATAAACATCATATAGAAGTGATCCAAACACTTAAACAACATCCAGAACACTGATTTCTCATAATCACCAGCCAGCTGCTCATGGTTTTAACCAAGTTGCAGTTGGGATACCATCTTCAGTTCCAGATCATTTCCATTCATTCCAAGCATCCAGCCACACTCCATAGCACCTTGGGAAGCTGTCCATATCCTTGGAACCAAGCTGTAACACCTCTAACACAAAACACGATCACCAGCTGCAAGAGGTAAGCATGAGCCCTTCTAACTCTATGATCCATGCATTTTTTGCTGCACAATAATTTGGCCATATGTTCATAATCATGCATAGAGGGTTTTCCCTCAATTAATTGGTTTGTTTGAATCGTGTATGGAATTTCTGAGCCTTCATGCAAATTTTAGAGTTCTTGAGGTTTCTCTTTGATTTCTTATTCCATGTTTAAAATAAATGAAATTAAACACCATAGACATGATCGTGAGGTGAAAACGAGTATATTGATATGTAGATTGCATGATATCATCAAGTATTCAGTGAGATTGGATAGAAAACGCAAATCTGCAGAAACAGAGGGTGGCGCGTGTTCTTGCCATGTTCTTGTAAAGAATTAATATTTTTGTTGTTTTTGACATTTAAAATATTATTTATTTATATACTTGATATTTTTGTATAGAATTAATATTTTAATAGTTTTTGACATTTAAAATATTTTCTCCCTCTTGATTTTTCAAATTTTAGTGATTTCCAAACATTTTGTGGATCAAAACCTAATTTTTGAAACATTAATCCAAGATCACAATTTGTTTTCCACATGTTTAACAATTTTGATCATTTTAATTGAATTTTTATTCAATTAAAATACATTTTGAAAACAAATTAGGGTTTTTGATTAATTCAACCCTCATCAAACTTTTTCAAACTCTTTGGGCCTCTAATAGAGTGTAAGACCAAACCCCTTTTGTAAATACACCACCTTTTCGGCCCCAGTCATTGCATAAGACCCACTGTATTTTCAAAAACAACGGCGCGATCGTCGCCTTTTTAACAAAAAAAAAATCAACTGGGCCATTTTAACAAAAAAAAATCAACTGGGCCTCTCCTCGAGCTATAAGTCCCTTTTGGGCCTCTAATAGAGTGTAAGACCCAACCCATTTTTGAAACCAAAATTTTTGGGCCTCAGTCATTGTATAAGACCCACTGTGCTTTCAAAAACCTCGGCGCAATCGCCGTTTTCAAAACAAATAACCCTGGGCCTCTCCTTGAGCTGTAAGCCCCATCACTTGTACAAAAATAACTCTTTGGGCCTCTAATAGAGTGTAAGACCCAATCCCCTTTTAACCTAAACCTTTTGGGCCTCAGACATTGTATAAGTCCCTTTGCGTTAAAAGAAAAATCTCGGCGCGATCGTCAATTAAAAAACAAATCATTTGGGGCTCTCCTTGAACTGTAAGCCCTACCACTTGTATAAAAATAAATCTTTGGGCCTCTTGAGAGAGTGTAAGACCCATCCCCTTGTACATAAAAACTCTTTGGGCCTCACATATTGTATAAGTCCCTCTGTACAAACAACGGTGCGATCATCATTAAAACTTGGGCCTCTCCTCGAGCTGTAAGCCCCAACAATCTTTTCAAGCACTTTCTCCTTTGATTTTGAATTCAAATATATGTTGTTATCAAAACTTTCTTTGTTGAACAACTAACCAAACAGCATGGAAGCTCTACAACGGGTAAGTGTTTATCCGCTTTCATTTACCGCTTTCATATGTACATAAATGTATTGTGGGGCTGCTTCACTGTAAGTCTTCTTTCACATCCTTTTATATACTTGTCATATATCCACTGTGTAATACTAGTATAGTTATTTAGAGTTTTGCCCGACAACTACGTCTAGAACTAGGTAAAGCCATGTTGGTCACTCTTAAATACAAACAAAACTAGATCCCCCGTAGGATTCCAGATACAGCCTTCCCTCCTCTTGGGGTTAAACAATATGGAACAAAGAGAAAGGCAGTATTCTTGGTGAACCTTTTCTCAGACTGTCACCCTTAGAAATTGTCAAAGAAACTCTAATTCCCCAGAGATGATCTTTTCTCCGTGAATGGCATCTCTTGAGTTTCTTCCAAATCCTCGAACTTTCCTGGAATGATCTCTTCTCGGTGAATTGTATTTCTTGAACTTCTCTTGGTTTGGGGACCCACAGGCTTCCTAAAAGCATCCCCTCCTCCTCTTGGGCATTGTACAAGGACCCTTCGGCTTCTTAGAAGTTCTCATGCCTTCTCTTGGGCTTAATACAAGGTCCCTGACGACCTCTTAAAGGTATAAGACAGAACTTAGTCATCCTTTGCTAGAGCAGTCTTTCCCGCGTCAAAACTCTGACCACTTTAGGGTTGATACTCGTCCCTTAATGCCCGTGCCTCCTCTTGGGCATTGTACAAAAGATAAAACTCTAGACTTGGATAGTCTAAGACCCTTGAGTCTCAAAGACATTCTCATGTTCCTTTCAAACATAGGAAGAACCCCTGGTCTCTCCCATGAGATTTCTCCACACTTGGACTCGCTTCAGGATCTCCAGAATCCATAGCGGTAAGGCAACCTCCTCTTGGGCTTTGTACAAATGATTATCCCTAGCAGAGCTAACCTTCTCAGACTCTCTTGTTGAGTCAATCACTTTTTAGCCTCCGTCTTGGGCTTTGTACAAGACATATAAATCACTCTCTTGTTGAGTATAAAAGACTCTCTTGTTGAGTCAACCTCCTTTTAGCCTCCATCTCGGGCTTCTTACGAGATAGAAAACCACTCTCTTGTTGAGTATAAAAGACTCTCTTGTTGAGTCAACCACTTTTAGCCTCCGTCTTGGGCTTTGTACAAGACATATAAAACACTCTCTTGATGAGTATAAAAGACTCTCTTGTTGAGTCAACCACTTTTAGCCTCCTTCTTGGGCTTTGTACAAGACATATAAAAACACTCTCTTGTTGAGTATAAAAGACTCTCTTGTTGAGTCAATCTCCTTTTAGCCTCAATCTCGGGCTTTGTACGAGACAACAAACCACTCTCTTGTTGAGTATAAAAGACTCTCTTGTTGAGTCAAACAACCTTCAGACTCTCTTGTTGAGTCAATCACCTGTTCAAGACTCTCTTGTCGAGTCAACTCTTTAGCCTCCGTCTTGGGCTTTGTACAAGACACACACAAAAGCACTCTCTTGTTAAGTCAAACCATTTCAGCCTCCATCTTGGGCTTTATACAAGATACATTCTCCCCAACGGAGTCAAAATCCCTTTTAGCCTCAATCTTGGGCTTTGTACAAGACAGAAAGAACATTTTCCTCGGAAAAGTCAAATTTCCCGCCTCCTCTTAGGCTTTGTATAAAGAAAACCCTGGTTGAGTCAATCAACTTTTTAGCCTCAAAGTTGTGTCTTGCTCACAACATACAAACATCAATAACTCCTCTTTAGAGATGACAAATTCTCTCTCAGCCAAAACCATTTAGCTCTACATCTTGGACTTTGAACAAGATACAAACCACCTTTAGCTTCACGTCTTGGGCTTTGAACAAGACACCAAAACACCTTTTTCCTCCCATAGAATAGGAGGAACTACGATCGCTCTTATTTCCCTATTTCGTTAAACGGGAATACGTAGGCATAAGATTACAAAATCTTAGTGAGCATACTAATCAAAAACTCAAAATCCAGTACCTCCACACATCAACCAAAGAAAATCAGGTCTAGTATCCTAACCAAAAGCCTCGCAGATAACCCAGACACTTGTATTCTTAAGAAAATAACCCTAAGAAGGACCCCCCCTATTTTGATAGCATCTGTAAACCAACAGTTTTGACTGTTTAACCTCAGTATGCAAGCAGGGTTAATTGGAGACATCTATTTCCCTTCCTTAATCAGCTTAACAGGATAAAAAATGAATCGAACTGTAGTACCAAAGCGATAGTGATTTGAAACCACAAAAACCGCGCTACAACTATGTACTATTTTCCCTCGCAAATGTTTCATCTTCTTCTATCCATCAGAGGCTTCTGAATTGATATGATTGAAGCATGATCAGAAGAATGAATCACTGGGTCTTCAGAGTCTTGAGTCTTCAGAGTCTTCAGAGTCTTCAAAACTTGTTCAGCAGAACCTTGTCTTCAGAGTCTTCAGCACTCCTTCTTCAGAACCCTTGGTTATCAGAAACATAAGTCTTCAGAGTCTTCAGAACTTGTTCAGCAGAACCTTGTCTTCAGAATCTTCAGAACTTGGTCTTTAGAAAATTAAGTATTCAGAGTCTTCAGAAAGTTGTTCATCAGAACCTTGTCTTCAGAGTCGTTAGCACTTAGTCTTCAGAAGATAAGTATCAGAGTTAAATTCAGAGCCAGAATCCAAGAAACATTGCAGCAGTAACATATTGTCTTCTTAGAGTCTTTCTAAAGCACAATAGATCAGAAGCAATCTTGCTTCTTACACGTAGAAGCGACTTTTGAGAATTTGAGAGTGACGTTTCACATGATCTCTATTAGAGTCAGAGCTAGCTTTATCAGAATCAGAATTGTCTTTATCAACGTCAGCATCTATTTGTCAATACTTAAGAAAACAAATGTTAGAGTACCAAAATTGTTCTCACACAAATACAACTTTGTTATTATCAAAACAAAGAGATACCTTGCAGAAGCTAATCTTGTTCTAGCAGATGGTACTTTCTATGTTTTTAATAAAAGTTAAAACACGCTTCAAGATGTATTTTGATATTCCAAATAATGGTTGGTTTGTGATTAATTATTTAATCAAGATCCATCATAAGATTTGTTCTGCTAAGAGGAGCAAGTTTTTTTTTGAAAAACCTCTCTTAAATCCCTTCACTAAAAGAACTCGTATATATTTTTACTAAACCGCTTTCTAAGGAAAGCTTCTCTTAAATCAATCATGCTTAGATTAATATGCTAAATCGTCTATTCTCCTTATTATTCCTCCCTATCTTTCAATGATTATATATGATATTATATTAATATATTTGTGAGGGCCCCTAAATGAAGCAGCTTATGTCCCTCACTGGGTGTCATCCCACGCTGCATCGCCCGGAGTATGAACTTAACATGGCAGGAGGGCTCAACCTAAAGGGAAACATGGATAATAACATTTATCCAGCCCATAAATGCATGTTCAAAGTTGTACATATGATTCCCTAAGAAATAGGTAATAAACAGTTCTCCTCGTCAAGAGAGAGCGGTGACACCTCTTAGGAGTTCCGTAAACTTTATGCTCATTGTTACTTATATATATATATATATATCATTCTTAGGGTTGAGTAGGACAAATCATTATGTACATAAAATACCTAGAGAATACAGAGCTTGTCACCTCATGCGAGTGTTCTCTCTTCATAGATAAAAACTCCACTAAATAGGGTTTCTCACTTACGTGAGCAAGCCCTAACCCACAAAAAATCATTAAGGCCTTTGGCCATGCCTATCTACATAGCGATGCCACAAATTCTATACTTTTTGACAAGTACACCAACGCCCACCGTAGGGACCCGGTAAAACTAACCCGAGTCACACCTTTTGTTACCATCACCATGTTAATATCACTAAAACCTCCATTTCTAAACCTAATTGATTCCAATCATGGTTGCTATAAGAGCAAAAGCCTCCACGTCGAAGGACTTCGGAGGTAGCAGTGATTCCAAAGACCTAGGTCTCCCTTTCAGAAAGACCTAGGTCTCCCTTTCAGAAAGGGATGTAACAAGAATCCACCCCTACAATGACGATCCAATTGTCATCATCGTTAGGTGTGATAACTGGGAAATAAAAATAGTTCTCATAGATTAATAGAGCTATGTAAATATCCTTTTAAGGGATGCATTTGAGAGGATCCTCCTTGATACAGACAACCTAAAATCATTCAAGGGATCACTAGTTCGGTTCTCTATTGAACAAGTACAAGTGAAAGGATGCATAACGCTGAAGAACACCTTTAGAATGGGAGAAAAAGGCAAGGAGATCAAGCTGAGGTATCTAGTTATAAACACCCTCTCTTCTTATAACATGATTATAGGGCGACCAAATTTTAATCAATTTAGTGTCAACTTGTCGACTTTGTATTTGTGGATGAAAGACCCGCTTGTCATACCCTAAATTTTGACCACAAGATTTCACACATTGTGCAAATCATCACCACAATATATAGGCACTTTCTTGCCTCATCAATCCTCTCAAAGATTGTTGAGCATTCACCTCAACCAAGGATTAGGGTTTTTGGGCCCTCTTAGAGCACTCAGACAAAGGATCAATCAAGGACTGACATGATCTTCAACTTGTCAAGCCTCTCAAACATCCATAAAAGATCAAAATGTCTCCCACATCAAGAATCAAGCATAGGAATGCAACATTTTAAGTTGATCAAGCCCCAAGATCGTCAGTGTCACCAGATTAGGGTTTTGGTCGACCAAGACCTCCAGAGGGAAATGTTCATCTGGGCATGATCCAATACTTCAAAACATGATTTAAGAAGCTCAAAGGGACCCCATGGATCCAATCATAATTTCAAAATAGCCTCATGGGATGCATTCATCAAAACTCAGGAATTAGGGTTTCTTGACCTAATTCACCCCTAAGTTAACGTTTAGAGCAAGACAAGAGCCAAGACCTCAACGAATGTTTTTAAGACCTCAAATATCTTATATTGATCCTCTTACAAGTTTAAACTGACATAAAGAACTTGGTTCATGAGCAATATAAGGATTCAAATTCATCTGGACCACAAACTAGGGTTTTTGAGAAAAAGTCAACCATACCTTTGACTTTTGACCAAGACATGACCTCAAACCTTGGGAATTGATTCAAGACACTCTAAAACACCAATGTAATCCATAAATTATGTTTTATTTAGCCCAAGGACTTGATTTCATAAAGGATCACAAATATTGAAATTCATCTGATAAAAAGTCAACTGTGCCCAAAACCTAGTTTGACCTTTGAAATTTTTTGGCAAACATGGCTTATTTAAGTCAAAAACAATGTTAACATATGGTTTAGATCATCATCCATCAATAAAAATCAAGAAAAGTGAGGTTACTTGCAAAAGGGGCAACCTTAAGAAACTTAAAATTTCACTAAGTTATGGAAAAACGTGAATTTTACCCAACTTTGCAAGGCCATAACTTATGATCCAAGCAACCTTTTTCTTCCATCCAAAGCTCAAATGAAAGCTCTCATTACATACTACAAGATTCTAAACTACACCATATTCCAAATCTTCATGGAGTTTGAGTTATGGATTGATCAAAATAAATAAAAAATTAAGAAATGGACATTTTTCAAACACTTAGAAAAATTTGAGACAGAATTTGTCTCATGTTTTGTCCAACTTTGGAGGCTTTTTCCATCATGATCCAAGATGAATCAAGACCAAAGTTAAACATCAAAGTTGAAGTATGATATATGAGCTTTCCAAAAAGTACAAGAACTCATCCTAATTCAACCTGAGCAAGAAGTTACAAGCCTTGCAACATGACCTAAAAATCTGGTTTTTCAAGACAACATGGATGCATGACTTGTGCCACACAATTTTCTCATTCAAGTTTTGTCACTTTGCCAACTTTGTCATCTTCCAAAAACACAAAACTTCTAATGACTCACTCGTTACTTGATCAAGGAGTCAAGAATTCCACTTAGCATGTGCAAATCCATCATGACATGAACTTTGAAATTCAATTTTGGCAAGGTTACATTAAAGCAATGCATTGAGGTGTCGTGAACCAAGCCATACCAATCCAAAATAGTCAAGATTCAGTCCAATGCTCTGAGTGTTCAAACCTGCAGAAATTGAATTGACTCAAGCTAGAGGAGACTTGGAACTTTGAAACATCCAAGTCAATGGCTACATAGCTACACATAGTGATCAACCTCCATTCACTATTCCTTGTAAACCAAACTTCCTTTACTATAAATAGAGGTCATTGTGATAGATTAACACACACCAAAACATCTCCACTCATGTTTTCCTCCAAATCACTCTTCAAAACCAGAAAATGCTTCTTTAGCAAGTAACTTTTGAAATTTTCAATAGAGATTCATTCGACCACAACCAATGATCCTAACACCACACAAATATCATATAGAAGCTATCCAAACACTTCTCCATCACCTGTAGCACCAGGATCAACAACCTCAAAATCCAACTTGCACCAAATTGCAGTTGGGGTGCCATAACAAGATCCAGGTATTTTTAATCCATTC
Organism: Lathyrus tuberosus; assembly: GCA_022829125.1. Lineage (NCBI taxonomy): Eukaryota > Viridiplantae > Streptophyta > Magnoliopsida > Fabales > Fabaceae > Lathyrus > Lathyrus tuberosus. Next base: position 1,815,271 of record JALAZF010000616.1, on the reverse strand, counting down.
CAAGCTTCTTAACACACTACATAAGGTCCATTGAAGATGTTCAGATCATCACACAACATCTGTAACACCTCTACATCAAAATTCGAATTTCTCTAGCACAAGTAAGCCTGAAGCTCTCAAACTCTATACTTCATGCATCATAAATTTATTTTCAAGTTACCAACATGTTTCTGGTAGTTCATAGAGTGATAACCCTCAATCAATTGCATGTTATCTTTCATGTATAAGATTTCACTATGGTTCTTGCAAAAACTAGGGTTTCAATGTTTATATGAAGTATCTCACTCCACACTTAAAATAAATGAAATTAAATGGTACCATCGTGTTCCTTGTTCAAAATCGAGCAAGTTTGGTGCTTATTTCATTTGATTCCATTACGTTTTGAGTGAGAATGAGAGGGTTTTGCAAATCTGGAAAAAACAGAGTGGCGCGAGCAAGAACAAGTGTTCTTGGCGCCTTTTTCAAAAATTTGAATTTTTAAATATTTTGTTATTTTTTCAATTAATTTCAAAATTCATATCTGTCTCATTTTTAATATTTTTTAAATAATTTTTTAAACATAAATCATTTATACATTTTAATATTTAATTCCACAATAAAATCAAAAGGATATTTTATATTTGATATGTTTTTGAATTTTTCAAAGAATTTTTTTTAATTGTTTTAAACATTTTTAAATAAATTCTTTTTCTTGATTTTTCAAAATCAATTGAGTTCAAATCATCTTGTGGATTAAAACATCTATTTTCAAACATTTTTCAAAGTTCACAACATATTTTTTTAATATATTTGATATTTTATTTCATTTTTTTATTTAATTTTCTTTGAAAAATTGTATTTTGATTAAAATTAGGGTTTTTCCTTGATTTTAAATTTTCAATATTCATTTGAATCACTTTTGGGCCTTTAATAGAGTTTAAGACCCATCTCTTTTGTAAATAAATAATTCCTGGGCCTTTGTAATAGTATAAGTCTCGGTGTGATTTTCAAAACAACTGCGCGTTCGTTATTTTTCATCTGGGCCTCTCCTTGAGTATTAGCCCCATTTTTATTCTTTACAAACATTTTTGGACCTCTATTACAGTGTAAGACCCAACCCCCCTATGTACATAAATAAATTTTGGGCCTCTGCTATAGTATAAGTCCCACAACGTCTTTCGGTATCGTAGTGCGATCATTGTTTTCAAAATGAGTCATCTAGGGCTCTCCTTTAATATAAGCCCCAACCTTTTGTACATAAACTTTGTTTTAAACAAATAAACAACTTCCGTGGGCCTCTCCTTGAGTTTTAATCCCCATACCTCTGTTTTCAAAAATCATCTATCTGTTTTAAACTAGTACTAAGAGGAGCATTATTCCCGGTGAAACTGCTCTTAGACCACTTGGGTCTCTCTTTGAGTTATAAGCCCTAAACATTTTTTTATTTTAAACAAATTTCTTTTAATTCAAATTCAAACTCAAAGTTTTCCCAAAACTTTCTTCAATTTCTCAAAACGCTAATCACACAGTTGTGACCAATACAATCAATCACAATACACTTGGGCCTCTTTTTAGAGTGTAAGACCCAACATTTTTTAATTCAATGCATACTTGTTTATATACCTGTTAATTCACTTATCTGTATATACTTGTGCATATCTGTCTAGAGATTCCCCAACAGTTAGGTCATCCTTAGGTCAAACCAGAGGTTACTTCTAACTTAGTCAAAACTAGTTCCCTCATAGGAAACTTCCCTCAATACAGTCTGCCTCCTCTTGGGCTTTATTCAATATGGAACAGAGAAAGACATTATTCCCGGTGAAAATTTTCTCAAGACTGTCAAAACATAGAAATATATATATATATATATATATATATATATATATATATATATATATATAAAGAAATTCATTTCCACAGAGAGGATTAATTCCCGGTGAAACCTCTTTTGAATTTCTTCAAACCTTAGAACTGTTCAACAAAGAAAGGATTAATTCTCGGTGAAACCTTTCTTGAACTTTTCTTAGGCTTGGACCCACAGGCTTCTTAGAAGATCCCCAGCCTCCTCTTGGGCTTAGTACAAGGACCACCAGGCTTCTTAAAAGTTCCCCTAGCCTCCTCTTAGGCTTAGTACAAGGACCCAAAGGCTTCCTAAAAGCATAGGATAGAATTTAGTCATCTCTACTAGTCAAATCCCTAGGAGAGTCAAATTTCCATAACATTGTCAAGAGTTATTCTCCATCTCTAGAACCCACAGTCTCCTCTTGGGCATCATACAAAGATCTCTCTACACCGGGGTCTACCATTTTTTAAGAGACTTGGATAGTCTCATCCTCCTCTTGGGCTTCATTCAAGTAGACTTCGAAAGTCTCATTATCATAGTCTCCTTTTGGACCTCACATAGAGACCCTCAGGCTTCCTAAAAGCATAGGATAAATCCTGATCATTTTACCAATACACCAGTCTCCAGTAGAGTTAAAAACCTCTAAGGTTTCCAAACTCACCTTTAGACTCCTATGACCCCAAACAAGGCTTAACTTTCACCTTGAAAATCCCAGCCAGGGTCAATTTACCATCAACAAATCCCTAACAGAATCAGAGCCTCATGGCATCTGGTACTTCAATTCTTCTCTGATTCCCCAACAAGAGTTAGTTTCCCTTTGGATTCCCCAATACAGTTTATACCTTCTCTTGGATTTCAAGAATCCTCAGCAAAAGTCAGCCTCCTCTTAGGCTTCATATAAGAATTTCCCCAATCAGCCTCAATCTTGGGCTTTGTACAAGATAGATAAAACCCTCCCCAGTGAAGTCAGTTTCCTTTAGCTTCAACCTTGGGCTTTGAATAAAGGTACACAAAACACAACATCCCCTCAAATGAGATCATAAGTTCACTCTGTAGGAGTATATCCCCTCTATACATCACATATGAAAACAAATAATAAAAACCTTTTTCCCAGATAAATTCCTATAAGTGGCACACTTGTTGATTCAAAATCCAAGCTGGAGTCCCTCCTTTATCATGGTTAAAATTCCTCTTTCATCTAATAGCTATAAGTGGCAAGCCTCTAGATTCTATACATCCAAGCCAATGTCCCTCTCTTAGCATGAAAAATTCATAAAGGAAAAAGTTGCATTGCTCTACACTGAGTTAAAGCTTCTTCCATCATGAAAACTCTCTTATAAAGGAAATTATGGCATTAATGGATTCCACATATCCCAGTTAAAGTAATTTCCCTTATAACCAATTACTCAACATTTTGTGATGAATAGGTGAGATATTTCTCTTTAGAGATGACAAAGTCTCTGTCAATCACGCTTTTAGCTTCAATCTTGGGCTTTAAATAAGACACAAATACTCAGCTAGCTTCAATCTTGGGCTTTGAACAAAACACCAAATATCTTTCCTCTCATAGAAATAGGAGGAACTACGATTGCTCTGATTTCCCAAATCTATTTACGGGAATACGTAGGCATAAGATTGTGAAATCTTAGCGAGCATACAAATCAAAAAATCTTAGGTCCAGGTACCTTCCCAAAAACAATAGAAAACCCAGAAACATCAAAAATATTCCCTCAGTCCTCCCAAAGGAGGAACTTTCCCAATCCACGGCAGATAAACACAAGAAAGCATTTCAAAAATTAGAAATACATGGAAAAGAAGTTTCTTATAGATTACTATATATACTCTGGGTGTTAATAGCTTCCTTTTGTATAACCAGACCCTGATCCACGATCTCTTAGCATTTGTTAAAGAAAACATTTGCGTGCAGGGTTAGTTTAAGATATATTCCCCTTCCTTTCTAGCTTCATAGGATAAATACAGAAATCAGAAAGTAGGACCAATTATGCGGTAATGATCGCGTCACCAAAAAACCGACGCTACACCCCTCTCTGACGAGTGGGTTGGAGTCATCCAAGAAGACAATGAAATTGCTAGGAAATATTACGTGGGGAGTCTTAAGCTAAAAAAGAGTTTGAACCCTAGTCATGAATACCATGGATGTTAGTTTGGGAATCAAGCCTCCAGAAGAAGCTCGCCAAGATGAAGGGGCTCCTCCTCAGAAGAGCGAGGAGATAGGAAGTCAAAGCCTTGGTGGGAATGCGTTTGATGTTTTTTTTTACTTTACCATTATTTTTTTTCTTTGACTCATTTTGGATTAGGTGAGTACTATATCGTTTCTGCTTGTCAGGACAAGTTATTTTTTAAGAATACATTTTTTTTCCTAATGCCTCGTGAGAGGAAAATGGTTTTTAATGGGGATATTCACTTTATTATTTCTTAAATGTTTGGATTGATGTATCTTATTTTTCTTTATATGAAAACAAAGGATACTTAAGAAGACCGTCCCTTCAGGCGATTAAAATGCTAGATCCCTGAAATTCTGGCCTATGCAGACATCAGATGTCCTAACACATGTCAAGACATTGTGCTATATAATCATTTAAACTCAGAGGCGCAACAGCAGAATGATACCTTGAATATCAAAACTGCACAATCATATATGTCACGACATCTGATCCAACATGTTAGTCAAGAACAATAACAAAACTGTAAATTGTAGAATGTTAAATAAGACAGTATGTGTTAACCCAGTTCGGTGCAATTTACCTACATCTGGGGGATACCAATCCAAGATGAAGACTTCACTATCTGTAGAACTGTTACAAAGCTAAACTCCCCCGTTTACAACTTTATACCTAACATCTTCCCAATGAACATCTTTACCAAGGCTAAACTCAACCGTTTACAACCCTGATATGAGACACCCCACTCACATCCTAATCACAACCTGTGATATCCCTGTCTTCTGCCAATATAGAACCTGTCGCGGTTTCTTGTCCTCCAAGTTATCTTGGACTTACTTCAAAGCTTCATCCAAAAACAATACAATGACCATTACCTACAAGCTTCTAGTTGTGTCCTTGTACCTATGCCTTCCACTCTGCATCCCATATTGCAGAGTGGAGACTTACAACTCCTAAGAGAGCCACCGACTCTCAAACCCTAAACCTTTATTCAACACAAGAGAACTAGGTTACAAAGTTATAAGTGATACAAAAAGTATTGTGTTTAACCCTAGGTCTAAGTCTCCTTATATAGTCTTCTGTTGTCTTGGGCTTTCAATCTTTTCTCCTGTGATACCTTGATCCTCTCCTTGATTCTTGCAATATATTAAAACCTGCTAACTTATTAAGTCAATCAGGATGTCGAGACATTTCCTTCGACATCTTTTTCTTCTGCAGATTCTTCAAGTCTATCATCAGAATGTTTTAGCAAAATTTAGTCAAACATCAAGTGCTTACAATCTTCCCCTTTTGACAAATTTTGGCTAAAACATTTTCTTCTGCATTCTGCAAACAATAAGACTCCTTCATCAAGACTCATTCATCTTGAGAATTTATTGGAGCTAAGGTCTGAGAGAGTCTCACCCTCAACATATTCCCCTTCTTTCCAAAATAGGTCTTGAGACCCAGAAGACTCCTCCAAAAAAGAAACAATAGTTGTAGGCTTCGTAACACTAAGAGCATAGATTGCGTAACTCAGGTCACAAGACACAACTTGCTTCACAACTCAGATCACAAGACATAAGACACACGAAAAGATTGTTAAGATGTCAGAACATCTTAACCAACATTCTTGCAAAACAACTGTAGGAATATATCCAATCCCAGACAACATCAGAAAACCATTCTCCCCCTTTTTTTCCAAAACTTGGCAAAAGTGACCAAGACATCCCCAAACCCAGACGCAACATAGCCAGATTTTAAAGAACCCTATTTGTCACCAACCCACAGAGAGTATTGAGACTAAAGAAGATCAAAGCAATCCTATTTATAGCCGAGCCATTTTCTTAGAAAGTAACGAACCACATAAAATAACGCTAGTCAATTCAAAGGATCATTAATCGAAGGCAATAACTCCACCAGTACCGCACTGACCAAGACTTCTTTAACTGTTTCTTCTTTTAAGAATGCCGGCCAAGGAACCTATTACATGCACACATATTTTATAACAATGTCCTGACATCATGTCAAACATTGTCTGTTCTTCTTCGGATTTGACAATGCAGAGATTTCTTCACAAAATTATGATCACAGTCTGCAGAGAAAAATAAATTCTCCCAGACTCAATCAATGATTATTAAGCATCCAATAAGAACCATTTCACGTGCACTGCCAAGTCTCCCCCAACTTGCAACAATACAATAATGTCAATACATCCTCCTTGACATCTCAGCTTGCTTGACGCACAAATGCAAACTGGAACTTCAACTGCAGCCTCGCAGTAATTCATCTTAGATCAAGGGGCATCTCCCCCTATCTAAGGTAACCAGTGCTCCTCCACAGAACACCTAAGCTAATGAATGGAAAACATAGGATGCATCTTCATGTCTTCAAGAGCGCACCCTCAGTTCAACTTACCCGCTGAACACAATCATTAACTCTCTTATTGCTTCCTCTAACAAGAAACAATAATCACTCAAACATGATCACCAACATGCTACCCGTGAGGAAATGTATACCAACCATAACAAACTCTTGGCTTGAGATCAAAGTCCCATTGATCCCCCCCATCCCGCAACCATCTATACACCACACGAACTCCTCTTAAATTCTCATGTATAGACCTCCAGTTGCTTGAGGCACAAACCAATTAAATCAAAATGCTTCACAATACTCAAAGAGACGCACAGGGCCCCTTAGTCTGTTATAACGATGTTAGTTATCGTATGCATGCTCCAGAACTTCACAGCTGCTAAACTGATCCACTACTATCATGACTTGCAGCCAGGTGCAACACCCCCTTCGCAAGATTTTCCACTGACCTTACCCAGCTAGCAATAGAGATAGACATCCCATAATCCAAGACAGTCATTCCTTACTGTCATACCCCAAATTTTGACCACTAAGATTCCCATCATTGTGCAAATCATCATCACAATATAGGTGTATCATTATGCTTCATCAGTCTTCCCAAAGATGGGTGAACACTTACTACAATCAAAATTAGGGTTTCAAGCCCTCTCAGAGTTCTTAGACAAATGATAAATCAAGGAATGACATGATCTTCAACTTTTATAACCTCTCAAACATCCACAATGGATCAAGAGGACTCCCACATTAAGGATTAAGCACAAGGTTGCTCCCTTCTAGGTGGATCAAGCCTCAAGATCGCCAGTGTCACCAAATTAGGGTTTTGGTCGACCAGGGCCTCCAGTTGGAAATTTTCCTCTGGGCATGAGCCAATACTTCAAAGCATATCCTAATATACTCCATGGAGCCTCATGGACCCAATTATCAAGTCAATTTTGCCTCAGGGGGTGCATTCATCAAAAATCAGGAATTAGGGTTTCTTGACCTAATTCACCCCTAAGTTGACTTTTGGGACAAATCATGAGCCAAGACCTCAAGAGAGGATTTTAGGGTCTCCAACATACCACATTGATCCATTTGAAACAATGGATTGGTCCAGGAAGCTTGAGCAACAAGTCTCAATTTCATCTGAATCACAATTAGGGTTTCGCGAGAAAAGTCAACTGTAACTTTGACTTTTGACCAGGACATGCTCCCAAGCCCTAAGACATGATTCAATACACCCTATAACACCCATGGAACATGTCCATCAAGTTTGATTTAGGTCAAGGACATGATTTCCTAAAGGATTGCACAGTTTGGAATTCATCGGATAAAAAGTCAACTGTGCACAAAAGTCAACTTTGACTTTTTGAGATTTTTCACAAAAATGGATTTTTAACCCTAAAATGATGTTAATGTATGGATTGAATCATCATTCATCAAGAAAAATCAAAGAAAGTGGGATAACGTGTAAAAGGGGTAACCATAAAAACTTAAAAAAATTTCTAAGTTATGAACAAAGTGACAAGGGTACCAACTTTGGAGGATCATAACTCCTAAACCACAAAGCCATTTTCCCCATCCAAAGCTTGATTTGTAGATCTCATGGCCCTCTACAAAAACTTCAACTAGACGTCATTCCAATTCTTCATGGATTTTGAGTTATGGATTGATCAAAATCACAAAAAGTGAAGATGTCACTTTTTTCCAACACTTAGTGAAATTTTCACTAAGTCAGAATCTGGCTTCACCTTTTTCCAAATGTAGAGACATTTTTCACTTGGATCCAAAAGGTATCAAAACCAAATATGATCAAACAGTTGTTGTGTCATATAAGGGCTTTCCAAAATGGCCAAGAACATCACCAAATTCAATTTGAGCTAGGAGTTATGATAGTGGCAAAGTGCCTTGCTGAAAACTGCCAAGGCAAGGCAGAATTTTGCTTTTTTGGTCGATTTGCCAAAATCAGCCAATTCCAAGCCTTGTCATCATCTTGGACACATCTGAGACCAAGACTTATCCAAGACCAAGGGAACCAGCATTCTGTGCCCTAACCTCTAGTCAATGGCTAGAGGAGACTTGGATTCTCATTGTTCAACATTGGCTAAACCTATGCAGCAGTTGCCATTCACTATTCCTTGCAAAACAAACTTGCTCTACTATAAATAGAGCTCATTTATGATCAGTTTGAGTACACCAAAGCCATCAAACAGATGCTTTCCTCAAAATCTCTTCTTTCACTCCAATTTTGCCTTCTAAGGCAAGTCACTATCGGGTTTTGAGTTTGAGAGCTTTTCCAATCAAACCAATCACACACACACACCTCATAAACATCATATGGAAGTGATCCAAACACTTAAACAACATTTGGAACACTGATTTCTCAGAATCACCAGCCAGTTGCTCAAGGTTTTAACCAAGTTGCAACTGAGATACCATGAAGTGATCCAGCCATTTTCAATCAAGTCCAAGCATTCAAACACACTCCATAGGGTGTAGGGAAGCTGTTCAGATCATCACAACTCATCTGTAACACCTCCAACTCAAAAATCACATTGCTCTTGCTGTCACGACCTTCAAGTAAGCCTAAACTTGGTCATCTCTTAATCTATGCATATTTCCTCGCACAATACTTTTGCCAAATGTTCATAATCATGCATGAAATGTTTCCCCTCAATTAATTTCTTTGTTTGAATCGTGTATCAAAATTCTCAGCCTTCTTGCAAATTTTAGGGTTCTTGAGGTTTTGTCTTGATTTCTTATTCCATGTTAAAAGTAAATGAAATTAAAGACCATAGACATGATCGTGAGGTTGAAACGAGCAGATTGATATGTGGATTGCATGATATAATCAAGTATTCAGTGAGATTAGGGAGAAAATGAAAATCTGGGCAAAACTCAGAACACGCGCGTGTTCTTGGGTGTTCTTGGCGCCCTTTTTTTGAAAATTCAAATATTTGAATTTTGTGATTTTATTTAATTAATTCAAAAATTAATTTCTCTCTGAGTTTTAATGATTTTGAGTTAATTCTTTTTTTAATAATTCACAAAAATGTTAAAATATTTTATTGTCCCAAAAAAACCCAAAAATATTATTTATTTCATATAATTGATATTTTTGCAAAGAATTAATATTTTAATTGTTTTTGACATTTAAAAAAAAATTTCCTTCTTGATTTTACAAATTTTTATGATTTCTAATCATTTTGTAGGTCAAAACATGATTGTTGAAACATTAATCCAAGATCACAATTTGTTTTCCACATGTTAAACAATTTTGATCATCTTAATTGAATTTTTTATTCAATTAAAATACATTTTGGAAACAAATTAGGGTTTTGATTAATTCAACCCTCATCAAACAATTTAAAACACATTTTGGGCCTCTAATAGAGTGTAAGACCCAATCCTTTATAAATACAAACCTATTTTGGGCCTCACTTATTGTATAAGTCCCGTTGTATTTCAAAAAGTTCGACGCGATCATCGTCCGTTGAAAAACAAACCTTGGGCCTCTCCTCGAGCTATAAGACCCATTCAAAATCTTTTGGGCCTCTATTAGAGTGTAAGACCCAACCCCCTTTGAAAACCAAACCATTTTGGGCCTCAGTCTTTGTATAAGACCCACTGCGTTTTCAAAATCTCATCGCAATCGCCATTTCAAACGAAAAATCATTTGGGCCTACCCTCGTGTTATAAGCCCCACTCTTTTTCTTTAAATCTTTTGGGCCTCTTGAGAGAGTGTAAGACCCACCCCTTTGTACAGAAAACCTTTTTTGGGCCTCAGTCACTTGTATAAGTCCCTCTGTACAAATTCACAGTGCGATCACTGATAAACCTTGGGCCTCTCCTTGAGCTGTAAGCCCCAATCTTTCATTTCAAAGCACTTTCTCCTTTGATTTTGAATATACTGTTGTTTTCAATCTTTCTTTGTTGAACAACTAACCAAACAGCATGGAAGCCCTACAACCGAGTAAGTGGTTATATGCTTTCATTTACCGCTTTCATATACATATAACTGTATTATGGGGCTGTTTCACTGTAAGTCTTCTTTCATAAACTCACATCAACTATGTAATAATAGTATAGATATTTAGAGTTTCCCCGACAACTACGTCTAGTACTAAGCCCTATTTATTACTCTTAAAATAGACAAAACTAGATCCCCATAGGATTACCAGATACAGTCTTCCCTCCTCTTGGGGTTAAACAATATGGAGACGTGAAAGGCAGCATTCTCAGTGAACCCTTTCACAGACTGTCACCTTTAGAAATCGTCAAAGAAACTTTATTCCCCAGAGATGATCTTTTCTCCGTGAATGGCATCTCTTGAGTTTCTTCCAAACTCTCGAACTTTCCTGGCCTGATCTATTCCCTGTAAATAGCCTGTCTTGAACTTCTCGGGGTTTGGGGACCATGACACCGACCCTTTGACCCCATGTTTTTTCTATGTTTTTGTGTGCTGCATTCATACATTCATTTAAAAAACATTACATCAAAGAAAATCTTCTCTTCTAGTCTCTCTTTTTCAAATTAAACTAAGACAATGATTGCAAATGTCAGAGAAAAAGATTGCGCTCATGGATTTCGGTAGGAGGAGAACTCATCAGTACACTTTCAAGGTTCCAAAGTTAGAGGATTTGAGAGGTTTGGCGAGAATGGTTACTAACCCTGAAGCTTTCAGAGCCAAGTACGGAGGACTGCTACCTCTGTTAAGGGTTTAAGTAATTGAAAGAATCATGGATGCACTCGTTCAGTTTTACGATCCGGTTTATCACTGTTTCACATTCCCGAATTATCAACTAGCACCAACGCAGAAGGAATATTCTCATCTGATTGATTTACACATCACTGATCGAGCTCCTTTTTCTGGACTGGAAGAAATTCCAAAGGATCATACCATTGAAAGAGCAATTTATTTGGACGAGTCAGAGGTCAGGACTCACATGACCACTAAGGGTGGCATACAAGGTTTGTCAGCCCAGTTCTTGACAAAGAAGGCTCTGTACTTTGCTAGTATAGGGAACATGACTGCTTTTGAAAGCATCTTTGTCTTACTCACTTACAGGTTATTTCTGTTTCCCAACTTCAATAACTTCGTCGATATCAACTCCATTAAGGTTTTTCTCATTGGAAACCCTGTGCCGACTTTACTCATAGACGCATATCATTCTGTACACTTAGGGAATTTGTACAGCGGAGGGGAGATCACACGTTGTGTACCTCTGCTATACAAATGGTTTATCTCCCATTTGCCTAAGTCTGCTGCTTTTTAGGATCAAAAGAATACTTTACGTTGGTCGCAGAGAATCATGTCTCTTACCAAATCTGACATAGATTGGTGCAATAGGATTTATGAGGGAATCAAGATCATCGACTGTTCTGGAAACTTCCCCAACGTACCCCTCATAGGAACTAAGGGAGGAATCAATTACCATCCAGTATTGGTTCGTCGTCAATTTGGATACCCGATGAGGCATGTCCCGCGGAATGCTCATCTAGAAGGTCTTTTCTTCAAAGAAGGGGAAAATGACAGAGCACTAAAGATGGAAATAGTGCACGCTTGGAAACATGTTCATAAGAAAGGACGAGAGTCTCTAGGAAAACCGGATTGTGTCTCGGAGGAGCCTTACCTCCACTGGGTACAAACTAGAGCTCTCAAGCTAAAGATGCCTTATCCTCGTCACGGAGTTCTTCCGCCAAGGGAGTCTGTCATGTACTTCATGACTGAAACGGAAAAACTCCAGGTTACTCTCAATAAAGTTCAGCGGGAGAGAGGGTCTTGGAAGAACAAGTACCACATTCTCAATGTGGAGTGTATCAAAATACAGCAACTACTGAAGGATAAAGATGCTCTAATTGAAATTTTGGAGCAACATGCTGTAGATAATCAGGACGGCCAAAGGAATTTGCTCGTTCCTTTCACCTGGCAAAGGAATGACAACACGACAACGGCCCAAGAGCCCCGGTCCAAGAAAAGGAAAGTACCAGAATCAGCGCCCGGTTTCTCCTCAGAGAGGACTCGGGACCCCTTAGCTTAGGCTTCTGTTTTCGCACCTTGTAATCTACAGTATTTCTATTTTTGCAATCCTTTGAATTCAATAAAACGGGGTTTCCCCACTGTTTGATATTTTCAACCTAATTGTCGAAGTTTATTTTGATTAAACCACAAAACAATTAATATACTCATTGCATTCATCATTCTCACATCATGTATTCTTCTTACCTATGAATCTCACGTTCGTGTCTCGATTCTAGAGTCAAACTGTCTCATTCGTACAATACTCGGGCCAATCGATAGAAAAAGATGGATGATCTTGAGGAAGAGAACAGAGAGTTGAAGGAAGAGATCGACACTCTGAGAGAGGATATGAGAAAGCTTCGTAACGACATGCAAGCCATGGCAGAAGCTCAGCTACAAAGAACTGTGATCTCAGAGATCACCTCAACGCCTATAGTGGAGAAGTATGATCCTAGGTACAAAATGCCGAAAGATCGTCCCTGGGGCATGCCTGTTAACTATATCCCTGAAGGATATGTTCCGCCAATTACTGGAGATCCAGAAACTTCAGTAGAAGCCGCTAGGCCTGAAGGTTACAAACTTCCAGAAAGCGAAGATGCCAGAGGCATACTGAGGACTCCTGAAGGTTACAAACTTCAGGAAACGCCAAGATTCACGGCCGTAGTCACGGTACCACCCCTTGTGGTGCACACTGTCCCGGAAGGATAGATTCCACAGATACCTTCTGGAAGAAAGGAAACTATGTTCGACAAGATGGACGAGTTCCAGGAACAGTTCCTGGAAATGCAAAAGGAACTGCAAGCCATCCGCGGTCAAGATTTATTTGGAAAGGACGCCGCAGACCTTTGTCTGGTCCCCAATGTGAAAGTTCCGCACAAGTTCCAAGTGCCCGACTTTGAAAAATACAAGGGTAACTCTTGCCCTCAGAGCCACTTGGTGATGTACGCTCGGCGAATGTTAGCTCAGAAAGAAAATCAGGATCTACTGATTCGCTACTTTCAGGATAGTTTAACCGGTGCGGCCTTAAAATGGTACATGGGTTTAAACCGTACTACGATCAACAGTTTCAGAGATCTTGGCACTGTCTTTGTCCAATAATACAAATACAATCTGGACATGACACCAGACAGAGATCAACTCAGATCAATGTCACAAAAGGACAAGGAAACCTTTAAGGAGTACGCTCAGAGATGGCGTGAAATTGTCGCTCAAATTTGTCCACCTCTTAAGGAAAAAGAGATGACAAAAATCTTCTTAAAGACCTTAAGCTCATTTTACTATGGCAGAAGGTTGCCAGTGCGCCCAGTGATTTCACCAAAATGGTCGGTATGGGGGTACGTCTCGAGGAATCTATTCGAGAAGGACGTCTAATAAAAGACGTTGGACCATCAAGTAGTATAAAACGATACGGTAGTGCTCTCCCTAAGAAAAAAGAGCAAGATATTGGGAATATCTCTCTTGGAAAGCAAAGGCAACGTTATCAGCCAGTAGCAGCTGTGACTCCTGCTATCAATCCTGCGCCTATTTCTACGTATCAACCTTAGGTTGCATAGAGCCTACCTAATCAGCAAAGGACTCAACAGCCTCTTCAGCAGGCTCGTCCTCCATACAATAACAACCGTACAATGCGGCCACCAGGATTTGATCCTATACCCGTATCGTACACAGAACTATTTCCGTTACTACTATCCAAGGGGGACATTCAGACTAAATCCCCTCTTGCAGTACCGGAAAATCCGCCTTTTTGGTTTAAGGTGGACCAGACTTGCCCTTATCATCAAGGAGGATCAGGGCATAACATAGAGAACTGTCTCAGTTTTAAATCTGACGTGCAAAAGCTTGTTTGGAGCGAACATCCTGACTTTGATTTCTAGTTGGATTCCCGTTAGTGATACTAATTGGGTGTCTTCATCCATATAGATTGGAAGCCACTAGTGGTTCAACAAGTGCTGAAGTGTTTCCTGGACAAGGGCACAACCCTGATCGTCTTCGCAACCCGCTTTACAGCTCTGATAATCATGTGATACCAGGAACCCGAGCCGGACCTGTTTAGCATGTAACTCCACCAGGCTGGTATTCATCAAGCGAATATCGAAGATTTGAATCATGTTGATTTGATAATGATTCCTATCATGGTAGTATTAAATCCATCTAAGATCCATCTGACGCTGGAGGGCCTCTTGTACAAAAGAGCATCCATGTTTTTTTACCGAGCAAGTCTTACATGAATTGTACTCATGTCGCGGCAGATTATGATACTGGCTTTACCGTGAGTAGATTGCCACCAAGTTGGCATTCATTGCACGGATGTCGTGGTTCGGAATGACGTTGGAATTCGTGTAGGTCATGTTGACTCCACGAACTCGATGCTCTTGGATCCACCCGAGATCCAATTGTTCCTGTAGAGCGGATTGCACCACAGAACATCCTTGATAATTTTTAGAGCAAATATCACACTGATGATAATTGTGAGGTGGCACATGGCCGTATCTGCTCTGTCTACAATGCAGCTTGACCAAATTGGCCCTTAATAATAGTACATCATGAATTTGATAGATGTTGTTAGACTCTCCCTCTATCAAATTGACTGCAGCTTTCTCGTGTTGAGGCAACGGGTTCGTGAGAACATTCAAATTCGTATCATTGAAAGATAAGACCCCACTCCTAACAAGCTTTTACACATCGGATTTGAAACTGAGACAGTTTTCTATGTTATGCCCTGGTCCTCCTTGATGGTAAGGACAAGTCTGATCCACTTTGAACCAAAAAGGCGGATTTTCCAGTACTGTAAGAGGAGACTTAGTTTGTACATGCCCCTTGGCCAGTAGTAACGGAAATAGTTCTGTGTATGATACGGGTATAGGATCAAATCCTGGTGGCCGCGTTGTACGGTTGTTGTATTGAGGACAAGCCTACTGAAGAGGCTGTTGTGTCCTTTGCTGAAATTGCTGCGACTGCGGTTGGCTTTGAGCAACCTGAGGTTGATACGTAGAAACAGGCACAGGGTTGATAGCAGGAGTTACAGCTGCTACTGGTTGGTACCGTCGCCTTTGCTTTCTGAGAGAGATATTCCCAATATCTTGCTCCTTTTTCTTAGGGAGAGCACTACCATATTTTTTAGTACCGCTTGTCGACCCAGTGTCTTTGACTAGACGTCCTTCTCGAATGGCTTCCTCGAGACGCACTCCCATACCGACCATTTCGGTGAAGTCGCTGGGCACACTGGCAACCATTCAGTCATAGTAAAATGAGCTCAAGGTCTTTAAGAAAATCTTTGTCATCTCTTTTTCCTCAAGAGGTGGACAAATTTGAGCGGCAATTTCACGTCATCTCTGAGCGTATTCCTTAAAGGTTTCCTTGTCCTTTTGCGACATTGATCTGAGTTGATCTCTGTCTGGTGCCATGTCCAAATTATATTTATATTGTTGGACGAAGGCAGTGCCAAGATCTCTGAAAGTGCTAATCGTAGCGCGGTTTAAACCCATGTACCATTTTAATGCGGCACCGGTTAAACTATCCTGAAAGTAGTGAATCAGTAGATCCTGGTTCTCTGTCTGAGTTGACATTCGCCGAGCGTACATCACCAAATGGCTTTGAGGGAAAGAGTTACCCTTGTACTTTTCAAAATCGGGTACTTGGAACTTGTGCGGGACTTTCACATTGGGGACCAAACAAAGGTTTGCGGCGTCCTTTCCAAATAAATCTTGACCGCGAATAGCTTGCAGTTCCTTCTGCATTTCCAGGAACTGCTCCTAGAATTCATCCATTCTATCGAACATACTTTCCTTTCTACCAGAAGGTATCTGTGGAATCTGTCCTTCCGGGACAGTGTGCACCACAGGGCGTGGTACCATTACTACGACAGTGAATCTTGGCGTTTCCCGAAGTTTGTAACCTTTAGGAGTCCTCATTATGCCCCTGGCATCATCGCTTTCCCGAAGTTTGTAACCTTAAGGCCCAGCGGCTTATACTATGATTCCCTGATCTTCAGTGATCGGCGGAACATATCCTTCCGGGATAGAGTTAACAGGCATGCCCCAGGGACGATCTTTCAGCATTTGATACCTAGGATCATACTTCTCCACTATGGGTGTTGAGGTGATCTCTGAGATCATGGTTCTTTGTAGCTGAGCTTCTTCCATGGCTTGCATGTCATTACGAAGCTTTCTCATATCCTCTCTTAGAGCGTCGATCTCTTCTTTCAACTCTTTGTTCTCTTCCTCGAGATCATCCATCTTTTTCTGACGATTGGCCTGAGTATTGTACGAATGAGACAATTTGTCTCTATAACCGAGACACAAACGTGAGATTCATAGGTAAGAAGAATACGTGATGTGAGAATGATGAATGCAATGATTATATTAATTATTTTTTGGTTAAATCAAAATAAACTTTGACAATTAGATTTCAAATATCAAACAGTGGGGACACCCCCGTTTTATTGAATTCAAAGGATTGCGGAAATGGAAATACAGTAAATTACAAGGTGCGGAAACAAAAACCTAAGCTAATGGGTCCCGAGTCCTCTCTGAGGAGAACTCGGGTGCTGATTCTGGTACTTTCCTTTTCTTGGACCGGGGCTCTTGGGCCGTTGTCGGATCGTCATTCCTTTTCCAAGTGAAAGGAGCGAGCAAATTCCTTTGGTCATCCTGATTTTCTATAGCATGTTGCTCCAAAATCACAATTAGAGCATTCTTATCTTTCAGCAGTTGCTGTATTTTGGTACACTCCACATTGAGAATGCGGTACTTGTTCTTCCAAGACCTCCTCTCTTGTTGAACTTTGTTGAGAGTAACCTGAAGTTTTTTCGTTTCAGTCATGAAGTACATGACAGGTTCCCTTGGCGGAAGAACTCCGTAATGAGGATAAGGCATCTTTAGCTTGAGAGCTCTAGTTTGCACCCAGTGGAGATAAGGCTCCACCGAGACACAGTCCAGTTTTCCTATAGACTCCCGTCCATTCTTATGAACGTGTTTCCAAGCATGCACTATTTCCATCTTTAGTGCCCTGTCATTTTCTCCTTCCTTGAAGAAAAGACCTTCCAGATGAGCATTATGCGGGACATGCCTCATCGGGTATCCAAATTGATGACGAACTAAAACTGGATGATAATTGATTCCTCCCTTAGTTCCTATGAGGGGTATGTTGGGGAAGTTTCCACAACGGTCAATGGTCCTGATCCCGTCATAAATCCTATTGTATCAATCTATATGAGAGTTGGTAAGAGACATGATTTTCTGCGACCAACGTAAGGCACTCTTATGATCCCAAAAAGCGGCAGACTTAGGCAAATGGGAGATAAACCATTTATATAGCAGGGGTACACAGCACGTGATCATTCCTCTACTGTATAAATTCCTTAAGTGTACAGAATGATACGCATCTGCAAGCAAGGTTGGTACGGTGTTTCCAATGAGAAAAACCTTAATGGCGTTGATATCGACGAAGTTATCAATGTTGGGAAACAAAAATAACCCGTAGGTGAGTAAAACAAAGATGCTTTCAAAAGCAGTCACGTTCCCTATACTAGCAAAGTATAAAGCCTTCTTCACCAGAAACTTGGCTGGTAAACCTGGGATTCCTCCTTTGTGAGTCTTTACTTCTGACTCATCCAAATAGATTGCTCTTGCAATGATTTGATCCTTTGGAATTTCTTCTAGTCCAGAAAAGGGAGCTTGATCAGTAATGGGTAGATCAATCAGATGAGAATACTCCCCCAGCGTTGGTACGAGCTGGTAGTCCGAGAATGTGAAACAGTGATAGACCGGATCGTAAAACTGAATGAGTGCCTCCAGGATTCCCTCAATTATATGGACCCTTAACAGAGGTAGAAGACCTCCGTACTTGGCTCTGAAAGCGTCAGGGTTAGTGATCATCCTTGCTAATCCTCTCAAATCCTCTAGTTTTGGAACCTTGAAGGTATACTTGTGAGTTTTTCTTCTACCGAAATCCATGAGCGCAATCCTTTTCTCTCTGACATTTGCAATCATTGTTTTAGTTTAATTTGAAAAAGAGAGACTAGAAGAGAAAATTTTTCTTTGCTTAATGTTTTTAAAATGAATGCATGAATACAGCATACAAAAACATAGAAAAAACATGGGGTCAAAGGGTCGGTGTCATGAAGTCAAGGCTCTACCCATCCCAAAGGTTTATACTAGTGATTTTTGTACCTGTCTCTCAAAATCATTGATTCTTGTCGAGATAACATCAGCGGGGCGGGAACCGTGCTAGGTGATGTATTTCGAAGAATCTTAGAAGAGGGTAGTATCGCGTGACAACTATTTCCGATAGCTTCCGCACTACTGAAAGAGGTTTTTCCTAGGTGTATACTCAATCTTTCCACATACGGCATCACACGCATTCCCATTAGCAGAAAAATAAACACAGATATCAATTAGGAAAAGCAGTATATATATTTGTCCTAATGTCCTAGACTTTTTAAGAGCTATGAATCCTATGATCCTAACAGAAAATGGCTCCCCGGTGGAGTCGCCATTCTGTGGTACCTTCCCAACTTAAAGGATTTTGACCTAAGATCCTAGTGAGGCCGATCCTAGTAATAATGACATTCCCCAATGGAACCGTCATTCGGTGATACCTTGTGAACCCAAGGACTCGTCCTAAGAGAAGGTTTCAACCAGAGAGATAAGAGAGATAAGATTCCTTTATTTGGCCCCATGGTGGGCGCCATTTTTCGGTAGCGAGCGATTTTGGATGTGGTTCTTAAGCACTGTCTCTCTGAGGTACTACAGGTCGATTCAATTTTTATCCTATTGAAGTTGATGAAGGAAGGGAAATAGACGTCTCCAACTAACCCTGCTTGCAAACTGAGGTTAAACAGTCAAAACTGTTGGTTTACATATGCGGTTTTAGTTCGTGGGCCTCTCTCTGCTTATTTTGTTCAGAACGAAATATCGGGACTGTTCATGGGGAATTTGTTGGGATCCTACGTCAGATTAGATGGAGGTAGGGGACTTTGGGGTTTTTTGATTAGTGTGTTCGCTAAGATTCTTTTTCAATCTTATGCCTACGTATTCCCAGGATAGGGAAATCAGAGCGATCGTAGTTCCCCCTATTCTATGGGAGGAAATGGTGTTTTGGTGTCTTGTTCAAAGCCCAAGACATGAAGCTAAAGGTGGTTTATATCTTGTTCAAAGCCCAAGATGTGAAGCTGAAGGGTCTATTTGTATCTTGTTCGAAGCCCAAGATGTGAAGCTAAAAGGGTGTTGACTTTAGAGAGAATTTGTCATCTCTAAAGGGGAAAATTTGGTCTGTTTGGCACAACTGTTGGGTGACTGATTATAAAGGAGAATTACTTTAACTGGGATATGTGGATCCAGCAATGCCATAATTTCCTTTATATGGGATTTTCAACCTTAAGGAGAAGATTTTAACTCAGTTTAGAGCAATGCCATCTTTCCTTGGGAATTTCTCATGCTAAAAGAGGGACAGTGGCGTGGATGTAAATAATCCAGAGGCTTGCCGCTTACAGCAATTAGACGAGGGAAAAGGAGTTGTTGATGTTTTATCTGGTTTGGAAAGTGACTGAATCAAGACATGGCTTGAAAAATGCAAAAAAAACCTATTTTGAGGTTTTGAGAGGTGACTTTGAGATTTAAGGATTACAGGTCACTTGTGTGAGTTTGGACAGCTTAGATATGACATATTGGATGTGTTTAGATAATGAGTTGTGATGGTAATGCTCTCTAACTCAAAAACTCAGAGTTACCTTGCTAAAGAAGGTATTTTTGCCTAAAGAAAGTGATTTTGAGGAAAGCATCTGTTTGATGGCTTTGGTGTACTCAAACTGAGCATAAATGATCTCTATTTATAGTAGAGCAAGTTTGTTTTGGGATCAATAGTGAATGGCAACTGCAGCAGAGGTTTGGCCAATGATGATCAATAGGAATCCAAGTCTCCTCTAGCCATTGACTAGAGGTTAGAGCACAGAGCTGTGGTTCACTAGTTGTTGGATGAATCTTGACTGAATTCAGTTGGAGGAAGCTTAGTTTATACCACCTCTAAGCATCCATTAAATGCTCTAATCCAAAATTGGAGTCTTGTCCCTCTTTTAGGGATTCCTAGGTTTGGCATGCTACTTCTTGTTCCAAAGACTTTGGAGGCTTGGATATGTGTTTGTTCCCTTTAGATTTGATCCTCAGATGTGTCCAAAGTGATGACAAGGCTTGGAATTATCTGATTTTGCCAAATCGAGCAAAAGTGCAAAATTCTGCCTAGCCTTGGCAGTTTTCAACAAGGCATATTGCCATTGTCATATCTCATGGCTCAAGTGGAATTTGATGGAGTTCTTGGCTATTTTGGAAAGCCCTCATATGATACAATAACTGTTTGATCATAATTGGTTTTGATACTTTTTGGATCCAAGTGAAAAATGCCCCTACATTTGGAAAAAAGTGAAGGCAGATTCTGACTTAGTGAAAATTTCACTAAGTGTTGGAAAAAAGTGACATTTTCACTTTTCTTGATTTTGATCATTCCATAACTTGAAATCCATGGGGAATTGGAATGAGTGGTAGTTGAAGCTTTTGTAGAGGGCCATGAGAGCTACAAATCCAGCTTTGGATGGGAAAAAATGGCCTTGAATGCATCCCCTGAGGCTAACTTGACTTGTTGGTTGGGTTCTTGATGTCCCTTGGAGCATCTTAGGTTGTGATTTGAAGCAATGGCTCATGCCCAGAGGAGAAATTCCAACTGGAGGCCCTGGTCGACCAAAACCCTAATTTGGTGACACTTGCGATCTTGAGGCTTGATCCACTTAGAATGCTGCAACCTTGTGCTTGATTCTTGATGTGGGAGTCCTATTGATCCATTGTGGATGTTTGAGAGGTTTAGACAAGTTAAAGACCATATCATTCCTTGATTTATCTTTTGTCTAAAGGCTCTGAGAGGGCTTGAAACCCTAAGTTTGATTGTAGTGAATGCTCACCCGTCTTTGGGGGAGACTAATGAGGTATGATGGCCCATCCCTATTGTGATGACGATTTGCACAATGATGGGAATCTTAGTGGTCAAAATTTGGGGTATGACAATGAGACACACCATTCACATCCTAATCATAACCTGTGATATCTCTGTCTTCTACCAATACAGAACCTGTCGCGGTTTCTTGACCTCCAAGTTATCTTGGACTTGCTTCAAAGCTTCGTCCAAGAACAATACAACAACCATTACCTACAGGCTTCTGGTTGTGTCCTTGTACCTATACCTTCCACTCTGCATCCCATATTGCATAGTGGAGACTTACAACTCCTAAGAGAGCCACCGACTCTTAAACCCTAAACCCTTATTCAACACAAGAGAACTAGGTTACAAAGTTTTAACTGATACAAAAAGTACTGTGTTTAACCCTAGGTCTAAGTCTTCTTATATAGTCTTCTGTTGTCTTGGGCTTTCAATCTTTTCTCCTGTGATACCTTGATCCTCTCCTTGATTCTTGCAATATATTAAAACCTGCTAACTTATTAAGTCAGTCAGCATGTCGAGACATTTCCTTCGACATATTTTTCTTCTGCAAATTCTTCAAGTTTATCATCAGAATTTTTTGCAAAATTTAGTCAAACATCATGAGCTTTCAATCCCCATGAGGGGTCCTTGCCTCCATTTGAGGCATTGAGACACTGGATCCCTATTAAGGATCATTGTCACCCTTTGGGGTGATTAAAAACTCTGAATCTCTACAAGGGATCCTTTCCGGTCTTTGAGGCTGTTAAAATGTTGGACCCCTATGAGTGATCCTTGATGCACTTCATGGTGATAAAGAATGATGGTTCCCTAAGAGAGACCCTTGTCGCCCTTCGAGGCGATTAAAATGTTGAATCCCTATGAGGGATCCTTGCCTCCCTTTGAGGCAATCGAAATGTTGGATCCTTACAAAGGCTCTTTGCCCCCTTTAAGGGTATTATATCATGACCTCGTGAGGGACTCTTGTTGCCCTTTGAGATGATCAAAGGAATTAGGTCCTCACAGAGGAACTTTTGCCACTCCCTTTTTCGGCTAAAAGACACGCTAAACCTATGCAAGGGATTCGAGTTTCCTGAAGGGGATAGTATCAGCAAATGGCCCAGATAAGACTCTGTTACATTTGCGCAAATGAATAAATGGATGGGCAAGACCATAGAAATGATAATAAGGGAGTTAATGCAAAAAAATGCTCAAAAGATGCAACAATTTAAGTTTTTGCAAAAAGCCTTATATGGGTGAGAACATAAAAAATCCATAAAAGGCCAAAGAAACAAAGAACAAGAAAACCATTCATTTTCCATCCTCCATGGGTATTTCCTCCAGGGGAAAATAGTTGGGACTGTCTTGAGCGCCTACCTCCTGAGGGATCCTTTATGCTATGGCGGGAATGCCTCCTTCTCATCCACCAACTGGCCATTACAGATGGTTTTAAAAATATCCAGTATGCCCAAATTCAATTAGGGATAGAAGAAACCTCCACCAAGTCATCCTTGAGCTATGACACCTCACCCACTTATTCCTTTTTGGAGCAGAGGGAATCCTCCAAAGATGTCCTTAGAGACTCCTCTTTGGTAGCGATTTTTTGGCATTGGTCTGCGTGATGGCCAATTGTTTTCCCAAGATTCCTTATCCTTTTACAAGATCTCAAGAAGTTTATGGATTTGGGAGTAACCATCATCATACTTCTTGAGCTTTGTCCTCAGCTCTTTTTCGACATGGTCCTGCTTCTCACATTTGACACACTCCAACATTAAAGCTCTTAGTAAGAGGTTCTATTTTATGTCAATAATCCCAGAGGATAACTTAGCCTTGAGGGAGTTATAATCTCCAGGTAACTTCTTAGAGAAGGGGAGATACGAGCCTGTAAATTGAACAACATTAAAACTAGAGTCGCTTCACAAAGAGGACTGGGGTGGCGGAGCCTCGCCATCAGGGGACCTCATAATGCTCACCTCCCCCGAGGTGGGCATAACAACTCTGCCCTCAACACCCAGTGAAGAACCCCTTTCGAGTTTCTGAGCCTTAGTATTGGGCGATTTAGGAAGTTTTTCTTCAGTTTTCCTCTTCATTCCTTTGAAAAAAAAGTCCTCAGAATGATTATGAGGGGTATCTGTTTCCCAACGCATATCATGAATTTTAACCTGCCTCTTCCTCCATTCGTCTAAGGAAATATTTGCAATCTAACCTGCAAAATAATACATAAGGGTCACACACTACTTGGGGATACCCATATGAAATTCTGGTACATGTGCAGAATTCAGATGTCTTATAACATGCCATTCGACATCTTGTCTGACATAAACACACATGGCAAGGTATATAGCAATAAGCTTGGTACTGAAAAGATAAAAACATAACACACAGAATTGTTAACCCAGTTCGGTATAACACACCTACTCTGGGGGCTACCAAGCCAGGGATGAAGTCCACTATCAGCAGTATCAATTCAAAGCTAAAATCTCCGTTTACAGCTTATCACTTAATCACTACCCAATGACCCTTCTACCTAGATCCTCTCTAGCTATGAGAAACTCTTCTCACTCCCAATCATCACAATGATGTCTAGCAGTCAACACTCCGCCACTGCAACAACAGCTCTTTACCTATACAACAATTCAACAAGGAAGCCACACTTCCAAGACATAACTTAGAGTTACTTAAAAGCTTCCTCCAAGAACAATACTCCTCTTACTTAACAGCTTCGAGGATCACACTAACAAACTGCCTAACTCACATGTCGAGTGGTACAGGAACCAACCCTAATAATAGATCTTTTACATTTTTGGTTTTGTTACAATTCTAGGTTACACTGCATCTATATATAACCTATTCCCAACTGGATTTGGGCCTTCACAGACACAGCAAATAAGCTGCTACAAATCAGCAGAAACTTCTGCTACATAATAGGACTTCAATCTTTAACTTCCTAAAATATCTCCATATTTAGAAAATGTATATTTTCCAATATTCTTCTCAATTTGAATCTTCATACCTTTTAATTCAGCGCCACATAGAATTTGCATATTATTCCCTGAATATTCTGCATCTGTTTATACATAACAGAATCTTTAATTCACTTCAGTTCTGGCGCGATGTCGAATGGACCTGCATGGGACATCTTAGTACGACATGTTGTTCCAGATGTTGAAACCACTTCAATTCAACATGTTCCATTTCACAATAGGACTTCTTGCTCAACCTGTTCTTCTTTAGCAAGATAAAATATCCTATCTAACATATTGCTGCTATTTTTGTTTTACAAAATTGATGCCAACTCTAAAACTTAAAGAACTAACATACTCCCCTTTTGGAAAATTTTGGATAAAACAAATATATAAACATTACAACTCAGATTACAGGAGTAATTACAACCTTACACTACGGTCAGTAGTCATCGGCAACTACTGAACCTAACAATAACCATCAGTAGCTACTGTGTACAGCAACCATGGAGAATCATCTTCTTGGGAAATCTTGAATGATGTTAGGACATCATGTTTGACAACTCTTTTCAGCATATTCTATGAGCTCCATAACATCACCTCCGAGTCCTGACGTCATTTGGTGCACATGAGGAAGAAGATATTTGACACTCCCCCTCAATACAACACATTTCTTTTTCCTTCCAGGACAGACCTAGAACAATTGTAGAAGACTCCTCCAGAAAAGAAACGTCTGTCTTGACATAAAGGACCAATGGTGGCATAAGAGATTTCTGCACACCTTAATTAATCAGACGCCCCTAGTCGACCTGTGGCATAAGATGAAACTTAAGAAGTACCAATCTATCAACCCAGGTAACTCAGAACACAAGTCACAATTGTGTTCATAACTCAGGACACAAGTCACAAAGACTCAACACCAACTCAAGGAAAGAACACCCTCTTCGACATCCCTGCACACGTTTGGAATTACAGACTCCAAACATAGCCTCTACAAACCATTTCGCAACCCTTTCTCCCCCTTTTTAGCCAAAAATTGGCAAAGAAAGCCCTCACAGAACCAGACCCAAGTGGTACTCACCCAAAAACGAACAAACGCCATAAGACTTATGAAGCAAGAGCACTCACTGGCTGAAGGAGAAAAGAACAACCCCTATAAATAGCTGACCAGTTACTTCGGAATTAACGAGCTTTGAATATGTCAAGGTTCTTGGTTAAAGAAACGCTATTTTAGGTACCAAAAACTCCATTCAAATTCAATGTCTACCTTCCAAAACAGTCTTGACTGCCTTTATTATTTCTCAACTGAATCTTACCATAAATTAAGCCAATAACGTTCCATGCATAGGCAGAGACACGTGTTTCACCTTATCCTTACACTACCAACCAGAATAATTCCTTGTTTGGCTCAAAAGAAACATGTCCTGTATCATGTTCTGACATCTTACCAACCAATTGTCCCAAGACTCCACAGAAAATTAAACATTCCAAAACACAAGCACATTTCCTTCAGAATAGCAGAGAAAAATAAATTCTCCCAGATATAACAATTCTGCTTTTCAGACTCCTCCTGCATAAGCACTAGCTCCACGCAGCTGGGATATCACACCGGCCTTAGGAACACCCAACCATACTTAGTAGTACATGTCCCATCATGTTGTTTGACATTACTCTGCACAAACTTAAACAGCACGCAAGCTACACAAAAGTCTGCACACTTGCAGTAATAGACTATAGACAACAGCCTTAACTCCCCCTGACATAAACAGCCAATGATAGCACAACGATATTGCCACATTCTCAACACTTAAGAACTGCCACTTCTTGTATTTGTTGAGCAAGATCTCACCTTGTTAATTGAAGATACATGGTCTGCCAAGTCCAATATAAGAGCCCACTTGATTTGGAATTTCTCACATATTCCATAACAAATGTCCTTAGATTACTTGCAACACAAGATAAGGACTGCCACCATCTTTTAATTGTATTGGGAGAACCCTCCTTTTCTTCAGCCAATCTGATCCAAACACACCACTGACAACAACCTTCTGTCCTTACATTCATAGCCACCTAATTAAGTCTTCATCATGAAAGTAGTCATGTATTGCCATACCATAACTACTTACCATCAAGATCAGAATCTGCCCATCCTAATCCACATTATGTCAGAACTGCCACTTCAGACGATAATGGTGCTTTTTCCAACTCCACAAACACGGTACACAACAAACAATGATGTTGTAACAATATGTAGGACATCAGCATAAGACAAAAGAACACACCTTCTGCATTTTATTCAGGTAGTCACACCCACCTGATCACAACCAGCACCAGCAGCTTTACCGAAAGCAAACTCAAAAGAATCACATCAGACAACTAGACAAAACCTAGGCTCACTCTCCATCCTTTTAGCCACAATAAGACAACCTCTTAACCTACCAAGGCACCAAACACGAAGTTCTGACATCCAATGTGACAAGGTTAAAAAAAATTCCCAAGAAAACAAGTTCCCAAACCAAAGACCACTTTGACTGGTCAGGCGATACAAACAAGGACTCTTTATGCAATATAAAGAACCAAGCCTCCTTGCTCCTAACAGCACATCACATATAGAACCATGAGTCAGTCTAACAAGGATGCGGGAAAGAGACACAAGCAGGAAGTCAAGAAACCAGATCCACAGGAGTTGAAGAACAAAACACTGTCCACAACTGGAGCAACTTCAGGAGCCACAAGAGCAAGAAAAACATCAGAGACAAGGATGAAGGCCATCAAAAAAACCTTCAGTGCAACTTCAAGCTTCTGATGATGAATGGGACGAAGATTGGAAAACATTTCTTGATTCGGGGGGGTTGGGATAATCTTTAGACTCTTGTTTGTAGCTTTTTCTAATCTTGTATGCTTTCAGCAGTGCAATAAAATTCTGTTTCATTTCAACAAAACATATGCAATAAAGATCACAACTGCCCAACACACTTAATCATCATGTATGCAATTTCCTAATTTGCAAAAATAATTGCAAACACTGAAAGCTGCATAATATCAATCTCCCCCTTAACATCACACGTTCAGCTGCATAAGATTTTGACACTCTCCCCCTATCAAAAATAACATGTGCTTCTTCGTACCCTGAAGAACGGAAAACACAAGACGCATCTTCATGTCTTCAAGAGCTCACTCTTTGTTCACCTCACAATCCTCTCTTGTACTAAACTCACATGATCCCAATCTGATCAACTTTTCTCTATCTACAACCCCCAGTACTCCTTTGCAAGAAGAACAACTTAAATGAATAGAGAACATGAGACTCATCTTCATGTCTTCAAGAGCGCACTCTCTGTTCAACACACCTGCTGAACACATTCACTTACTGCTTGACCCTCACATTAGTACATAAATCGGGTAGAGGCTTGTGATCTCAGGAGACAAAAACCATAACATTCTGAACAGAATGTTCTATCAGCAGATGTTAAGACACCAGTCTTGACATCATGAATAGAGTCCAGCTGCACCAAGAGAAACACCACATTCCAAAACAGAATCTCCAAGCTTCCCCCTTTAAGCCTCGGGACCAGTAACAACCATCATAATCCATCACATCTAGGATAAGTTCCAGGGCCAGAAACTTCTTAGACATACCACCCAGATGCCTCCTCTTCCAGATCAGGAGTAGGTTATAAACCCATGTAATTAAACTACATTAGTTTAGCACCCAGAGCATCTATTATGCCATACCTTTAGACCACAGGATTCTGCACAATTCTGATGTGATGTTCTAACACTAGATAGGACATCATTCCAAGGAACACAACAAGAGATCAACGACTGGAGATTAGCCCTTTTAGGAATAGAAGCAAAAGTAAGTTACTTCTCACGTACTTCAGATCTCTTCTTTACACCTTCATTTATCAATGCCTTTATGAGTGAACTTGAACAATAATCTTCAAGTATCGTTGACAAAGTAAGTTGAAGCAGTCTTGCACATATCCCATCACCATAGGATATACATTCAGAGAAGAACAACCTACTCATTTACAACGTAGCGGATCAAAACACAAACTCCTCAAACCTTCAGGTGTCACATATCTGCCCTAGCATCATAATCCAGGTGACACCACAAAACCACAGGTATGAAAAAAATCAAACCTAACAAAACCACAACGCAGCAGCTTTTCAACCAAACCTCTAAGCCTTTCAGCACAAGCCATTGCCTGTCACGAACAGTCCATCCTCCACTTCTAGGGACCATTCTCACACCTATATGAACTTCTCCAAGTTCAAACAACTTTTCAGTAGAAAGCTTCTACCTTGACCATGAACCAGAAAGTATCCTCCCTCGGATCTCATCCAGATACAGAACAGAATGACCTGCTCTGATACCAATTGAAATTCGGGTACATGTGCAGAATTCAGATGTCTTATAACATGCTATTCGACATCTGGTCTGACATAAACACACATGGAAAGGTATATAGCAATAAGCTTGGTACTGAAAAGATAAAAACATAACACACAGAATTGTTAACCCAGTTCGGTATAACACACCTACTCTGGGGGCTACCAAGCCACGGATGAAGTCCACTATCAGCAGTATCAATTCAAAGCTAAACTCTCTGTTTACAGCTTATCACTTAATCACTACCCAATGACCCTTCTACCTAGATCCTCTCTAGCTATGAGAAACTCTTCTCACTCCTAATCATCGCAATGATGTCTAGCAGTCAACACTCCGCCACTGCATCAACGGCTCTTTACCTATACAACAATTCAACAAGGAAGCCACACTTCCAAGACACAACTTAGAGTTACTTAAAAGCTTCCTCCAAGAACAATACTCCTCTTACTTAACAGCTTCGAGGATCACACTAACAAACTGTCCAACTCACATGTCGAGTGGTACAGGAACCAACCCTAATAATAGAACTTTTACATTTTTGGTTTTGTTACAATTCTAGGTTACACTGCATCTATATATAACTAATTCCCAACTGGATTTGGGCCTTCACAGACACAGCAAATAAGCTGCTACAAATCAGCAGAAACTTCTGCTACATAATAGGACTTCAATCTTTAACTTCCTAAAATATCTCCATATTTAGAAAGTGTATATTTTCCAATATTCTTCTCAATTTGAATCTTCAGACCTTTTAATTCAGCACCGCATAGAATTTGCATATTATTCCCTGAATATTCTGCATCTGTTTATACATAACAGAATCTTTAATTCACTTCAGTTCTGGCGCAATGTCGAATGGACCTGCATGGGACATCTTAGTACGACATGTTGTTCCAGATGTTGAAACAACTTCAACTCAACATGTTCCATTTCACAATAGGACTTCTTGCTCAACCTGTTCTTCTTTAGCAAGATAAAATATCCTATCTAACATATTGCTGCTATTATTTGTTTTACAAAATTAATGCCAAAACTAAAGCTAACATCAATGAAGACACCACCTTCTTGCCACAACTTAATCAATGCGTGAGAATCCATGACCTCAAACTTCTCTAGAAGAAGAACTATGATTGCCTCTATAGGACTAAGGTACTTATAATCGTATCTCGTGGTTACCTTGTGTTTGTCCATCTAGGCCAATGGAAAGAGAGGGGCGTCATATGCCCCTCCCATTATGCAAGAGACCTCTCTCCCCCTGACTTAGGAAAACTTGTCCATCCAATTCTTATAATGATTGGAATGGGGTTTGAAAGTGGCCTTCCTCACCAGACCACCTAGGATTACCCATCCTCTATTTTAAGGCCTAATGGCATAAAACGAAAAGAATACCCCAGCAAAGGGAGACTTCCATCGTTTCACATACCATTTCAAAGGCTTTAACGAAGCCTCAACTGTTAGGGATTAGCTGAGAGGGTGCAATATTGAGGACTCTTAGGACCTCTGCAAAGGGATAAAAGGGGAAAATAACTCTCATGTCCTTGATAAAAGAAAGGTAAAAGTAGAAATAATGAGAGAGAGAGAGAGAGAGAGAGAGAGAGAGAATCATAAGGGTTGACCATGATGACCCTCTCTGATGACAGAAAAACCTATAGAATGACCACCTCTCTGTCTTCTAAAAAAGAGACGCCCATCTCTGCCCAAAAGGAGTGGATCTTCTCCTATATGGTATAAGACAATCCAATATCTCTAACCTCTTTAGACACGATGAAAGGGGCATCCATTATCTCTTTGTTCCAGGGAAAATAAGAACTAAAAGAAAGCATCCACATCATCGCAATCGCTACCAGGACTGTTAAAGCCCTCGATCTCGCAACACTACACTAACCTAGACCCTAATACAATTCTTTTATTTGAAATCTCTAACCGTTACTGTCACGAAGGGAAAAATGTAGAAGGGTTTATACTTGAAAAGGTTCAAAACAAGGAAAAAGCTTGTATAAGACTATGCAGATAAAAAACTAGAGGAAGCTTGAATAAGTCGTGTGAGAAAAATGAGTAAGGAAATTAAAAATAGGAATATGAAAGCCTCTATAAGGAAATTTAAGCCACAAGCATTCAAAATCCTTTTAGGCTCCTCTAGGAACTTTAAAAGAGCTTAGCACGTTTTTGACACATGCTAAGATTTTTTAGTCTCTCGAAACTAATTCTTCATTACTTACATTAAACGACATTGAGAGTGTTAATCATAGTGATTGATGTCTGACATCCCCAGCTGACACATTGTCTACTCAAGAGACATCTGGCAAAGAGGTAATGACTCATCCTTAACTTGGGGGCTTGCCCTTAGTTGAGGGACTCGCCTCTAACCGAAGGAGTCTCCTCAAGCTAAAAAGCATGACTCACAACTAGGGGACTTAGCCTTAGCTGAGGAACTCACCTATAACTGAAGGACTCCCCCCTAACTGAAGGATTCCCCCTCAACTAAGGGAATCACCTTTTGTTAGGGGGCTTGCCTCTAACCAAAATTGCCGCCTTCAGGTGATGGATTCACCCTTAACCACGAAGTTTAACCGAAGGAAATGAGAAGCTTAAAACACTTATCCATTACAAGCCATCGTGCTTTAGGGACAATGTAGTTATATATTTGTGAAGGCCCTTAAATTAGGTGGTGTATGTCGCCCATCCGGTGCCCTCCCAATGTCGCACCACCTGAAATATGTCCTTCATGTGGGTGGAGGTATTTCCCTAAGGGGAAAGATAGATAATAACGTTTATCTAGCCAATAACCGCATTTGCGAATTCATGCCCATGACTCCCTAGGAAATGGGTAACCAACAACTCCCATAGTCAAGAACGAGCGGTTACCACCTCTTAGGAGTTCCTTAAACCATAGGAACATAAGCCTCTATAAATATCTTAACCTTAGGGTTGAGGAGGACAACTCATTACGTACACAAAATACCGAAACAATATATATAGCTTCTCACCTCACGCAAGCTTATTCTTTTCATAGCTAAAAACACCACCGACCATAGTTTCTCACCACCATGAGCAAGCCCTAACCAGCATAAATTCACTAAGGCCCTTAGCCAACCCTACCAGCATAAGGATGCCACACATTCTATACTTTTTAACAATTACACGTATATATAGGCTATGTTTGTTTCCTACCTTTTTTATTATACCAAATGGGTAGAAGGATACTCTTAGGGGGTATAAAGTATACTCTCTACTCGTGTGATATGGAGTTTAACCACTTAAAAATTTATCTCTTTGTTTTCTATTTTACAACCACCTTGAGATATGCGTTCTCATCTTCAAAAATTGGGAGAATGTGGATCTATGTGCTTGGAGGTATCGAGCTAATGTTCATGATATTGTTGATTGCTTTATTCTTGTGATGACGACAGTGTTGATGCTTATTAAATTCGGTGGTGATATCTTTCCAACTCTTTGATAATGGCTATTAACTTGAAGATATCTCAAGCCTCGTCAAGTAGAAGAATCATGTTTTCAATGAAGTGCTTATATGATCGGTGTATCAGGCAAAGGAACTTGAAAGATTAAAAGTTATGAAAGAGAGGAAGGTTGAAAGCTCATCAGGTCGTGTTTGTCTGAGTGACCAGAGTATTATAAAAGTATGAGAGTAACTCCTAATATACTAAGGCAACTCTCACATGTAACATCCCGAAACTTGATTAATTTATTTAATCAAATTATTCGTGTTTTTATTTAATTATATAGTATGCGATGCCCTTTTAATTAATTATATTATGAGTTCTATGTGTATGCGGTGTATGGTGTGGTGTAGTGAGGGTATTGGTAGGTTGGTAGAATGATTAAAATAATTAGAAATAATTAGAATTAATAGTTTTTTTAATTAATTAAAATAAATAGAAATAGAGGTTTTGGGTGGAAAATAGGAACTAAGAAGAAATAAGGGAAGTGGTGAGAATTATAAGAGGAGTTGGGGCAAAGTGTAATTAGTAAAAGATTAAATTAGGTTTTTAGATATAAAAAGGGATTAATGGATCTTTTGAGGTAGGAGTACGTAAAGTTGGAGTTTTTGAAGAAAAAGAGGCTAGGGCTTGAAAAGGGAAGGACTCAAACCACCAACCTTAATCAAATTCTGAATTTGCTGCTAGGAATCTGATATATGCGGGGAGTACTTCTATATTGGTGCTTTGCATGAAAGGGTAGAAGAGGGACCTTTACTCTCTTTAGGAATTATATGAAAATCTATTATGAATATGGTTGTTATGTGATAATTTGAAAATTGATGATTGAATGTGTTATCATCTGATTTTTATGACCAAATTCGTATAAGTGTAATTTTGTTTATGTATATATGATTTTATGCCATTGTTGAAGTTTTGAAGGTTCGTAACATGAACATGAATTCAATGAAATTGAAGAATAAATTGTATAAATTTGTGATTTATCATCTTATGATGATGATATTATAAGTGGTATACTTTTCTAGATGTTCTGGGATGATTGGGAAGCCAAAATTGGAGTTTCAAGTGAACTCCCATGGATAATTCATGTTTTTGCAATCTGGTGTAGAGCGATGAGTGTCACCCAGATGACGGGTTAACGATCACGCACCTCAAGCAGCTAACGGGCGTCAATGCTATGATGGGGAGACCGTCATGGTCTCCAAGATTGGTTTTACAAGTCGGTAATCTTTGGAATTGCGGATAAGGGATTTAATTAGATGATGGGCATCAACTTTGTAACAGGCTTCTCGTCATGCTGTTAAAAGGGGCGATTTTGTTCTAATTCGTGTAGTTCGAGCTGTCGATTCCAGATTTTAATGTCGTTTTGTAGTTTAGTCGATAATTGACTATTGTTTGGTTGTGTTGGTGTTAATTAATTATCATGAGGTTAATTCATCGTGGTGGAATTATCATTGTTGAATGATAATTGAATTACTTAAATTTTGTTGTTTACATGGTGT
This sequence comes from Lathyrus tuberosus, assembly GCA_022829125.1. NCBI lineage: Eukaryota > Viridiplantae > Streptophyta > Magnoliopsida > Fabales > Fabaceae > Lathyrus > Lathyrus tuberosus. The sequence goes on along the minus strand of JALAZF010000616.1, from coordinate 1,781,633 downwards.
AGCAACTATATGGAATGCATATGATGTTGTTTTGTGATGTTATATGATTTGAAAAAGACTAGTGTTGTTGTGAGATGCATGATAATTTGGTGAGTAATTATGTATTGACGTGATAATAAATAGTTCAGAATGGGGAACTATTTGTATGCTTGTATTCATTGTTGTTATGATTTTTGGATAGTAGTTCAGAAGGGGGAATTATTATTTTGTGTCAATACATGTTATTTATGGTCTGAAGGGGGACCATAGTGTCGCTCCCGGGATTTTCATCCAAGTACAAACGCGAAAGTGGCACCGAAACAGAGTCGCCAGCAATGTGTATTTATCCCATGAGAGGGAAAGGAAACACTGCATAAACCTGAAGGAAAGGAAAAGCATGGTCTTGCGACCAAGAGAAATGGGTTCGGGAGTCGGTTACGCGAGAGGAAGGTATTAGCACCCCCTCGCGTCCATCGTACCCGATGGGATCCACGCTTGCTTGTCTCGATCAAAGGGTGATAGAAAAGAATACTGGAAGAGGAACTAGAAAAGGAATGAAAAGAGAAAGAGAAACAAATGTAGGGAAAATAAAAGAAGTGCTCGCATGGGCCCTACCCCACTGCCTACGTATCTCATCGGGAACATGAGAATCAGAGCGACGTAGTTCCCCTCACTAGGGATGGATTGTCTGTGTTTTTTAGAGAACGGCTTACGTCCTAGCTCAGGTGTTGCAGGCTCGCCGGTCCGAGTGCGTTACCATCTTGCAAGAGAACGAGTAGAAGCACGTTCGTACGCTAAGAGTGAATGAGGTGAGAAAAGAATTCCCGAAGGAAAGACGTTATTGTTTGTTTTTGTCTTTTAGAAAGAAGTGTTTTGTTATTTGTTTGCATATGATAGTGTATCCGGATCTTAGTCATTGGAATGTGTACCTTCTCACATTCCAAGATGGAATGGGTAAGAAAGCACACTAAGGGTGAAGAAGACCCTCACACTTAGTTCCAATTATCAAGGTTCAAACACACTAGCATACTTGTGTTTATTAAATGTTTTGTTGATTATGAAGTGAAGAAGTGTTTTTTATTATTTGCACCTTCAACAAGTATTGCATTTAAGTCCCTCATACAAGATCAAATGTTTAACACATTGACCCAAGATGGGCTATATGCTACACATTCTAAGATTACAAGAGAAGACCCCTTATAATCTTTTCTTTATATGAAAGGCCTAAATGCAATAAATGCTTACCTTTATTAGATATTTTGAATTTTCTTTGAGGTGAGAAAAGAGACTCAAGAGAGGAGAAAAGGTAAAAATCTATATGGACTAAGACTCAATCCTAATTGATTAGTTAAGGGAGTGATCCTAAAGGTTTGTGAGGTTTCAACCTAAAGTCTAAAGAAAGAAAGAATTAAACAATTCACTTCCAAAGTAGAAGATGAATTGTAATTCAAAAAGGGAAAGTAATGAGTTATTAAAAGAAAGCATATAAGTGCTTAGCAAAACACCAAATGGAATTGTAAAAGAGAAAGGATAGAAGTTGAATGTGGATTCCTTATCCACACTCAATTGAAACTTACCGAAGCCCCTACATGGTTAGCACAATCACTTACAAGTAAAGTAAGAAAATATAATGAACAAATCAAATTCAAACAAGTTGACAAACAAAGTAAAATGAGATTGAATGCTATACATGCTTCCAAGTCAGAATGTAACTCATATTTACACAATCTAATGTTATCCTAAATGAGCATACCAAATCATGCAAACAAAATCTCAATCCAACAAGAAGCAAAGAAGAAAAGGTGAAGTGATGTGAATGTGGTTCATACTTGTGAAACAAGTGACCTAAGGTGCAAGATAAACATCAAACATGCAAAGATGAAACCCAAATGTCACAATCAGAAGTCAATTAACATGCTATACATCCTCAAACAAAACCACAACTCATGGTACAAGTGCCTTCATGATCAAGCAAACCAAACATGAGGCATGCATTCACAAAATGAACAAGTTAAACTTCATGCTTCAAACAAATAGCAAACATGCTTCAAAAATTATGACTTTCACCAATCAAACACCTTAAACACATGCCATTAACATATCAAATCCACAAGCAATGAATCAGAACCAAAGTCACTCAACAATTAGGTCAAAGTCTCATGGAAGTTTCATGCATTCATGCTCAAAGCAACACATCAAAAGTCATCCAAAAAAGACTTAAAAATCATCTCATAAATCTCAAACATACCTCAACATATTGTGACCACAATGCAAAAAGAAAGGCATCAAAATCATTTTTTATGATCAAGAACAAAAATGCACAAAATCATATGTCACATTAAGTATGCATACAAATGAAAATTCAAAAGAAATAATGGAACAGGGGCAAAATGGTCATAAAATCAGAAAATAAAATCATAGAAAATTTCCTAAATGTTTTAAGAATACACATGAATTTTTGTAGAATTTTCCAATATGTTTTGGTATTTTTAAAAATTAAAAATCAAACGTGTAGAAAGAAATAAAAATGAAAAATAAATGCAAAATGCAGGGGGGTATGAACATAGCAATTGGACAGTTCAAAATCATTGGGCTTCAATACATGGGGGTGTAATTATCAATCTGGATAAGTCCAAGTCTGCGCAAAACACCATAACAATCATGCACTTCAGTCAACAGGAATTGACTCATTCTCAGCCAATGGATCAAGTCAAAGTCAATGCGTGGTCAAAGTAATCAGGATCAATGCACATGCGTGAGGACACACACAAGTTACCATGCACTACACTACAACATGTTTAAATGAATTCAGAAAAGATACACGTGAGGAGCATGTGATTTTTAATGTGCTGGCAAGACAAGGATCACACGATCAGAAAACATGAACGGACAGGATTAAAACACACATAAACCCTAACAGTTAAAGTCACCGGCCGGAGATGACCTCCGGTCATCTTCTCCGGCTAGCAGCCACCACCTGCAACTCACATTTTCTCCAGAAATTCACAAGCCATATACCAAACGAAAGCTAAGCTCATGAGGAACACAAATCCAACAAGAAAATTCATAGATCAAGCATGAATAAGGAGAATCGAAGAGGATAAATTTGCCCTAATTTTCAGTTCTAAGCTCCTAAAGAGCTCTATCAACTAGCCAGCTTCACATAGCTTCTAATAAGCTCAAACAACACATCAACAAGTCAAAACAGGATAAAATCGTGCAATTAAAGTTTGAGAAATTTTGAAACCTGAAATTGGAGAACTCTTGAATCAACAGAAAACCAGAGATGAGAGATTGATCTTGAGCTTCCTAAGAGCAAAATAAATGCTCTGAACCTTTGGATTTTGAAGACAATGAACTGAGATTCCAATTGGAGAAGTTGCTGCTCTCGATAGCTTGCTCTTATTTCAGCTTGTTCTTGATCAGAAGTGCTTGATGATGAACAATTGATGGAGATCAAGGTGAGAACGTGTGAAGAACTCGTGTGAAATCAGAGAGAGAATGGAGAGAACTCTGAGAGAAAAGTGAGAGCAATTTGGAGTGAGAGTGAAAAATGAGAATCCTCCCCTGAAATTGTGAGAGTTTCAGCTTATATATCCAAGGTTAACTCCCAACCAGTTCAGTTAACAGTTAGAACTCTAGTTAAACTGAGTTAGTTAACTGAGTTTGAGTTAACTAACTGAGTTAGGTGGTTAATGGCACGAGTTGGGGAAGTTCTGTTAGAGTGAGGGTGAGGTTCATGGAGTTATGGTGGTGTGTAGGAGAAGGAAAGTGATGTTATGTTGTTCTGATGTAGCAGCAGGAATCTTGTGGTGCAAGTTTCTCACTTCCTCTTTCATGCAAGGCTCAAGCTCGTATGCATAATGTGAAATGTGTTTGGCCAAATGAAGCAAAGAATAGAGCAGCACACATAGGACTTCTGTCATGTACTTGATGTGTGTTTGAACCAAAATTATGCAGCAAATCTTCATTGTGACAGCAAGTGTTTGAGGAGGAATTTCTCACTTGTCAATGAATGAAACAATCCAATGTTGGTGGCATTAGAAAGATGATACATTAGGGAACAATATTGGTGTTGAAAGTTGGTTGAATTGAAGTTTGGAACATGACCAAATGTGGCTTGTAACAGAAGAAACACCAACTGGTGCATGGGCGAGATAATGAGGTTGGTTGGCAAGGCATGCTTGGCATGGATTTTCAGTTGCATTGACCAATCTTTGAGCCATCATAACTCCTTATCCTTTGATCAAATGAAAAATCCATGAACATCAATCTTGAAGATCTCACATAGGGGAACAACTTTGATGTTGCAAGATTTTTCATTTGAACCCTTTAACCATGAGTAATTGATCTACACATCTTGCTCACCAACTGTTTGAGAAAATGACTGCGCGCAGACCTGGCCAAGCTTGGTCAAGACATGGTTTTTGGCCTACTTTCCTCCAACTTTGATTAATCATATCTCCCTCAATTTTTGTCTAATGGGGATGTTCTACACATGGATTTGAAGCTTAAAACAAGATCTTTCATTGAGGCAGAGTGGATTTTTCATTTGGTGCTCCAAATTTAAATGGCCTTGGTTCAAATTCTGATGCAAAATGGCCAAAACTTGCTATTTTTAGTAACCTTACTCCATCCAAAAATGGCAACTTTCCAAATCTTGATTTTTTCATGATTCCTTTGGAGTTTCTTGACCAAATTTTGTACATTGGACATATGTAACATGAATTTCATGATTTTGGGCTCAAAAAGTCAAGAGTTGACTTTTTCCTCTGATTATTTGACTTTGCCCCAATTTCTCTGATTCTTGACCTTTCTTCCAATTGAACCACTTCTAAAACCAATTGAGATGCAATCTTCCACACACATACACTTAAGAACATGTAGAATACCATGACAACAAGCTTTGTTCAAAAAAATAGAGATACCCTGATTTAATTGGAAACCCTAGTTTTGATCCCCTCTGGTTAGGAGGAAATTGCACATCTTCCAAATCCAAATTCCTCAGAGTATGTTGTGTATCCTCTTAAAGGATGATGAGAAATGCCACTTGAGAATGATTTTGAATCAATGAGCTATCTCTTTTGAGGATTTTCCTTCAATTTTTGGACTTCTTGCATAGTGTAGGATGTAATGCTTCAATCTCCCATTGAATCTCACTTCCTTGAGGTTTTGGAAGATCAATTGAGATAGTATGAGACATGAGAGACTCTTGGCTTGCCTTGAGGCAACTTGATTGACTTTTTTGTGCTTTGAATGATCTCTTGATTATCCACCTTCCACCTGATCACATGCCCTGATGGTAAGAAGGATGCCATGCTTCATTTTTCTATGTTAAATGCAATGCAATGCTAGTGAGGTGGATATGATATGATAAATGATAATGCCATGCTATGATGCCAAAAGAGGAGAGCAAATTTTGGGGTATTACAGCTGCCCCTATTCAAGCGCTGTAGACCTGAATGCCTGAAAGCAATTGCTTTCGGACTTTCAAGGTATATAGTGATTGAATACCAAATATAACCAAAAATTTGCTCTGGATAGTGAGGAAGAAACCCCCCGACATTGCTGGATTGAATCTTCAATGAAACACTGTCGGAGAAATCTGTCTTTTGAATGACGCCAGACGACTACTGGCTTGCCACACTGCTGGTGGACTTTAATAACGTCTTTTGAACGACGCCAGACGACTACTGGCTTGCCACACTACTGGTGGACTTTAATAATGTCTTTTATGCAACTCCAGACGACTACTGGCCTGCCACACTGCTGGTGGACTTTAGAAATGTCTTTTTGAACGACGCCAGACGACTACTGGCCTGCCACACTGCTGGTGGACTTTAGAAATGTCTTTTTGAACGACGCCAGACGACTACTGGCCTGCCACACTACTGGTGGACTTTGCAGCTTCGTGCCACCCGAAGATGGACTTTTGCCAATCCACTGTTGGACTTCTGCCACCCGAAGACGGACTTTTGCCAATCCACTGTTGGACTTCTGCCACCCGAAGACGGACTTTTGCCAATCCACTGTTGGACTTTTAGAATATGCCACCCTTAGATGGACCTTTCGCCAATCCACTGTTGGACTTTTAGAATATGCCACCCTTAGATGGACTTTTGCCAATCCACTGTTGGACTTTTAGAATATGCCACCCTTAGATGGACTTTTGCCAATCCACTGTTGGACTTCTAGCTGCTTTGCCACCCGAAGATGGACTTTTGCCAATCCACTGTTGGACTTTTGCCACCCGAAGACGGACTTTTGCCAATCCACTGTTGGACTTTTGCCACCCGAAGATGGACCTTTCGCCAATCCACTGTTGGACTTTAAGAATTTGCCACCCTTAGATGGACCTTTCGCCAATCCACTGTTGGACTTTTGCCACCCGAAGAAGGACTTTTGCCAATCCACTGTTGGACTTTAAGAATTTGCCACCCTTAGATGGACCTTTCGCCAATCCACTGTTGGACTTTTGCCACCCGAAGACGGACTTTTGCCAATCCACTGTTGGACTTTTAGAATTTTAAAATCGAATTACTCTCTGCCTCTGCGCCAGACATCTCTGCCGACTCTGCTGAGGAACCACGATCAATGATTTAATCTCGGAGACTCCTAAAAGGATAATATCTCTGCTGGCGAATGGATGAACAATCCGTCTGCTTCGAATTGTCAAGCTTGCCAAAAATAAATTGGACTTTAAGATATGAGGGAATGACGACTCTGCCAGGAATTATTCCATCTGTTTGGGGGAATGAATTCTGGTCACAGCGATTCCGCTGGGGATGAGAATTTTTAAATGACGTCCTGCTGGGGAAATGAGCCATTAAAACTCTGCTTGGGGATTTATTCAACCCAAGATCCTTTATAGGGATTATCAACCTTCTGACCTGGCTGGGGAAAGGCTGTACCATCCTTGTTGAGGAATAGATTCTGTCGATCTGATAAACCTCTGCGGAGAGAACAACAACTCAGCTGGAAGTTGCTGACAAGATTCGATGCTGACCTCTGTGGGGATACCATGACCAGAGATACGATCTTGCTGGGTATCAGGGCTACTCTGCCAGGGATATGCAAATCCTGGTTAGAACATTCCACTGCAACTTGCTAGAAAGGGTCCTTAGAGATCTGTTGGGGAAACCCAAAGCAAATCCACAGTAGTCTGCTGAAGAATGTGACTGTCGAGCTTAGGATAAGTACTACAATGCCCCATGTTAGGCGAGCTTCCCTTTAGACAATTCCGTTAGGGATGACGGGTTTATAACAAACTCTGCTGGAGAAAACTGCTTTAAAGCGTCTCGTGTTGGGGAATGCCTTTTGAGAGGATTTTACAGAAGACCAACTGTCCTCAAACTCTACTGGGGATGATCCACACTTCATGCTGGGGAACCAAACAATTTGTCCCCGAAGAGGATGTCATAAGAGGACCTTACAGAAGATTTAGCTTCTTCAAACTCCTGCGACTTCGCTGGGGATAATGACCATCAAACTCTACTGGGGGGGTGATCAACACTTCATGCTGGGGAAACAACATGCCCCATGCTTAAGAAAACCAACAATTTGTCCCCGAAGCGGATGTCATAAGGGGATTTTACAGAAGATCTAGCCTCTTCCAACTCTTGTGACTTCAACGGGGATAATGACCATCCGTTTCGGTGTCGACGAGACCACTCTTTTGGGGAACCTATGACCGTTATCGACACAGAAAAGCTTGTAGTTGTTGGAAGTACTGAATGAGAGAATCGACTTAATAAAATACAACGGTACCCAGTTGAACTTAATTCACTGAGATCGACCCGACGACGCCGATCTCCTTACCCATAACTGCCCCCAGTCTTTTGTATGGGGTGATTTATTACTGGTCTTGTGCTTAAAATCATCTGCACCTGCTACCTGCAACAAAAGAATATGCCCACATGCCCCTGAATATTACGTGGCTAGAATCCACCATCCGGGAGTATTCAACATTCGAAGTAATTTCAAATGTTTTTTCTGCGCATGTTATTGCAAGACCGCCATGTTTTCGAATGCAATGTTTTATCAACAATTAGGACGTTTTTGCAAGCAAAGCAATAAAACAAACATAGAAGGCTTTTTATTGAAATTCAATTTATTGACTGAGAGCCCAGAATAGGCAATTACATCTGGAAGCAATCCCTGGAAAGAGGTGATCGCTGAAAATTGAGAAAAGAAACTATCCTAATGGCAATGTGAAAACGGAATTCCACTGAGTTTCCATTCTGTTATGACCAGTATGTCTTCAAAACTCCCCGACCTTGCCTTTTGAGGAATGATCAGACCGATTCCTATCCTTCAGAACGTCAGTCGTTCAAATGGCAATGGGTACAGATAACTCAGACTGTAGTCATTCGCTTAAATCCCTCTTTTGTGTGGACCGCCCTTTCAGGTTTTCGATCCACCAGGATACCCTTTTTTGCCTAAGTTGCCCTTTCGGGTTTTCAACTTACCGGGTGTACAATTTTTTCAATTATATCCCTAATTTTTGCCCGAACCTCATTCTGTTTTTGGTTCGCCGGGATGCCCTTTTTTGCCTGGATTTTTTTTATTCTTATTATCCAGCGGGTCTATTTATGCGAAGTATTTTTTGACTACGTCCGAGTTGACAGGGGATGAAAAGTCTTCGCCATCCATGGTTGTAAGCAATAAAGCTCCGCCCGAAAAGACCTTTTTAACCACGAATGGACCTTCATAATTAGGAGTCCATTTGCCCCTGTGATCTGTATTGGGAGGAAGGATCCTTTTGAGTACCACATCTCCGACTTTGTAAACCCGAGGACGCACCTTTTGGTCAAATGCCTGCTTCATTCTGCGCTGGTATAGTTGCCCATGACATACAGCCGCCAATCGCTTTTCCTCAATAAGGCTCAACTGATCAAATCTGGCTCGTACCCATTCAGCTTCATCTAGCTTAACATCCATCATGACTCTGAGGGACGGAATCTCTACTTCAACCGGTAGCACTGCCTCCATACCATATACAAGTGAGAATGGGGTTGCCCCAGTGGACGTGCGTACCGACGTTCGATACCCATGCAAAGCAAATGGTAACATCTCATGCCAATCTTTGTACGTGACAACCATCTTCTGCACAATCTTCTTGATATTTTTGTTGGCCGCTTCGACCGCGCCATTCATCTTTGGGCGGTACGGAGAAGAATTGTGGTGTTCGATTTTGAAGTCCCGGCATAACTCAGCCATCATCTTATTGTTCAAATTAGAACCATTATCAGTAATGATTCTTTCGGGAACTCCATATCGGCAAATGATATCCCGTTTTAAGAAACGAGCGACCACTTGTTTTGTAACATTGGCATAGGATGAGGCTTCAACCCATTTGGTGAAGTAATCAATTGCCACCAAGATGAAACGATGACCATTGGAAGCTGTAGGCTCAATCTTTCCGATCATATCAATGCCCCACATGGCAAACGGCCAAGGCGACGACATGATACTCAACGGATTTGGAGGTACATGTACTTTATCTGCGTAGATCTGGCATTTATGGCATTTGCGGGCATATTTGCAACAATCTGACTCCATAGTCAACCAATAATATCCCGACCTTAACAACTTTTTAGCCATTGCATGCCCTCCGGCATGGGTACCGAAAGAGCCTTCGTGCACTTCAATCATCAACAAGTCTGCTTCATGTCTATCCACACATCTAAGCAGGACCGTGTCAAAATTTCTTTTATACAGCACGCCATCTTTGTTCAGGAAGAAACTACCAGCTAACCTTCTCAACGTCTTCCTGTCTTTGGACGATGCCCCGGACGGGTACTCTTGACTTTTCAAGAAACATTTAATGTCATGAAACCATGGCTTGTCATCAGACGTTGCATCTACCGCAAACACAAATGCTGGTCTGTCAAGGCGGGATACCTCAATCTTAGGTACATGGTTCCATCCTTGCACTTTGATCATGGAAGACAAAGTGGCCAAGGCATCCGCGAACCTATTCTCATCTCGAGGAATATGGTACAGTTTCACTGTTGTGAAAAATGTCAGCAATCTCCTCGTATAATCTCTATACGGCACTAGATTTGCTTGGTGCGTGTACCAACTCCCTTTCACTTGATTGATTACCAAAGCTGAATCACCGAATATATCAAGGGTTTTAATCCGTAGATTAATCGCCTCCTCGATCCCCATTATACAAGCTTCGTACTCTGCTTCATTGTTGGTGCACCCGAAAGTTATTCGTGCAGTGAAAGGCATATGAACACCTTCCGGCGTGATAAGAACTGCTCCAACTCCGCACCCATTCATATTGACAGCCCCATCAAACATCAGACTCCATTTGGATTCAGGGTCTGGCCCCTCCTCCGGGAGTGGTTCCTCACAGTCTTTAGCTTTGAGAAACATGATGTCCTCATCAGGGAAGTCAAACTTCATGGGTTGGTAATCATCCATTGGCTGTTGCGCAAGATAATCGGACAAGATACTTCCTTTGATGGCCTTTTGTGAAGTGTACTGAATGTCATACTCTGTCAAGACCATTTGCCACCGTGCAACTCTGCCTGTCAATGCTGGTTTCTCGAAAATATACTTGATAGGATCCATTTTTGAAATCAACAAGGTCGTGTGCCTAACCATATATTGCCTCAATCGCTTAGCGGCCCATGCAAGCGCACAGCATGTCTTTTCAAGCGTTGAGTATCGGGACTCACAATCATTGAACTTTTTGCTCAGGTAGTAAATAGCATGCTCCTTCCTACCTGTCTCGTCATGTTGACCGAGAACACAACCCATGGAACCTTCAAGCACTGTCAGATACATTATCAGCGGTCTCCCTTCAACTGGAGGCATTAAAATCGGAGGTTCCTGCAAGTATTCTTTTATCTTATCGAATGCCAATTGGCAATCGTCATTCCACCTGACCGTTTGATCTTTCCTCAATAATTTAAATATTGGTTCACACGTGGCTGTTAGGTGAGATATGAACCTCGCAATGTAGTTCAATCTACCCAAGAAACCACGAACCTCTTTTTCTGTTCTCGGTTCAGGCATTTCTTGTATTGCTTTCACCTTGGCAGGATCAACCTCGATTCCTCTTTCGCTCACAATGAAACCCAGCAACTTTCCAGAACGCACCCCAAACGTGCACTTGTTTGGATTTAATCTCAGACAGAACTTTCTCAACCTTTCAAACAGCTTTTTCAGGTTAACCAGATGTTCCTCTTCTGTTCTCGACTTGGCAATCATATCATCTACATAACATTCGATCTCCTTATGAATCAAGTCATGAAACAATGTCACCATCGCCCGCTGGTACGTTGCCCCTGCGTTTTTCAACCCAAAAGGCATTACTTTATAACAATATGTACCCCACGGAGTAATGAACGTGGTCTTCTCCATATCTTCAGGTGCCATCTTGATCTGGTTGTACCCGGAGAACCCGTCCATAAAGGAGAACACTGAAAATTGAGCTGTATTGTCGACCAGCACATCAATATGAGGTAGTGGAAAATCATCTTTCGGGCTAGCTTTATTAAGATCTCGATAATCCACACACATTCTCACTTTTCCATCTTTCTTCGGTACTGGCACGATGTTGGCTACCCATGGAGGATACTTTGTCACAGCAAGAAAACCAGCGTCCCACTGCTTCTGGACTTCCTCCTTAATCTTTAAAGCCATGTCGGGGTGAGTCCGACGAAGTTTCTGCTTGACTGGCGGACATTCTTCTCTCAATGGTAGCCTGTGCACGACAATATCCGTATCCAACCCCGGCATGTCTTGATACGACCAGGCGAAGATGTCAACATACTCGCGCAACATTTCCGTCAAAGTTTGCTTCACATCTGCTTGCAAGCTGGCACCAATCCTGATCTCTTTCTTGGCGTCCTTGGTACCAATATTGATGATTTCTACAGTCTCCTGATGAGGCTGGATGACCCTTTCCTCCTGTTTCAACAATCTGGCCAGTTCTTCAGGGAGTTCACAATCTTTCTCATCCCCTTCTTCGGCTTGATAAATCGGATTGTCAAAGTCATACATGGCCATATCAAAATCGTTATCAGTGGTATCCGGAGGATCAAGTCTGCATGAACGGGTTCATGCCTTATTTTAGAATTTATTTTTAAGCGAAACAAAAGAAAATGAAACATTGCCATTTTATATTTTTTGTGCAAAAATAAAAACTGAAAGACAGAGAACAAAATTTGATTGCAAAACGTCCTTTATTAATGATTAAACATTGCAAATGCAACCATGGTGGCCCTACAAATGAATCTATACGCCTTGGGCAGAGCGCAAGATTTTGTCATGCATTATGGTTAGAAAAAACGAAGAAAAATTACTCTGTCTGAAGAGTAACCCGGATGACTTCTTCAACGGACCAGTTCTGCACTTGTTGTCCTGGAGCATGAGGGCGTACCCAGTTGTCCAGGTCACAATTACTGTCAACACTATCCTCTGTGGCTGCACAAGACTGGTCCATGTAGATAATTCCCCCACTATTGAAAGTAATGGGTCCCCTGCTCCCCGCATCTGAAGTTGTAGAGGGATGATAACCAATACCAAATTTGTCTTCCTTCATTGGGGTCTCTATCAACCTGCCCCAACCTTGGGCGTTGCCTGCCCTGACGACTTCGACAGCTTGTTTGTAAGATGAAATGGAGGTACCAGCCCCAACTGGTACAGAAGAAGACTCAGGTGCATCGTCAATATTGACTGCTTCAAATGATTGGCACAGCATCTCATGAATTTCCCCATCCATTTCAATGTACTTGAACGTGGACAAGTGACTCACAAAGATGTCTTCCTCCCCACACACTGTCACAACCTGCCCTTCAAACTCATACTTCAGCTTTTGATGTAGAGTAGAAGTAACAGCCCCGGCTCCGTGAATCCAAGGGCGTCCCAATAGGCAGCTATATGCAGGTTGTATGTCCATTACATGGAACGTGGATTTGAATACTTGTGGTCCAATTTGTACAGGCAATTCCACCTCACCAAACACAGATCGTCTAGTTCCATCGAATGCTCTGACCACCAATTCACTAGGCCTTAAGATCAAACCGTCAACTTCCAGCTTCATTAATGCCTTCTTGGGCAAGACATTGAGTGATGAACCAGTGTCTACCAGTACATGAGATAACACTGCGCCCTTACACTCCATCGTGATATGCAAAGCCTTATTATGGTTTCTTCCTTCAACAGTCAAATCTCTACTTGTAAAGCCCAAGCCATGGCTAACATTAACATTAGAGATTACGCCCTCGAGCTGATTAACAGTAATTTCTTGTGGCACGTACGCACTCTTCAACACTTTCAACAACGCCTGCCGGTGCGCATCAGAGCACATCAATAGTGACAAGATTGAAATCTTTGAAGGGGTCTGATTCAGTTGGTCCACAATCTTATAATCGCTTTTCTTGATTATCTTCATAAATTCTTCCATTTCCTTATCAAAAGTAATCTTTGTCTCTGCTTCAGATGTAGGCGCACTTTCAACCACCTGTTTACCCTTAGCCTGTGCGGCAGCTTCTACCTCCTTATCACTTCTCAAGGTTTGGGGAGCGAACAACCTTCCACTCCTTGTAAAGCCCCCTACACCCCCTACATTATCAATATTTGGGCTGACTGACGGCTCAACTTCCTGTTTTTTACCTTCGTAATATACATCTGCCCCATAGTGCCATGGGATAGCCTTCGTAGACGTGAACGGAATTGGTCCTGGCACCGTGATAGTGACAGGACTGGGCCCTTCTGGCGCAACACTCGCCACGGGAACTGCATTGACCGGCATTTGAATCTCAGCGGGAGTGTAATAGATGGTCACGGTTGATATCTCATCAGTGTCTTTCACGACTCTGTCGAACTGTAGACATCCTTCATCGATCAGATTCTGTAAACCCATCTTCAACTTATCACAGCCGTTCTCCTGATTCACACACTCAGAGCAATCTTGATTACAGCCCGGGAACACCTGTCCCTTCAATAAACGATCTTTTACAACCAACAAAGAAGTTTTCACTTGATGAACGTCTAACACCAAATTCAATCTCCTCCCATCTTCAATAGCGTACACATTTGCTGCGCTATGATCAGGCATGGGATGCTGAGTAATATTAGGAGCGGGAGAGAAATTAATGGCTTTAGCATCAATCAAATCTTGTACTTTATGATGGAAAGCCCAGCATTTTTCAATGGAGTGCCCCTGAGCACCTGAGTGGAACTCACAACGAGCATTAGCATCGAAGTTAGGTGGCAGGTTTCCAGCAACCGGAGCTTTCATAGTACGGAGTTCTACCAACTTTAACTCGAGTAGCCGGGGCAACAGCGCGGCATAAGTCATAGGGAGAGGATCCATCTTACGATCCCTCTGTCTAGACCTTTGCTGGAAAAAAGGTTGTTGCTGTTGAACTTGTTGTTGGGGTTGTTGTTTCTGAACAGACGGTGTGGGGATTGTCACAGCATCTACCTGATAATAAGCTCGAGAACGCCCTCTGCCTCGTCCTCTAAACACAGCATTCGTATCACCTTCTCTTCTTTTCTGGTTACTAGCGAACGGTTTCTTCGTCCCCGAAGAGCCAGCCCCACTCACATCCTGGATCTTTCCAAGCTTTAACAGACTTTCTATTCTTTCTCCCGCAATCACAATATCAGCAAATCCAGTCGACGGACAAGCAGCTAATCTGTCAAGATAGGCCCCTTGCAAGGTGCCCATGAACATATCTGCCATTTCTCTGTCTGACAAGGGAGGTTGAACCTGGGCAGCCATTTCCCTCCACCTCTGTGCATATTCTTTGAAACTCTCCTTGGCATTCTGGGACAATCCCTGCAATTGAGTGCGGTTGGGCGCCATGTCAATATTATACTGGTATTGCTTCAGGAACGCTTCTGCCAGATCTTTCCAATTCTTCACAGCAACTCTATTCAACTTCATGTACCAGGTCAAGGACGCCCCAGCCAGACTGTCCTGAAAATAGTGCATCCATAGCTTCTCGTCATCCGTATGGGCTGAAATCTTCCCAAAGTAAGCTTGAAGATGCGTTTGGGGACACGCATTGCCGTGATACTTATCAAAAGTAGGAGGTTTGAATTTAGGGGGAATTCTGACTCCTGAGACCAGCCCCAAGCTGGTAACATCAATACCCATAGAGTTCTTGCATTCTATGGCCCTGATCTTCTCTGCTAACTCATCATACCTTCGATCCCCTTGATTACCCACATCAGCATCCAGCAGAGTAAATTGGTCTTCCAGAGTATCTTCAAGAGTAACACCAGCCTGCCTACCATTTCCATTACCCCGATTGTTACCACCAGGAGGAGGGTTGCCACCGGGAGGAGGAATGCCATGTCCCTGTGAATTGTCATGATGATCACCTTCGGGCCCATTGTCGGGACGCTCTACCAGAAGCCTCAGTCTCTCCTGATTTTGCGCCATGCCAGTCATGAGGGTCATGAACTGGTCCATACGCGCCCTCATTTCCGCCAAATCACTTTGCACTTGATCCATGATTCTTACTTGATTCCTTCGCGTCGAATATCGGTGAATATGACTCTCCGCTATACTGCCTGAAACCAAATAAAGGTTAGAGACCCCGCAACGAGTACCTGAAAAGCAAGTAACAAAATGTAAAATGATATGCAATGCCATGCAATGCCATGTTTGTCATTTCCGAGGTGCTTTATACCCTGATTCCAATCCAACCACAGAAATCTGAAGACCAGAAATTGTGATATAAAGAGACGTGTCGCGGTCATGTGCTTGTGTGCAGCTATCTGATAAGGAATAATTCTGAATAAAACTGCTCATACTCATTCAACAAAGTATTCAAGTACATTTAAGAAAGATTCAACCGCAAATGCAATACAAGGAAAAATGGATCCATCAACAAGCCTGATGGTAACCATTAATAACAAAATATAAGGAAAAGAACATCAGTCTGACAATTCCACATCCTTCAGCTTATCACTTGAGTATTTGATCTCCTCAAAAAGTATACGGGTACGCTGGTGATTCGGCTTTTCAATCATTTCTTTGATCAAGACATCCCTTTTCTCAAGAGCTTCAGTTAAAGAACCCATGTGCAGCATCAGAGCCTCGTCATCACACACTCCTTTGTGTCTCTTTATGCCGGCTTGCGTCTTGAGTATCTCCCTTTCTATCATGACTTCTTCAAGCTCTTTCTTGGTATTCCTCAGCTCACCTCTAGCTTCTTCTAGCTGTTCTTGACTCTTACCGAGGCTTTCCCGATACTTTCTCCTCTGCTCATGCGCCTTTTCAAGCTCTTCGTCCTTAATCTGCAACTGTTCCTGTAATTCAGCATTCTCTATCCTAACTTCGTCCCAAGCATGCTGAAACTTTGTTAACTTTTCTTTGGTCTGTGCTAACGCCTGTTTGGTTTGCTTGTGGGCTTGAGTAGCATCGTCAGCACCTTTACTAATCTTCCGGAAATGTTGGGCTCTTCCAGCAAAGTCTTTTTCTTTTGCTGTTAGGATTTGTTCAGCATCTTGGGCTTTCCGCTCCAGCTCTTTGTTGGCATGTAGAGCATTCTGAAGACGGCTACTCAACTCAGAATTCTCTCCTTGGAGCTTTTTCACCAAAGCTTGCAACTTGTCAACTTCTTCCACAGTAGCAGTGCTTCTTGCTTTCTCATTCTCCGGATACAAAAGAGGTGCCTTACCAAAAGGCAAGAGAAAATCTTCAACTCTTTTCTTCACCCACTCTTCATATGCTGGATAAACCCGGTTGTTAGGCTTTCCTAGAGTAACTTTCCCCTTTTTCAGTATGCTACCCCAGCTTTCAGAAGCTTTCTGTGCTGCTTCCCACCCATCTGATGTATGAAAATAGAGGGACTCCTCCACATCTCTCTTAATAGGCGGACCTGTCAGGGCATACCCAAATTGTCGAATGGCCAAAGAAGGATTGTAGTTAATCCCACCCAGTCTTCCTATCAGTGGAACGTTAGGGAACTTACCACAGCTGTGGATAATATTCTTACCAATCAGCCCATGATCTACCCATACGATGTCCTTGGCCACCAATCCCATTAAACGCTGTTTCCACTCTAGAGAATCTTTGGAATCCACAAAAGCCCCTGATTGTGGTAAACGGCCCGCAAACCACTTATAGAACAAGGGTGCACAACAACGAATTATCCCTCCTCTTTTCTTTTCATTTCGGTTGTACAATGAGTAGTGAAGATCTCCCAGTAGCGTTGGCACCGGGTTCTTCATCATGAATATTCGTATAGCGTCCGTATCAATAAAATCCGGCTCATTGGGAAACAACACTATGCCGTATATACAAAGGGCTAGCAAAGCATTAAAAACAAGCCAATTCTCGCCTTTAGCTGCTTCCTGGGCCTTCTTAATCAGATATTCCAGCTTGTAACCACGAACCTTTCCTTTGTTGGAGACATTGTCACTTAGCTCTGATTTGCTCAAATATAGAGCACCAGCCAACTTCCCAAAGTCAAGATCCCCCACTGATCCAAAGAAAGGGGGCTCCTCCTTGATAGCAATCCCCAACATGCTGGAATACTCCTCCAGGGTAGGAACCAACACATAGTCTGGAAATACAAAACATCTCAGAGGCGGATCATAGAACTGCATCAACGTATGGAGACCTCTGGCTTCATAATCACTGACATTACGGACCATAGATAAAATCCACCCATATTTCTCTTCAAAAGCTTCTCGTGCTGCCGGGCTCGCCATTCCCTTCAGCACAACAATAGGGCCCAAAGTAGGCGTAAGGAACTTATAGCTGATGATATTCTTCCTCTCTTTAGTGTTCATCTTTGCAGGGACCTGATGACTGGAATCAAGGGTAATATATGCACCTGGAAATGAATAAACATGTATGTTAGGATATGATAATGCAATGCAAAGGGCAATGTGATCAGGTAATCAGGTGTCTGTGCTGAACTGTGAACGGTGTCAGTGTAGCTCTGAGACTAATATAGAACCAAAGATAAGAACCATCTGAATACAATAGGATGAAACTTCCTTTTTGTGCAATGATGATAGAAAACCGGGTATGTAGGAGGTCATGGTTACCTGCAAACCTGTAAACAACCCGCCCTTCTCACATGTGGGTACTAGGATGTTCAGTATCCCGGGCTCTCAGGTCGAGAAATGATGATACGTTCACCATTTCTGGTTTGGCATCATCATCAATCGAGGAGGCCTCAACTGATTCTCCAAAACGAAAGGTCCTCAGCTTCTGGCACTGAGGTCGAGAAGCAATAGTACATTCATCCCTTAGGGTACAGTACTATCACCAATCGAGGAGTGTCTCCGCTGATTCTCTTTCAAAAAGGGATGTCCTATAGCAAGTTCCCAGCATTGGGTCCTCGGATCGAGAATGTGCAATGGGTTTGCCACGGAATGTGGTCTGCCACTGTCACATCTCGGGAGGAGTGCTGCAACTGAGTCCTCGGGAATGGTCACCAGAGTCGACAGTTCCTCAAGAGAATAACCACTGGCCTGCATAACATGCAGTAGCAGAAAGCTCCTGATAGAACCTCGTCTGGTTGTGGGTCTCATGAACAACAATACGTGGTCACCACCACGCAAGCGTCATGACTATCCACTCTAATTCCTATGTGTGTACTCAAGCCTGTGTAGTGAGCTTATCTCTCAGAACACCCCGCCCGCCAAACAGAAAATAACAGCACAGTCCAGCACAATAATGATATGTAATGCAGTAAATGCGATAAATACAGCAATGTACAGTAAAGCAGTAAATAACCATACAATAAAACGGTAAATATAGCACAACAGTAAACAACCAATGAAAGAAAAACAGACAAGCGCTAGGATTGACTCGCTTAGGGATGGACCAGCAGGAGGTCAATCTGTCCCCAGCAGAGTCGCCAGCTGTCGCTCCCGGGATTTTCATCCAAGTATAAACGCGAAAGTGGCACCGAAACAGAGTCGCCAGCAATGTGTATTTATCCCATGAGAGGGAAAGGAAACACTGCATAAACCTGAAGGAAAGGAAAAGCATGGTCTTGCGACCAAGAGAAATGGGTTCGGGAGTCGGTTACGCGAGAGGAAGGTATTAGCACCCCCTCGCGTCCATCGTACCCGATGGGATCCACGCTTGCTTGTCTCGATCAAAGGGTGATAGAAAAGAATACTGGAAGAGGAACTAGAAAAGGAATGAAAAGAGAAAGAGAAACAAATGTAGGGAAAATAAAAGAAGTGCTCGCATGGGCCCTACCCCACTGCCTACGTATCTCATCGGGAACATGAGAATCAGAGCGACGTAGTTCCCCTCACTAGGGATGGATTGTCTGTGTTTTTTAGAGAACGGCTTACATCCTAGCTCAGGTGTTGCAGGCTCGCCGGTCCGAGTGCGTTACCATCTTGCAAGAGAACGAGTAGAAGCACGTTCGTACGCTAAGAGTGAATGAGGTGAGAAAAGAATTCCCGAAGGAAAGACGTTATTGTTTGTTTTTGTCTTTTAGAAAGAAGTGTTTTGTTATTTGTTTGCATATGATAGTGTATCCGGATCTTAGTCATTGGAATGTGTACCTTCTCACATTCCAAGATGGAATGGGTAAGAAAGCACACTAAGGGTGAAGAAGACCCTCACACTTAGTTCCAATTATCAAGGTTCAAACACACTAGCATACTTGTGTTTATTAAATGTTTTGTTGATTATGAAGTGAAGAAGTGTTTTTTATTATTTGCACCTTCAACAAGTATTGCATTTAAGTCCCTCATACAAGATCAAATGTTTAACACATTGACCCAAGATGGGCTATATGCTACACATTCTAAGATTACAAGAGAAGACCCCTTATAATCTTTTCTTTATATGAAAGGCCTAAATGCAATAAATGCTTACCTTTATTAGATATTTTGAATTTTCTTTGAGGTGAGAAAAGAGACTCAAGAGAGGAGAAAAGGTAAAAATCTATATGGACTAAGACTCAATCCTAATTGATTAGTTAAGGGAGTGATCCTAAAGGTTTGTGAGGTTTCAACCTAAAGTCTAAAGAAAGAAAGAATTAAACAATTCACTTCCAAAGTAGAAGATGAATTGTAATTCAAAAAGGGAAAGTAATGAGTTATTAAAAGAAAGCATATAAGTGCTTAGCAAAACACCAAATGGAATTGTAAAAGAGAAAGGATAGAAGTTGAATGTGGATTCCTTATCCACACTCAATTGAAACTTACCGAAGCCCCTACATGGTTAGCACAATCACTTACAAGTAAAGTAAGAAAATATAATGAACAAATCAAATTCAAACAAGTTGACAAACAAAGTAAAATGAGATTGAATGCTATACATGCTTCCAAGTCAGAATGTAACTCATATTTACACAATCTAATGTTATCCTAAATGAGCATACCAAATCATGCAAACAAAATCTCAATCCAACAAGAAGCAAAGAAGAAAAGGTGAAGTGATGTGAATGTGGTTCATACTTGTGAAACAAGTGACCTAAGGTGCAAGATAAACATCAAACATGCAAAGATGAAACCCAAATGTCACAATCAGAAGTCAATTAACATGCTATACATCCTCAAACAAAACCACAACTCATGGTACAAGTGCCTTCATGATCAAGCAAACCAAACATGAGGCATGCATTCACAAAATGAACAAGTTAAACTTCATGCTTCAAACAAATAGCAAACATGCTTCAAAAATTATGACTTTCACCAATCAAACACCTTAAACACATGCCATTAACATATCAAATCCACAAGCAATGAATCAGAACCAAAGTCACTCAACAATTAGGTCAAAGTCTCATGGAAGTTTCATGCATTCATGCTCAAAGCAACACATCAAAAGTCATCCAAAAAAGACTTAAAAATCATCTCATAAATCTCAAACATACCTCAACATATTGTGACCACAATGCAAAAAGAAAGGCATCAAAATCATTTTTTATGATCAAGAACAAAAATGCACAAAATCATATGTCACATTAAGTATGCATACAAATGAAAATTCAAAAGAAATAATGGAACAGGGGCAAAATGGTCATAAAATCAGAAAATAAAATCATAGAAAATTTCCTAAATGTTTTAAGAATACACATGAATTTTTGTAGAATTTTCCAATATGTTTTGGTATTTTTAAAAATTAAAAATCAAACGTGTAGAAAGAAATAAAAATGAAAAATAAATGCAAAATGCAGGGGGGTATGAACATAGCAATTGGACAGTTCAAAATCATTGGGCTTCAATACATGGGGGTGTAATTATCAATCTGGATAAGTCCAAGTCTGCGCAAAACACCATAACAATCATGCACTTCAGTCAACAGGAATTGACTCATTCTCAGCCAATGGATCAAGTCAAAGTCAATGCGTGGTCAAAGTAATCAGGATCAATGCACATGCGTGAGGACACACACAAGTTACCATGCACTACACTACAACATGTTTAAATGAATTCAGAAAAGATACACGTGAGGAGCATGTGATTTTTAATGTGCTGGCAAGACAAGGATCACACGATCAGAAAACATGAACGGACAGGATTAAAACACACATAAACCCTAACAGTTAAAGTCACCGGCCGGAGATGACCTCCGGTCATCTTCTCCGGCTAGCAGCCACCACCTGCAACTCACATTTTCTCCAGAAATTCACAAGCCATATACCAAACGAAAGCTAAGCTCATGAGGAACACAAATCCAACAAGAAAATTCATAGATCAAGCATGAATAAGGAGAATCGAAGAGGATAAATTTGCCCTAATTTTCAGTTCTAAGCTCCTAAAGAGCTCTATCAACTAGCCAGCTTCACATAGCTTCTAATAAGCTCAAACAACACATCAACAAGTCAAAACAGGATAAAATCGTGCAATTAAAGTTTGAGAAATTTTGAAACCTGAAATTGGAGAACTCTTGAATCAACAGAAAACCAGAGATGAGAGATTGATCTTGAGCTTCCTAAGAGCAAAATAAATGCTCTGAACCTTTGGATTTTGAAGACAATGAACTGAGATTCCAATTGGAGAAGTTGCTGCTCTCGATAGCTTGCTCTTATTTCAGCTTGTTCTTGATCAGAAGTGCTTGATGATGAACAATTGATGGAGATCAAGGTGAGAACGTGTGAAGAACTCGTGTGAAATCAGAGAGAGAATGGAGAGAACTCTGAGAGAAAAGTGAGAGCAATTTGGAGTGAGAGTGAAAAATGAGAATCCTCCCCTGAAATTGTGAGAGTTTCAGCTTATATATCCAAGGTTAACTCCCAACCAGTTCAGTTAACAGTTAGAACTCTAGTTAAACTGAGTTAGTTAACTGAGTTTGAGTTAACTAACTGAGTTAGGTGGTTAATGGCACGAGTTGGGGAAGTTCTGTTAGAGTGAGGGTGAGGTTCATGGAGTTATGGTGGTGTGTAGGAGAAGGAAAGTGATGTTATGTTGTTCTGATGTAGCAGCAGGAATCTTGTGGTGCAAGTTTCTCACTTCCTCTTTCATGCAAGGCTCAAGCTCGTATGCATAATGTGAAATGTGTTTGGCCAAATGAAGCAAAGAATAGAGCAGCACACATAGGACTTCTGTCATGTACTTGATGTGTGTTTGAACCAAAATTATGCAGCAAATCTTCATTGTGACAGCAAGTGTTTGAGGAGGAATTTCTCACTTGTCAATGAATGAAACAATCCAATGTTGGTGGCATTAGAAAGATGATACATTAGGGAACAATATTGGTGTTGAAAGTTGGTTGAATTGAAGTTTGGAACATGACCAAATGTGGCTTGTAACAGAAGAAACACCAACTGGTGCATGGGCGAGATAATGAGGTTGGTTGGCAAGGCATGCTTGGCATGGATTTTCAGTTGCATTGACCAATCTTTGAGCCATCATAACTCCTTATCCTTTGATCAAATGAAAAATCCATGAACATCAATCTTGAAGATCTCACATAGGGGAACAACTTTGATGTTGCAAGATTTTTCATTTGAACCCTTTAACCATGAGTAATTGATCTACACATCTTGCTCACCAACTGTTTGAGAAAATGACTGCGCGCAGACCTGGCCAAGCTTGGTCAAGACATGGTTTTTGGCCTACTTTCCTCCAACTTTGATTAATCATATCTCCCTCAATTTTTGTCTAATGGGGATGTTCTACACATGGATTTGAAGCTTAAAACAAGATCTTTCATTGAGGCAGAGTGGATTTTTCATTTGGTGCTCCAAATTTAAATGGCCTTGGTTCAAATTCTGATGCAAAATGGCCAAAACTTGCTATTTTTAGTAACCTTACTCCATCCAAAAATGGCAACTTTCCAAATCTTGATTTTTTCATGATTCCTTTGGAGTTTCTTGACCAAATTTTGTACATTGGACATATGTAACATGAATTTCATGATTTTGGGCTCAAAAAGTCAAGAGTTGACTTTTTCCTCTGATTATTTGACTTTGCCCCAATTTCTCTGATTCTTGACCTTTCTTCCAATTGAACCACTTCTAAAACCAATTGAGATGCAATCTTCCACACACATACACTTAAGAACATGTAGAATACCATGACAACAAGCTTTGTTCAAAAAAATAGAGATACCCTGATTTAATTGGAAACCCTAGTTTTGATCCCCTCTGGTTAGGAGGAAATTGCACATCTTCCAAATCCAAATTCCTCAGAGTATGTTGTGTATCCTCTTAAAGGATGATGAGAAATGCCACTTGAGAATGATTTTGAATCAATGAGCTATCTCTTTTGAGGATTTTCCTTCAATTTTTGGACTTCTTGCATAGTGTAGGATGTAATGCTTCAATCTCCCATTGAATCTCACTTCCTTGAGGTTTTGGAAGATCAATTGAGATAGTATGAGACATGAGAGACTCTTGGCTTGCCTTGAGGCAACTTGATTGACTTTTTTGTGCTTTGAATGATCTCTTGATTGTCCACCTTCCACCTGATCACATGCCCTGATGGTAAGAAGGATGCCATGCTTCATTTTTCTATGTTAAATGCAATGCAATGCTAGTGAGGTGGATATGATATGATAAATGATAATGCCATGCTATGATGCCAAAAGAGGAGAGCAAATTTTGGGGTATTACACATAGGAATTGTTATTGTTGTTACATTGATTTTTATTGATATGCATCATTGTATCGTGTCGTTTAAATAGGCATGTACGCCAATTTAGAAGGGAGGACTAGTGGCTTGTCCCAAGAAGGCAAGGGGGGCTTGGAGCTCATTAGGGGTGGCCTCATGGGTTATGAAGGGGGGCCCTATTCTTGAGAGAACCAAATGCTGAGTTAGTACCACATGCATAATGTCACGTTGTGTCGTGAGTCTCATTGCATATATGTGTATATTGTTGTGGAATGAGTGTGAGATTGTGCGGATGTTGGTTATATATTGAATGTATGATATGTTGTGTGGTTACCTACCTTTGGACTCTTTACACCTTTAAAGTTGAAATTTATTTCTCACCCATTTTGCTTAATGTTGTCCACCATAGACATCTTGTGGATAATCAGGAGTAAAGTTATTGTTGTATGTGGAAGGTGGCTTATTGGAGCTATTCTTCATTTACTTATCGTTGTATTGCAAATTAGTGATTTTAGTGCTATGATCTTCTAACATCGGGGATGGGGCGTTTTTACTATGTTTTAAGTTAATATTGAATTATGTGGTTTAAAGTCTAATGCTTTATTTGCGAAGTTTAATTTGAAGTTATTGTGATATGATTTTCCGCTGCTTATTGTCAAATGTGTTGGTGTGTTTTTGGATGGTTGTCGTAGTGACACCTTAAATCGCCAGTTAAATATTTTTATATATGTTTCGGGGTTTAGGGTGTTACAAAAGTGGTATTAGAGCAGGTCGGTCCATCCGGCTAGGTTTTTATAATGTTGTTTGATCCCTAGTATGCAACGAGTGTATAAACACTATCGGTGCAATATTTCTTCTAATGGTTGTTTATTGGTGTGCAGAAATATGAGAGGAGGAAGAAACAACCAAGCTATTTTTTATGCTTTGGAGGAGATGGCTCAAGAGTTGCAGGGTCATCAAAATTAGGTTGCTGATGAATTTCGTGGATTGGGGAAATATTAGTGTAACAATCCGCCAACCTTCAAGGGTAGATATGATCCAGAAGATGTACAAACATGACTAAGAGAGATTGAGAAGATTTCTGAGTGATGGCTTGTCCTGAAGCTCAGAAGGTGCACTTAGGCACTTATATGCTATCAGAAGAGGCCGAAGATTGGTGAGATAAAGCATGTGAAAGACTCGAGGCTGTTGGTACTGAGATTACTAGAGCTGTGTTTAGGGCTGAATTTCTAGAGAAGTACTTTCCAGAGGACGTACGTTGTAAGAAGGAGATCGAGTTCCTCGAGCTAAAGCAGGGAAATATGACAGTTTCTAAGTATACTGCTAAGATCAAAGATCTAGTGAAATTTTGTCCACACTATAATAGTGCGGCAATTGAATGATCAAAATGTATCAAGTTCGAAAGCGGAATGTGTCCCGAGAACAAGCAAGGTATTAGGTACCAGAATATTCACCGTTTTCCTATGCTAGTGAATATATGTAGGATTTATGATGAGGATAGCAGATCCTGGTCCGCTCACTATAAGAGTCTTAGTGAGAAGAAATGGAAGAATCAAAATCGTGGAAAACCTTATAGTGCTCCCACTACTACAAAAAAAATCTTTTTACCTTGGACGTGAAATGCATAATACCTCAGCTATAGAAGTGAGGTAATGGATGATGACATGATAACGTGTAACTTATCACCTCAGTGTTATTAAAACTGAGAGGTAAAGTTAAATGCACATGGGTTTGAATCCCAGCAAGAACACTTTTATTATTTTCAAAACTAGTGTATATTTCATCTCGGTTTATTTTGAAAATCAATGGGTCAGATAATTTTTTTTATTGTTACATTGTTTACACAGAATATTACATTGTTTAACCAAAATATTACATTGTTTAAAATAAAATTCAAATTCCCTAGAGAACAAGGTAAAAATCAAATTCCCTGAATATCTAGATTTTAGATCTTTGAATTATTAAATCTAGGGGAAGATCAAATGTTGGGTGAAAGATTGTTCTCTATAGATCTTGCATGCATTTAATTTTTAAGAAAAACAAAATAAGGGTTAAATAAATAAAACTAATACACAAATATATGATTTTGTGCTCAAATAAATAATTAAGAAAACAAACCTTAAACCCAAGTAATTTTATGCTCTTGCAATCCATCATAGAGAAGTTTTCCAAATGTCATTATGGTTCAAGAGCTTCATGTTTCATTTAGGTTAGATTTTCAATATTCAGCATGCTTTATAACTGATGTCCCTTAGGTTTCACGCGAATCACTAATGGCTGATTCTTGAGCATTGATAAACATTAAATGGACGGAAAAGATTTTTTTAAGTACGAATAGTAAAAAACGTTTAACTATCCCCTCGGCCAAGAAGAAAACCGAGGCGGGTAAGCTGTTTTTTTAATTACATTGTTTATACATAATATTAAAAATACATTGTAAAATATGTAGTAGCAACTCATGATAGAAACATACGGTGATGAATATTTTCTCTCTTTGGAACGGCTTCATATAATTTAGTATTAGGGTAAAGAAAACTCATGCTTACTAACCACCTCAGTTTTACTATAAGACCAAGGTCTTTTATATTAACTATCACCTCGGTGATAAAGAAAACTGAGGTGACTGTTTCTTTTATTTTTAATACATTGTTTACACAGTACATTAAAAAACATTGTTTACAACAAATCTTTGGTGATATCCAAAGTTTGTTGCATAGCCACTAAAATAAAATTTTTTGAAACATGAATTATTTTCTGCACTTGTAATCTATCAACTTAGTACTCTTCAAAGGTTGAGCTAGTTCCATTCTTTATTGGTTAACTCAATTCTTTGTTTAACTTGAAACAAGAATGATTTTCTGAACTTACAATATATCAATTGAGCTCTTTTCAAGGGTTGAGCTAACTTCATTGTTGGTTAAGCTCCTTTCTTTGGGTAACTTGAAGCAAGAAAGCTTTTTTTGTACTTGCAATTTATCAACTGAGTACCCTTTTTTAATTGAGGATTATTCCAAAAAATACAACAACGACAACATTAACACCATTATGTGAGATAGATTGCAAGGGCATAAAAAATATCTTGTTCAAGATAGAAGAACATTGAAATTTTTTTTATGTCTTGCAATTCATCCCAAATAATGATGCTTGCAAGTTTGAGGTGACTTCATATAAGTAAGGATTAGGGTAAAATCAGTTTAACGAGTGATTTTATAGTAAAAGCTTATTATTTTATACCTCGGTTAAATATAAAACCAAAAGGTTAGAACATTTTGTTTACACTTATAAACAAATAAAATCATAAACTAAGATAGCTGGGAATTGAAGCTTGTACTGAGTTGTTTTTTTATCTCGGTTATTTTAAAAATTGAGGGAATTGATGTTTTAAAATTTTTTTAAATAATAAAAAATAGCGCGCATTGGCTTTATACCTCAGTTTTCTATAATTCGAGGTGAAAGTTTCATCATGAAAAGCATCATTTGTTGCATGTCCAGCTGACAAAGGGAAACATAAGGCTTCAGGTGAGAACAGGCTAAGTGGGGGAAAGACCGTCGCTTATATGAAGTGCTTTTAAGTGTGGGGTTGCGAGACATCGTGCCAATGACTGTAAGATATCTGAGAAAAGATGCTTCAAGTGTGGAAAGACGAGACATATTATCGCTAATTGTAAGAGTAGTTCGCCGACTTGCTTCAACTGTGGGGAACCAGGTCACATTCATTCTCATTTCTTGACACCCAAGAAAAATCAGTCGAGAAGACAAGTTTTTGCTTTGACTGGATCAAACACTACTAGTACATACATATTGATTTGAGATACATGTTTTATTAAGGGTATTCCTCTAATTACTATTATCGACACGGGTGCAACGCATTCGTTCATTTATCTTGAGTGTGCTGAGAGGTTGAAGCTAGAATTTTATTCTATGGTTGGGAGTATGATCGTTGATACTCCAGCTCTGGGTCCGGTAACTACTTCGTGGGTTTGTTTGAATTGATATCAAGGATTTACCGCTAGAGAGTGAGGTTGAGTTCGTCATATACGTATTACCCGATATGATTCCTGTGTCGATGGCGCCATATAGAACATCTGCTTCAGAGTGGAGTGATTTAAAGAAACAGTTGGAAAGAGTTGCTTGAGAAAAAGGTTGTTCAACTTGTAAGTGAAGAAATGTTATACTTGTAAGCGAAGAAAGAGGGACAAAGTTAAGCTTAAGAAGAGTTGAGTTCCAATTCCATTAATAAATTAAAACTTTGAAGATAGTGTGAATAGGAAATGAAATGAAGTTTTTGTCTTATAAGATCAAAAACCTAGGTCACGCATACAATGATTACCTCAACCTATGTATGCACTAATGGTTAAAAGAATAATCTCTACGCGCCTTTATTCCTGACATGTGCGAAGGAATCAAGGGTCCTCAATAGAATTGTCTTCCCAATACATACTTCTTCAAAGACATTTAATGTTTCACGTGCTACCCTAAGTGACGCTTGAGGCACTTGCCTCAAGATACGCTTGAGGGACTCTCCCAATGTGACGCTTGAGAGACTTTCTCCAAGCAATACTTGTGAGACTTGCCTCATGCGACGCTTGAGGGACTCGCTTCATGCGTTGCTTGAGGGAATCGCCCAAACTTCACTTGAGGGATCCACTCCAAGAACTCATTATCAAAAGGTTTTTAAGATCGCAATATGTTATAATTAAATTTACTACAATAAAAATGGTTTCCAATGATGTGATATTGCCACGTGAAAAACAAGTCGTTAAAATTGGATGTTGTGATGTGACATTCACGTTGCAAAGCACACTACAAGCAAAATGTTTTCCAGCGATATGTTTTCGCCACGTGAATATTATGTCGCAAAAAAGGAACACTGTCAAGTGAAAATAACGTCGCTAATCAGGTTTACACATGTTACGATGTCTTTGTGTTTGGGGGAATTTCAAATTTTTGAAAATTCGTTTGTGATGTGAAAATCATGTGGCTAATCACTCAATACTTTTTAGAGCTTAACATAACATTAACTTCTTCTTCTTCTATTTACTTCCCTCCTCTCTTCTTTCTCCCATTTTCTCCTCTTCATTTTCACAAAACGTTAAATTCTTCTTCTTCTTTTTACTTCCCTTCTCTCCAAAAGAAAAATCAAATCAACGTCGAGTTGACATGGCGGAAACTGGTGGTTCATGTGAAATTTCTGGCGTTGGATTTGGCATGGTGAAAATAGGTTTTTCTTGTGGAATCTCTGGAGAAGGAAGAATAACATCTGGTGTTAGAGTAGTGAGAACCACTGGTTATTGTGAAATCTCTGGTGTTGGGTTTCGCATGGTGAAAGGTGGTGATTCTGGTGGAAATTCTGATAAGTTAAAAATGAAAATGAAAATGGTGAAGATGAAAACGTCTGGTGGTGAATATGAAAATGAAATTGGATTTGATAAGTTGCAATGTGATTTTCACGTGGAAAATTTGCGATGTGATTTTCACGTAGAAAAGTTGTGACGTATTTTTCACGTGCCAAATGAGTTGCGACTTGCGTTCCCGCAGCGTATTTGCTCACATCACTAATATGGCTATTGCGACATGATATTTTGGTTTGGAGTATGTTTTTCATGTGGCAAATTAGTGTTTATTTGTAGTGATTACATCTCCCTTTACATGCTTCGTACTTGAGATACTGTGTATTGAGATCATTTTCTTGGCGATAAAATGCAGTTTATGGAAAGAGCGAACTAAGTGCACCAATGTTGACTGAGCGCCCAAAGTGGACTTGGTCGTCTGATTGGGTTTTGATCAACTTGCCCAAACTAATATCCATGACTCATTTTTCTTACCAGACTTGGTCCATGAGGTGTTCATGGAGCAATGGTCTAGAGGTATCACTCAAAGGGGGAAAAACCATCTCCCATACAATTTGGGAAAGAATCGGTCTTCTCTTACTACCACGATCCTGAAAATGAAGTTGAAGATATCATTTCTCCAGAGATCCGGCCCAGGGATATTCTATAAATATCCATTCTCAAAATTAAAGAGAGATCATTCACCAATTCCACAATGTAAAACACATAAAGTCTCTCGTAATCCTTATTATACTTTTATTCAATACATTATTTTTTTTTATAAAAGATTTATTGATATTTCAATGTTAAAAATAATTTTTTATGTAAAAAACATTATTAAAGGATGTGTAAAAAATAAAATATAAAAATCAAACAAAAGCTTAATACCGCTTTTGTAAAAAGAGTTATTAAAAACCGTGTACATGTAAAAATAAATGGACAGAATCGTTATAGTATGTCATGACTTTTAATAGTCCTGACTTCAATAGCTTTTTAAAGAGCTATTAAAAGCCAGAATTGATTTTGGCATAGTGTGCCTTTGGTTTTGAAAGTACTGATTAGTGTGTTAGTAAGCTAATCCTTTGAGCATGTTGGTGTATAAAATAGTACACCTATGAAAAGAAACAAAAGGAGAAGGTGTTAAAATTAAGGAGAAAAGAAAAGGAGGTAGCTTTAGCTTTTGTAATTTTTGCTACTTTATTTGCTTTCCTTTTGGTTGTGCACGTATGCATGCATGGACTTATCATTATTCAGATAACACAGTGGGGCATCAATAATTTTTTCATCAATAGAAAACAAAAAGATACATCATTGTGCCAATATTATTAAACTAAAATGTGTCTACGTACTGCTACAAAACAAATACCTTAGGCATTAGAATTTTAGTTAGGAAATGATATGCTACAAAACAAATACTTTGTGCAATGATTTCCCCCTCACTCTTCCAAAGGGTATGATTTATCTTATAAAGAAACTATATATAAATAAGTTGAGCTTAGACAAAAACTTGAGTTTGGTTTGCGGAAAGATTTGTTACATAATGCATACTTAAAGCTTAACAAATTTATTTTGTAAATAATTTTTTCAGCAAAAGAAAAAGGTGCAAAAGCATAAAAAAAAATGAAAACAAACATTTCAATCATGTTTTTTTTTAATAGGCAATTTTATAAACGGCACAAGAGGTGCTCAAACCCAAAACAGAGAAACAAACAAGCCAGAGTTTACCCTCAGCTGATACAATCAAAAGGAACCGAAAACCATTCATAGAATGAACACTTACAAACAGATTCTCTACAAAATAAATACCTCCATGAAACGAATTTGATTTGATTAATGACATCTTCTACCGAAAATGAATTCCCTGAAAAGATAATTCCATTTCTTCTTTTCCATAGAATCCACGCCGTGACTACCTAAACCACAGTACCCTTATTTCTACTTGCCATATACTGAAAGTTAGAAGAGAAGGATCTAAAAGAATCAAGACAACTACCTTCAAGATTGATTTGAATTCCCATCCATTTACTTATACCATCCCACACTTTTGCTGCAAACAAACACTGCAGAAAGACATGAGGGATGTTCTCCTCATGACCATCGCACGAAACACAATGCGACGATGCCCCCTGTCACAATGTTCCTTCTACTCAATTGATATTTAGTCGCAATACGATTCTGAAATAATCTCCATATAAAAACCTGCAAATTAGACGGTATTTCCGCCTCCCAAACAGCTTGTAACCCAACTAGAAGTTCGTCCTCCACCACATGATCCACGTTCTCCTAAAAAAGACACTTGTAACAGGAAGAACCATGAAAATAGAGTTGTCCTCGAACCTCCACTCGAAACAGTCTTCCACTCTATCCTTCGGATTATACTTAGCCAGAACTTCCAACAAATCTTCTTTTTCTTTTCTCAGAACTGAACCTGCATCAAAAGGCTGAAGTTCCACACTCCACACCCAATCAGAACCTCTCCTAAAACCTGCTTCTGTAACCGACTGACCATTGTCTTCACTACTCCGAAACAGATTTGGGATCGCCACTCTCAACGGCTCCTCAATAGCCGAAATACTGTTCCAAAAGGACAAACACCTGCCATTTTCCAACTGACCTTTGACACTACGCACAAAATCATCAGTATTAGAAATAAGATTGAAACTACTATTCTTTAAATCGCGCCACCATATTGATTCTTTACTCTTTCCCTTCGACCCATCACAGTTCATCAATGTAAGGCACTGCCTTTTCTTGGTGTATCTATACTCCAGAAGACCTCTCCATAAAACACCAGCTTCATTGACACATCTCTATTTCCATTTCTGCAGAAGAGCCCTGTTGAAAGAAGCAACATTTCTAACTCTCAGACCACCTAACTCCTTCGAAATACACACGTTTCTCCAATTTACCCAATGAACTTTCTTACTACCGTCGCACCCACCCCACAGAAAATCACTCTGTATTCTTTGGATCTCCTTTATCACCTTTACGGGGACCTTGTAGAATGAGAGGGTGTAGATTGGCACTGCATTGAGAACAGAGTTTATCATCACAACTCTTCCACCAATGGACATGTTCCTACCTTTCCACACCGCCAGACGACTTCTCATATTATCAATAACGTCCTTCGACACCATGGCTTTCCTCGGGCTATCTCTAATGTATACTCCCAAGAACTTACAAGGAAGTTTTAATAAGTCGCAATAAAGAAAAGAAGAAGTCGCGGCCTCAAAATCCTCGCCTAAATTAACACCTCCCAAAGAACTTTTATAAAGATATATATATATATATATATATATATATATATATATATATATATATATATATATATATATATATATGGTTTTGCTATGATACACCCACCTATTTTTATGAAGGTGCGTTTTAGCAATATGCACCTTAGGGTGTATTTAAAGAATTTTTAGTTATTAATTGTTAACACACTCCTTCTAAAAAATAAATAGGTGTATTATAGAAAATGCCTAAAAATAATGTTAACTTACACCCACTTACTTTTTAGAAGGTGTGTTTTAGTAACGTGCACCTTAGGGTGCATTTTACCATTTTTTAATTAAAGTTTGCTAAAACACACCTTCATAAAAATAAGTGGGTGTATCCTAGCAAAACTCATATATATATATATATATATATATATATATATATATATATATATATATATATATTAAAAAATTATACCAAAACTCAATAAAACAAATATTGTAGAACATCAATTGACTCTTAAAAAGAAACCGTATACAAAAATAATCACGGTAGATGGAAAAAGGGAGAAATGTATGAAACGAACACTAGTACAAAAATACCTTTTTAGCAGATGTTTTTAGGTCGGTTCATAATTTACCTTACTTAAGAAGCGACACGGTGGCAATTCCGTAAATATTTGTAATTTTGTTAGGTCGGGTGTACATTAAACTGACCTAAGAAAGATTAAATATAAAAAATATAATTTTCATTAAATTTCTTAAGTCGCCTATTTTTTTAACTGACTTAAGAAGTCTATTTATTAAGTCAGGTGTTTCGCAACTGACCTAAGAGGATCTAATATGGCGTCGGTTCGATTCTAGCTTCATGCACTTTAGTGAAATAAAACAATAAGAAGTCTATTTTTTGGTGAATGTTCACCACTACTTGTCTAGATAGGCCTACAGCTAGGCTTATCAAAGAATTTGCAACCGATGTGAAAACGTTTTCACTAAAACCCTAGTTCACGCTAATATCTTTCCTCCAAGACATCGCGCAGCCGTCACTCTTCAACTGTTCCTGTTCTTTTTCTTTCCATCACTCTTCAGCAGCCCTCTTTTTCTTTCCATCACTCTTAATCCATCAAACAACAACACACATCGCTCGTCCTCTCAATCCTTGAAGCGTGGCCGACCACTCAATCCTTCTGCCGGAGCAACCCAAACGCATACTTTCGCCTGCCACGACATTGCAGGTCCGGCCACCACGACGTCGCAGACGCACCTTCTCCACCACGACATTATAGGTACTGGCGCGGTAATGTTTTTATTCAAACTGTATTCAGTCCTATACACCGAGAGAAGTGAATTTGACGTGAATATGAAACAGTGAAAATACAGGGAAGTTTGAATGCTTCGGAATCATCAATGGTGATAGAAACCCTTAGAAGTAAGGGTTGGTATTGGGAAAACACCGACAATCTTAAGGCAATCATCGTTATTCAAACTGCACTCGCCGATGACAGTTCCAAGGTGCTATAGTCCGTCGAGTCGGAGCTCCTCAATTCCGACCTCAGATCCATCGGAGCCAAGTCGTTACCCAAATCAACTCTTCTTCGTAACCCTTCTTTTTATCTCCAGGGAACTAAAGTTCTTCAGGTAAAATTACTACTACTGAATCCCTTTTTAATTTTCGTAATTCAATTTTTACGTAGATTTGTTATAGAGGTAATTTATGGGTTTCAATTCAACAAATTTCTTTGGTGAGGGACATTTCCATGATCAGTGTGGATAACATTTCGAGAAATACAAGTGGTCGGAGAGTTCTGAGATTATGTCTTACTGCCATGTAATTTGTTCATAAATTAAGGTGATATCACAAGTGGAAACCTCATACTACTATGCTCACATATCTGTGTTACAATATATCTTTGTTAAATGTACTTATATGTTTATTTTCTTCTGGGTCCTCCTTATTTTTCTAATTATATCACTTGATTAGCTTTTTCTCTTTGGAACTGTGTTCATTAGATTGAGTATATGGTTTTGATCTTTTCTGTTCAGATTTTGTTCCTCATATTTTGAATTAACTAGAACTTAGAAGTTATAATTTAGAAGTATAACTGAACAGAACAATGGGAGTATGGAATGTTGAAGTGTAGCCTAAGGTAGAGCTTTGTAATTAGAACTAGTGAAGCACATAAAGTACCATATAACAATATTATCCAAGATGTTTTTTTTTTATAATTGTTCTACTTGACATGTGAAATTATGTTGTATTGTAGGTGGTAAATCGACCGCAGATAATTGCCAAATACTTCAATCAAGAGTTAATAGATTAAAATCGGACAAATATCAGATTGATTCGGGTGGGAGAAGAAGAATTTACAAGACCTAAATGGTGTTTATGCATTTCATCTTCCTGAAGGAGACTATCTAGATAGGCCTACAGCTAGGCTTATCAAAGAATTTGATAATCTTCACGGTAACTTTTTTTTTTTTGCTGCTGCTGCTGCTAGACAAACATTTTTTTTAATGCTAGCTACTTCTCATTTTTTTTAATCTTCTCTAGATTCTTTTTCCAAAATCATTGGAAGCCACCATGGCGTCTTACCTTTGATATTTGCGTCCTTGATTTTTATATTAAATGATCGAATCATTCTTCAAATTCAAAATGTAACGCTCTTTTATACGTTCTTTGTAAATCTTGTCTATTGCAATAGTTTCTTATTTAGTGAGGATGAGGAGTTTGTTAGCCTAGATAATTACTTTTGCTCACAAAGTTGTTTATTCGGTATTCTTGATTGATAACTTGGTAGCCTACAACTACAAGTATTTTGAATGTCTTTAATTGTTCAGTCCTCACCCCAACCAGTGAACCTAACTGTGAACGTTCTTTAATTATCATTATATTCTTATTTAAATATTTGTTAGTTTTGAGACTTCTTGTTTTGTCTGTAAGTTGGAGTCATATTTTTTATGTTTTAAAATTTTGTTGAACAGGTTCCAGCTCGAGCTGCTGCCGCAGCTGCCGTAGCTCATGCTATTGCAGGGTTACTTCCTCATCAGAGGTATAGTCTTTCATCAAGTTCAGCAGAGCTGAGTTCAATATATGGTAGCATACCTCGTGGCCTTACAGTGGAGGAACTGGAGGATGAATTCTACGAGGAGGTGAGATTTTCCTGTATCAATTTAGTGTCAATTTCGTAATGTGTTTCCTGCAACATGAACATCCCTTGTGTTGGGTGACGGAAAATATTTTGATTTATGGAGGCTAGGTTAGGAGAGATGCTTTTTCTGTATGTCCATGTTCATAAGAAGATGCAAGATATGCATTTTTAGAATTTAGAACATACGACTTTTCCTTGTAAGATTTAGTTTTTTGTAGCTTTGCCCATTCATATATCTCTTCATAACTGCTCACTCCAAACTTTTAACATTTCATTCATATTTGGTTATTCCATTGTTTAGAACTTGTACTTCTGGGAATGAAATCCATATTGATTAGAAACCACAGTTTGTTTGAAACTACCTTTTCATTTTTTCACTTAATTGAAATCTTATTCTAACTACTCATTTCATCACTGTGAATTATGAGGTGAACGGATTCTTTACTGGTGTTACTCAAATCTGTCATAAATATCTTAATGAAGGATTTTGATCCAATTAGGCATGTTTTGGAGCACGTTCCATCTGAAGAAAATGAGCTATCATATCTTAATGCAATTCTATGTTGGATGTTAGCTGTTGGCTATTCGGACGATGATGTGAACTTTTTTGGCCAATTTTTAAGGTTTCTTGTTTCGATTTTATTTTGATAGTTACTCTTGTTTGTACTTTTTGATAAGACTATTGTTATCGCTATTGACTTTATATTTCAGTGGAATTGAACTTACCTGCTAGCGCCGTGGATGTGCACCTATTTTGGTTACAATGAAGTTTTAATTTGATATGATAATATTTTCACTTCTATGGTTTTATTTTTATTATTCTGCCAACCGTTGTTGTCAATTATATATATATATATATATATATATATATATATATATATATATATATATGCGCCATAAAAAATGATATTACAAAAAAAATATTAAAAAAATTCAACTTGTTAGGTCGATTAATAATATCCGATTTAACAAAATAAAATTATTAGGTCGGTTATAAAAGGCGGAAGAGTTTCTTAAAGGCCTAGACTTATTAAGTCGGTTTCTGTTTACCCGACCTAATAACTATTTCTTAAGTCAGTTCTAAAACCGACTTAAGAAGTCAAAACTTCTTATGTCGGCAACTCTTAGGTCGGGCTCGGACCCGACTTAAAAAGTCATTTTTAACCGACTTAACAAGTGTTTTTTCTACTAGTGAATGCTCCTAACAATCCAAAATAAAATATTATCTAAAGGGAAAATTATTAATAAGAGAGGCTATTTTTAT
Organism: Lathyrus tuberosus; assembly: GCA_022829125.1. Classification (NCBI taxonomy): domain Eukaryota; kingdom Viridiplantae; phylum Streptophyta; class Magnoliopsida; order Fabales; family Fabaceae; genus Lathyrus; species Lathyrus tuberosus. The sequence continues at coordinate 1,744,675 of JALAZF010000616.1, read as the reverse complement.
TTTAAAACTATTTTGATATCGAACATAAATTTGGCATGGGGTTGGTTGGTGAAGTTCTCTGTAGAAGGTCTCTAGTACGGTATTGGAGGTCTTCAATGGCTGGAAAGGGATATGTCCCTGAAAGTTTAGCATTTCAATGTCCAAACTTTTAAAGTTAAAGAGAAATTGCAAATATGTAGTGAGTTATAGCTTGATGTGATGTGGAGTTACATTTATATACAAACATCGGTTAGAACTGCCTCGGGTGAATGCAACACCTTGTGCTGATGATTGTTCAATGTAATGCAACGATTGAGATGAGCATTGTGCTTGACTTTAATACGGGGCTCCCTTACAAGAGTACACATGTTCATCAGCTTGAGTGGGTAGATCTTCAGCTTGGGTATTCGTGTTGGGCCAATCTTATTGGCCTGTTTGGCTGGCGCAAACCACTTTCCCACCAAGTCCTCGCTATCGAACATGAAGCTAGGATTCTTGTTATATAATTATTGAGACCAACCTCGAGGTAGTTTCGTTTTGAAGTTCCAAGACCGTTGGAAGATTTTTTTGGGCAAAGGGAGAGACCGATGATAAGTTGAGTGGTAGTTGATGGTCTTGAAAACACGTGAATGAAATGTTTGTTTTGTCACAAAAACATTACTTTATGGAATGCCTCAACGTGGACATATGCATATAGGGTCGGGAGGCGATGTCCTTAGAGTGTTTGAGTGCACACGAGTGCCATTATGAATCAGAGGTCTGATATAGGTCATTAATCTTGCCATTTGATATTTCCTTAATTCTTGACCATAGATCAAGATGCCACTGATCGCATATATATATATATATATATATATATATATATATATATATATATATATATATATATATATATATATATATCAAGGAAGAGAGAGAGAGAGAGATCTAATTTTATTTTCACTTAGTTCCTTCAGAGTGTTAATCTCTTTGTCTTCCTCACCATTTCAAATTCTTACAACTAGTGTTTATCGATCTCCTATATCTATTAAGAAGTACCTTCTAAGAATCCAATGTTTATGCCTCTCCATTCCTCAAAATATGCAAATATCTCATTGTAATAATCTCTCTTATATCATTTTAGTTATTTTGTGTATGTTTTTTAGGTATGGATGTTATCGAAAACATGGGTGTTCTGGTCATAAATCTGGCAAGTGACAATGAAGCTAGTGACGTGTCCTCTCAAACTAGGTTAGAAAAGATATATCTGGTAGGTTTAGAAGTATCTCTTGACAAAAATAGGAATGAGATAGTGAATTTTTTAGAAACTAGGGGCTTGTCATACCATAATTTTTAAACCTAAGTTCTCACCTCATTTGCATCTTGTTGGTGCGGTAAAGCGGCAAGCAACAAAAGTTTTTGAAGTATTTTTCTGGGAATTTATCGTGTCCACAGAGATCGGTGATATTGAACTCCCGTTCAACAAGTTTAAATGTCATGAGTTTGGATTAAAATGGTTAAAGTAAAAGCAGAAAAATAAATATTAATACAAAAAGAATTCATTCTTCAGAGAGAAGAAACTTGTCCGGCATGCACATAATCGACTTGTCACAAACTTAAACTCACCAACCAGTTATACTCAACCTATAATACTCCTCAATATCATCCAGCATCGCTCACAACAGTGTCCATCTCTGACACACTGAGCTGAGAGAACAACCGTGTTACCCTCGTCGACACTCTCGCACTCGACTCAAGATACGGAGGCATTAAGCTTCAACACCCATAAAGATTGTTAGCTCTAAATCTATCTCTAGCATCCAGAAACTAACAGATAAACATCCCTAATCAAAGTTTGCGATGTTTATCTCTAACACAACCCAAACCCCGCGCATAAAGCAAAAATCAAGGACAATCACCAATAAAGATTTGTAAAACGGATTTTATACAACGCCATGGGCGACAAATATACATGAGTTCAAAGTAAATACATATACACAACCCAACAAAGAAGAAATACACAAAGAAGAAAAAAAATAAACCAAACATCTCGCGGTTTGTCAACACCGGTCAATGAGAAATCCACCCCGGATCATCCGTGTGCAAGCTTCAATGTTGTTTTCTAAGCTAATCCTACTGAAAAATGAATTTGATGGAGTTGGGAGCAAAAATCGCCAAAACCAAAACCAAAACCAAAAAAATGAATGAAATGACTTAAATACTATTTCAAAATCCGTCAAGTTCGCAAAGCGAACTCCAAAAATTGACACTTAAGTGCCTCAGAACAGCTAAACCGCCTATGCTTTCTGCAGAAGTTCGCAATGCGAACTTTTATTCGCAAAGCGAATATTCGCTGGAAAGTTCCCAATGCGAACTTTGGTCCCTTTTTCTACTGCCTTCAGTCTGGGAGCATTCGCTGGGAAGTTCGCAAAGCGAACTTGACAGCAAACCAACCCTTATTTTGATCACAACTTCTGAACTGTAACTCGAATTGACGCACGGTCGGAAGCGCTTGAAAGCTTATTCAATTCTCTATACAACAATGGCAAAATATATTTACTTGAATACCTACAAAAATGAGAGAAAATCAATTAAACTCAATGATATTTACACGATACGCAATATATACACTATAACATAAAGTAAACTTATTTACAAACAAAGCGGGGGTTTATTCGAACGATATTAACAAAAAGTATCGATAAGTGAAACAAAACTTATATACAAAAATAGCTACAATTTGTACTTATCAAACTCTCCCCAACTTAAACTTGTTTGTCCTCAAACAAGAATCAAACAACTCAAAGAAACAGAGTGACGACCAAAGAATCACGAATCAACAGGTTTTGAAAAACGGAAAGAAATGAATGGTTCAAATGAAAAACGGTACACACAAAGTAAATACTTACCAATAAACTATGACGATAACATAGTCACGAAACAAATGCAAAATATAAAAAATCATGTCAAACATCCTAAAACAACACAAGTTCAAACGTGAATCACACCTAGCAAAAACAATCATCGGTAGATGAAAAGCACAAAATGAGGTACTTTTCACTCACACAACAATCTTGCAAGCAAAAGACTAAATTATGCAATCATCAAAAATCATATTGAAAACATAAAAGCAAGAATCACAAGGGCTTTCAAGGTTGTAGCGTGGTCGGGTAAACAAACAAGGGGCAATTTCTAAAGGTAATTGAAAAAAAACTTGCCTAAACCTAAGGGAGTGATCAACTCACAAAGACTCAAACACAAAATTCCAATCAACTTCTTCCAAAATCCCAAGTGTTACACAACACACAATACTTATTTAGCACAATTATTTGAACTCTTTTTGTTTCCTTTCTCACGGATTTTCTTTTTCTTTTCTTTTTCATATTTTTCTCTTTTTTCTTTTCTTTTTCAACCTCATAGAAACCAACCAATGAGTAAACAATCATTCTCTCCACCAACTTGAATTCAACCATATCATCATGTGAATACTCCCTACTTTCTAAGGCAAGGTAAAAATTCATAAACAACAGAAAGTTGAGGGTTCAAAAAAAACAATCAATCAAAATCCATACAAAAAGTTAATTCAATACTCATAGATAAGCATTAAGTTCAAACAACATGGATAATGATAGAAAGGCACAAAGGGGTTACGAATGATCACACGCTCACAAGGTGAATTGACTATTTGGCTAGGTAGTTATCAAAATGAAACAAAATGCCTTGATCATTTTCATGCTTTCATATAATCAGCACAAACAAAAGATTAAGCATAATAAAATCCAATTAGAACAAGAATGTTGGTACTCCGCGCATATATGAACAATGGAAAGCTACCTCACAAAAAGGGTGGGAACTAAAGTGATTCACATCAAGAACAAGTATACAAAAGAATGAATGGCATGGAAGTTTGTAAAAAGCCTAAGTATCATGAATATGCTAAAGTCTAGAAAGCGATAAACACATACCTTGGACGTGTACAAAACTTAACAATATCATTACCATACATCCGTAAGTTGAAACGATCAAACTTGGAATATCACCACAAATTTCTTCAAGCTACTCAAAACAACCTCTTAGACAACACGGAAACTATTAATATAAACAAACTAAAAGACCAGGTGAAAATGGATTAAACAAGTTGTAAAGTGAAGATTTGAGAATTTTACGAATAATCCAAGTACAAGTTGTTTAATGAATGTTCACCACACTACCTAAGCTAGAATGAAAAAGTAATAACGAAAAAAAATGATAAAACATGCTTGTTCAATGCTTTATACAACAATGGCAGAATATATTTTCTTGAATACCTACAAAAATGAGAGAAAATCAATTAAAATCAATGATATTTACACGATACGCAATAGTAAACGTATTTACAAACAAAGCAGGGTTTATTCGAACGATATTAACAAAAAGTATCGATAAGTGCAACAAAACCTATATACAAAAATAGCTACAATTTGCACTTATCACATCTTTGTAATGCATCAAGATCACAAACTTGGTTCTCCTTTAGCCCTCGCATCCTTGGGTTTGTCTTTGCAGAGATCACCAAGCACCTTTCTTTGTATCTTTTTCCTTTTTGTCTATATTCTTTATATTTCACTAACTACTAATCAAAATATCAAAAATATGCTTTGTCCCTTTTGTTTCTTTTCAAGGTGGGGTTTTGTATTAAAAGCATCAAGCATGGTTCCTCAGCTAGGGTTTTGGTCCCTTAAGTCAAAGTGTTAACAACCATTGATTCCCAAGGGCTATCTCATCAAGTCACAGCCTCTAATCTCAAAATGTGTGATCTCAAGCATCATCCAATCTCATTTTGATCAAAGATATCTCAAGGCTTAGTAGTTTGTCTCTCAAGAAAAGTCAAAGGTTCATGTGTTTATTTTCATGCCTTCATCAACAAGCTACCTCAAGCTTTGGTCAATTTAATTAAATAACATTCAAGGGCATATTATTTTGAGTTTATATGATTATCCATGTACCTTGTAATGCAAGAAAAATCCAAGATCACAAGTTAATTCCAAGAGGTTTGACCTAAAAAGTTAACATTGAAACTCAAAGTTCCAAGGATCACAACTACTTCAATTCTCAACATTTTTGAATTCTTCTTTTTGCATGTGACTCTTCACAACATCCTCTTCAACTTCTATTTACATGACAAGAGTCAATTTTGCATGGAGGATCATCAAAAATTTTAAGACATTATGGGTTATTTGTAGACTTAGTGAAATTTTGACCTATTTTCAAGTGACTTTTTCTCAACTTTCAAGAATTATAACTTCTTCAATTTTCAGCATTTGAGGCTGGTTCTTTTTGCTACTTACTCTTTGAAATTCCCTCTACAAGTTTGCTTCAAGGGTCAAAAGCTAATTGTGCATGGAAGGTTATGGAATTCCTTGATACATTATAAGTCATTTTCAGCCACTTTGGACTTAGAATTTTCATGATCACATTGCCAGATTTTTGTGCCAACTTCAACATGCCATAACTTTTTGCTAAAAATATCCAAATGAAACCTTTCTTGGTACATTGTGATCTTTGTTATGATGTTAACGAGTTGCAGAGAGAATGGAATCAAAAAGTTTCGTGTACAAGATGCCCCATTGAGTTAAACATGGTTACTTGAAGCTGAAGATATCACCATGATCAGAATTTTGGAATTCACTAATCCTCAATTACAAGCCAAATTATCACGTGTTTTTCCATCTAAACATGATTATTGAAGTTCCTAGAAGCAAAATGACTCATAAAACACGTCATTTGCCTGAGTTTTAAGCAATTGCAAGTCACGTTTTCTTCACTTGGAGGGTGCACACAAATTCAGTCAAATTCTGATCATTTCACCCTTCTCAACACTCCATCATGCTTTCCTATTAATAGAGGACCTCGCTTGCTTCATTCCCAAGCTTTAGAGATCCAAAAACACTCTGCACAGATAACACCTGAACCTTCCATTTGAGAGTTTCGTTTTCATATTTCCAAGCCATTTTAAAGCAAGTTCTTGATTCATACATCTTCCTTGATACCTCCTGAAGTTATTCCAATCATTTCCAAGCATTGAAAGCTTCTAAATCATCCTCACCAAATCCAGTTTCAAAGAAATTTCATCACTCTCTCGTTCAGGTAGTTAAAAGCATCATTTTGCTTCAAATAAGTTACCACAACGTACTCTATCATTCTCTGATGTTTTCCCCTAACTTATCTAGTGTTGATTGATTGTGGTCATCATTTAATTTTATTTTTTGTGATTTGTTTTTTACTGAGATTTCTCTGAAATTCTCCATGCACATTTTAGATAAACGAATTTTAAGCATGAAGTTGAATTCGTGATGAGACAACCGTTGTAATGATGGTAGTCTCCTGTTCTAACGTTTCCATTTAGCAAAATACGGTGAGCAGCTCACAGAGAAGGTGACCGGAGAGTGACCCTGGTGGCCTGAGTTTGTTTAAGTTTAAATGTGTTTAGATGCATTATTTCATTTGAGGAATAGGATGCTCCTCTCATCTGGACCCTTGGATGCGCATACATTGGCTTTTTGACTTAGATCTGATGGTAGTGTTATTTTGAGGATCTGATGCGCTTTTTCTATAAATTTCCACCATGCGCCATCAGATGAGATGCGTTGGATCTACCACAATAATTAATGAGGCCAGATCCAACGTTTCTTGTTTTTCCTTCTGTATTTTCTTTTTCTGTTTTTTATTTTAAACTACTCTTAACTTCTAAAATTCATAATAATTTTATTTTTTATCCAAAAAGTACAAAAATAATTTCTAAAATTTTATTTTATTTTTCTTCATCTGATTTTTATTTTTGGAGATTTTATTTTTATGATTTTCTATTTTTCTTTTATTTTCTCTTTTTCCCTTTGTTTTAGTTTGTTTAAAAATAGTTTTAGGTCTTTAAAAATTCTGAAAAAATTTCCTTATGCTTCTTGTTTTATTTCTGACCTTCAATAATTTTCTTGGCCATTTATTTGGTGATTTGAAGGACTTTGTGTATTTTCCCTTTTATTTTCCTTTTAAAAATCTTTTTGATGCATTTTATTTCATTTTATTGCATTCTATATTTGTTTGACCTATGTTGACTTCTGCTGGTCTTGGATCTCGGTTGATTTGACCATAAGCTTCATCAAACTCAATGGATCTTAGGTGTTGATGGGGTGAAGACTCTAATTCACCAAAATGGATGATTGATTTTGATGATGACTTTATTAATGTCTTGATCTAATTTGGTTTGCTCTTTATTTTGTTGTCTCTTTTTATCTCCATCTCTTTCTTTTTCTTTTTCACCTTTCTTTTTTATCAATTGGAGGATGTGTAGTCCATCTTATTCATGAGATCTTGAATGGAGCTTAATGAACTTTCATCATTTCAAATCTACCATTTGATTGATCATTAATCAATTGAGGTACGTTGGATTGATGCATAAGTTTGTCCTAAGTATCATGAAGGATTGATTTATGTAATGGACCAATCTTTCCTTGACATAGGTCGTAATCCACCTTGTTTTGACTTGTGTTACATGTTTTACGAGTATGATCTTTATATCATATCTCTAATATATATGGTACATAAATTGTTATTGACCGGCCTCCCATAGTATGATCTTCCTTATAGATTGTGCTATGATTGTTTAACATAACACTAAATTTGTCCCGAATCGGATTATTAATTCTAACACTAACATTAACCATATAATTGTGCTAACATTTATTTTTTATGCCATTTACTTTTATGCACTTTTAATTTTAAGTCATTTATTTTCTTGCACTTTATATATATATATATATATATATATATATATATATATATATATATATATATATATATATATATATATATATTGCTCTATTATTATCATTATCATACCATTTTCTTTTGTTTATGTTTATGCCTTTTCTCTTTGTCCACTTGGACTTTCTTTTTTTCTTTTCTTAAGACATTACTAAAGGCTCATGGCCATTGTCAGTTCCGGCTTTTTTATATGGCCGGAGCTTCAAGGCCCAATACGACCTGTGTTAGGTGACAAGGTCAGGCCGTGTTGGCCACGAGAATTTGGTATGGCAAGGGTTCTTTTCATGCAATCTTGTATGAAAACATAAAAGGAAGACAAAAACACATAAAATAGGACTAAAATGATGAAAACATACATGAAAACGGAAAGAAAATAAGCAAGAAATATGATGCATTTAACACTTATCACAACTAAACAAAAGAAGCATGATTTGAATCTCACACCTGAAAAATTAGCTCACCAAAATACTCTGATTGCTACCCAAAGTACATAATTCCTGGAAGAGATATGGAGCACTCAAAAGAATACTTATGCATCATAAAAAAATATAGAGAATAAAGTCAGTCAAATAATCCAGCAGTTCTCATACCAACCCAAAGAAATTTTCTCAACACCATCAAAAACATAAGGGATCATAATAATGTAAATGTTGTTACTACTAGAAGCAATAAAGAGATCGAAGAACAATAAATCAAGGAGACAACAAATGAGAGTTAACCATCTTTCAACCCTATAGAAGTGGAGATGGAAATTCTAACCATGTTGCAAAAGAGAAGAATGTTGAAGACAATATGATTGTACTAGAGAAAGCCAATATGCCTAGGCATAAGATAAAACTCCCTTATCTTCAGATATTTAAGAAACTAAGAGATGAGAAAATCTTTTGAAAAATTCATGAAATATTCAAAAAGTTACAAATCAACATTTCATAATTTGCTAAAGAATTAGAGAAGATGCCCAATTATGCAAAATTCATGAAGGATATCATCTTTAAGAGAGCCAAAAGTGAAGAAATTGTGCAATTGTTGGAGAAATGCAGTGTTACCTTCCAAAGGAATTTGCTAATAAAGTGTATAGATCTTGAAAGTTTCACCATCCCATGTACCATTAGGGGAAAACATTAAAAAATACTTATTGATCTTGACGTTAGTGTAATTTCGATGCCACCTTCTATTTACAAGAAATTGTAAGTTTGATAATCCAATTCGTAGATCATTCTATTAAGCTTCCTTATAGAATTATATAATATGTGTTGGTCAAGATTGAGAAATTCATCTTTCTAGTGGACTTTGTAGTTCTATAACTACCAAAATATTATGGTATCCCATTAATTCTTAGAAGGTCGTTCTTGTTAACAGGTGGGTGCGTGATTGACTTAGAAGATAGTACACTAACTCTTAAAATATACCATGTGATACTCAAACTAAATGTACTTAAAAGCATGAAGCATAAAAAATACAAAAAAAATATTCCTACTGAGTCGACATAATCAACGCTATTGCAGGGGATACATTTAAAACTGAATTCCACAATTACTCCTAGAAAGGGTCATAAGCATGGCATCACAAATTGTTGAAGAAAGTGGTGACCAACAAGAATTTTAAGTCATAGCCATGCTAAAACTTACATTGTCGTACTTTTAGCCTCTATACTTTTGTCACACAAAAATAGAGAGACAACATATTTTCTCTTTGCTTTTACGTCACAAGTGAGGCGCCCAACACGAGCCGTTAGGCAGATGGGAAATTCCATTTCAAGGAATGGGCTTATGCCACATTCTTGAAAATAATGAAATGAGGCGTGAGGCATTCAAGTTCCCATCGTGCATACACGAGGCGATCTGCACATGCGTGAGGGTGGGTGTCTCAAAACGCTTGTTATGATTAAGTTCATTTATGAAAAAAAGTTCTTAGGGTTTGATAATTGAATAGTTTGAGTGATCTTTGGTTGTAGTATAATGATTGGTAAACACATTTAAACACTATAGCATTGATTGATTCATGTATTGAGAGTTTGTTCTCTTTCCAAAGTATATCAATTTAGATTGAACACAATAAATCTTTTTGTGTGTCTTGATGCTATACTTTTATCTTGTTTTTGTTAATTAGTTTATGATTTTCATACACTTAGTTTTTTTTTTTTTAATAATCATGAAGCTTCATTCATAACATCTAATTAGATCAAATACATATGAATAAAACCTTTCTAAATTCTAATGGCCAAATTTCTTTTAAAGCCATAAGAAAAGAGAAAGCAAGTAAGACTAGAAAACCTTAAAGCTGTATCAAAATCTTGATAGCAGCAGGTTGTTGTGGTCCAACTATACTAAAACAAAAACATACACCAGCTCTACATATTTTGTTACAGACATTGCAAATCAATAGGCATCTTGTGCCAATCATAGAAACTTCCCACATCAACTTTATTTTTCATCTTCCTCCTCCATTTCCATGTTAACAACTGAATGTCCATCAGCAAATTCTTCAAAATCAACTCCGCACCTTTAAAAATGATAGAATTTCGTGTCCTCCAAATGTACCAACAGGAAGACAACCAGATGAAAGTTAGTTGTTCTCCTAGACCACCTGCTCTCGACCATTTTAAGAACTCTTCAATGCAACTGGTTCCAAGAGGAAGTTTGATTCCAATCCAAGATTCCAACTCTTTCAAAAACAGCTTGATTTTATCACATCCAAGCATGCGATGGTTGATATCCTCAACCTCATACACTTAGTTAGTTGATTGATTATTGTATAAATATGAATAAATTGATTGTTATTATTCTTCGTCTCACACGCATAATTTTTTTTTTTTAATCTTCGAGTTTTTTGTTCTCACAATAATAAAAAATTCTTTTTTTTAAAGAAAAGTATATTGAATCGAAACATCATTTGGATCATATTCTAATTTCTAAAAATGATAATACTAACTATATTAAAGTTTGTTTAAGTTTGTTTATATTTAAGCCTACCACTTACTCTTTAATTTATTTTTGAGGTTGATTTGAGCACCAAATGGGCTTTAACATATTAAAGCAGCTTATTTTGGTAAGTTTATTATTTCAAACTTTAATTAATAAACTTTAAGTTTATTATAGATCTATAGCAAGTCCCACAAGTCATGATTTAAGACATCTATTATTAGACTTGCATGCAAATTTCTATATTTTTTAGATGAAAGTCTTTACTTAAAAGGGAAGTAAACGACACTCTTCTAAATTTTCATAGACAAACAAGGACACACACTCAAAGCATTGAACACAAATATGTGTAGTTTTCTTGTTTCCTCACATCTTTACAACAAAGCCATGCAACTCATTATTTGATTTTGGTACATTATGTTACTTCAAAAATTTAAATAATGATTGATTGTGTTGAACATTCTATAATGAGCTTAAAATCAACAAAACCAATCATGAAGTTGTAGATATTCAACAATATATAATGATTAAAAAAAATAATAATAATAAAGCCACACAGTGTAAAGCAATATTTTAATATATATTCTAATCTTAAAATTAAAAGGAAAAGAGAGGGATGAAAAAAGAAAAAGTGATTGCGCAGAAAAAAAAAGTTGGGAACATTTTGTTTCATATCTTTTTTGACGTAGTCTCATTTTTCATCAGTGTTGCTTTTTCACTTTTGAAAACTTGCCATGCAAGTGTTTCAATTTGGCAGCGTCACTTCTGTACTAAGAGGACCCTTTTTTCAGAAATGTACCTTCAACTTATTTTATAATCAATTAATTTATTCATTCAAAAAAGCTAAAACCCACCTCGATCTCTGACCAAAATACAACACATACCCAATTAAATACACTCAATTAAACCTTAAAATATAAATAAATAAATAAAAACACACTACTTGTTTCGAACCGGCTAATTATCTACATAGTTGTATCAAACTTTTGAAAGATTTCAAGAAAATAATAAAAGTTAATTTAAGTTGAGTTATTAAAAAAATCTTAAGGACTCTATTTAGCTATAAATTAATTGTGTAATATAGATTAGAGGTATTTTTTGTTATAGAAATTTCACCGCCGATCATCTTCAATCTTATATCTTTTTTTTTAATACGAATACTATTTTTATTTTACGTTTAAATTAAGGAAAAGACAAGACCATTCAAAATTTATTAACTTGGATTGAACAAACAAAATTTTTTATAAACTACAGTACTATATGGTATAAACAGGGAAAGTATCATTTATCGGAAAATTTGGGTTTGAGAACAAATATAGGTTTCAGAACAATTGATAGCATAGGTATACTAGCAGTACGTAAATTATATAACTGGTCACATATAAGAGTCAAAATAATAGTAGTAACTGAAGGAGGTAGAGAACAATCCTTTAATGGAAACAAGTCATTCACATGAAACTCTAGCTTAACACAGATTACTATAAACAACTAAAATATAATTAAAACAAGTACATTCGAGACCAGTTTATTTAAATCTTAATAGTATAATATAAGTTTATTTTTAATATAATACTTATTATTTTTTGAAACTCAATACTCCACAATTTATTTGGAGTAGGGTTATTCTTACTAAGGTTATGACAGAAAATTAAACCGAACTAAATTGAATCATCATAAAAAAATATAATGAATTGAACTAAATTATTTTAATAACTCTCGAATTGAACTAAATTGAAGTATTGATATGGTATATCAATCTTAAAATTTGATCGAATTGAATTGTTAGTAGTATTTTCACTGAACTGAAATTATTCAAGTATTTAATGATAATTAAGTTAGATCTCTAAAGTTTTTGAGCAATCCGAATTTCAAAACTCCATTTATGACATTATCTCTCAGAAATTATCAATATTTATATTTTGAAAAGAATACATTTTCACTAAACTGACTAATTTGATTTGGGATCAGTTCTAACATCATACGGTTTCGTTTTCTTCCTGATCGCAATTGCAGGAGATCCTATTGTGATTCTCTCTATCAAATTCAACATCATTCACCATTTAATCGACTAAAAATTTACTCCAATTGCATTATATTTAAAAAATAACGTTTTTTTTCTATATATTTATTGTTAATATTGATGAAATGCAAGAGTATAAAAGAGGTGTAGTAAAGTAAAGGGTAGGACTGTGATTTAGTAGTACAGAAGTAGACGTATAGACATAGGTATAGGTAGGAGTAGACAGCTAGACACGCATAATGCATAAATCTCAGAGACACAGTTCAAATAATTTATTCATCATTACGTTATGATTCAATCCTCGTTACAAGATATTTGTACACGTGTCATGTCATTGTCGATCATGGACGACAATTGAATACTGTGTCAGCCGTCAGATCTGCCGTATTCAGAAGATGGAAAACGACTACTGAGATGACGCCCTTGTTTTCATCCACACATTACTCTTCTACTCATGCGTCGTCGTTTTGGATTTGTTTCTCTTTGAGTAGCTCGAGACATTGGTTTGTTTGCATGAAAATGTTGCAGTGGGAGGGTCCATCTTTGCTCTGTACCTAACACTGTGTAGCATCCAATTTTCATGCAATCAATTTAATGTTCTTGTCCGACATTATTATTATTATTAATGCACTACTATTTTATAAAATCAATAAATATTTACTACTCAATTTTTATGGTAATTGCGATTAATGGGTGGTGATTAAAATATGCTATAATTGCTTGACTTCATATTGTTTTGCCATTTGAGTAGTTAATCTTCTATCGAATGCATTTTTTGCGTTTGAGGTGACGGTTAAAGAGAGGCTTCAGGTAGATTTTCGGGTTAATTATTTATTGAATTATTTGGATTTGTATAAATTCTATTCTTTTTTATGGGTACGTTGGTTAAGTTTGATGGGTTGAAGATGATCAAGATTTTGATGAGGGATTGGTTAATAGCGGGGCTAAAATCGGATAGTAATTTATCTTGGTCGGAGGAGTGTAATACTCCGGCATTGGTTTTGGATTAGTTCTCTTCGGATGATTGTGTTTTGTATTTTTTATTGTTGTATCGGTTGTTGTGGGGTTGTGCACCTCTTGTGTCGTTTATTCTATTTTCTAATAAAAAAAATAAGCTATATATTTGTTAAATCAATTTATTTAATAATTGTGTAAAAAAATAAAATGCCGAGAAATTAAATTGTAGAGATGAGAGTTCGAATCCGCAGCATATCATTTCATTCACCTTTAAAATATCAGAGAGAGAGAGAGAGAGAGAGAGAGAGAGAGAGAGAGAGAGAGAGAGAGAGAGAGAGAGAGAGAGAGAGAGAGAGAGAGAGAGAGAGAGAGAGAGAGAGAGAGAGAGAGAGAGAGAGAGAGAGAGAGAGAGATGACATGGGTGTTTTAATTTGATGGTCTTAATTAAATGACATGGATATATGAAGGAAACATGGAGCTTCATGCACCACAGATTTGTTTTTTGCTTCATGACAAGTAACATCTCCGTTTCATGGATGTGAGACAACACTGGATAATAATACAGCATATATATACTTTAATTTATAGGCAACAAAAACCAAATATTATGCTACTATTAAATAAGGTTGATTACATGAATTAAACAGGAGTACTATAATGTTTTGTTATATCCATTAATTTATTGAAATTTTGGTAAATGAGTAACAATGATTAAGGTTTATGTCATTTCGCTAATGCTTTTCAAAAAGACATAAAGAATAATTAAGTCTTTTGTTTTTTCCTTTCCAACCTTACATAAATATCTATCAAATCATTACCTACTCCAACCATTCATAACATTATCTTAAGTTTTTAATCCATTTGTAACATTATGTGTTAGTACATTTTAAAAATAATAATATGATAATTTTTTTAATTTGTAAAAGTGAAATAAATAAATAAAGATGTTGATGTGGACATAGAAGAATTTGTTAGACAAGAGAATAAAGAACAAAACAGGGAAATAAACGTTGAAAAATAGAAAAGACAAAGGTATTGTAAGAAATAAACAAAATAGAGTGTAGCAAGGAACGTGTTGTGTTAGTATTACGCATACTAAGGCGAGATTCTCGCGGGTGGTAAAAGCATAACTCTTAACACTTTTCAAGAGAGAGAATTTGAAAACATAACATAAGATATAGAAAGAAACAAAGAGGATAAAATATAAGAGATGAGAGAAAATTGCGAGGGATGTTTTGTTATTTGAAATTGAAATCCATTCCATAGCACGTGACAATGGAATTGACATGACAATCTAAATAGAATAAAAGGAAATAACACTCACTAGGGTCAAAGACACAAGAGTACTAGTGAATACAGTAGTTAAAATAAAAAAGAGTTTTTATTGTTTTTGAAATAATAGAGGACACAGAGAACGAGGTAAATGATTTTGCAATCCATTGCTTTATGATTGACGCATCTCTGACCACATGGCAATGAAACCGCACTGTCGTTGTAGCATCAGAGGAGAGGATGCAGGTTTGTCCTTTCACATCTTACGGGCAGTTCGGGCATGAGAGAGAATGATTGTGACCTTACTTCCTTTCCTTCTTCTATTCAACCCCTAGTCTAGTCTTTGTCTGCCCAGCATTCAACCCGGGCTACTTACTTTATCACTTTTTTTTTAATTCTCCCAATTACTCCTACTAAATTAATCAAGGTGTTTTTGCTTCTAGTACCTACTACATCTTGACCTTCTAGTCAATCCAAGAATTATTTTATTACACTAAATTTTAATTTTTCATAAAAATATTTTTTTTTAATTTTAATCTCTTTTGATAACATAAGTAGTGTTTTGTTTGTTAAAAATATATTTTTTTATCAATTAGACAAAGACTATAATTACTTATCAGAGTCGTTTTTATGACGTGTAAAACGAATTACTGCACAAAATCTCAAATTTGTCAGGATTAAAGTATAATAAAATAGAGTTTCGTAAAATATTTGTTAGGTTAAATCATAATTATATAAAGTCTTTATTTGTTTAGTCACGATTATATTGTGACTAACTTACATAGAGCCTCCAAAAACCTCAAAAACGTAAGACAACTATGTTACCTATTAATTGAACTTCAAAAATTTTAGTCAAACTCATTTGGATTTAGAAAATACTAGTACTAATGTTCTTTTAATTACTGTTTTACTAATTTAATCGTCAAAATGTTGTAAATATTACTCAAACATACGTGAACATCCTCTTTATTAGAGTTTGTCACTATCATTCACAACACATGCAAGAAAAGATTTTTTCCAGATCATTTGATATGTGACTCTTAAAAATTCAGATATGCAGAACCAACATTTATAATGTAAAGCAATTTGTGGCCCATTTCAATTGCTTTGTGTTAGATTAATACTTTATGTCATTCAAATTTTTAGAACAAAATTGACCTTAGACTAAATTCCAAACGAGATCATCTCTATAAAATTGAGCTGGGCTAACAACAATCTATCAAACATAATTTCCAATTATTTCATTTTTGGTCAAAATTATTCTCATGCTAAACATAAAAAACAAAAACTCAAACCTAGTATATCAATTAAACCCAAAGCCATTCTTTAAGGCCCATTTGATGTCCGGTCGGTATAAAAATAAAGAATGTGTGGGGTGGAGTTTATTTAAAATGAAAATGAAAATTTCATTGTGAAGACCAAAGTAGCATTTTGGAAAGTTAAGAGGGAGGGTGGGTGGTGACAAAAGTTGTCAGTAGGTAGTGTCAGTGTGACTTTATCTTTATCCTAAAGAGTCTGAACTGTGAATCATTCATTCATAATTACTTCCTTTTAATGCTTTTGGCCCTAGCAAGATGTGACCTTTCTCAAACATTTTATCTCTGCTGTGCGAACCACAACAGTCACAACAATGCTTTGCCCTTCAAACCTATTCACTTTTTTCATACTTAATAAAATTGGGACCACTACATAAGATCCCTAAGTTTATGAGAAGAAGAATTCAAAGGGATTTCAGACATGCAATGCAGGAGGTTTGGTGTGTGGACCATAAATACATTCAACATTTTGACAAGGTAAGGCCCAAAGTTAGGTGATCAATGTCTTTGTGGTCAAAATGGACCCGACCCATCGGATCGGCTCACAAGACCTATATTTTAATAGATCGGATGGTAGATAAAGAGACTTTATATTTTTTAGTCGTCCCATCGAATTTATATTTTATGGGTCGGGTCGAAATGACCATACATGCAATCTTTGTTATTGATTTTTTAAATAATTAAAATTAAAATATTTTTTTGATAAAACAAAGGTTAGTAGTAAAAAAGAATTTCAAATTTTCAAAATTATACACAAGTCATACAATTCATGTTATATCACTAGAAACGAGAATAATTCTCTCTATTTTTTTTTCATGGTATGTTCACACACAAAAATACTAGTTGAATAACTCATCTGATTCTGGTCCGAAATAGCCATAATATATGACTTATTTGTTAGGATTGAGTTTGTCCATTTGATTTGACATGTGTTCCCGTTTATTTAAATTCCCATAGCGTGATGTGATACAATGGTTGTGAATACTGTTAATTCTCACGAAGAGTCATAATAGCCAAGTATTCAATTATTGTTGCATTAAACAAACATATTTAGACACCCTGATGTCATGTAATAAATGCCCATAAATACTTGTCCCGGATATCTCGCCTCTAGATGGCCTATGTCACGCACACATTCGAAAATGGGCCTTTGGGTAGCCTATGTCACGTCCAAACTTGGAAATGGGACACCTTATTTTTCGGGATATACATAGTCCCCCAAACATGAGGCCCAAACTGACGAGATGCTTTAAGAGGGAGCTCATTCAGGTAATTCGACCATGTTACTCGACCAGACCCCAATTTAGACCATTGTAATTTCCCGAGATGTGTAGAGTCTCCCAAGCATGAGGCCCGGAGGGGGAAAATGCTTAAGAGTGAACTCATCTGGGATATTCTGATCTTGTTACTTAGTCAAACTATTAACCAGACCCTTGAGATTCCCGAGACATTTATGCACATGAGAAAAACAAGACCACTAAGGAGTTCATAACAAAGAGACTCATTTAAATTGTAGCGACACGAAGTCTTATATTATTAACCTTCTCATGACAAAATTCCACATCGTTCTCAAGAAACTTAATCCTCTTCTGTGACACTAAGGTATACTCTATAATCCTTTTTCCCTTCCCACCAAGGACAACTTAGGTACGAGATCTCGGTCGACTTCGTCTCACCTTGTTGCTTTTACTTTTTTGAATTCTTCTATTTAGTGTGATTGTTGAGTTCGGTTGCTCTACTTTTCCTATGATGTCCTTCTTGGTGGCTCTAGGACTTATAACACATTTCTTTTCAAAATTGAAATTTACTACTAGGGTCTTTTAGCAGGCATACTCTGTTATAAAGGAACGACTCTGCATCTTCTGAACAAGCTTCATCAACAATTCTAAAGATACTGCTTCAAAGGAATTTGTCTACATCAACTCATCAACTCTGAAAATGTTCATCTAGACTAGTTCTGATCAAGACTCTGATGAAGGCATCCTCAGAACCTGTGAACTCAAGACTCTCGTGTCTCATTCCAACCAGGTTCTGAAGACATACTTTAGCTTTTGATCATGCTTTAACTAATTCTATTAAAAGCCTCTAATTAAATAAGTTAAGTATAAAGTAATGTTGTCAGTATCTTCTCTATCTAAATGTTCTACACACTGCTCTTCTTCTCTCATCGTCTTTATGCTAATTGAGTTTTTAGCTCACTCTATTGAACACTAGCTAAAGACCTTCAACGACTACCTATACATGGGTAGTTTCAATCTTCAACAGATCTATTCTTAACATCTATTTAAAAAAGAAGATTAAAAACATTCAAAGCTTAGAATCTTAACCTCAACAAGAGATAATGAATGTGATTTGAAGAATGTTTAGATGTGTTAACAAGGATGTGATACCAGTTCACATAAATGAGTTGAAAGAAAATGTGTTTCACAGAAAAACATAGTTAAGAGAAACACACTCAATATAACCAGAAGGGTTATCTGTGAAAGAGTAGAGTGAGACGTATTCACATATGTTCTGAAGAAAGAATATGTGAATATGATTAATAGAACAGCAATACACAACAAGAAAGAATTGTGTACAAGGAGAGAAGAAGAATGAAAAATTCATTCTCTACACTCAGGAGCAAACAATTCATATTCTGCTCAAGAGTGTAAACCTTTGTGTATCTGCCTATCTAAGAAGCACACATGTAAACACAAGGTTAATACCAGATTCTTCTATTAAGAGAATCTCAAGACTCTAGCCACTGTGCTCACAATAAGTCTCTGTCTGATTATTGAGCATTGAAGTCTCATGCTTGCGAGTAGAGCAAGAAGTCTCATTCGTTTGTTTCGTCTGAGTGCGCGAAGCGTTTGAATCTTGTGTTGTCTGCGATGGATGATAAGATGGTTATTGATACTCCAGCAATGGGGTCAGTAACTACTTCTTTGGTTTGTGTGAGTTGCCCTTTGACCATTTATGGTAAAGACTTCGAGATGGATTTAGTGTGTCTGCCGTTGGAAGGTTTAGACGTAATCTTGGGTATGAACTGGTTGCGATTCAATCGAGTTCATATAGATTGCTATCACAAGTTAGTAAGGTTTCCTTCTTTGGAAGATGATGAAGATGAGAGTTTCCTATCCACTAAAGAATTGAAGAAACTTTTAGCGGACGAAGCTCAATTGTTCGGTTTGTTTGCATCATTGTCTGTGGATAGTCAAGTGTCCTTTGATGTGTTTCCGGTTGTTTGTGATTTTCCTGAGGTGTTTCCTGAGGACATTAAGAATGTACCACCAGAAAGAGAAGTTGAGTTTTCTATTGATCTAGTTCCGGGTACTAGACCGATTTCGATGGCGCCGTATCGTATGTCAGCATCGGAGTTGGTAGAATTGAAGAAGCAATTGAATGACTTGTTGGACAAGAAATTTGTAAGACCAAGTGTTTCTCCTTGGGGTGCTCCGGTATTGTTGGTAAAGAAAAAGGATGGGAGTATGCGGTTATGCATTGATTATCGACAATTGAACAAGGTGACAATTAAGAACAAGTACCCGCTTCCAAGGATCGATGATTTGTTGGATCAATTGGTTGGTGCACGTGTTTTTAGCAAGATTGACCTGAGATCGGGATATCACCAGATTCGTGTGAAAGAAGAGGATATTCAGAAGACGGCCTTTAGGACACGGTATGGCCATTACGAATATTCTGTGATGCCATTCGGGGTTTCTAATGCGCCGGGTGTGTTTATGGAGTACATGAATCATATTTTTCATGAGCAGTTAGATTGTTTTGTGGTGGTGTTCATCGATGACATTTTGATTTACTCTAAGTCTCAGGAGGAGCATGAAGAGCATTTGAGAATTGTGCTGCACATTTTGAAAGAGAAACAATTGTATGCTAAGTTGTCAAAATGCGAATTTTGGTTGTCGGAAGTAAGTTTTCTTGGACATATTATTTCCGGTAGTGGTGTTAGCGTTGATCCATCCAAGATTGATGCAGTGATGCAATGGGATTCTCCTAGATCGGTTACGGAGATTCGAAGCTCTTTAGGATTGGCGGGTTATTATCGGAGGTTTATTGAGGGATTTTCAAAGTTGGCACTTCCGTTAACGCAATTGACTTGTAAGGATAAGGCTTTCATTTGGGATATTCATTGTGAAGAGAGTTTCAATGAGTTAAAAAGAAGGTTGACAGCGGCTCCGATCTTGATTTTGCCTAATCCTAATGAACCATTTGTTGTGTATTGTGATGCTTCATTGGTTGGTTTAGGTGGTGTTTTGATGCAAGATGGAAAAGTTGTGGCTTATGCTTCAAGACAATTGAGAGTACATGAAAAGAATTATCCTACGCATGACTTGGAGCTGGCGGCCGTGGTGTTCGTTTTGAAAATTTGGAGACACTATCTTTATGGTGCAAGATTTGAAGTTTTTAGTGATCACAAGAGCTTGAAGTACTTATTTGATCAAAAAGAATTGAACATGAGACAAAGAAGGTGGTTAGAGCTTTTGAAGGATTATGATTTTGGTTTGAATTACCATCCGGGTAAGGCAAATGTAGTGGCCGATGCTTTGAGTCGGAAGTCGTTACATATGTCTGCATTGATGATGAGAGAATGGGAACTTTTGGAGAATTTTAGAGACTTGAGTTTGGTTTGTGAAATGACGCCGAGAAGTGTGAGACTTGGTATGCTACATGTTACGAATGACTTTCTTGCAACCGTGTGTGAAAAGCAAAAGTTGGATTTGAAATTCGTTGACGTGAGGATGAATGAGAATGAGGATTTCAAGGTCGATAATTTTGGAGTTTTGAGATTCCGTGGTCGTATTTGTATTCCCGATGATTCGGAGTTGAAAAAGATGATATTAGAAGAAGGACACCGAAGTAACTTAAGTATTCATCCGGGGGCGAATAAAATGTATCAGGATTTGAAGAAAATCTTTTGGTGGTCCGGGTTAAAGAGAGATGTGGCGCAATTTGTGTATGCGTGTTTAACTTGTCAAAAGACTAAGGTGGAACATCAAAAACCTAGTGGATTTTTGCAACCGTTGGATATTCCGGAATGGAAATGGGATAGTATATCGATGGATTTTGTTACGGGATTGCCGAATACGCAAAGAGGCCATAATGCTATTTGGGTAATTGTTGATAGGCTTACTAAATCTGCTCACTTCATTCCAATTGATATTAGTTATCCTTTGGAGAGGTTAGCCGAGATTTATGTTCTAGTGGTTGTGAAGTTGCATGGGGTTCCTAAGAGTATTGTATCGGATAGAGATCCTAGATTCACATCGAGGTTTTGGGAGAGTTTACAAAAGGCTTTGGGTTCTAAGCTAAGATTGAGTTCGGCTTATCATCCACAAACGGATGGTCAAACCGAAAGGACAATTCAATCGTTGGAGGATTTATTGCGTGCTTGTGTGCTCAAGCAAGGTGGTGCTTGGGATCGTTATTTGGCATTGATTGAGTTCACTTATAATAATAGTTTCCACTCGAGTATAGGTATGGCACCATTTGAGGCTTTATATGGTCGGAGATGTCGAACACCCTTGTGTTGGCATGAAACGGGTGAGAGGGCAATAGTTGGACCGGAGATGGTACAACAAACGACGGAGAAAGTGAAGTTTATTCGTGAGAAAATGAAAGCTTCTCAAAGTAGACAAAAGAGTTATCATGACAAGAGAAGAAAAGATCTTGAGTTTTAAGAAGGTGACCATGTGTTTTTAAGAGTTACACCGGTTACGGGTGTGGGTCGTGCTTTGAAGTCAAAGAAGTTGACTTCTCGTTTTATTGGTCCGTATCAGATTTCTGCACGAGTTGGTGTTGTGGCTTACCGTGTGGCGTTGCCTCCAAATCTTTCCAATTTGCATGATGTATTCCATGTTTCGCAACTTCGGAAGTATGTTCCGGATCCGTGACATGTTATTCCTATGGACGAGGTTGAAGTGAGAGATAACCTTACGGTGGAAGCTTTGCCGATTAAGATTCTGGATCGTGAAGTTAAGAAGCTCAGAGGCAAGGATTTTGTGCTTGTAAAGGTAGCGTGGGGAGGCGCTGCAGAAGGCAATATGACTTGGGAACTAGAGAGTAGGATGCGAGAGTCGTATCCGGAGTTGTTTGAATCAGGTAATATTTTCGAGGACGAAAATTTCTAAAGTGGGGGAGAGTTGTAACGCCCCGATTCCAATTATTCCCATTTTGTTGAGTCTTTTATTTTAATTGGGTGATAAATTATTTTAATTGTGGATTTGGTATGTTAAATGTTATTTTATCGTTTTGAGAGTTTTCGGGGAAATTATAGTGGAGGGTATTTTAGACATTTCTCAATTAATGATAAATTAGAAATTTAGTAAAATTGTTAGAAAAGTGTTTAAGTGTTGAATTTTGTGAGAAAATGAATTAAATTGAATGTGAGTGGAAAAAGAAGAAGATAGAAAAGAAATAGAAAGAAAAAGATAGAAAGGGATAGAAAAAGGGAATTGGAGAAAAAAAAAAGAGAAAGAAAGAGAAGGAAGAGAAAGGAAGAGGAAAACTTAGAAATTCATCAAGGTCAATCACAGAGCAAGTTGGAATCCGGGTAAGGGTGTGAAATATTGTTATCTTAGCAATGTATGTGATTATGTATGATTGTATTGTTGATTTTGTTGATTTTCATGAGTTTTGGGGTATAAACCCATTGGTGTAGAAAATGGTAGAAATCGATGTTTTCGCGGATAGAAATCGATATAATTCGTGTTGTATGATCTATATGTGTGTATGAACCACTGCTAGTAATTGTTTTGCTGTTGGAAATGATTTGGGGAAGAAAATGGGAAAAATTGGAGGTGTGGAACAGTGTTCACGCAGCAGAATTTTTCTGCTTCTGGTGCTGAGCGCCGGGCGATGCGTCCTTTTCGCCGGGCGGTTCGAGAGGCGCAGAGGTGCCAAGCTTCTGCCTCTTTGAATTATTTTGGGGATTTGGTGTCGCTTGTGCTTCGCCGGGCGAAGCAGAGGCGATGCACGTTTCGCCGGGCGGTGAGCATGCTTCGCCGGGCGGTTGTTCTGTTTTTGAAAAATAATTTCTTTTTTTTACAAAATTCATAATTCTCGAACCGTAACTCCGATTTAAGCGTTCTTTATATCGTTGGAAAGCTATTGAGCTGTACCTTATGATTATGATGATTTGGAAATTGTTAGCCAATTAAATAAGTCGGAAAAGTCGGGAATAGTGCTATTTAGCGACTTTTGCCGTTTTGCATATGTGTTTGACTGTGAATCATACAATAGTGCATCGATGGGAATGTATATAGATTGTATGTGATTGTATGAGATGAATGCATGTATATATTGTGAATATGTATGCATTTCAAGAATGTCTTGACTCATTATCATGTGTAGAATAATGATGTACATTCTTGTGTTGAGGGATACTAATTGAGAATCCGCTATAACATCGTGAGCCTCTCTTGGTGGAGGTGTGAGCGATCAAATTGTGAGCCTCTCTCGGTGGAGGTGTGAGCAATGGTTATAGACGATTGTGAGCCTCTCTTGGTGGAGGTGTGAGCAATCGGATTGTGAGCCTTTCTTGGTGGAGGTGTGAGTAATCGGTTCGTGAGCCTCTCTCGGTGGAGGTGTGAGCGATCCGTAAACACTGTGAGCCTCTCTTGGTGGAGGTGTGAGCAATCGGATTGTGAGCCTCTCTTGGTGGAGGTGTGAGCAATCGGGTCGTGAGCCTCTCTCGGTGGAGGTGTGAGCGATCCGTAAACACTGTGAGCCTCTCTTGGTGGAGGTGTGAGCGGTGGGTGAACATCGTAGGCCCGACGGGGAGTTACTTTGGTAACGAGCGATGGTTCCAGCAGAAGTTCCTGAGTAAACTTGAGATGATTGAGTCGGTACCGCATTGCATTTGCATAGAGTCGTGAGTCGGTCTCTATGATTTGCATTTTTCATCTTTAAATGATGCATTGGTGAATAAACATTTGTGTATGTTTATGTGGAATGATAAGGAGTGTGAAAGTATGCCTGATGTGTATGCTTGGTTTTATACATATATGGATACATTGCGATGTATATGAGTGAGTTGTGATGAATTGTGGTGAGAATGTGAAATATGTGTAAGTTTATGTTGTTATATATATAATTATATGCATTGTTATTATGATAATATTTCTCACCCTTCTGCTATTTTATAATGCTCTATGAGGCATTGCAGAGTAGGTATGCTGGAGGTCTTTTTGTGGAGCGTGTCTTCATTCTTTTGGTCGGTTGGCTCTGATATGTAGCACCGGGTAGCTAGGATGTATGTTATTCTTTTGTTATACATTTGTACATGTATCTTGTGGATAAATGTTGATGTAAACATGAATTATGTTGGTGAAGTATATATCTCTATATATATATATATGTTTTAATGTGGTTCAATGTTTAGATTTTCCGCTTTTATTCTAAATATTGAAATGTGGGTGTAAGGACAAAGTTCCTCTGTTGCAAAGTTACCCCACTGTTGCATATCATTGTGTTGACCAGGTGTTGTATGTTTTAATTTCATAATTGATGTGACATACCTCTTTTATACCATGTTTATAATTATACTCTGACAAAATTTTAATATGTGCCTAAATGATTATGTGATTATTTGGGGGTATAGAAAGGGGGTGTTACACAGAGCAGGGCAGCTAAGCAGAGCAGAAAAATGACAGAAACTTGCGAGGTGAATTTTACCTGGAAAATTTTGAATATTAAAAAATTTGCTGAGTGAATTTCACCTTGCAAAATTTTTGAATTTACCAAATGAAATACACCACGCAAACTACAAATAATATGATAAAAAAATGATATATTTATATTATTCTAAATATTAATTTTAATATTTATAATAATATAAATATAATAAATAATTTTAAATTAGAAATTAATTAAAAATGTTAAATTCATAAATAATTAAAAATATTTATAATCATACTTAATTTTAAAAATCCATAATTAAAAAAGTTAGTAATTAATTCAAAATATTTAAATTTATCATCATTACTCCTCATCACTCTCGCTTTCTTCCTCATTCTCGCTTACTCCTCCTTGGTTATCAATATCTCCAACTCAGCCACCACCATATTGTTGTTGAAACATTTGTTGCATTTGTTACATTTGTTGTTGCATTTGTTGTTGTATTTGTTCTTGTATTTGTTCTTGTGTACGCAATATTTGCTCTTGTGAAATTCGCAATGCTTCTTCCAACTCAATTTGTTTTCTTCTCATTTCTTCCAATTCAACATTTTTTGCAGCTTCACGTGTCGCAGCTTCACGTTCTGCTTCACTTTGAGCTAATTGTCTAATTGTTTCAACCATTTGAGGGGTTAATGTCGGAGGACGTGAAGACCCTTCTCCGTTTGCAATTCTCCTAAATAAAGAAACCCTATCCCTTTTTTTGTAGTTACCAACTAAAGGTTCAATAGCATAAGTTTTCCCATTTTTATTCTTTCCCTTACTTGCTTTCAACCAAAGATATTGATCAACAGCTGGATCAAGAGGATGTTGCCCCCATGGACCACCTAACTCAGAATGTTGAGATAAAAATTCAGCCTTCAGCCTTTGGTACTTCGCCTACACGTACGTAAAAATTTTAAATTAAATAATAGAGTTTAGGAAATTAATTTAAATAAAAAAAATTAAATATAACATTTAAATATTAATATCATCTTACTTGAGTATTTCTCGCACGTTCGTCGCTGTACTCTCCATCTCTTCCTCGATAAGTCCTCTCATGAAGCTCTTGCATTAATGGGGTTCTTCCTTTAGCATTAGTCTAATTAATACACATATAACTCCAATTAAAAATATATCACAATTAAGAATATAATTTTAAAAAAGTAGTGAGATGAAAATATAATTACCATCCGTTCAGCATGATCGGCAATACTAATGCTTCCAGCCCTATGATTAGCGGCTCTATTTTCTAACGCTCTACGTTGCTTTGCTTTTTCAGATTTTTTCTTAAACTCATATGTTTTCCAATAAGCAAGCATTTCTTTGAATACATTTTCGCCCATCCATGGAGGCTTGATCCCTCTTTCTTCCCAACCAAGCCTTGCACGCCTAAGCATGTCAGAAAGTCGGGTTGTTGCTCTCTTCTTAAAATTACGCTCAACCATATCTTCATCTAGTCTGTGCCATACACACTTCTCTTACAATATTGAAAAAATTATTAGATAATTAAAAAACAAGAAAGTTAGTAATTAAAAAATTAATTACTTAAAGAAAATATTTTACTCGAAATTTGTCAAACCATTTTTTATACTTCTCGTAATCCTTCTTCACAAGTTGTCTAAAAGTCTTCCAAGATTGTTTATATAACTCTTGAATAACTTCTTTTATGCTAACTGCAGCAGGCCTACCTGGCAAGAAACTAAACAAAAATAAATTGAATAAGTATTAATTAAATTTTAAAAAATGGAAACATTTGCATATGCTTAAAATACAAGAAAGAAACTTAGGAGTTTCCAACAGGTCTAATAACTCATCTTCCCTCAATCTTCTCATGTTGAACTTCCATGGCAGCCACATCCACGTCCTCAATGTCCTCCTACTGCTCCTCCTCCTCCTGATCGGGCAATACATGGTCATCCGACTCCTGATGGACTGATGTGGGTACATGTGTGGTGCGTGAGCCCCTAGGGTGATGGGATGACGAGGATCCACGTGGGGGATGTGGGATGCGGGATCCCTCGGGCTCGGGATTATGGGATGATGAGGGTCCAAGTGGGGGATGTGGGATGCTAGATACCCCAGACTGCATGTATGGTGGGGATATGTCTTATGGTGATACATATGTAGGCTGGAATGGTGTGGGTATAAAAAATCCTGGTGGACCATCCTGTGAAGTGAGTAGTGAAGTGTAATATCTATGAGATGGAGAAGTGCTCATAGACTGGGTCATAGTTTACTGAGCCCCCTGACTAGACTGGGGCATAGTCTACTGAGCCCCCTGACTAGACTGAGGCATAGTCTGCTGAGCCCCCTGGCTAGACTGAGGCACCTCAACTACACGTATTCTCGTGCGATGGCCTTTCTTACCCTTACCTTTATCCTCGGGAGGAGGTGGCATTTTACCTAATTAAAAGAAAAGAATTTGATTATAAAATAATTAATAAACAATATGTTGACACCGTAAACTCATCATTCAAATACACAATATGTATTATTTAGTTTGAACATATCAAAGGCATGACAATAATATAGACAACAACATTTAAAAAAAGTGATCTATTCAAATTGTGTATCCTCAAAATCTTCATTTGATTCAAAACTATCTTCGGATTCCGACTCTTCATCATCTTCATCCACATGTAAGTTATTAAACTTCAATCACATTATTATTTTGTGACATTTCATCAACTTGATAAGCAAGGTCTTCCATAAGTTCATCAGTTTCAATATGGCCTATGGGTTTTGACTTGATTTCAACACACCAATCTCGCTTACCTCGCTGAATTGAAGGATAAGGGACGTAATAAACTTGCCTGACAAGATGTGCCATGATGAAATGATCATAATGTTTGTACCTTCGGTCAATTTTAATCTCTACAATGTTATATTTTTTATTTATTTTTGTGCCTCTAGCAGATGGATCATACCAATCACAATAAAACAAGACAACTTTGTGTTTTTGAGTCCAAATAATTGTATTCCAACTCGTAAATGTGCGTAATGACACCATAGAAGTCGTCTTCACCACCATCTGTAACTCCTTTTACAAACACACCACTATTTATGGTTTTCTTTCCTTCTATCCATTCATCAATGTGAAATTTATACCCATTTACAAAGTATGTGTGCCATTTGTTCACACGTTTAACAGGACCTTCAGACAAGTTTCTCAAATGGAGTAATTATGGAGACGATTCAACATTACATGCCAATTATTGCTTGAACCATGATGGAAAATAAGCATGTATGTCAGTGGATGTTGCTTGTTCACCGGTGAGTTCATAATAGTAGTTATTAAAATACCTATATCGAAACATATTAAAAGTAAGTTAGAAGGTAAGAAGTTTATATCCAATGTATTCAAAATAAATATTCACTTGGTATACTTACTCAATGTATGGTTTAACTTCAACGCAATTAATCAATACATGAACATGAGCAGATTGCAATTCCTTTTCGGTCAGCCAGTGCACATTCGTCATTCCAAAACTCCGACTAGGAAGACCAAAGACTGATAAGGTGAATTGACTTCTTTCTATAACATTAACTTCATTCCTTATAATTCTTGGAATAAACATCATATGATTGAAATAATGAGAGCAAAACTGTGATGTTTCCCGATGCAAATAATGTGCACATATTGAACCCTCAACTTTAGCCTTATTTTTCACTGATCTCTTTAAATCACCCATGAATCATTCAAAAGGATACATCCACCTATACTGAACAGGTCCACCAAGCAAAGCTTCATATGCAAGATGCACAAGAAGATGTTCCATTGAATTGAAAAAACCAGGTGGAAATATTTGTTCCAACTTGCATAGAATTAGAGGAATGTCTTGGTCCAACTTAATGAGGTCATACACTCTTAAAATAGACGCACAAATATCTCTAAAAAAATGACTAATTTCAGTTAGTGGATTAAGCACTTGTGTTGGCAATGACCTGAAGGCAATTGGAAGCAATCGTTCCATGAAAACATGGCAATCATGATTTTTCATTCCATTCAACTTCCCAGTGTTGGCGTTAGCACACTGTGCCAAGTTAAAAGCATAACCATCGGGCATTCTCAATTCAGCTAAGCATCGGTAAACAAGCTTGGCTTCTTGGGGAGTTAGACTATAAGTAACTTTAGGTTTTAATAGTTTCCCATTCGATAGAGTCTTTAACTCTAAATCTTTTCGATTACACAATAGTTCCATGTCCTTTCTAGCATTCCCATTATCTTTTGTCTTGCCTTGGACATCCATCACTGTGTTAAATACATTATCAAAAAAATTCTTCTCTATGTGCATAACGTCAAGATTATGTCGCAATAAATTATCTTTCCAATATGGGAGGTCCCAAAAAAATACTTCTTTTAGTCCAATTGTGTTTGTCCCCGTATCCTGGAATTTGGATTGCTTTTCCATTGTCTGTGAATTTTGGTAGATCACGAACCATGTTCCATACTTCAACTAATGACAAACGCTGGGGAGGCGGATCTGTTACTTTTACACCTTTTCTAAAATCATTCTTGTTTTTTCTAAGTCCATGGTTTTCTGGTAGGAATCTACGGTGACAGTCAAACCATGAACTTTTCCCTCCTATTTCCAATGTAAATGCCTTTGTGTCATCCATGCAATGAGGACATCCCATTTTACCATATGTACCCCAACTAGACAACATGGCATATGCAGGAATGCCGTTAATAGTCCACATCAAATCAGCTCTCATATTGAAGTTTTGTTTACGAGATATGTCATAAGTACATTCTCCAATCCACAACCTCTTTAAATCATCAATTAAAGGTTGTAAATACACATCAATTCCTGCTTTTGAACTCGACGACCCTGGAATGAGGCAAGTCAAAAACATGTAAGGCTTTGTCATGCACATCTCTGGGGGGAGGTTGTAAGGGGTAACAATAACCGGCCAACAAGAATATCCAGTTCCCGACGATTGGACATATGGAGTAAAACCATCAGAGCACAATCCTAGTCTGACATTTCTAGGTTCGGCAGCAAAATCAGGATGCATTTGATCAAAGTGCTTCCATGCCTCACCATCAGATGGATGTCGCATAGTGCCTAGACTTATTTTATTTGTATGATGCCATGTCATTTGACTTGCACTGTACATTGAAGCAAACATTCTCTGCAACCTTGGTATTATTGACAGATAAAACATTGACTTCACTGCTATGCGTTTTTTATTACGATCAATGGCTTTAGTGTGCACTATATACCTTGGACTGTTACAAAACTTACATTCCTCTAATGTTCCATCGTTTGTACCAAACTCATTGTCATAGAACAACGTGCAACCCCTAATGCAACAAACAATCTTCCTTACTTCTAAACCTAACTTCATAACCAACCTCTTCGCGTTATAATACCTTCTAGGCAAATTGTCTTTCGTAGGAGTCGCATCCAACATCATTTGAGAAAAGAATTCCAAACACTGATCAGGAACATTCTAGTTTGACTTCGTGGCCAATAATCTCACACACATAGATAATTTAGAGTTTGACGAACCCTCAAACAATGGCGTGTTTATTTCTTTCAACAACTGATAAAATTTTTGAGCTTTCTCATTCGGCAACTCTTCCCCATCACTATCTTGATGTTCATTATAGGCCACATTCACACCTAAAGCATCGCCAATCATGTCATCGTGTAGATTAAATTGTTCTTCATATTCCATCTGTGATCGACTACTTGAACCCTGTTGTAAATTTCTAGTCTCCAGCATATTCATCGGCATTTCTTCCCCATTTGATGTCCAAACCCAATAATTTTCCTTAAATCCCTTTCTCTTCAAATGAGTTCCTACTTCTTCCGGATTACTTATTATACGTCTACATCCACATTTAAGACACGGACATATTACTCCTCCTTCTCTCTGACAACATTTTTTATTAAATGCCCATGTAATAAACGTTTTAACTCCTTCCTCAAAATGTGTTTTAAGTCCGCGTCTTCCAGCATACATACGATCATACATCCAACTACGATAGTACTTATAATATTTCATACTGCACGTTTACAATTTCGTAACCATTATACTCACAAAAATGTTTTTAACCAATTGACCAATTCGGGAATTTTGGTCAATTATCTAAAATAACATGTACATATATTAACAAGTACATATATGTTACTATGAATTAAATTCAATTTTAAAATTATAGTATAACGTACTATTTATAAAATAATAATGCTATTATAAAAATATGTCACAATACAATTTTAAAAATATATTATAACTATCATATAATAACAATATATTAAAAGAAAAGTAACAAAATGATAATCCAATATTTATGTTACTACAATATATATTTATGTATTAATTATGTTTAGCATAATATCATTAACTATGTTACTATAATATGCTACTTAAAAAAATATAAATTTATAAAATCTATTTTAAATAATAAAATAAAATTCTGTTTTTAAATAATAATTATAATATTCTGTTTTTAAAAAATTAATATTTTTTTTTAATAATAATATTACTCTGTTTTTATAAAATGTATAATATTTCAATTTTAAACTTACATGATATTTTTCTGTTTTTTTAATAATAATATGCTATTTTTTATTAATATTCTAGTTTTAACAATAATATATAGTAAAAATAATAATATTCTGTTTTCTAAAATAAAAATATTATTCTGTTTTTATAAAATATATAATATTCTGTTTTTATAATTTATAATAATATTCTGTTTTTTCAAAGAAATAACAATATTCTGTTTTTAAAAAATTAATAAAATTCTGTTTTCTAAAATAAAAATATTATTCTGTTTTTATAAATATATAATATTTTGTTATTATAATTTATAATATTCTGTTTTTTTTTAAATAACAATATTCTGTTTTTAAAAAATTAATAAATTTTTTTTTTTTTGGAATAAGGATAATATTATTGCCAAAAAACAATTCAATACAAGCCGATCAAACGATCCAGGCACACAAAGATAAACAAGATCAAGATAAGCTAAAACTTATTACAATAAGTTCTAAGCCTCCTATCCAATCTACCTTTACACAAAACCATATCCACTATATTCTCAGCGTTTAATTCCACATTAGGGCTATGCTGGAAAATCTTTTTGTTTCTAGTAGTCCATACATGATAAATCACCTCCGCACACACCATTTTAAGCAGCTTCACTTTACTCCCTTTTCCTTTGGTGTGTTGAATAATCCATTGAATTTCCGTTTCCCAGGCACACGATTTCCGCTTCCAACCAAATCTGTTTAACACATTATTCCATACACGTTTTGTAGTATTACAATCAAAAAACAAATGTGAACGACTTTCAGCCTGCTGGCAGAACACACAATCCTCATCAATTTGCGACCCATGCTTTCTTAATCTATCATTGGTTAGCAGCCTGTTTAAACAAGCCAACCATAAACTGAAAACAGCCCTGGGTCTAGCATAGTTACCATATATCAAATTTCTCCACACCACACTATTTTTCTCACCTCTCAAATCCTTATACATTTTACCAATATCATAGTTACCACTAGCTTTAAACTCCTGCCAAGCATTGGTATTAACCAAACTAACACTATGCTTAAACAGACTTTTTATAAGATGGGAACTATGTATAGGCGGGATGTATTGATAAATGTTACCTTTTTTCATATAGTATGTGTGAATCCATTAAATCCAAAGCCGGTCTTTCTTCGCGAACAGATCCCATAAAAGTTTCCCCACAGCTGCCAAGTTCCAATCTCTAAGAGCTGTTATATTCCAACCGCCAGCTGCAACCGTATCACAAATGTGATCCCACGCCACGTGAGCTCTCCTACTATCCTCTAAGGATCCAGACCAAACAAATTTACTGCACAAACTCTCAATTTGCTTGACTACCTTTTTTGGAAGATAAAAAACCTGCAACCAGGAGTTAGCAATTGCATTTATAACACTTCTCACCAATTGAAGGCGACCTGCATACGATAATAATTTGCTACACCAGTGCCTCAGTCTCTTCGTCATTTTCTCAATCAACGGTTGGCAATTAGAAACAGTTAATTTCTTACTGTCCAAAGAAACACCCAAATACTTAAAGGGAAGCGATCCAATATTAAGACCAGTCGTCTGCTGAATTAGATTTCTAGTATCAGGGTCCACACCTCCAAGATACAGGAAACTCTTAGGGATACTCATGTGCAGCCCTGTCGACTCTGCAAAGTCCTCAATTTTCCTCATTGTCAACTGAATAGTCCCAATATCACCTCTTACAAACAGTAATATATCATCAGCAAAACATAGCTCAATTAACTTTAACTTTTCACATTTTGGATGAAAATTAAAGTTAGGATTCTTACTAAGATTTTGGAGAAGCCTATGCAAGTACTCCATAATAATGACAAACAACTAGGGTGAGATAGGGTCTCCCTGTCTCAACCCTCTTTTAGCAACTAGAATTTTGGAAAGGGAACCGTTAATAGCAAACCTGTAGGATACAGACGATACACAAGCCATAATCCAGTTGGAGAAAATTTGAGGTATCCCCATCTCCTGCATAATCTGGACCAAAGAGCACCATTCCACCGTATCATACGCCTTTTGAATATCCATTTGGATTAAGCATCTTGGGGAAATATTCTTCCTACTGTAACCTCTTACCAGCTCCTGGGCCAGAATGATATTATCATGAATTTTCCTGCCCTGCACAAAACCAGCTTGAGACTTATCAATAATCTTGCCTAAAACTGTACCAAGCCTATGTGTGAGAATTTTTGAAATAATCTTATATAAGGTACTACAACACGAAATAGGCCTTAAATCTTTGACCGTCTTGGCTGTAGGAGATTTAGGAATAAGGGATATGAGAGAGCAGTTGAAAGCTTTATAGATCTGACTTTCATGAAAGAATTCCATCACAGCCTCAATGACATCCTCTTTCACAATCTTCCAAGCACTTTTGAAAAAATAAGCATTGTATCCATCAAGACCAGGAGCCTTTGAGTTACCAATATTGCAAAGAGCTTTCCATGTCTCATTCTCCTCTATTGGTCTAATCAAGTTTTGAGCTTCATTCCATGTCAAAGTTTCACCACTTCTCACAGTAGGAACATCAATACTCTTCAGTACACTAGCCTAGGTACCAACTAAGGACTTATAGAACCCATAAATCTCATTCTCAATATCCTCATGTCTTCTAAGAACACCACCAGTCAGAGACTCCAATGTGCCTAGAGTTTTTTGCTTATTTCTTTCCTTAACATAAGCATGGAAATAAGCCGAATTATAGTCCCCCATTTGTAACCACTTGACTTTAGCTTTTTGCCTCATCATAACTCTTCAATCTGCCTAAGAGCCAATAAGTTCTCAGTACTAGTTTTCTCCTGCTCAATACAAGTCACATCAAACATATTATTTTGAAGTCTATTATGTACTTGGGCCAGATCATTCTGCGCTTGAATAACTTGTGTATGGATCTCAGAATATTTTTTCCCCATCAGCCTAAGGACAGGTTGCAACCTCTTCAACTTAATCCACAATCTGTACATAGGCCTCCCCTGCTCCTCCTCACACCAACTATTGGCAACATTCTGCAAAAAGGAAGGTTCCTGAACAATGCAGTTAGTAAACTTGAACATAGAATGCTTAGGCCTGTATTGAGTAATCTTACCAATCTTAACAGGAGTATGGTCAGATATATTAGGAGCCAGGTTTTCCACCACATGGTCATGATATATCTGAAACCACACCACATTAGCTAGCACCCTATCAATTCTAGAGTAAATAACCCCATTGTTATGCTTATTATTCCAAGTGTAGTAGTTCCCTTTAGACTCCACTTCAGTTAAACCAGTCACATACATCATATCTTCTAGGTCTCTAAACTCAGCAGCAATGACAGGATTACCACCTATTCTGTCCTGCAAATTCAGAACATTATTCATGTCTCCCATGACAATCCAAGGAGTATTCATATTCCTGCCCAGCTTTTCAATCTCTTTCCATAAAATCTTCCTTTTCTCTAACTGATTAAAAGCATAAACCACTGTAACAACATACTGCAGATTTTTGTCCAAACCATAAACCTCCAAGTGCATGAATTGCTCATTGGTTTGAACTATATTGATATCCACCAAATTTTGATTCCACAAGATCCAAATCCTCCCATTATCATGATTTGAGTAGTTATCAACAAACCTCCACTTATTGCCAAATTTATTCCTTATATTCACTGCTTTATTCTTTTTAACCCTAGTCTCTAATAAAGCAACAACAGAGACATTAAAGGTAGAAATATAGCTACAAACCTCCATATGTCTAGCTACTTTATTGATACCTCGAACATTCCATGTGACAATCATTGACCTACACTCTGGTTCCCCTCAGGACATTCTCCAATCCTTAAGGGTGTAAAAGAGTTTTGGAAGGCCACAAAAGAGCTTCTAGGTGTCTGCACCACTGGTCTTTTTCCTCTGTCTCTATTGACTTCAGTTCATTCCTCCACTGTGGGATTCTCTTGTTGAACTTTGATTTCCTCCACTTCCTTTTCTATTTCCTTCTCGACATTTGCTCTACTTGTCTCCACTTTAGGCTGCTCACCTACTATAGGTTTGTTTGTGATTGGCTTCCACACTTTATGCTGGGCAGGTTTCTTGTTAGCACAATTGTGTCCTATCTTCAAACATTTTTGACAATAAACCGGCATCCATTCATATTCTACCTTTTGTTCAATCAATTTTCCTTTTGGATCTCTTATGCTTATAAACTCTTTAGGCTTTTGTGTTACATCAACCTCTATCAATATTCGAGCATAAGAAATTCTGAGCTTCTTAGCAGTACACTCATCAGTGGTTATTGGTTTTCCCAGGGCACTAGCAATTTTGGAGAGGCTTTTCTCCCCCCATAACTGTAGAGGCGGATTAGGCAGAATAACCCACAGTGGTAAAATCCTCAGAAGGTCTTCTTTCATCTCAAAGTCTGGACTCCATTCCTTGATGAAAACAGGTTTTCCATAGATGAAGTATGGCCCTTGAGACATGACACTAACTCTATCTTCTTGATTTCTAAATCTCACAATGAAAAATCCTTCATCATTATAGAATAATTCTGGAAGGGAAACAAAATTCCATGCTTTTTCCATAAATTTGTTCACCGCATTCATAAATAACGGACTTCCAAGGGCAAACAGAATCATGGCATTTTCCCAATACCCTAATTCATCTTCTACATCCTCCTCGTCAATAACAACTTCAATATTTCCATTGACAACATTAGGGGCGATAAATTCAACACTCATACCTCGATTTAGCTTGCGATTTTCATGAATGATTTCGACCCAAGGTTTCTTTCGCACCTCCTGCTGCTCTTCAACTTTCGTATGTTCTTCCTCCTCTAATTCTTGTTCCACGCTCGTCGGTGTTTTTGATGTTGATCCTACTATGCTGTTCGGAGAATCCTCAACCTCTTGTTCCACAGTCGGCGATTTTGACGCTATGGTGGTATTCTCTGGTTCATCTTCCACCTTTTCCTCTGTTGGTACAGTCTCCACAGTTGCATGTGTTGTAATGGTCCTTTCAACCCCTTTCCGGCGTGCCGCCACCGCTAGTTTTGGTTGGCCAACACCCCTTTTGCCCATGGTTCGCAAACCCTAGCAGAGCATGGACCCTTGTATTTTTAAAAAACAAAATAATTTTGGTTTTCTAAAAAATGAATATTATTATGTTTTTATAAAATTTATAATATTCTGTTTTTATAATTTATAATAATATTCTGTTTTAAAAGAAATATTCTGTTTTTAAAAAATTAGATTTTTTGTTTTTAAAAGTATTATAATAACATTCTGTTTTTTTTAAAAAATAACATTCTGTTTTTTTAAAAAATAACATTCTAGTTTTAAAATATAATATTAATATAAATATTTTTAATATAATAAAATTCTGTTTTAAAAAAAACGATTTTTCTGTTTTTAAAAATATTATAATAATATAAATATTTTTAAAAATAATATTATTCTGCTTTAAGAAATATAATATTAATAATAATATTCTGTTTTTAAAAAAATATTATTATGTTTCTATAAATATTTTTAGAAATATTTTTAACAAATAATAAACCAAAATCAATACTATTATATTTCTAAAAATAATTTTATGTTTCTATAAATAATATTAACAATAATAATATTTTGTTTCTATAATATTTCTAATATCTATATATTTACACAAATAATAAACCAAAACCAATACTATTATTTACTAACTTCTAAAAAAAACGAAAAAAAAAAGGAAAGAAATTTACACATACCTTAAAAACTATAACTAAAATATTCTACACAACTCTAACTCTCAACAAATTTCATCCACAAATTTCTAAAATATACTACACAAATCTAATTATACTATTTTATCATAAAAACTTTAAAAAAAATCCAATCCAACTCATACAACCCATTGTAAAATAATAAACAATATACTTACTTTAAAAAATGGATTTGATGAATATCTTGATGCAAATCCGAATCCAGCTGAAAAAAACAGAATAAAATGGAAGAGATTTGGATGGGTTTAAGAAAAATAATGTGAGAGAAGTTGGGAGAAGAAGAGATCGTTGGAATGAAGAAGAGAGAAGAAGAGAGCGATGGAGATTTAATGCTGAGTGCCTTGAATTTATAAGGGGTTTGTGAGGTGAAAAGCACCCCGCAAATTATTTATCCGTTGGAACTTGCGAAGTAAATTCCATCCCGCAACATTGTGTCAGAAAAAAAATTTCAAAAACGGTCAAAAGGTACACACAACGTTCACCTGCGCCTCTACAAAGCATTTATGATTTGACCGTTGTGGTTTGCGAGGTGTTTTTCACCTGACAACGCATGTGATTACTTTAATTTGCAAAGTGGAATTCACCTAGCAACTCTTATGTCAGAAAAAGAGTTAAATCATTCACCTGCCACCCTGACTACTAATAATTCCATCATTTAATTTTCCCCCAATTGTTTAAAACTAAGTTGCGGGGTGTTTTTCACTTCGCAACTTTCTTTTTAAAATTTTCAAATTTCCCTCCCTCAGTTGCGAGAAGGAAACACTTATTTATTTATTTATTTATTTTAAACTGTGTTGCAAGGTGAAAAACACCTTGCAAGTGTATTTTTTTGCGAGGTGAAAAACACCTGGCTAATTCAAGTTTTTCTTGTAATGAAATCTTGAGTTGCTGGCTTAAAAAATTGTAATCTGATTGATTATAGTTAAAAGCCCTTGTGCTACAAGGGGACTGGACTACTCTTAGTTGAGAGGAACCAGGATATATTGCGCGTCTCCTTACTTACTTCTGCATTAACATTCCACGGTGCAACAAACTATGAAGTTAGACTCTGATCTGGTTTAGCCTCTTACTTGGATCAGAATCTGAGCTTGACATGTAACACCCCGATTCCCATCGCGGATAAATAATACATAAATAAATCAGAGTGAATAAAATTTTTATCCTTAGACAGAAACAAGGATGCCACATTTAAAGAAAGAAAACACAATCCCTGCTCATAAATTTGATACATAACACAAAATGGAATAAACCTAAAAGGGAAAATTTTTTCAACAAAAGGAAAGTTCAATTATGGAATAAATCGGAAAGATCCATAACTGACTTGTTTTACAAAATAAATTATTTTATAACATCAAAATGTTTATACAAAGGTAATGCAAAATAGATCCAACAAATGTATACATATATAACAAAAGCGTTCCCCGACTCCCGTGTTACGTATCAGAGCAGACAGACCGACAAAAGGGTGGAAACTAATCTTCCCAAAAGCCTCCAAGATACTAATCTACAATTGCCTCATAGAGCAACAAACCACAGCCGAAGGGTGAGAAATAACAACTAAATCAAGATTGCATAATAATATGCAAACACATATAAATTCACATACATAATTATTCTCACCACAAGCATCACATACTAATACATATAGCATGTCACAGATACATAACATATTTCTAATAATCCAACATAATAACATACATCAATTATACCAACAAAATCACATATTCACACATAAGGCATACCAAGGTTATGACATATGGGAACACACCACCACATCACATATATTCATATATAGCATATCAACGATAATCCAACAATCTTTGTAATGTATAACATCCCCACAAAACATGGCATATGCCTATACATAAAACATATCATCCATAACCAATGCATTTATCACAAATGCATATCAAATCACCAATCCAATCATAATTCTTAACACATAATCATTCAATTCACAATTTCCCACACATAATCAATCCATTCATGATTTATGTAAATGCACAGAGACTGACACAACGACTCTATGCATGCGGTACCATTCCATCCATCATTCTCATCATCATTAATTCACTTAGGAATTATTGGAATCATCGCTTGTTACTTAGTGTAACTCCCCGTCGGGAAAACGATGTTCCCCGTCGCTTTAGGTCCTCTTTGTATAAGGCTCACGACGTTTATGGATCGCTTTAGGTCCTCTTTGTATAAGGCTCACAATACGATCGCTTTAGGTCCTCTTTGTATAAGGCTCACGATCGTCTATAACATCGCTTTAGGTCCTCTTTGTATAAGGCTCACGACCGTTACAACAGATTCCCTCTGGAATCGTTTCGTCGCTCATACCCCACAAGGGCACACGACATCACAAGAATGCATATCATGATTCTTGGCATACAATGACTCATGAAAATCCAATGCATACATATATACAACCATGTGAACCATCTCAACATCAATAATCATGCATTGCAATCAAACCCAAAACAATGCACTTATTTGCCATAAGGCCACAAACCATCATCACAACATTGAATTTCACATAAACAATGCATTCCATCATAATCCACAAACCACAAAAATTAGCATTTTAGCATATACATTCATATCAATTCACATCAAGTATTACTCGCCATCAACCACAACAATCCTACAATCATACAATGATACTCACAACACTAGGATTCACGCCACGAAGACTACCCACAACAACATACATTAATACCATACATTTGTATTTCAATTCAACCATGTATCCTTCCATTAGGCCACAAACAACCACGACAAATTATCACATGCTTCAACATCATATAAACCACATAAAAGCTCCACGTTATATAACAATAGCACAACACACGGTAAAACACCAACCGCACGCATTTAACGCGATAAAAACCCGACAACCCGACACGTTTACAAAATCAAAACTTAAATAAATCATCTACTTCCCTCCAAGCCATTTTTAATAGAAAGAATATTTTACTAGCTTTCCAACGCTTCGAACGGCGGCCAAAACGGACTTACAGTTTGAAAGTTATGAATTTTTGAAAATAATATTTTTCTGAAACTAACAGTGGTAACCGGTTAGTACATATGTTGTAACCGGTTACTGCGTAACAGAACCCAAAAATACCTGATTTTTATGATACAAAACCCCCCCCAAACTTATCCTTAAACCCCCGATCATACCAACGAGTATTCCCGACTAAATTCTATCATTTCCCGACTATTCTACGTGAACTATTCTGCATTCTAACCGTTAAAACATCGATTTCTATCTAATTGATCACAAATTATCAATTAGAAAAAGTTATGAAACAACCAAAACAATTACAACAAACAACACATATACATACACAAGCAAGATATAATCGAAACTTCTCATGCTTACCCGATTAATCGCGCTTGAAACGGAGCTATGTCGATTTCCACCTCTTTTCCTCTTCTCCATTTCTTTCCCCTCCTTTTCCTTATTTCTCTCTTTCTTTCCTTTCCCTTTCTTTTCTCTCTTCTCTTTTTCTTTCTCTCTTATAATAACAAATATCTAAACCCCTAAAAAGACTATTTTACCCCTCGGCTCAAATATCTCGCAAACGCCCTCAAATGCGATAAAACATAATAACGATGAAAAATAATATATTGTCAAATAAAAGTCAAGAATAAAATAATATAAAAACGAAAATAATTAAATCAACTTGATTAAATAAATCGGACAAAACGGGGCGTTACATGACACCTTAGGTTCTGAAACAGGATTAATAAAAGGAAGTAAAACTTTTCACTGTTATTACTCACTCTGATATCATACTGTGAACATGGTTCAGAATCTGATGTTGCAAAATCAAAAATGAAAAGTGATTTTAGGGCATACACAATTTAACCGCTCCCCATTCTTGTGTATTTTTCTCACCTTCAATTGGTATCAGAGCCCGACTATGATTTGTCACTTAACTGTGAAACAGAAAAGATTCGGTAAGAAAAACTACTCAATCAAGAGCTTCAGCTTGAATGAAGTTTCCTTCGTTAGATCAAAGAATGGAAACTACATAAAGATGAGCAGAAGAAGGCCACGCTAGTGTTATGCTGAGTGCTTAAACATAAGCATATGACCTTGAAGGAACTCTTAAATAACCAAAGAATGAGTTCTTTCAAATTTATGTGGATCAAGAAACTTGTTTCTGCTTTAAGTCACTTGTTTTTTAAGTATGAAAGGATTTTTAATCTTTAAGACTGACTCGTGGGAGAAGTGTACTTGTTGAAGAAATCAAGAAACCTTTTGTGCCTTAAGTCATTTGCTTTATTACTATGAAAGGATTCTTTAATCCTTAAGAATGTCTCGTGGTGCAAATGTTCTTGTTGAAAGAATCAAGGTTTAATCTTAATCTGCTTAATGTAATATGTCCACTCACATAATTCGTTGTGATGATAAGTTATGGATACTCTTAAAGACAGCATTGACTAGAAGATCAATAGTTTTGGTAAGGTAACAAATCTTGAGGAATTTTCTTGCAAGATACAACTCCAAGGTTACAACTATTCAGGAGGCTAAAGACCTGAATACTTTAGACTTCGAAAGGTTGATTTGTAACCTTCAGAGCCTTGAAATGGAACTGAATGTTAATGAACCTGTGTTGAAACCTAGATCTCCTTCCTTTAAGTCTAATGGTGAAAGATCCGGTGATGAAAACTTGCATACCCTCAAATGTCAGAAAAAATAAAAGAAGTTTCTGGTGGAGAAGATTCTAATGAGTACTCTAACAATAAGGAAATGGATTTTATCATCAAGAGGTTTCAAAACTTGTCCAAGAGAAACAAGAGATTCTCTAGTAGAAGCGCTAACTTCAGAGACTATGGTAAAAGACTCAGAAACTATGGTAAAAGGTGAACCATTTCTTCTTGAGCCTGGATGATCGACATCTACAACCTACAACTAGAGGAAAACATGTGGTCCAGATCCTAACCCATGGAGAAGAAGATAATCTTGAAGACT
Organism: Lathyrus tuberosus; assembly: GCA_022829125.1. Classification (NCBI taxonomy): domain Eukaryota; kingdom Viridiplantae; phylum Streptophyta; class Magnoliopsida; order Fabales; family Fabaceae; genus Lathyrus; species Lathyrus tuberosus. The sequence continues at coordinate 1,702,504 of JALAZF010000616.1, read as the reverse complement.
GAATCTTTTTGGAAAGAATCTACAAAGGATGTTCAGAGTATGCACAAAGGTATGTCAATCATTCTCATTCTTTAGACAGCTTCTATGCATGATAAGTTATATGTAATTGGTCTATGTATATGATATGCCCGTGCATAACCAGTTTGGACAACTTACTCGTGTGAGGATTTTCAAACCTCTGAAAAGAATATTTATACCCTTTGGATAAATATTATGACTATTTGAGTATGTTATTGTTGCGGTGAGAATCGGATATCAAGCTATTAGTTAACTTGAATCACAAAACTTTGAAATTCACCACCGAGCTTTGATTTATCCAAAGGAAAGGGTAAAGATCGAAAAAAAATCCTTTTATGCTATGTGAAGACACAACTAAGAGATCGGGGTTCGGGGGTTGGTTATACAAAGGGAATGTATTAGCACCCTAAGTATCTGTAGTACTCTACAGGAACCTCTTGTTTGTATTTGTGTTATGTTATGTTTGCTTGCTAAAGGAATCTGCTAAGGGTAAGGTAAATACCTACGGTAAAGACCAAAACTAAAGGTAAAGACCTAATGGTAAGGATGAAGGCCTATGGTAAATACCAAAGTACTAAGAAGTGAAGGTAAAGACCTAAGGGTATATACAATAAGTATGCTCGCCAAGACGTCGCATCTTGTGCCTACGTATCCTGACTAAAGAATCAGAGCAACCGTAGTTCACCTCACTAAGAGTGAGGAACCATTGACTATGGCCAAAGTTCCAAGGGGGAATGAGTATGATACTTATACAGAGTCAAAGAACTCTCTAATTCTAAGTTGTAGGGTTGAATGGCTATGAGGCCAAGAGAAAAGAGTATCCTATGACTTTCAGGTCAAGGATGGAAGTTGGCTACTTATGCCTGTGAGGTCAAGGGTATAAGATGATCACTTATGACTATGAGGTCAAGGGTTGAAGATGGCTATGAGGCCAAGATGGTATCCTAAGACTATGAGGTCAAGGTGAGATGGCTATGAGGCCAAGATGAAATCCTATGACTATGAGGTCAAAGGGAAGATGTCTATTAGGCCAAGATGAAATCCTATGACTATGAGGTCAAAGGGAAGATGGCTATGAGGCCAAGATGAAATCCTATGACTATAGGTCAAAGGGAAGATGGCTATGAGGCCAAGAGGGATCATATGACTATGAGGTCAAGGAAAGTAGATGATAACCTATGACTTTGAGGTCAAGGTGAAAGATGGATATGAGGCCAAGATGATGAATTAATTATGACTATGAGGTCAAGGGTTAAAGATTACTACCTATGACTATGAGGTCAAGGTTGATGAGAGTTACCTATGACTATGAGGTCAAGGGTTGAAGAGTGTTACCTATGACTATGAGGTCAAGGTGGGAAGATGGCTATGAGGCCAAGATGGAATCCTATGACTATGAGGTCAAGGTGAGATGGCTATGAGGCCAAGGTGATAATGAGCTATCTATGACCTTGAGGTTAATAGAGAGTCTTTCCTTTGGAGGGAGGGGAACAAAGAGGTTTAACGAGAAGAGCTAAATGAGCTAATCTCCCTTAAGGGGATAACTTAATGAAGTTAACAATAATAATCGCATGGCAAAAATACATGGGTATAACACATGAGCAAGTATGGTGAATGTGATGACATTCAATGACAAATATCTTAAAGAAAACATGAGTATTAACACGAAGAAATAATTCGTCACTTAGATGAGGTAAAGACCTAAAGGGAGCATGATGTATACCTAGGCACGTCTAGCGAGTAGGTGATGACCTACAAAAGGGGGATATCTTTAGCCTATACCTTGTGTCCAAGGGAAACTATCACCTAAGTTAAAGTTAGAGTCCACTTTTAAGAAAGGGAGGATGTTTAAGTACCCTAGTCATGAAGGAAGCCAGTTGAACAAAGGGAAAAACAAAAACTGGACACCTTCGCGTTGCGACCAAAAGCTTCGCTACGCGAGCATTCGCTATGCAAAGTGCTGCGAGGTTTAAAAGAAACAAACAGAATCAAAATGATCCAACTTCGCTTGAAGCGGAAGAAGTGAAAGGTAACGAAGGGCTTCGCTTGGAGGTTGCCTTGCGTCGCATAGCGAAATGGTCGCAACGCGAGGAGAGGCGAGTAAAAACAGAATCAAAATAATCAAATTTCTCTTGAAGCAAAAGAAGCGAGAGGTAGCGAAGGGTTTCGCTATGCGAAGTGCAACGAGGTTTAATAGAAACAAACAAAATCAAAATGATCCAACTTCACTTGAAGCGGAAGAAGCGAGAGGTAGCGAAGGGTTTCGCTTGGAGATCGCTACACATCGCATAGCGAAATGTCGCGACACTAGGAGAGGCAAGGCGAGGCGATTAGAAACAGAACCAAAAATGGTCAGTCTTCGCTTGAAGCGGAAGAAGCGAAAGGTAGCGAAGGGCTTCGCTTGGAGGTCACTTTGCGCCGCATAGCGAAATATGACAGTTTCAGAATAAAAATGAAGTCATGCCAAGCAACTTCAATGGATCAAACATGTCCTAAACATCATATTTAAACTATCCATGCTCAGTGCACATCAAAAATCATCATATTTCAAGGAGTAGTAGTTTGAGATGAACTTACCTCTTGTAGATAGCTTCACAAAACTTCCAAGAGATGTTGCAGAACAGAAATAAAGCTTTGGATACTTCCAATATACTTCAAGAATGTTGATGGGATGCTTGAACACCAAAGAAAACCAGTGAAACAACAAGTGTACTCCTTCTTACCAAAAGTGCAAAGTAACCAAAACTGAAACTTCAAGAGATGGAGTTACAGCTACAAATACAAGGTCTAGACAGTTGAAGGATGATTTATGGATGGTGTTTAAGGTATTAAAGTGGTTGGAAATGGTAAGAACAAGGGCTGTTCTTGAAAGATGCAGAAAATCAGATTTCTTTAGGTTTGAAAGTTGATTCTTGGATCAGTGAGTTTTTGGATGATGAAGGGAGTTTGAATGGTTCTAACACATGTTTGATGATGTGTTTGAATGGTTGATTTAGTGGTTTGGTGTTTGGAACTGGTTTTTGAAGTGTTTATGCAAAATGGTGATTTCTTGACACGAATTTGATTTGGATGCAAGAAGGGTTGGAGAGATTTTTGCTGAGGTTTTTCTCTCTGGTTTTTCTCTTTCTTTTTTCTGTTTGTGTGTTCTCCCTTTAAAACAGCCAGAAAGCCATTCCCTTTTCCAAAGTTCTGCTGCTTGTCAACAGTTGAAGTAACCCTTCTGACAGCTACACATAGGGCCCCCCTCTTTCTTCCAGTCTTGAGCCTTGTGTTGTACTGTCTTGCTTGTACTTGGATCAAAGTTAGAAACAAGTTGATAAAATCTTGAGGATTAAGGCTAGGTGATATCTTTACCTTTTGGTTCAAAGCATTTTTCAGATTATCATCTCTATTTCTTGGACAAAAGTAACATCATGAGAGACTTTGCTTGACAGGTTTTTAAGGCAAAGAAATCTGTCTTGGATGCTACAAAATTATAGTATCTTGATTTAGCCCTTGATTCATGGTATTGGCATGGCTTGGTGTAATGAAAACATGGTCATGGCCTCCACTTTGTCACACGACAGTTTCATGTCTAATGAACTAAATAAAATGGTTCTTTCTCCTTCTGAAAGGTGGCATGGAATATAGTAAGTTTGATGTTGGTGGAAGATTAAGATAGAGTATAGAAGTACATGAAAAATGGTGGCAAAATTAGTGATTGAAAAGAGACAAAACCATAATTTTTCTAAGTAACAAACCAACATTGCAACATCAACACTTTAGGGCATGATATCTTGATGGATGCTTCACTATTTCTTGCGATTTTTGGCTCAATGTGAAGGAGGAATATGATAGAACAACTTTTATGTGGAAAACATCTTGATATGGGGCTTGGAACTTTGAGAAAAAGTTACATGAAGTCGTGTACACCATGCTGTCCAAAAGAAACTTAGAAAAAAAATTCTAAATTAGAGATTCTTCTAACATTGAAATACCAAACTTTGAAGCAATATAACTTGAGATTGAATGATCCAAATGAGGAGTTCCACATATGCTTGGAAAGCTTAAGGAACAAGGAACAATTTTCATGTCCAAGAACTTTGAATTTGAAGCTTGTAACTATGAGAAAAATGGTTGTGAAGTTGAGCGAAACTTAGGGCAAAATGATCAAATTTTCACTAAGTCATAAATGCATCTTATTTTCCAAGTCTCGTAACTTAAAAATCAAGCCTTTTTTTGAAGAAGGGTCCTCTAATACACTTTGAAGTTCATGGTGAGAGCTTCCATTTGAGCTTTGAGCCACAAAATTTGGATGTGTGGTTTAAAAGTTATGACTCTCCAAAGTTCACACAAGGAGTGAATTCTTCCACACTTAGAAAAGTTTAAGAACCAAACCTTGCCCCTTTTGCAAGAAACCTTCAAATGGTGATTTCTCATGCTCTAACTCAAGAATCAAGCATGTCTTGATTGAATATAGCTTGAATGCTTCATCTTGGGTCAAGATATCAAAAGTCAAAGGGTTGACTTTATCAGACGAAAATTAGGTCAGATGAATGCGTCAGTGCGATCCTCAATAAATTTGCAATTTTGAACTTCTCCAATACTTTATATGAGTTCCAAGGATGTTTTTGAATACAATGGATCATGTCCCATGGCTTAGGGTCATGCTTTGACCATGAGTTAGGGCACAGTCGACTTTCTCATGAAGAAAAACCTTAATCTGGGGCCAGATGAACTTTGAGGTTCATTGCACTTGTGATAGGAGTCAAACACTCTTGATTTCTTCTTGAATAAGATATCTTGGATGGATGTGAGCTCAATTGGTTGATGAACCATCAAAACATTGACTGATCACAACAAGATTCTTCAATGATTCTTTAGGTTAAAACCCTAATTCTTGTAACTCTTAACTTGATAATCTCTTCTTGATTTCTCTTGACCCAATCTCACGAGACCATGGCATATGGATTGAGAACTTCATGATTAGCCTCTAATACCAAATGGTTGCACATTGGAGCCTTAGTTGGCTTTTCTTGAATAGATGACTGCACATACCACTCTCAATCAACTAGTGAACACTTGTGATGATTGTATGGAGCCAAAGAATGTCTTAGGAGACCTTGAAACATGTGAGAGTCTGGATTATTGACTTTGCCTTCTTTCTTGTCCCAACCCTAGCTTTCACCTAAAATAAATAAACTAGCAAGATATTGGTTAGTTAACAATGCATAGATGATTGAATCTAAATGTAAGTGCAAGATGTTATGACATCTAAGGGGTAAAATCTGGGGTATAACAGTTGCCCCTATTTGAATAGCTTTACCGGATGGCACGAGGAATGGAAACCCTCGGGACATCAAGGTGAAAGGTATTTAAATATAACAAACCGAAAATTTTTCCCTTAGATGGAATGCAGATGCTAAGGACAGGCGACGGGCATGCAAATGCTGACATGCCATGAACTTCTAGTATGATGATATGATGCCATGATAGTCCAAAATGCAGACAAACAAGACACCAAAAGACAAAAGCAAGCAACCACAGATGAGCCTCACTGGGGAGAGACATAGATTAGTATCCACGAGAAAGGCTCACTGGGGATGCAGACTAACCAACAAAAGAGACTCACTAGGGAGACTCCAAGGAAACACTAGGGCTAGAACAATAAAACTGAGGGGAAATCCCACATATCCTCACTGGAAATAGGAGTCAGCGAGGTATTCTCCATTGGGGAAAGATCCAGGGAGATGGACAACAGGTTCATACATGACCGGACGACACTGGGGAAATAAAAACACACTCTTTACTGGGCATGAAACCAGAAAGAAGACATGATCTCCATTGTGGACCAATTTGAACAAAAGGATAAACATCCAACAAATGATTTTCTGGGAATTTCTTACAGTGAAGAGTTCAAACAGGATCTTCAAGAAAAGCCAGAAAAGACAGAGACAAACACAAACTCTGCGTGCGTCATACGATGAAGATCACAAGGACTTCAAAAGGGATATTGGAAATGACCAAACCTCTGCTGGAGATAAGATTAAAGTGCAAAAGTGATTGGACTTAGAAATAACACGCCAGTAAACACTGGACTCACAGTATCAATATTTAAAATGACGCCAGTAAACACTAATTGGAATTGGCTTACTAGTAAACTCTGGACTTAGACACCAATTTGAGTTGGGCTGCAAATAAACACTGGACTTGGAAACCAATTTGAGTTAGATAGGATACTAATATGAGTTGGCTAGGATACCAGTATGAGTTGGCTAGGATACCAATATGAGTTGGCTTGGATACCAATATGAGTTAGCTTGCCAGTAAATATTAGACTTTAGGTTCATATCTGACCTGAAACAAACAATGCCAGCAATCACTGGACTTTAGACACCAATATGAGTTGGTTTTCCAGCAAACACTGGACTTTAGGTTCATATCTGACCTGGGTTTAGATTCATATCTGACCAAGGTTCACATTTGACCTGATGTTTAGGTTCACATCTGACCTAAAACAAATAATGCCAGCAATCATTGGACTTTAGGTTCATATCTGACCTGGGTTTAGGTTCATATCTGACCAAGGTTCACGTTTGACCTGATGTTTAGGTTCAAATTATCAAAAAGGGTTGACGGGAAGAAACCAAAACATATTCGAAGGTACATAACCTGAGCTCGGAACACATCGTCAAAAGGTTGACGAGAAGAAACCAAAACATATCCGAAGGTACATAACCTGAGCTCGAAACATATCATCAAAAGGTTGACGGGAAGAAACCAAAACATATCCGAAGGTACATAACCTGAGCTCGAAACACATCGTCAAAAGGTTGACGAGAATAAACCAAAACATATTCAAGGTACATAACCTGAGCTCGGAACACATCGTCAAAAGGTTGACGGGAAAAAACCAAAACATATCCAAAGGTACATAACCTGAGCTCGGAACACATCGTCAAAAGGTTGACGGGAAAAACTGAAGGAGTGAAAAACACAAGAAAGGGGGGTTTGAATTGGTTTTTCAAAAATAAACTTGTTTCTTAAAAATAAATTCTTTTTAGAAACCATTCGTTTTAATGGTAGTGACCTATGTTAAGAATCAAGTGATTAACACGTTATGTTTATACTAGTTCGCTCGAGAAACCCTCAAGTTAGTCTAGTCCACCCGCCAAGGTGAATTTGCCTCTCTCAACGAGGTCTTAATCCACTATTCATTCAAATCAGTACAATGCACGAGCCCAATTGCAGGTGACTAACACAACCTCTAAAACTCACAAGTTTTAGACTTCTCAAGTAATACAACCTCACGGGTCTTACTCAAGGAACAACCTCTAAGACACACGACTTAGACTTCTCAAGAAATACCACCACAAGGTCTTTCTCAAGGAACACAAACCTAAGTTTGAACAAATTACGCTTACAGAAATGTGCTTCTATACAAGCTAAAAATGTAAACACGTTTTTGACCAGAATGACTTAAGAAAGATTTTAGATAGAGAGAGTATGCGGTAGCGTTTGTGTGTGTCTTTCTTCAAGTCTTTTGCTTCCTTTTATAGCCGTGTGAAAAGAGCCGTTGAAGTGTAATCATTATATCTAAGTAGGTTGGCGGCTAGAAGCGTGAGGACAGATAAAACCTTTTGCGTGTTGTACTTTCTGTCTTCGATTGTACCGTTGCACTGTTACCAATATATCTTTCCTAGAATTAAGGTACAGCTGTACTATGTAGCTTTGTCTTCTTGGATTCTCAACTTCAGAGGCTTTTCATGAGCATGAGTAAGAAGGGAAAACTTAGCTAGGTTCTTGAGTTTCTCAAGTCTTCGGATCTTTAGAGCAGCGTCTTCAGAGTCTTCGGCACTTGGTCTTCAGAACCTTGTTTGCTTGGTGCGTTGTCCTCATATCTTCAGAGGCTTCTGATAGTATCTGATTGAAGCATGAGTAGAGACTTGATTAGGCCTTTAGAGCCTTGATCAGAGAGTGCAAGTCTTCAGCATCTAGACTTCGTTCTATCAGAACCTATGTCTTCAAATCTTCAGAACTCGTTCTCCTTTTATTTTGTATCAGCATCTGAACTTTGTATTCTCTCGTATTGAGTTCTGCTTCTTAGGCGAAGTATTTTCCTTTAAGTATTAAGTTCGCGCCGTTTTACGGAAGCATAATCTGTTTGTTAAGTTCTCACAAATAACAACCATTAGCTGTACAAAATTGTTCATACAGAAATACACTTTGATATCATCAAAACTTAGAGATAAAGTTGCAGAACCAAATCTTGTTCTCACAATCTCCCCCTTTTTTATGATGACAAAACTATGTATTGTGATGACACAATTTTGATATATATAACGCAGAGAAAATAACAGATTCTAAAGATAGATTATCCTTCGTATAAAGTGCTCCCCCTGAGTCTTAGACTTGATGAATTTTTGAGCTTGGGGCTCCCCCTGATTTTACTAGATCATGAGTTTTGATTTTCTTAGACTTGATTCTCTTTTCAGCAGAGTTCTGATTTTCTTTTTCTTAACAAGGCTTTAATTTGGATCAGAATACCTGAAAAAGAAAAACACTCTAATAGAAATAACAGTTTTATCTGTTAGCATGTAAACAACATTTTTCAGAGATTGACTATGGAAACAAAATATCACATTATATTACTTCTCCCCCTTTTTGTCATTGATCAAAAAGATAAGTGGTGCAAGGGTGAAAAATAAGGATCTAAGGACTTAAGGACAACAAAGATATAAGAATTAGGTGCTTCCAGAGGACATCTTGTCCCACATCTTCTGAAGCATGCCTTTTAGTTCATCATTGACAGTCCTTTGTTCCTCAAGGCTTTCTACGAACTTCTATTATTCTTCTCTGATTTCTCCAATGGCGTCTTCTAAACGCTTGACAGTAGGATCAAATGTAGAAACAACTGTAGCATCTTGCTCAGCCTTCTTCATGGCTTCAGTTTCTTGTGCTATTCTAGCTTCTTCAGCAGCCTTTTCTGCAAGAAGTCTCGCTTCCTCAGCAGCCTTTTCTTCAACTTCTTTCTGCTTTGCAGCCAAGAACTAAAGTATCCTGATCCGTTCTTCAACTTCTGCTCTCTCCTTTGCCCGTTGAATTCCATCTTTGATGGTTGCATCTGAGAAGCTTACAATTCTTGTAAGCTCACTGCTCAACCATTTCTGGAATTTTTGACAAGATCTTTCAAGTTCCATAGGCTTAGTACTTGTGTTAAGTTCTTCTCTTAGGTCCGCAAACTTCCTTAATGCCTTGTCATAAAATTGACTTGTGCATTCTTCAAAAGATGTTAGAGGAGGTTTAGTATAGATGACTAAAGCAAGGTCAGGCTTGGCAGAATTCAACTCAGGTGGTGCTTGATGAGATGAACCAATCTTAGTGGGAGGATGTTGATTGCTTGGTTGATCAGTAGGAGATGTCACTTCTTAAGTGTCTGAGACCATGAGAGATTAAGGGGTAACGATTTCTAGAGATTCAGAGGTTGTCTCCTCGGAGATAGACTCAATACTGAGTACTTGAGATTCAGAGATTAGGTTCATGGAACTTTGTTCATTTGGCTGAATGATTGATGAGGTTATTGTGTAGGTAGGAATGGATTCAGACGAGATAGAGGTACTGATTGATGAATTGGGTGAAGATTGGATAGTGATAGTTGAAGGAGGAATTGAGAAAGATGGTGGTTTAAAATTCACTTGTGAAGTGGAAATAGAGATAGTTTGTTGAGAAGATGAGGTAGAAATTGATTCAACTCTAGAGACAGATGGATCAGAAATAGGCTTACTTGTTTTCGTTGAAGTAGAGGTCAGAGTAGTAGTTTTGGAGATGTATGATTTGTCATTTTTCTTTCTTTTCTGGGGCTCAGAAATAATAGTAGCTTGCTTTCTTTTCCTTCTGAAGGATTCTGCAAGAGTTAGTTCAGGGGAAGATTCATCAGCCTCTTTAGTTTGCTCTTCTTCTTCTTTGTTAAGTTCAATTTCTTCCTCCTTGACTTCAGATACATCATATCCTCGTGCTTTCAGTGCATTTATAAAAGCAGCAATTTCTTCAATAAGGTCGTTTCTATAGTAGGCAGAATAGCTTGGTACTGCGATCCTGCGTTTGAATAAGTCCTCAGAGACAGAAAAAGGTTTTACTATTACTTTATTAATTATTCTCATATGCTTGAGTGTTGTGGCATTGACTGTCTTTCCAAGGGTTGCTGTCAGATCTTCCGTGTGTTGAACTTCTGTAATCAGAGTGTCCACTATACTACTTTCATAGAATATGTCTGAAAGCATTCTTCCAAAAGGAATGTACTTGGGTATGTCACTTTTCGGTTCCACTGTTGTTCTTGTCTTCTTCACCATATCTCTCAAATGATAAAATAAGATGGAGGGTAAGCACATCCTTTCCTTGGTGAAAAAATAATATAGCATATACTTCTGGTTAGCATTGAAATAATTTGTAACACATGATGACGGTCTTGGATTGATCCAACCAAGAATGATCTTGTGCCAGATTTTTAGATGTATATGCAGGTCTTCTCTCCTGTATTGTGTTTTATTTGCTCGATGGTTGGTGAAGATAGTTGGGTTGATTACCTTTTTCACAAACAGGGATTGATTGACCCTTCCATAAAATCTTTTGTTCTTTAAAAATTCCAGTTTGTAAAGTTCACCAATTGATTTTTCTGTGATGACAATTTTTCTTCCCAAGACATAGGAGACGACATGGAGTTTATCACGGATAGCTTGTCTCCAAAAATCCTTGACGAGTGCTTCAAAAACTGGACCTTTAAGCCTATCAAAAAAGTTGCTCCAACCTTGAGCTTTCACATCATCGATCAGGTTAAATCCATTTTCAGCAAGATTTTTGAAGTATACATGTAGTTCCTTGAGTACAAGTAAATTCTAAAGAGTACAGGTGACTGAGGCTTCTCGTTGAGTAACATGATTCTTATCTATCTTAGAAGATTGTGTGGAAGATGGCGTGACTGTCACAGATGATGTGGACATTGTTGAAGTGGAAGACGACACTACTGATGATGATGATGACCCTTTGGAGGGATTCAAAGATGCTTCTGTTTCTTTGAAAAATTTGACAGTTTCTTGTTGAATATGATATATTTGGATCGGAGAAGATGAGAGCAAGTATTGAGTTGGTTTAGAAGAGTGTTGGTGCAGAAATAGCAGCAAGCAAATAATAATAAGTAACCCAGTTTTGTCGTTCTCCACAGGGATCAGTGCGAGGGAAAGAATGGCATTCAACGGTTTCTATATTTCTAAACTCATGGATCAAAAGTTCTGGTTTAAAGACGAACCAAAAGCAAATGCGGAAAATATAAAGACGGAAAATATAAAGTAAAGACAGAATTATAAACGGGGCCTTGTTGGAATTGGACCTCATCCATTGATAACACATGCATTCTTCTAATCAAGCAAACACAAAGCAATCATTCGCCAAATATCCTCGCGTATCACTCACAACAGAGGTTATGTCTAACGCAACGTCGAGAGGCCAACTGTATTGTCTCATCAGTGATGTCTCACGCAACAAAAACAACATAGAGCTTTAAGAGCAGATACTCACGCAAGTGTTAATCCTAAATCTATCTCTAGAGTTCAGTCCTAACAGATATTACTATAACATCCATACCAAATAAATGATTTCTTCATATTTAAGCAAGATCAAAATACGTACACACGCTTAACCCTTTTTACATGTATTCAACTAATTTGCCCAATGAATGTGAATATCCTTCTTCATCACTACTATCACGCATCCTCGCGATATCGTATCGATCCTACTCATGCTACCCATGCTACTTAATCAACACAACACAACAAAAGATAAAATGAATATCCACTCACAAAACCATGTCAAAAGCTTGTTCATTGATAGATGAAAATCTAAGATCAAAGATTTGTAAAGGTTTTGTCAAGACCACAAATAATCAACCAAAGACAACAACAATAGAAAATCAGAATTCAAATCACATACATACATTAGAGGAAATACAATAGATATCAAAAGATTACATCCCTCTCCAACAAGAAATCAAAGATCCTACCTTTTCTCCCTTGGAAATGAAAGAGATATCAAGTTCTGATCCCAAAATTACAACAACATCAGAACCCTCATCAAAAACATAAACTAAAAAGTGTAAAAATTGTATTTATACAATTCAGAAATTTGAAGGTTCGCTAGGCGAACCAATTCATTCGCTAGGCGAATGGTTAAAAATAGGCACATCAGGTGCCTCAAACAGTTAAACCGCCCCTGAAATTTCACGTGCATTCGCGAAGCGAGCCTTCGCCAAAACCTTCGCCCAGCGAATTTAGGGACTTTTCCTACTGAAACTTTCTGCCACCCCTTCGCTGGGACACTCGCCAACGTTCGCCAGGCGAACCTTCGCTAGGAGCTCGCCAGCACTCGCGAGGCGAATCCTGCTGTTACAACTTCAATACTTTAGCAGCTTGCACCATTTCTTTGTGTCTTCAAACTTTGATCATTTAGTACATTTCCTGCACAATAACACACACATTACAAGCACCAAAGGTATATTCTCAATGTGTAGAAGAACAACAACAATCATGGATAAAAACCATGAAAACATGAGAAAAGAGATGAAAAAGTGCAAAGAAAGATATGCCAATTTTAGGCCAAATCCGCACCTAACAACTCTCCCCAACTAAACTCTTGCTTGTCCTCAAGCAAAGTATGCCCCTCGTTAAAAACAAGCGGATTTGCTCAAGCTTAAGAATCAACCAAAATCCAGAAAAACCAAACATGAAAATGCGCACAAGCAACGTTTACCACTCAATAGAATCGAACAATGATAAAGAATTAAGTACTTAAACAAATATCATGGAATGGTTCAAATGACAACTGAATTTTTATACTTGAATCACTCTAACACTCCTCTTCAAAATAAGAATGAAGAAATTGACGCGTTTGCAACCGCGGGGAAATTTCACACACCTGATAAACAATGCAAATAGCAATCCAATTCATACAACATCTACCAATCAACATGAAAATATGGAAGCAAAAAGATCACTAAGGGCTTTAAAGGTTATAGCTTGGTCAGGTTAACAACAAAGGGACATTTCTAAAGGTCTTTGAATCGAAATTGCCGATAAATGATATTTACACATTCACAACTTCATTCACCATTCTCATTCCTTTACCACAAACCTTCTCAAACTTCCTTTTTGCACAATTATTTCACTTTCTATTTTTCTCATCAAACAAGCATTCTTTTTCTTGTTTTTTTTCACATTCATATTTACACTTTTTTTTTCATGCTTGTTTGAACTTTTTCAAAAGGTTCAAGCAACCTACCATCTTATTATTCATTCTCCCCAACTTGAATTCAACCAAACCTCATGTGAATGCACCTTGCCTTTACGGCAAGGAAATCAAAGTATACAATTTTCAAAGGTTCAAAAAGAAATTTCCAAACCTCACAAAATTCAATGATGAACCAAACTAGCAAATTATGTACATAAACCAAGTTCATCACTAAAAATGAGATTTAAATTGTTTTAGGCTCAAAGGGGCTAACAAATTCTCACTACTCACGGGTAAGAAACTTTTGGATACGGTTGTGCTCAATATAAACAAATGCCTTGATCATTTCTAATGCTTCCACAAAATCACAATAATCAAAAGATAAAGCATGAATCAAATGAATTAAACAAAGTTATCAGTCATCCTTGCATATAGTAAACAATGGAGGTTTCCTCACAATTTGTGGCTTTTGGACCTAAGTGAAACAAGCATTCAAACAAGTTGCAAAATGAAACAAAGATACACATTTGCACAAAGCACAAAATTCTTAAATCATTCTAGCATTCTATAAAGCAATACAATTTACCAGGCATACTTTCAAAGCTCAACAACATCCAGACTCGGTCGAAGCTTCATTGAATTCTTTTTTTTTACAAAGCAACCAATCTAGAAGGAGTTCTCAACATTCCTGAACACACTAGACAAAACATTAAAGGAACACAAATGCATATAATATAAACAAATGTACAAAGCTTAAAAATATAGAAACTATGCGATGCGATTCAATATCTAAACACCAATCCCTGGCAACGGCGCCAATTTGTTGGTGCAGAAATAGCAGCAAGCAAATAATAATAAGTAACCCAGTTTTGTCGTTCTCCACAGGGATCAGTGCGAGGGAAAGAATGGCATTCAACGGTTTCTATATTTCTAAACTCATGGATCAAAAGTTCTGGTTTAAAGACGAACCAAAAGCAAATGCGGAAAATATAAAGACGGAAAATATAAAGTAAAGACAGAATTATAAACGGGGCCTTGTTGGAATTGGACCTCATCCATTGATAACACATGCATTCTTCTAATCAAGCAAACACAAAGCAATCATTCGCCAAATATCCTCGCGTATCACTCACAACAGAGGTTATGTCTAACGCAACGTCGAGAGGCCAACTGTATTGTCTCATCAGTGATGTCTCACGCAACAAAAACAACATAGAGCTTTAAGAGCAGATACTCACGCAAGTGTTAATCCTAAATCTATCTCTAGAGTTCAGTCCTAACAGATATTACTATAACATCCATACCAAATAAATGATTTCTTCATATTTAAGCAAGATCAAAATACGTACACACGCTTAACCCTTTTTACATGTATTCAACTAATTTGCCCAATGAATGTGAATATCCTTCTTCATCACTACTATCACGCATCCTCGCGATATCGTATCGATCCTACTCATGCTACCCATGCTACTTAATCAACACAACACAACAAAAGATAAAATGAATATCCACTCACAAAACCATGTCAAAAGCTTGTTCATTGATAGATGAAAATCTAAGATCAAAGATTTGTAAAGGTTTTGTCAAGACCACAAATAATCAACCAAAGACAACAACAATAGAAAATCAGAATTCAAATCACATACATACATTAGAGGAAATACAATAGGTATCAAAAGATTACATCCCTCTCCAACAAGAAATCAAAGATCCTACCTTTTCTCCCTTGGAAATGAAAGAGATATCAAGTTCTGATCCCAAAATTACAACAACATCAGAACCCTCATCAAAAACATAAACTAAAAAGTGTAAAAATTGTATTTATACAATTCAGAAATTTGAAGGTTCGCTAGGCGAACCAATTCATTCGCTAGGCGAATGGTTAAAAATAGGCACGTCAGGTGCCTCAAACAGTTAAACCGCCCCTGAAATTTCACGTGCATTCGCGAAGCAAACAAAACACTCGCGAAGTGAGCCTTCGCCAAAACCTTCGCCCAGCGAATTTAGGGACTTTTCCTACTGAAACTTTCTGCCACCCCTTCGCTGGGACACTCGCCAACGTTCGCCAGGCGAACCTTCGCTAGGAGCTCGCCAGCACTCGCGAGGCGAATCCTGCTGTTGCAACTTCAATACTTTAGCAGCTTGCACCATTTCTTTGTGTCTTCAAACTTTGATCATTTAGTACATTTCCTGCACAATAACACACACATTACAAGCACCAAAGGTATATTCTCAATGTGTAGAAGAACAATAACAATCATGGATAAAAACCATGAAAACATGAGAAAAGAGATGAAAAAGTGCAAAGAAAGATATGCCAATTTTAGGCCAAATCCGCACCTAACAAAGAGGAAAAACGATTAGGGTTTTAGGGTTTTCGTTTAGGTGAAAGAGGGAATACAAAAGGTTTTTTTGAAATTTTAAAGAGATAAACACCGTAAAGGGAATAAGTGAATAAATGTAATAATGTTTTGAGTCATTCCCAAGAAAATTGTTGTTCGTTTGATTTGGGTAAATATAGTGAATTAAATGTAATCTAATCACATGCAAAAAGTCATTTTCTAATTAAATGACGCGTCAGAACTGACTCAGAAGAAAAATTAATCAGAACTGAGATACTTCTCACAAAAGTGGTTCTGATGATTTAAAAATACTTATTTCTTCTGACTAAATACATTTGGTTCTGAAATAATCTCATTCTGAGCAATACACCATTTTCAGATGCTTTAAAATAATTTGAAATCTATCTTCATCTAAGGGTTTTGTAAAGATATCAGCCCATTGATGGTCTGTATCAATAAATTTTAAGCATAAGGTTCCCTTCTGAACATAGTCTCTGATAAAATGGTGTTTTATTTCAATGTGTTTATCCCTAGAATGTAAATTTAGATTTTTACTTAAACAAATAGCAGTTGTATTATCACAGAAGATAGGAATGTTACTCTCATATATCTGATAGTCTTCCAGCTTATTTTTCATCAAGAGCATTTGTGTACTGCATTGAGACGCAGAGATGTATTATGCTTCTGCTGTAGAGAGAGCAATTGTAGATTGCCTCTTACTTGACCATGAGATTAGATTGTTTCCTAGGAACTGACAATTTCCATATGTGCTCTTTCTTTCCAATTTGTCTCCAGCATAGTCTGCATCGCAGTAACCAGAAAGAGTGTACTCTGATGTTTTCTCATACATCAGGCCAAGGTTAGTTGTCCCTTTTAGATACCTCAGATTCGTTTAACAACAGTTAAATGAGATTCTCTTGGATCTGATTGGAGTCTGGCACATAAATGTACACTAAATAATATATCAGGTCTGGAAGCAGTTAGATATAAGAGAGATCCTATCATACCACGATAGAGTTTCTGACAAACCTTAGCTTCTGATTCTTCCTTTCTTATGACACATGTTGGATGTATTGGTGTTTTAGCTATATTGCATTCCATCATGTCGAATTTCTTCAGAAGTTCTTTTGTGTACTTACTTTGATGAATGTAAGTTGCCTCTGGTTTCTGATCTATTTGAATTCCCAGAAAGAACTTTAACTCACCCATCAGACTCATTTTGAATTCTGCTTGCATTAACTTTGAAAATTCTTCACAAAGAGAGGGGTTAGCAGAACCAAAGATAATATCATCAACATAGATTTGAACAATAAGAATATCATTCTTATATGATTTACAGAAGAGAGTTGTATCAACCTTTCCTCTGGTAAAATTTTTTTCTAAGAGAAATTTGCTCAATCTATCATACCAAGCTCTGGGAGCTTGCTTTAAACCATAGAGTGATATTTTGAGTTTAAAGGCAAAATCTGATTTTTCTGAATTTTCAAAGCCAGGAGGTTGCTTGACATAGACCTCTTCTAATATATAACCATTTAAGAATGCACTCTTAACATCCATTTGATATAGGGTGATGTTATGATTTACTGAAAAAGAAATTAATAACCGTATTGCTTCAAGTCTGGAGACTGGAGCAAAAGTTTCGTTGTAATCAATCCCTTCTTGTTGACTGTAACCTTGAGCAACAAGTCGTGCTTTATTTCTGACAACTTCTCCCTTCTCATTTAGCTTGTTCCTAAATACCCACTTGGTTCCAATAACATGAACATTCTTAGGTCTTGAAACTAGATCCCTAACATCATTCTTTGAGAATTGATTCAGTTCTTCTTCCATTGCCAGAACCCAGTCCTTGTCCATAAGCGCTTCTTCAACTGTAGATGGCTCGATTAACGATACCAGTCCCAAGAGTGTTTCTTCTGATGGTCTGAGGGCTGATCTGGTTCTGACTGGAGCGTCCTTGTTACCAAGAATTAGTTCCTCAGGATGAGGTATGGACATTCTTCTCTTCTTTTGATGTGGAGTATTCGGAGTTACATCAGTGGAGTTCGGTGTAGGATCCTGCTGGTCTTTGACTTCATCTGCTTTTTCTTTAGGTTTTGAGAAGCTAATTTCCAAACCTGCAAGCTTTTCAACTAGCTCTGACTTTTCAAAGTCAGGCTTGTCATTGAATCTAACATGAATTGATTCTTCCACAATCCGAGATTTTGTGTTATAAACTCTGTAGCCTTTTGAGCGTTCAGAGTATCCTAACAGCAAGCACTTCTGTGCTTTGGAATCAAACTTGTCAAGATTCTCCTTAGTGTTTAACATAAAGCAAGTACATCCAAATGGATGAAAATAGGAAATGTTGGGGATTTTATTCTTCCACAATTCATAAGGTGTTTTGTTCTAGATAGGTCTAATAGAGATTCTATTTTGAATATAACATGTTGTGTTGATTGCTTCTGCCCAAAAATGCTTAGTGTTGATATACAAATAGAGTTAGAGTTTTGTTATCGATCCACAGAGATTGTTCGTGATATCGCATCCGTTCTACAGTTGTATACGTTTTAAACTTCAAAGTAACAAGGGGTTTTGGTTGTTTTTAGTCGGAACGCTTGCATTCAAATTTAAGTAATAGCGGTAAAAAGATTTGTTTTAACGATTTGTAAAAGCATGCCAAGATTAGGGTTCGACAAACCATTTTGCACGGATAAGATCGACAAAGCTAATGAACTCGTTTAGATGATAAATGTAATCACCTATCCTCCCAATATGTTTATCTCTAACACATATTGTGAGTTTTACCATTTTGATCCTTTGATGATCTCTCACACAAACTATCAAAATGACAACATTCAAGTCCAATATTTATGAACATCAACACTCATAACTATCTCTAGCCAATGTGCATTGATGGATGAAAAACCTAGGTAAAGAGTCAGAACACATTTCTCAATCATGAACCAACACAAAGAATAAACCATAGAAACAAAGTTTTTCATCATACATTCATCATCCAAGAGTTCATAAGCTAGAATCAATACATGTACATACAAAAGAATGGTTTGTCTACCTTCTAACCTTGACACAAAAGGAAAATTAGCTCTCCATTGTCATGGAAGCTAAACAAACAATAAGATGAAGAAGAATATCAAGCATTAATGACGATCTCTTGACGAATGATGCTTCCAATCTTCCAAAATGAGATGCTACAGTGTTTACAATGTATTTTGCTCTGAAAATTATCAAGGATCCCAAGAAAAATACAGAAAAGTCTATTTATAAGGGGGCTGAAAAATGCAGAGCACGCGGAACCGCGCTAAGCGCGTTGCACTTTATGTTAAACCGCCTTCAGAGCGCGCTTAGCGGGCTAATGATCACGCTAAGCGGGCTACTCTCTGTAACTAACTCCATCCCCGCGCTATGAGCGCGCTTAGCGCGCTACAAGCATGCTCCAAAAATCATTTTCTTCAAAAACTGCTTCTAGGGAGCCGTCCTTGCTCCAAGCTTCACACTTCCATGTAAAAATCTACAACTAAAAACACAAAAGTTAAATAAATAAGTCTACTAATGCAATTAACTATACTACGGTTATTAACCGGAAACAATGGGAAAAAGCATCGATTATCAAATAAAGATCACAAAAAGGTGCTAAAAACTAAACTAAATATTAACACATTTTAGCACCTAACAACTCTCCCCAACTTGTTTCTTTGTTTGTCCTCAAACAAAAGTAAGATAGAAGAGAAGCAAGAGGAATACCGAATAAGCAAACACAACCAAAAATCAATGGTTCAAACCGAATTGACGCGCTCATAAGTATTGTTCGGCTTCACAAAGAATCAAAACATGTATATGAACTAACTTCTAAACATAAATAACAAGCACTCATCATAAGCAAACAAATGTTCAAACGGGAATCACCTAATTTATTCAAATGAGTCAAGCTCAATATATACAAGGGGCAAAACACACTCATAAGCAATTGTGCCACATCCAAAACAATTTATGCAATCATCTCACAATTTAATGAAAACAATGGAAACAAATATCACAAAAGGACTTTTATAGGTTGTAACTTGGCCGGGGTTAAGAAACAAGGGTCATATGTACACAACCATTGAACAAGAAAGGGTAAAATTCATGAAGAGCATTTTCTTTTCTAAACAACCATTCTTGCTCAAACTTTCAAATTATTCTCACAATGCATTCTATCTCTTTCTCTTTTGATTTCCACAATTTTCATTTTCTTTCTCTTTTGATTTATCATTTATTTTTCCTTTTCTTTCTTTTTCAATCTATTTTTGATTTCATTTGAGAATGCATTGCCCACAATTCCTTCTTCTCTTTTCACAATGAACAATCTCCCCAACTTCATCAATACTACAACTTAAATCAAAATGCTCTTCAAAGCGGTTAAAGTTTGGGTTCATGCTTCACGGATACAAAATTTTTCGTTTTAGGCTCAAGAGAGGTTTCTAACGATCACACACTCACAAGGTGACTTGAAGTTATTTTTGGAAAAGTGGTTCTACTCATAGTACTAAAAAATTGCCATGATCATTTCCAAGTTTCCAAAATTTCAAAACAAAAAGTAAGATTAAACATAAAAAATTTGAGTAAGCAACAACTACTTAAATCCCTCAATAATTTTGTGAACAATGGAGGAAACTCACATTTGTGGTTATGTCCTAATTGATTCCAATATGAACAAACATGCAAAATGAAGAAAAGCTTGAAAATTATGTAAAGCAAAAAGTTCATATACTTGTTAACATTCTACAAAGCACAAAACAGAGTACCTTTTTGTGCATCAATTCAGAAATTTATCATCACCATCAATGTATGGTGAAGCACATCACTTTTGTAAAAAGAAACTAACTTGCTTCATCCATCAATTACCTTAAAATAGAGAACAAACAACAACAAAAATTTGTACCAAAAATTATAAACATAGAACATTATCCGCCTGGATGGAAAATTCACTAATAACCAAAAAAAAATTGTAACAATTATCCAAAATCAACATCCGCTCGGATGGAGAATACAACAATCCTAAACAAAAGTAGATAATAATAGAAACATACTAATCATAGCAAAATACAAAATACAAAAATAGACACATCAAACCCATCATCAATAAGAACTCGAGCTAGATGCTCCATTGCCAGCTCCATCATCATCATCACCACCTGCTCCCTCCGGAAAACCAGGCCTGCCCTCAGGCCATCTAGCATAAGCCATGAGGTCCTCTCGACACCTCAAAGAATAATCAATATGTGGCTCCCAGATCTGGAGTTGCAGCTGCATCATCGATTCATGCATGAATAAGAAGACCCGCTGGTGAGCCTCGTGCATTGCCCAATTGGCATCAGGACTTGGATCACGAGCACGCCCTGCAGGGGCAGCAGCAGCTACAGGAACAACATCATCTTCATTAAGTTCCTGCAAACAATGACGAGTGATATAATTATCATTCAGAACAGCCAACTTTACATTCCCATGAGTAGGAAGGGTGACACGAGCCCTATTGCATAATGCCATAATAAGCCCTGGATATGTCAAGTTACAGGCCACCCTATCACCCAACGGTGTAGTACTCATGGCGATTCTCTTAAGCTCGTTGGAAATGATCCGTACTAAGTCCACGGTCTTCTCTTCGTAAAGAATATAAGCTATAAGAGCCGCAGTTTCCATGGGAATGGAGGAGGTGTGACTACGCGGCTTAAGGTTGTGCAATACAACCGACATCACAATTTGGGCTTCTGTAGTCAACACACCCCTCAAGAACTTGAGAGGCACTCCATTAGCGCTTAACTGGTATGTTTGCCCCCTCACACGAAGAACTTCCCCGGCAACGGCACCAATTTGTTGATATACAAATAGAGTTAGGGTTTTGTTATCGATCCAAAGAGATTCTTCGTGATATCGCAGCCGTTCTACAGTTGTATACGTTTTAAACTTCAAAGTAACAAGGGGTTTTGGTTGTTTTTAGTCGGAACGCTTGCATTCAAATTTAAGTAATAGCGGTAAAAAGATTTGTTTTAACGATTTGTAAAAGCATGCCAAGATTAGGGTTCGACAAACCATTTTGCACGGATAGGTTCGACAAAGCTAATGAACTCGTTTAGACGATAAATGTAATCACCTATCCTCCCAATATGTTTATCTCTAACACATATTGTGAGTTTTACCATTTTGATCCTTTGATGATCTCTCACACAAACTATCAAAATGACAACATTCAAGTCCAATATTTATGAACATCAACACTCATAACTATCTCTAGCCAATGTGCGTTGATGGATGAAAAACCTAGGTAAAGAGTAAGAACACATTTCTCAATCATGAACCAACACAAAGAATAAACCATAGAAACAAAGTTTTTCATCATACATTCATCATCTAAGAGTTCATAAGCTAGAATCAATACCTATACATACAAAAGAAAGGTTTGTCTACCTTATAACCTTGACACAAAAGGAAAATTAGATCTCCATTGTCATGGAAGCTTGTAATACCCCAAATTTTGACCACTTAGATTTCCCATCATTGTGAAAATCATCAACACAATATGGATGAACCATCATGCTTCATTAGTCTCCCCAAAGATGGGTGAGCATCCAATACAATCAAAATTAGGGTTTCAAGCCCTCTCTGAGTGCTTAGACAAAGGATCAATCAAGAAATGACATGATCTTCAACTTGTCTAATCTCTCAAACATCCACAATGGATCAAAAAGGACTCCCACTTCAAGGATTAAGCACAAGGCTGCTCCCTTCTAGGTGGATCAAGTCTCAAGATCGACGGTATCACCAAATTAGGGTTTTGGTCGACCAGAGTCTCCAGATGGAAATTTTCATCTGGGCACAAGGCAATGATCCAAAACATGACCTAATATGCTTCATGGAACCTCATGAACCCATGCATCAAGTCAATTTTGCCTCAGGGGATGCATTCATCAAAAATCAGGAATTAGGGTTTCTTGACCTAATTCACCCCTAAGTTGACTTTTGGGACAAACCATGAGCCAAGACCTCAAGATATGATTTGAGGGTCTCTAATACACCATATTGATCCATTTGGAACAATGGATTGATCCAAGAAGCTTGAGCAACAAGTCTCATTTTCATCTGCACCACAATTAGGGTTTTTAGGGAAAAGTCAACTGTAACTTTGACTTTTGACCAAGACATGCTCCCAAACCCTAATACATGATTGAATATACCCTATGACACCCATGGAACATGTCCATCAAGTTTGATTTAGGTCAAGGACATGATTTCCTGAAGAATTGCACAGTTTGGAATTCATCTGATAAAAAGTCAACTGTGCACAAAAGTCAACTTTGACTTTTTGCGATTTTTCACCAAAATGGATTTTTAACCCTAAAATGATGTTAATGTATGATTTGAATCATCATTCATCAAGAAAAATCAAGAAAAGTGAGATAACTTGTAAAAGGGGTAACCATAAAACTTAGAAATTTTTCCAAGTTAAAAACAAAGTGGCAAAGGTACCAACTTTGGAGGACCATAACTCCTAAACCACAAGGCCATTTTTTCTCATCCAAAGATGGATTTGTAGCCCTCATTATCACCTACAAAAACTTCAACTACAAGTCATTCCAATTCATTAAGGATTTTGAGTTATGGAGTGATCAAAGTGGCTGAAAAGTAAAAATGTCACTTTTTCCAACACTTAGTGAAATTTTCACTAAGTCAGATTCTGCCTCACTTTTTGCCAAATGTAGGGGGATTTTTCACTTGGAATCAAAAGAGATCAAAACCAAACTTGTTCAAACAGTTGTTGTATCATGTAAGAGCTTTCCAAAATGGCCAAGAACATTGCCAAATTCAACCTACACCATGAGATACAACATTGCCAAGTTGCCTTGCCGAAATCTGTCAAGGCAAGGCAGAATTTGCATTTTGGCTCGATTTGCCAAAATCATCCAAATTCAATTGCTCCAATCCACTTGGACACCTCAGAGGATTGAATCTAAAGGGGACAATCACTGAGCCAAGCCTCCAAGGTCCAAGGAACAAGGAATAGCATGTTGAACCTAGAGTTGCCAAAATAGGGACAAGACTTCAAATTTGGAATGAGGCATTCAATGGAACCATCAAGGTGGCATGGACTGAGCCATTCTCATATGAAATCAGTCAAGACTTATCCAAGACCAAGGGGACCATAGCTCTGTGCCCTAACCTCTAGTCAATGGCTAGAGGAGACTTTCATTTCCATTGGCCAACATTGAGGAAACACCTGCTGCAGTTGCCATTCACTGTGGATCCCAAAACAAACTTGCTCTACTATAAATAGAGCTCAATTGTGGTCAGTTTAAGTACACCAAAGCCATCTAACAGATGCTTTCCTCAAAATCTCTTTCTCTTGGCAAAAATGCCTTTCTTAGCAAGGTAGATATCGGGTTTTGAGTTTGAGAGCAATTCTGCACAAACCAATCACTCACACACCTCACATACATCACATATGAGCTGATCAAACACTCACATAACTTCTGAAACATCAATTTCATGAAATCACCAGCTGGTTGCTCAAATTTTCAAACAAGGTGCAGCTGAGGTACCACAAAATGATCCAGTCCATTTCAATTCAATCCAAGTGTTCAAACACAATCCATAGGGTGTGGGGAAGCTGTCCAGATCATCACAACTCATCTGTAACACCTCCAAATCAAAAATCACTTTGAACTTACTGTCACGACTTGGAGGTAAGCACATACTTGGTCATCTCTCAATCTATGCATATTTCCTCGCACAATAATTTGGCCATATGTTCATAATCATGCATGGAATGTTTTCCCTCAATTAATTGCATTGTTTGAATCGTGTATCAAAAATCCTAGCCTTCATGCAGAAATTAGGGTTCTTGAGGTTTCTTCGTGATTTCTTGTTGTATGTTTAATTTAAATGAAATTAAAGTACATAGACATGATCGTGAGGTTGAGACGAGCATAATGATATGTGGATTGCATGATATGATTACGTATTCATGGAGATTGGATAGAAAACGCAAATCTGAGAAACCAAGAACACGCGCGTGTTCTTCAGCTTGTTCTTGGCGCCTTTTTTTTTCAAATTCAAATATTTGAATTTTGTGATTTTGTTTAATTGATTCAAAAATTAATTTCTCTCTGAGTTTTAATGATTTTGAGTTGATTATTTTTTTAATAATTCACAAAAATGTTAAAATATTTTATTTTATCAAAAAATACCAAAAATATTATTTATTTCATATAATTGATATTTTTGTAAAGAATTAATATTTTGATTGTTTTTGGCATTTTAAATATTTTTTCTACATTGATTTTGCAACTTTTAATGCTTTCTAATTATTTTGTAGGTCAATACTTAATTTTTGAAGCATTACTCCAAGATCAAAATTTGTTTTCCATGTGTTAAACAATTTTTGATCATTTTAATTGAATTTTTATTCAATTAAATACATTTTGAAAACAACTTAGGGTTTTGGATTAATTCAACCCTCATAAATCATATTCAAAACACTTTGGGCCTCTATTAGAGTGTAAGACCCAATCCTTTTTTTTTGACCAAAACATTTTGGGCCTCACTTATTGTATAAGTCCCGATACTGTCAAAAAACAAACGGCGCGATCGTCGCCTTTTCAAAAATCATCTGGGCCTTCCCTCGTGTAGTAAGACCCATCTCTTTTCTTTAAACCTTTTTGGGCCTCTTGAGAGAGTCTAAGACCCATCCCTTTGTATAGAAAACCTTTTTGGGCCCCATTCACTTGTATAAGTCCCGCTGTATAAAGTCAAACAGTGCGCTCACTGATAAAACCCTGGGCCTCTCCTTGAGCTGTAAGCCCCAAATCTTTCTTTTTCAAAGCACTTTCTCCTTTGATTTTGAATATACTGTTGTTTTTAATCTTTCTTTGTTGAACAACTAACCAAACAGCATGGAAGCACTACAACCGAGTAAGTGGTTATCGCTTTCATTTACTGCTTTCATATTATAAACTGTATTGTGGGGCTGCTCACTGTAAGTCTCATTTCATAAACTCATATCTACTGTGTAATAATAGTATAGATATTTCGAGTTTCCCCGGCAACTACGTCTAGAACTAGGTGACGCCGTTTCATTTATTCGTAGAAATAGACGCCTAGATCCCCAATAGGAGCACCAGATACAGTCTTCTCTTCGGCTGTCCTCCTTAGGAATCGTCAAGAAGCTCTACTCCCCAAGATGAATGTATTCTCCGTGAATGGCATCTTTGAGTTTCTTCCAAATTCTCGAACTTTCCTGACTTGATTTCTTCCTTGTGGATAGCTTGCCTTGAATGTCTCGGAGTTTGGGTACCCACTACGGTCATAATCTTGGACCTTAACTAAGGAACCCTCTTTAAAAGTTAAAAGTCGCTGGATAGTAAACCTCGCACGTTTACCAGTGGTTTTCATCTTTAAAAGAGTTATCTCTCCTAATGGAAAGGAGATGATAGACCACGGGCTTCTTAAAAGCATCGGCTTCCTCTTGGGCATTATTCAAGGACCCTACGGCTTCTTAGAAGTATTCACAGCCTCCTCTTAGGCTTCGTATAATGATCTCTTCCTCCAGGAATGATAGCCTCCTCTTGGGCTTAGTACAAGGACCCGTCGGCTTCCTAAAAGATTTCAGCCTCCTCTTGGGCTTCGTACAAATTGTCCCGACGACCTCCTAGAGGTATAGGAACAGAACCTAGTCATCCTCATAGAACAGTCCTTTCATAGAGTCTACTACTGTTTCTCGAAGCATAGTACAAAAGATAAAACTCTAGACTTGGACAGTCTAACTTCCTTGAGTCTCAAAGACATTCTCAAGCACCTTTCGTTAAATAGGAAGGAAACCCGCAGACTCGGACAGTCTCGATACCCTTTGGATTTCCCGTTTCCTCAAAGAGAAGGAAATATCCCTGATCCTCAAATTAAATCCCTGTGTACAGTGTTACTCATATAAGAACTGATTTTCTCTTTTAAATCAGTATATTGGATCTGTCACTCAACTGAAACAGTTATAATAGCCTCCATCTCGGGCTTCGTACGAGATACCAAAATTCTCCCCAGTGGAGTCAAAACAACCTTTTCGCCTCTCTCTCGGGCTTTGTACGAGATACAAAAACACTCTATTACTGAGTATAAAAGATTCTCCAACTGAGTCAACTCTTTGCTAGTCTCCTCTTAGGCTTTGTATAACGATATGCCCCACTGGGTCAAAAACTTTTAGCCTCTCTCTCGGGCTTTGTACGAGACACAAAATAGCCTCCTATTAGGCTTTGTATAATGATTTTCCTAGCGAAAATTAGCCTCCTCTTAGGCTTTGTATAAGAAAACCACTGGTTGATCCAATCGACCTTTTAGCATCAAAGCTGTGCCTTGTTCACAGTACACAAACATCAACAATTCCCTTCATCTAATCGCTGTAAGCGGCAAGCCTCTGGATCATCTACATCCATGCCAGTGTCCCTCTTTTAGCATGAGAAATTCCTAAGGAAAGATGGCATTGCTCTACACTGAGTTAAAGTCTTCTCCTTCAGGTTAAAACCCTTTCTTCAGAAATTATGGCATTGCTCGGATCCGCGTATCCCAGTTAAAGTAATTCTCTTTCTCCCCTCTTTAGAGATGACAAATTCTCTCTAAAGCCGAGGTCCTTCAGCTTCACGTCTTGGGCTTTGAACAAGACACAATAGACCTTTTAGCTTTACATCTTGGGCTTTGAACAAGATACAAATCACCTTTCGCTTCATGTCTTGGGCTTTGAACAAGACACCAAAAACCAATTTCCTCCCATAGAATAGGAGGAACTACGAACGCTCTGATTTCCCTGTTTCGGTAAACAGGAATACGTAGGCATAAGATCGAAAGAAAAGATCTTAGCGAGCGCAATCAACAAAAAACCCAAATCCTTATTCCCCGCCAGAAACCTTCTGCCCAGATCGAAAGAAAGAAACCTGTATTGGCGAAATATGAATAACCAGTACAAAGGCCCCCCCACATTGATAGCATCCGTAACCTAACAGACCGCTGTTTAAACTCAGTATGCAAGCAGGGTTAATTGGAGACATCTATTTCCCTTCCTTATTCAGCTCACAATAGGATTAAAAATGAATCGACCTGTAGTCAAAGCTCAAACCGCAGAGAGGACCAGTGCTTAAGAACCGCGTCCAAAATCGCTCGCTACAGAAAAGTGGCGCCCACCGTGGGGCCGTTCAAAGTTAAATCTAGGCACGGTCGTCCCCATTTTTCACAGAAAAGTGGCGCCCACCGTGGGGCTTTTACAAAGTTAAATCTAGGCACGGTCGTCCCCATTTTTCACAGAAAAGTGGCGCCCACCGTGGGGCCCGTTCCTTTCTTTTTACTTCTCTTGTGTGAAAAATTACACAAATGGCGACTCTGTTGGGGAGTCTCCTTTTCTGCCTTAGGGCATCATCCCCATTTTCTACGGAAAATAGGAACTCTACCGAAGAGAAAGATTGACCTATGATGGTCCATCTCTTAGGCAGGGAACCACAGATTGGGGCTTCCGCCGGGGAACCCATTTCTGTCAGGAACTTAAGAATCGTAGCTTTATAAGTCTAGGATGATTAGGACAAATATATATATTGCTTTTCCTAATTGCTATACGTGTTTATTTTTCTGCTAATGGGAATGCGTGTGATGCCGCATGTGGTGAGAATGAGTATACACCTAGAAAAGCCAAACCCTTTCGTAGTGCGGAAGCTATCGGAAATAGTTGTTACGCGATACTACCCTCATTTGAGGCTGGTGATCTATTCTCGGTGAATAGCACTTACTCTAAGATTGCACACAACTCGCTGGCGATCCGCTTGTTGTTTTGCTTTCCTGGGAGGAGCTGAGGATAATGAGTACAAGTACAAAAATCACCATAGTATAAACCTTTGGGGATGGGTAGAGCCTTGACTTCATGACAACGACCCTTTGACCCCATGTTTTTTCTATGTTTTTGTGTGCTGCATTCATGCATCCATTTAATAAAACATTAAAACATTCAAAAAACTTTCTCTTCTAGTCTCTCTGTTTTTCAAATTAAACTAAGACTGTGATTGCAAATATCAGAGAAAAAGATTGCATTAATGGATTTCGGTAGAAGGAGAACTCACCAGTATACCTTTAAGGTTCCAAAACTAGGGGATTTGAGAAAGTTAGCGAGGATGATCGTTAACCCAGAGGCTTTCAGAGCCAAGCACGGTGGTTTGCTACCACTGTTAACAGTCCATGTGATTGAGGGAATCATGGACGCGCTCATTCAGTTCTACGATCCGGTTTATCACTGTTTCACATTCCCGGATTACCAGCTATCACCAACGCTGGAGGAGTATTCTCATCTGGTTGATTTACATATCACTGATCGAGCTCCATTTTCTGGACTGGAAGAAATTCCAAAGAATCAGACTATTGCAATAGCAATTCATTTGGACGAGTCTGAGGTCAGGACTCACATGACCACTAAGGGTGGCATCCAAGGTTTGCCAGCCCAGTTCTTGACAAAAAAGGCTCTATACTTCGCTAGTATAGGGAACGGGACTGCTTTTGAAAGCATCTTTGTCTTGCTCACCTACGGGCTATTTTTGTTTCCCAACATCAATAAACTTTGTCGATATCAACGCTATTAAGGTTTTTCTCATTGGAAACCCTGTGCCGACTTTGCTCGCAGATGCGTATCATTTTGTACACTTAGGAAATTTGTACAGCGGAGGGGAGATCACATGCTGTGTACCTTTGCTCTACAAATGGTTTATCTCTCACTTGCCCAAATCTGCTGCTTTTTGGGATTGCAAGAGTGCCCTGCGTTGGTCGCAGAAGATCATGTCTCTCACCAACTCTGATATAGATTGGTGTAATAGGATTTATGAGGGAATCAGAATCATTGATCGTTGTGGAAACTTCCCCAGCGTACCCCTCATAGGAACTAAAGGAGGAATCAACTATCATCCGATATTAGTTCTTCGTCAATTTGGATACCCGATGAGACACATCCCACTGGGTGTTCATCTGGAAGGTCTTTTCTTCAAAGAAGGAGAAAGTGACAGAGCACTAAAGATGGAAATAGTGCAAGCTTGGAAACATGTTCATAAGAAAGGATGAGAGTCTCTGGGAAAACCGGACTGTGTCTCGGTGGAGCCTTATCTCCATTGGGTACAAACTAGAGCTCTCAAGCTAAAGATGCCTTATCCTCGTTACGGAATTCTTCCGCCGAGGGAAATTGTCATGTATTTCATGACGGAAACTGAAAGGCTTCAGGTTACTCTCAACAAGGTTCAAAAGGAAAGAAGGTCTTGGAAGAACAAGTACCGCACCCTCGACGTAGAGTGTATCCAAATACAGCAACTACTAAAAGAGAAAGATGCTCTGATTGAAATTTTGGAGCAGCATGCTGTAGAGAATCAAGATGACCAAAGGAATTTGCTCACTCCTTTCACTTGGCAAAGGAATGACGACCCGACAACGGCCCAAGCGCCCCGGTCAAAGAAGAGGACTCGGGACCCATTAGTTTAGGTTTCTGTTTCTGTACTTTGTAATCTACTGTATTTCCATTTCTGTAATCCTTTGGAATTCAATAAAAAGGGGTTTCCCCACTGTTTGATATTTGCAATCTAATTGTCAAAGTTTATTTTAATTAAACCTAAAAACAATTAATATAATCATTGCATTCATCATTCTCACATCGCGTATTCTCCTTACCTACGAACCTCACGTTTGTGTCTCGATTCTAGAGTCAAACTGTCTCATTCGTATAATACTCGGGCCAATCGTCAGAAAAAGATGGATGATCTTGAGGAAGAAAACAGAGAGTTGAAAGAAGAGATCGACACTCTGAGAGAGGATATGAGAAAGCTTCGTAACGACATGCAAGCCATGGAAGAAGCTCAGCTACAAAGAACTGTGATCTCAGAGATCACCTCAACGCCCATCATAGAAAAGTATGATCCTAGGTATCAGATGCCGAAAGATCGTCCTTGGGGCATGCCTGTTAACTATATCCCGGAAGGATATGTTCCGCCGATCACTGAAGATCGGGGAATTGCAACAGAAGCCGCTGGGCCTGAAGGTTACAAACTTTGGGAAAGCGAAGATGCTAGGGGCATACTCAAGACTCCTGAAGGTTACAAACTTCGGGAGGCGCCAAGACTTACTGTCGTAGTCACGGTACCACCCCCTGTGGTGCACACTGTCCCGAAAGGACAGATTCCACCAACACCTTCTGATAAGAAGGAAACTATGTTCGACAGAATGGAGGAATTCCAGGAACAGTTCCTGGAAATGCAGAAAGAGCTGCAAGCCATTCGCGGTCAGGATCTATTTGGAAAGGACGCCGCAGACCTCTGCTTGGTCCCAAATGTAAAAGTCCCGCATAAGTTCCAAGTGCCCGACTTTGAAAAATACAAGGGTAACTCTTGCCCTCAGAGCCATCTGGTGATGTACGCTCGGCGGATGTCAGCTCAGACAGAGAATCAGGACCTGCTGATTCACTACTTCCAGGATAGTTTAACCGGTGCCGCACTTAAATGGTACATGGGTTTAAACCGTACTACGATCAGTACATTCAGAGATCTTGGTACTGCCTTCGTCCAACAATACAAGTACAATTTGGACATGGCACCCGACAGAGATCAGCTCAGATCAATGTCGCAAAAGGACAAGGAAACCTTTAAGGAGTATGCTCAAAGGTGGCGTGAAATTGCCGCTCAAATTTGTCCACCTCTTGAGGAAAAAGAGATGACAAAGATCTTCTTAAAGACCTTAAGCTCATTTTACTATGACCGAATGGTCGCCAATGCGCCCAGTGATTTCACCGAGATGGTCGGTATGGGTGTACGTCTTGAGGAAGCCGTCCGAGAAGGACGCTTGGTAAAAGACACTGGATCAACGAGCGGCACTAAAAAATAAGGTAGTGCTCTCCCTAAGAAAAAAGAGCAAGATATTGGGAATATCTCTCTCGGAAAGCAAAGGCGACGTTATCAGCCAGTAGCAGCTGTTACTCCTGCTATCGGCCCCGCGCCTGTTCCTATGTATCAACCTTAGGTTGCGCAGAGCCAACCTGACCAACAAAGGACACAACAGCCTCTTCAGCAGGCTCGTCCTCCATATAACAACAACCATACAACACGGCCACCAGGATTTGATCCTATACTCGTATCGTACGCTGAATTATTTCCGTTACTGCTAGCCAAGGGACACATTCAGACTAAGTCTCCCCTTTCAGTTCCGGAAAATCCGCCTTTCTGGTTTAAAGCGGATCAAACATGCCCTTATCATCAAGGAGGTTCAGGGCATAACATTGAGACTTGTCTCAATTTCAAATCCGACGTGCAAAAGCTTGTTAGGAGCGGGCTCTTATCTTTCAAAGATACGAATCCTAATGTTCTTACGAACCCGCTGCCTCAACATGAGAAAGCTGCAGTCAATCTGATTGAGAAAGAGACTAACAATGTCTATCAAATTCACGATGTACTCTTGTTAAAGACCAATCTGGTCAAGATGCATTGTAGACAGAGTGGATATCGCCATGTGCCACCTCATAACTATCACCAGTGTGATATCTGCTCTAAAGATAACCAAGGATGTTCGGTAGTGCAATCAGCTATACAGGAACGGATGGATCTCGGATGGATCCAAGAGCACCGAGTTCGTGGAGTTAACATGGTTTACACGAATTCCAACGTCATTCAAAACCACGACATCCGTGCGATGAATGTCAACTTGGTGGCGATGCACTCAAGGCAAAGCCAGTATCATAATCTGCCGCGGCATAATTACAGTTCCTGTCTGATTTGCTCGGTAAACAAACAGGGATGCTCTTTCATACAAGAGGCCCTCCAGCGTCAGATGGATCTTGGATGGATCCAAGACTACCATGATAGGAACTCCTATCAAATCAACATGGTTCAGATCTTTGACATCCGCGTGATGAATACCAATCTGGTAGAGTAACATGCTGAGCAGGTCTGACTTGGATTCTTAATATCACATGACTATCAAAGCTGTAAAGCGGGTTGCAAAAACGATCGAGGTTGTACCCTTGTCCAGGAGGCACTTCAGCACTTGTTAAATCACTGGTGGATTCCAATTTATATGGACGAAGATACTCAGCAGATTAGTATCAATAACAGGAATCCTACTCGTCGTCAAAGTCAGGATGTCCGATCAATGGAAGGTAACCTAGTGAGGTTACATTGTATTCAAAGTGGGCGTGGCCAGGTGCCACCACACAACTATGACAGTTGTAACGTCTGTTCGGAAAGTAACCAAGGGTGTTACCTTGTGAGAGCAGCTCTTCAGGGTCAGATCGATCATGGAGAAATTCGTCCATATCCAGGTTCATGACCCATCATTTGGTCGCCGAACTACCTTGTCGATCAGGTTGAGGATGTTGTCACGATCTCTGGTCATCACCAGATCAGGGATGTTTTTTCCATCGTCCCTCTACTTGACGAATCTAGAGTTCCCAACTGGGAACGAATCGAGGTTACTTATGACGGTCAGAAAAATCAGAAGGTTCCCATAGTCATCTATCTACCGGGACCATTACCGTATGAGTCAGCTAAGGCGATCCCTTACAAATACGGTGCCACAACAATTGAGAATGGAAAGGAAATTCCATTACCCTCCGTCGTGAATATTGCAGACATCAGTCCTGTAACACGGAGCGGTCGAATCTTCAACCGAGGGGTTGGAGAATCCAACAAAGAAAAGGAACTTCCGGCAGAAATTCCTGATCTGCCAGTCGGTCAATCTAGTAATCCCGACTTTTCAAAAGACAAGGATGAGATGCTAAAGCTCATCCAAAGGAGTGAATATAACATTGTCGATCAACTGTTACAGACTCCTTCAAAGATCTCAGTATTATCACTGTTACTCAGTTCAGAAGCACACAGAGAGGCTCTACAGAAAGTCTTGGAGCAAGCCTTTGTGGAACAGGATGTAACAATCAGACAATTCGATAGCATTGTCTCTAACATCACTTCCTGCAATAATTTGGGATTTAGTGATGAGGAATTACCTGAAGAGGGTCGCCGTCATAACATGGCGCTCAATATCACAGTTAACTGCCAGGGCGATGCTTTAGCCAACGTACTGGTAGACACAGGGTCAGCCCTGAATGTTATGCCGAAGTACACTTTGATGCAATTATCATTCAAGGGCCCTCCGATGAGAGTCAGCGAGGTCGTTGTCAAAGCATTCGACGGATCTAGAAAAACAGTTATCGGCGAAGTTGATCTTCCCATAACTATTGGTCCTCACACTTTCCAAATCACTTTCCAGGTCATGGACATCCGGGCAACATACAGTTGTTTATTAGGAAGACCTTGGATACATCAGGCTGGAGCGGTTACTTCAACCCTCCACCAAAAGCTAAAGTTCGTCAAGAATGATCAACTTGTCATGGTTTGTGGGGAACAAGCCTTGCTTGTAAGCAACTTATCATCATCTACTTGTGTGGAACCCGAGGAGGTTATTGGAACTCAGTTCCAAGCACTATCGGTGAGCAAGAACGATCAATCCGAAGAAGAAACTTCAATTTCTTCATACAAAGATGCTATCAAAGCGGTCGAGAGTACCGATACGACAGGATTGGGACGGCTTGTCATTCCTATTGACAATAAAACAAAGAAGGGTCTTGGTTTTTCTGCAACCTGTACCCAGACAGCCGCTAACAATGAAAGTCTTCATCCCCTTCAAAACTTCTTCCACAGTGGAGGTTTTCTTCACCCAGTGTCTCAGACAGTTCATGCTATCAATGAGGAAGATCCCTCTGACACAGATGAAGAATGGAAGTCCTACCTTAACAAGGACGGCTATATGTCTCAGGAAGAGGTGCCTATGCCTTTTTGCTTTCCTACAGAAAGTCCGAGATTTATACCAAGATCAGATGTCGAAATGATCTACGGAGATTGTGATCCGGAAGGATGTCGTGCTCCGCCAAATTCATTAGAGGAAGACGCTCTGATGAAAGAAAACTTTGATCACAATTACTATGGCCCAATGGACGGTCTGCCAATGTGGCAACCTTACCCAGGAAACTTGGGGCAAGAAAGTCAGCCGAGTAATGAAACTCAGCTGAGCATCATTGAACAGAATACCTGTGTCCCCTCCATGTCATGGGATCAACACTCAGGTCATTCGGAAACTACTCAACATGAAGATGAATTCGCAACGTTTGCAGGACTAGAATTCATCAACTATGCTTTTCCTGAGGTCAACGTCATCGAGAGGGATGACTTCTCCAGTTCCAAAGAAGTTTGGGACACTTTGGGACAACCAAGTGGAAAATACGACTTTATGGTCACGTACACCGCTCCTGAAAGCTCTCGTATCAGGCTCGAAGACATCCAGCCAACTGGATGGGGAGATACAACTGAGAGCACAAATGCTATGCAAAATACAACTGAGGAATTCTCCTACGACAACTTTGCTTGGGAGACAGATTCCAATGATCCTACTCCACCAGAAATCAGCGTTATTTCTGAAGACAAATCAAGGAAGGTGCCAGACTTTGTGATTCACCGAGGAGTTCGCCGCCAATGGGTTGCTGTCGAGGTTCCGAAGGTCGTTCGTCAGTCAAAGTAATTGCCATCTTTAAACTTTTCACCCTGCCCAGGTGAAACGAACATTTTGATAGGGCTCGCTTTTTGTAAATTTCCCTCTTCGCTTTGCCCAAAGCGACAGAGTTTTGTTTTTATAGGGCTGTAGTTTCAAGATTCGACTTGTTCATTAATAAAATAACGTCATTCTGTAATTTCCGCATTAATTGCTGTTTTCTCTTTTTGCTTTTTCAGAAAATGGTAATCCTAAAAAACATTCAATAATAAAAACAAGCAGTAAAATCAAAACACTGCACACACTTGCATTTTCTCTATCTCTTCTAAACGCGAATCATCACGTCATGCAGATTGCTTGTTTTATACCCCGTTGAAACATACGATCCGATGCCTTCTCCCAACTTTGAGTTCCCGGTATTCGAGGCTGAAGAAGAAAATGACAACGAAATTCCAGAAGAGATCTCCCAACTACTCAGACAAGAGGAAAGGTCCATTGAACCTCACAAAGAGCCGTTGGAAATGGTAAACTTGGGTTCAGAAAAAGAGAGAAAAGAAATCAGGATCGGAGCATTGCTCAGTCCAACTGCCAGAGAGGGTTTGATAAAGCTTCTCAAAGAATTCCCCGATGTGTTCGCTTGGTCCTATCAGGATATGCCAGGGTTGGATACCAGCATCGTGGAACATCACTTACCGTTGAGATTGGAATGTCTACCAGTAAAGCAAAGGTTGAGACGCACTCACCCGGACATGGCCATCAAAATCAAAGAGGAGGTACAGAAACAGATCGACGCGGGTTTCCTCGCTACATCTGAATATCCTCAATGGTTAGCCAACATCGTACCCGTTCCCAAAAAGGACGGAAGAGTCAGAATGTGTGTTAATTACAGAGATTTGAACAAGGCAAGTCCAAAGGACGACTTTCCTTTACCACACATTGACATGCTGGTTGACAGCACAGCAAAGTTCAAAGTATTCTCCTTCATGGATGGATTCTCGGGCTATAACTAGATAAAAGTGGCGCCGAGAGACATGGAGAAAACTTCGTTCATTACCCCATGGGGTACCTTTTGTTACAAGGTAATGCCGTTCGGTTTGAAGAATGTCGGGGCAACCTATCAAAGGGCCATGACTACTCTGTTTCATGACATGATACACAAAGAAATCGAGGTATATGTCGATGATTTGATTGCAAAATCAAGAACAGAGGATGAGCACGTTGAACATCTGTCAAAATTGTTCGAACGTCTAAGAAAATTCAAGCTCCGCTTAAATCCTAACAAGTGCACCTTCGGTGTCCGTTCAGGGAAACTACTAGGGTTCATCGTCAGCCAGAAAGGGATTGAGGTTGATCCTGACAAGGTCAAGGCCATTCAAGAAATGCCTTCTCCAAAAACTGAAAAACAAGTCAGAGGATTCCTGGGACGTTTGAACTACATCTCCAGATTTATATTCCTTATGACCGCGACTTGTGCGCCGATTTTCAAGTTATTGAAAAAGAACCAGGATTGCGTTTGGTCAGAAGACTGCCAAACTGCCTTCGACAGTATTAAGGAATATTTGTTGAATCCTCCGATTCTATCACCTCCAGTGGAAGGAAGACCACTAATCATTTACCTCACAGTCCTAGAGGACTCAATGGGATGTGTACTTGGCCAACAAGACGAAACTAAAAGGAAAGAGTCTGCCATTTACTATCTAAGCAAGAAATTCACCGACTGCGAGACTCGGTACACAATGCTTGAGAAAACTTGTTGCACTTTGTCTTGGGCAGCCAAACGTCTTTGCCAGTACATGATTCGTCATACTACTTGGTTGGTCTCCGAAATGGATCCAATCAAGTACGTTTTCGAAAAACCTGCTCTCACGGGAAGGATTTCCCGTTGGCAGATGTTACTATCAGAATATGACATAGAGTACCATGCTCAGAAAGCCGTTAAGGGAAGTATTTTAGCCGATCATTTGGCTCATCAACCGATTGACGATTAAGAATCAGTCGGGTTTGACTTCCCAGACGAAGATGTCATGTATCTAAAGATGAAAGATTGCGATGAACCGCTACCCAGTGAAGGGCCAGAACCAGGTTCCCAGTGGGGACTTATCTTTGACGGAGCAGTTAATCATTATGGAAACGGAATTGGGGCAATCATTGTTACCCCTCAGGGTTCCCACATTCCTTTCACTGCCAGACTTACGTTCAAATGTACGAACAACGAGGCCGAATACGAAGCATGTATTATGGGTCTCGAAGAAGCAATGGATTTAAGGATCAAAAACTTGGACGTATACGGCGACTCATCCCTGGTTATCAATCAGATAAAAGGAGATTAGAACACATACCAATCAGGATTGATTCCTTACAAAGACTATGCAAGAAGGTTGTTACCCTTCTTCAACAGAGTCGACTTTCATCACATCCCTCGTGATGAGAATCACATGGCTGATGCATTAGCCACTCTCTCTTCCATGATTAGTGTAGGTCGATGGAATGACATTCCTAAGATCGACATCATGCGCCTTGAACGGCCCGCTTACATCTTCGCGATTGAAGCAGTCATAGACGACAGACCTTGGTATCACGATATCAAATGCTTCCTTCAGAAACAAGAGTACCCATCTGGGGCACTCAGAAAAGACAGGAAAACCCTCAGAAGATTGGCTGGAAACTTCTTCCTGAGCGGTGACACTCTTTATAAGAGAAATTTTGACATGGTCTTGCTCCGATGTGTCGACAGACCAGAAGCAGACATGCTCATGAAAGAAATTCATGAAGGATCCTTTGGCACTCATGCCAACGGACACACAATGGCGAGAAAAATTCTCAGAGCAGGGTACTATTGGTTGACCATGGAATCCGACTGCTACAAGTACATGAGGAGGTGTCACAAGTGTCAGATATACTCCGACAAAATTCATGTACCGCCATCACATCTCAAAGTTCTTTCTTCCCCGTGGCCTTTTTCCATATGGGGAATCGATATGATTGGTATGATTGAGCCCAAGGCTTCAAACGGACATCGGTTCATCCTGGTAGCCATTGACTATTTCACCAAGTGGGTCGAAGCAGCGTCATTCGCCAATGTAACCCGACAAGTGGTGGTCCGATTTATCAAAAACAATATCATCTGCCATTATGGTGTTCCAAGCGAGATCATTACTGATAATGGATCTAACTTGAACAATAAGATGATGAAAGAGTTGTGTGTTGAGTTCAAGATCGAACACCATAACTCATCTCCCTACCGACCCAAGATGAACGGGGCGGTAGAAGCGGCTAACAAGAACATCAAGAAGATTGTTCAAAAGATGGTTGTAACCTACAAAGATTGGCACGAGATGCTACCCCTTGCTCTTCACGGTTATCGTACATCTGTCCGCACTTCAACAGGGGCTACCCCTTTCTCTCTAGTATATGGAATGGAGGCAGTGCTCCCCATAGAAGTAGAGATCCCATCAATCCGGGTATTGATGGAAGCTAACCTCACCGAAGCTGAATGGTGTCAAAATCGACACTACGAACTCAACCTGATCGAAGAGAAGAGAATCACGGCACTATGCCACGGTCAGTTGTATCAACAGAGAATGAAGAGGGCGTTCGACAAAAAGGTCCGACCTCGTGTCTTCAGGAAAGGAGACCTCGTGCTCAAGAAGATACAATCATTTCTCATTGACTCTCGAGGCAAATGGACCCCAAATTATGATGGCCCCTATGTGGTCACGAAAGCTTTCTCAGGCGGCGCCTTGAGACTTGCAACCATGGACGGAGAGGAATTTGCCTACCCCACGAATGTTGATGTAGTCAAGAAATACTTCGCCTAAAAAAAAAACTAAAAAAAAAAAAAAATGTCTCGGTGGATTGAAAACCCGAAAGGGCGGTCCAGGCAAAAGTTAGAGACATGAAAAAAAAAAGAATCATCCCGATGGATTGGAAATCTCATAGTACAATCCAGGCAAAAGTTAGGGATAATGGCAAGTAACTATGTCCAACAGAGGCAAGTCCCTCAGCAGTAGTTACATCATCTATCGGAGGAAATCTCCAGTCAAAGGTCATCTTCGACAGAAGCTCAGGATGCCCCGAATTCAAAGTTGGTAGAAGGATAGTGGTCGTTATGTTTCAACGTAGCCCTTTTCCCTGTAAATTACCGTTTTCTAACTTTGTATATACTCTTTGGAATCACGCGTTTGGCTGATCTCCATCTTATCAATAAAATTTGAGCCCTTGTGCTTTTGTTTGTAATTCTTGCTTGTTTTAGCTTTACAGAACGACGTTGTTTAAACTTAATCAGCGATTCTTGAAATAAAACAAAAATGAATTTACTTGTTAAAACTTTTTCTGCTTTTAAAATAAAGATGGCAATTTCTTTTGACTGTTGAACATCAGAAGAACATCGATCGCTTCTCCCGAAGTAAGCGAACTTCAAAGTGCAGAATCAAAGTACTCCTTCTAAGCCAGTATGCCTGAATGAAGGGATCAACTGTGTCAGAGACCTTGTTTCGTCTGACATCCTCGGCCGAGTTCTCATCTCCTAAGCCCGATCAACATAGCTCCCAACGGGACTATTTCTCCTAAGCAAGGTGGAATTTCTATTTTGAATCAACGGTACTTCTTCGCCCCGCGATGGCCGAGTATCCAATTGTGTTCATCCATTAGTCTGTATGTCGCGTCTGTTTTGTCAGCATATACATACATACTTCATGCATTTTATTTGCGTTTACATTTCATATTGCATCACTATCACTTGAGTCGGTCTTGTCCCCTAGTGATAAACAGTTTTCTCAATCGAGTTTGTCAGTTCTTTCCTCGTCAGGAAGTGTTGCGTCTGCACAATCTCGCCACCAGTGTATCTTTAGATCAGAGTCGGCACTTGGCCACATTGATAACTTGAACCTCTGAAGAGCCAGAGAAAACTCTCAATAAACATCACTCTTCGCCATTGAAGATGATATCCTTGCTTTCCCGGATTAAGGAAAATCCACAGAGAAAGCCTCGTGATCAGAGATTCGGCAGCATGCCAGTTTTGCTCCGAAAGGACCGCTGATGAAAAGGTCATCGGCCCCACAAAATTGGACCCCATCATATGGCGTTTCTCCGGGAAGATCCCGAGAAAAGTATGATGAAAGATCCCAAATGAAAACAGTCTCTCAAGAGAATCATTTTCCCCAGTAGAAATAAATGGCGTCTCCAACAGAGAAGTTTGTACACCTCTACAACTCAGACGAATGGGTTCCCCAGCAAGTCTGACATCAAAACTTTTTCCACTCAAATGGCATCTCCCCAGGAAAATTCGGCGAGAAGTTTGAGGAAAGCCGCTATGAATAGCGTCCCTTGTCAGTAAAGTTTATTGACAAAAGAAACTAAGACCAGTTCCTTAGTAGGAAACTAGGATCGAGGGGAAGTTTGTTTCCACAACTGAGACCAGTTCCTTGGTAGGAAACCAGGATCGAGGGGAAGTTTATTTCAAAAGAGACTGAGAACAGTTCTTGGTAGGAAACCAGGATCGAGGGGAAGTTTACCTTTTCTAAGCATCATTGCTTAGCTAAAGAAGATGAATGCGTAAGCTACCATTCATGACCACCATCAAAATTTCGGGTATTCCGATATTTAATCCTCTTGCACCCCGAATGCTCGAATCCCTTCGTCATTCACACCTTCGGGTCCAAGAAGATTAAATAGGGGCATCTGTAATACCCCAAATTTTGACCACTTAGATTTCCCATCATTGTGAAAATCATCATCACAATATGGATGAACCATCATGCTTCATTAGTCTCCCCAAAGATGGGTGAGCATCCAATACAATCAAAATTAGGGTTTCAAGCCCTCTCTGAGTGCTTAGACAAAGGATCAATCAAGAAATGACATGATCTTCAACTTTTCAAATCTCTCAAACATCCACAATGGATAAAAAATGACTCCCACTTCAAGGATTAAGCACAAGGCTGCTCCCTTCTAGGTGGATCAAGTCTCACGATCGACAGTGTCACCAAATTAGGGTTTTGGTCGACCAGAGTCTCCAGATGGAAATTTTCATCTGGGCATAAGACAATGATCCAAAACATGACCTAATATGCTTCATGGAACCTCATGAACCCATGCATCAAGTCAATTTTGCCTCAGGGGATGCATTCATCAAAAATCAGGAATTAGGGTTTCTTGACCTAATTCACCCCTAAGTTGACTTTTGGGACAAACCATGAGCCAAGACCTCAAGAGATGATTTGAGGGTCTCTAATACACCATATTGATCCATTTGGAACAATGGATTGATCCAAGAAGCTTGAGCAACAAGTCTCATTTTCATCTGCACCACAATTAGGGTTTTTAGGGAAAAGTCAACTGTAACTTTGACTTTTGACCAAGACATGCTCCCAAACCCTAATACATGATTGAATATACCCTATGACACCCATGGAACATGTCCATCAAGTTTGATTTAGGTCAAGAACATGATTTCCTGAAGAATTGCACAGTTTAGAATTCATCTGATAAAAAGTCAACTGTGCACAAAAGTCAACTTTGACTTTTTGAGATTTTTCACCAAAATGGATTTTTAACCCTAAAATGATGTTAATGTATGATTTGAATCATCATTCATCAATAAAAATCAAGAAAAGTGAGATAATTTGTAAAAGGGGTAACCATAAAACTTAGAAATTTTTCTAAGTTAAAAACAAAGTGGCAAAGGTACCAAGTTTGGAGGATCATAACTCCTAAACCACAAGGCCATTTTTTCTCATCCAAAAATGGATTTGTAGCCCTCATTATCACCTACAAAAACTTCAACTACAAGTCATTCCAATTCATTAAGGATTTTGAGTTATGGAGTGATCAAAGTGGCTGAAAAGTGAAAATGTCACTTTTTCCAACACTTAGTGAAATTTTCACTAAGTCAGATTCTGCCTCACTTTTTGCCAAATGTAGGGGGATTTTTCACTTGGAATCAAAAGAGATCAAAACCAAACTTGTTCAAACAGTTGTTGTATCATGTAAGAGCTTTCCAAAATGGCCAAGAACATTGCCAAATTCAACCTACACCATGAGATACAACATTGCCAAGTTGCCTTGCTGAAATCTGTCAAGGCAAGGCAGAATTTGCATTTTGGCTCGATTTGCCAAAATCAGCCAAATTCAATTGCTCCAATCCACTTGGACACCTCATAGGATTGAATCTAAAGGGGACAATCACTAAGCCAAGCCTTCAAGGTCCAAGGAACAAGGAATAGCATGTTGAACCTAGAGTTGCCAAAATAGGGACAAGACTTCAAATTTGGAATGAGGCATTCAATGGAACCATCAAGGTGGCATGGACTGAGCCATTCTCATCTGAAATCAGTCAAGACTTATCCAAGACCAAGGGGACCATAGCTTTGTGCCCTAACCTCTAGTCAATGGCTAGAGGAGACTTTCATTTCCATTGGCCAACATTGAGGAAACACCTGCTGCAGTTGCCATTCACTGTGGATCCCAAAACAAACTTGCTCTACTATAAATAGAGCTCAATTGTGGTCAGTTTAAGTACACCAAAGCCATCTAACAGATGCTTTCCTCAAAATCTCTTTCTCTTGGCAAAAATGCCTTTCTTAGCAAGGTAGCTATCGGGTTTTGAGTTTGAGAGCAATTCTGCACAAACCAATCACTCACACACCTCACATACATCACATATGAGCTGATCAAACACTCACATAACTTCTGAAACATCAATTTCATGAAATCACCAGCTGGTTGCTCAAATTTTCAAACAAGGTACAGCTGAGGTACCACAAAATGATCCAGTCCATTTCATTTCAATCCAAGTGTTCAAACACAATCCATAGGGTGTGGGGAAGCTGTCCAGATCATCACAACTCATCTGTAACACCTCCAAATCAAAAATCACTTTGAACTTGCTGTCACGACATGAAGGTAAGCACATACTTGGTCATCTCTCAATCTATGCATATTTCCTCGCACAATAATTTGGCCATATGTTCATAATCATGCATGGAATGTTTTCCCTCAATTAATTGCATTGTTTGAATCGTGTATCAAAAATCCTAGCCTTCATGCAGAAATTAGGGTTCTTGAGGTTTCTTCGTGATTTCTTGTTGTATGTTTAATTTAAATGAAATTAAAGTACATAGACATGATCGTGAGGTTGAGACGAGCATAATGATATGTGGATTGCATGATATGATTACGTATTCATGGAGATTGGATAGAAAACGCAAATCTGAGAAACCAAGAACACGCGCGTGTTCTTCAGCTTGTTCTTGGCGCCTTTTTTTTCAAATTCAAATATTTGAATTTTGTGATTTTGTTTAATTGATTCAAAAATTAATTTCTCTCTGAGTTTTAATGATTTTGAGTTGATTCTTTTCTTAATAATTCACAAAAATGTTAAAATATTTTATTTTATCAAAAAATCCCAAAAATATTATTTATTTCATATAATTGATATTTTTGTAAAGAATTAATATTTTGATTGTTTTTGGCATTTTAAATATTTTTTCTACATTGATTTTGCAACTTTTAATGCTTTCTAATTATTTTGTAGGTCAATACTTAATTTTTGAAGCATTAATCCAAGATCACAATTTGTTTTCCATGTGTTAAACAATTTTTGATCATTTTAATTGAATTTTTATTCAATTAAATACATTTTGAAAACAAATTAGGGTTTTGGATTAATTCAACCCTCATAAATCATATTCAAAACACTTTGGGCCTCTATT
This sequence comes from Lathyrus tuberosus, assembly GCA_022829125.1. NCBI lineage: Eukaryota > Viridiplantae > Streptophyta > Magnoliopsida > Fabales > Fabaceae > Lathyrus > Lathyrus tuberosus. The sequence continues at coordinate 1,658,619 of JALAZF010000616.1, read as the reverse complement.
AGAGTGTAAGACCCAATCCTTTTTTTTGGCCAAAACATTTTGGGCCTCACTTATTGTATAAGTCCCGATACCGTCAAAAAACAAACGGCGCGATCGTCGCCTTTTCAAAAATCATCTGGGCCTACCCTCGAGTAGTAAGACCCATCTCTTTTCTTTAAACCTTTTTGGGCCTCTTGAGAGAGTGTAAGACCCATCCCTTTGTATAGAAAACCTTTTTGGGCCCCAGTCACTTGTATAAGTCCCGCTGTACAAAGTCAAACAGTGCGCTCACTAATAAAACCCTGGGCCTCTCCTTGAGCTGTAAGCCCCAAATCTTTCTTTTTCAAAACACTTTCTCCTTTGATTTTGAATATACTGTTGTTTTTAATCTTTCTTTGTTGAACAACTAACCAAACAGCATGGAAGCACTACAACCGAGTAAGTGGTTATCGCTTTCATTTACTGCTTTCATATTATAAACTGTATTGTGGGGCTGCTCACTGTAAGTCTCCTTTCATAAACTCATATCTACTGTGTAATAATAGTATAGATATTTCGAGTTTCCCCGGCAACTACGTCTAGAACTAGGTGACGCCGTTTCATTTATTCGTAGAAATAGACGCCTAGATCCCTAATAGGAGCACCAGATACAGTCTTCTCTTCGGCTGTCCTCCTTAGGAATCGCCAAGAAGCTCTACTCCCCAAGATGAATGTATTCTCCGTGAATGGCATCTTTGAGTTTCTTCCAAATTCTCGAACTTTCCTGACTTGATTTCTTCCTTGTGGATAGCTTGCCTTGAATGTCTCGGAGTTTGGGTACCCACTACGGTCATAATCTTGGACCTTAACTAAGGAACCCTCTTTAAAAGTTAAAAGTCCCTGGATAGTAAACCTCGCACGTTTACCAGTGGTTTTCATCTTTAAAAGAGTTATTTCTCCTAATGGAAAGGAGATGATAGAACCACGGGCTTCTTAAAAGCATCGGCCTCCTCTTGGGCATTATTCAAGGACCCTACGGCTTCTTAGAAGTATTCACAGCCTCCTCTTAGGCTTCGTATAATGATCTCTTCCTCCGGGAATGATAGCCTCCTCTTGGGCTTAGTACAAGGACCCGTCGGCTTCCTAAAAGATTCCAGCCTCCTCTTGGGCTTCGTACAAATTGTCCCGACGACCTCCTAGAGGTATAGGAACAGAACCTAGTCATCCTCATAGAACAGTCCTTTCATAGAGTCTACTACTGTTTCTCGAAGCATAGTACAAAAGATAAAACTCTAGACTTGGACAGTCTAACTTCCTTGAGTCTCAAAGACATTCTCAAGCACCTTTCGTTAAATAGGAAGGAAACCCGCAGACTCGGACAGTCTCGATACCCTTTGGATTTCCCGTTTCCTCAAAGAGAAGGAAATATCCCTGATCCTCAAATTAAATCCCTGTGTACAGTGTTACTCAAATAAGAACTGATTTTCTCTTTTAAATCAGTATATTGGATCTGTCACTCAACTGAAACAGTTACAATAGCCTCCATCTCGGGCTTCGTACGAGATACCAAAATTCTCCCCAGTGGAGTCAAAACAACCTTTTCGCCTCTCTCTCGGGCTTTGTACGAGATACAAAAACACTCTATTACTGAGTATAAAAGATTCTCCAATTGAGTCAACTCTTTGCTAGCCTCCTCTTAGGCTTTGTATAACGATATGCCCCACTGGGTCAAAAACTTTTAGCCTCTCTCTCGGGCTTTGTACGAGACACAAAATAGCCTCCTCTTAGGCTTTGTATAATGATTTTCCTAGCGGAAATTAGCCTCCTCTTAGGCTTTGTATAAGAAAACCACTGGTTGATCCAATCGACCTTTTAGCATCAAAGTTGTGCCCTGTTCACAGTACACAAACATCAACAATTCCCTTCATCTAATCGCTGTAAGCGGCAAGCCTCTGGATTATCTACATCCATGCCACTGTCCCTCTTTTAGCATGAGAAATTCCTAAGGAAAGATGGCATTGCTCTACACTGAGTTAAAGTCTTCTCCTTCAGGTTAAAACCCTTTCTTCGGAAATTATGGCATTGCTCGGATCCGCGTATCCCAGTTAAAGTAATTCTCCTTCTCCCCTCTTTAGAGATGACAAATTCTCTCTAAAGCCGAGGTCCTTCAACTTCACGTCTTGGGCTTTGAACAAGACACAAATAGACCTTTTAGCTTCACATCTTGGGCTTTGAACAAGATACAAATCACCTTTCTCTTCATGTCTTGGGCTTTGAACTAGACACCAAAAACCAATTTCCTCCCATAGAATAGGAGGAACTACGAACGCTCTGATTTCCCTGTTTCGGTAAACAGGAATACGTAGGCATAAGATCGAAAGAAAAGATCTTAGCGAGCGCAATCAACAAAAAACCCAAATCCTTATTCCCCGCCAGAAACCTTCTGCCCAGATCGAAAGAAAGAAACCTGTATTGGCGAAATACGAATAACCAGTACAAAGGCCCCCCACATTGATAGCATCCGTAACCTAACAGACCGCTGTTTAAACTCAGTATGCAAGCAGGGTTAATTGGAGACATCTATTTCCCTTCCTTATTCAGCTCACAATAGGATAAAAAATGAATCGACCTGTAGTCAAAGCTCAAACCGCAGAGAGCGACCAGCGCTTAAGAACCGCGTCCAAAATCGCTCGCTACAACGCTATACAAACAAGAAGATGAAGAAGAATATCAAGCATCAATGGCGATCTCTCGACGAATGATGCTTCCAATCTTCCAAAATGAGATGCTACAGTGTTTACAATGTATTTTGCTCTGAAAATTATCAAGGATCCCAAGAAAAATACAGAAAAGTCTATTTATAAGGGGGCTGAAAAACGCAGAGCGCACTAAGCGCGCGACACCGAGCTAAGTGCGCTGCACTTTATGTTAAACCGCCTTTAGAGCGCGCTTAGCGGGCTAATGACCGCGCTAAGCGGGCTACTCTCTGTAACTAACTCCATCCCCGCGCTAGGAGTGCGCTTAGCACGCTTCAAGCATGCTCCAAAAATCATTTTCTTCAAAAACTGCTTCTAGGGAGCCTTCCTTGCTCCAAGCTTCACACTTCCTTGTAAAAATCTACAATTAAAAACACAAAAGTTAAATAAATAAGTCTACTAATGCAATTAACTATACTACGGTTATTAACCGGAAACAATGGGAAAAAGCATCGATTATCAAATAAAGATCACAAAAAGATGCTAAAAACTAAACTAAATGTTAACACATTTTAGCACCTAACACTTAGCCGTGTCAGTTTCTTGGCTCATGGTGCGAGCCATTTCTTGTAAAGTTATATTCTTTCTTTCTACAACTCCATTTTGTTGTGGAGTTCTAGGACAAGAAAAATCATGGGATATCCCGTGTGAATCAAAAAGGTTTTCAAAGTCTTTGTTTTCAAATTTTCCACCATGATCACTTCTGACTTTGATGATTTTGCAATTTTTCTCATTTTATACTTGAGTGTAGAAGGAAGCAAACACAGAATGTGACTCATCCTTGTGTTTTAAGAATTTCACCCATGTCCAACGACTGTAATCATCAACGATGACTAGTCCGTATTTCTTACCAATGATCGAAGCAGTTTTCACTGGTCCAAAAAGATCAATGTGAAGAAGTTCTAACGGTCTGGAGGTGGAAACAATATTCTTTGATTTAAAGGAGGTTGTTGAAAACTTGCTTTTCTAACATGCTTCACAAAGAGCATCTGAAGAGTACTTCAGATTAGGCAAGCCTCTGACAAGACCTAGCTTGTTCAGTTGAGAAATTCTTCTCAAACTAACATGACCAAGATGCCAGACCCATTGCTCTTTATTTACAGAAAGAAGACATTTTACATTTTGATGTTTTAAATCTAATAACTTAATTTTGTAATTATTGTTCTTCCTCTTTCCGTTAAACAGGACAGATCCATCCTTTTGACTTACAGCTTTACAGGATGTTTGATTAAAAATGACGTCATAAACATTGTCACTAAGTTGACTAATTGACAATATATTATGCATTAGACCTTCAACTAATAGAACATTTTTAATAGAGATGAGCTTACCATTTCCAATAGTTCCGGAGCCAATGATTCTTCCTTTCTGATTTCCTCCGAAACCGACGACACCTCCGGGTTTAGGTTTCAGATCTTGGAACATATGCCTTTCTCCCGTCATGTGTCGCGAGCATCCACTGTCCAGGTACCATGATTGGTGTTTCAATGGTGCCATTAAGGATGTCTGTAACATAAACTATCTTATTCTTAGGTACCCATTTTGTGGGTCCTTTCTCATTAGTTTTTTCAGAGGTTCTGACACCTTTGGACTTCCTTCTATTAGGATAATAGTGTGGAACTTGTGCATAGTGTTTAAGTTTATAAGCTTTCTTCAGTGTCTGTGTTTGTGTAGTGATAGATTTTGAACCTTTTTGTTCAAAAATTTTCAAGATAGTGTCGGAGGGCACAAAATGTTTAGATAGAGGTATTATCTTGATACTCTTGGTCTCATCATATGGTTGTGATGGCCCTGAATATCCCAGACCTCTGTTACCATTCCTGCTGACTCCATAGATCATTGAAGCCATTTTGCTTCTGTCAATGCTTTTAGCGAGAAAGCGTTGAAAATCTCTATCATACTTGACTACTTCATTAGTATTGGTCTTGTTAGAGGTGATTTCTTCTTCTAACCTAGAGATTTTAGTTTTTAAGGTAGTATTTGAATTTTCAAGAGAAGGTAGTTTTTCATTTAATTCAAGGATGGTTTGTTTGCTTTTAGTAAGATCTTCTGAAGGAACCACAAGAGTCTTTTTCAGAGTTTTGTGTTTTCTTCGAAGAGTTTGATATCTTTCCATAAGTTCATATAATCCTATTTCAAGTTCAGAGCGAGATAGGGAAGAAAGTACCTTTCTTTCGTCGTTGGAGTCTGAAGGTTCTCCTTTTGATAGAACGTCGTTGGTTTTAGCCATGAATGCTACATTAGCACGTTCTTCATCAGAATCATCTTCGAATTCTGAATCATCCCAAGTTGCCATAAGACCCTTTTTAGCTTTCTTAGGTCTTTCATCTTTCTTAACCTTTGGACAATCATTTTTGATATGTCCAGGTTCTTTGCACTCAAAACACGCGACATCTCTTCCATAAGTTCTCCTTTGACCGTATGTAGGTTTAGATCTTCTTCTTGGTCCTTTGAACTTATTTCTTCTGTACTTCCATAGTTGACTAATTTTTCTTGATATGAGAGATATGTCATCTTCGTCCGATTCTTCTTCAGGTTCTTCCATTTCCTCCTCTGCTTGATACGCCTTTTTCTTTTCAGATTTAGCTTTCAGAGCAATGGATTTGTTTTTCTTTTGGGGTTCATCTTCTTGGAGCTCTATTTCATGACTTCTTAAAGAACTGATTAGTTCCTCAAGACTTATGCTATTTAGATCCTTTGTTAGTTTCAAGGCAGTTACCATTGGTCTCCATTTGGTAGGTAGACTTCTGATAATTTTCTTGACATGATCAGCAGTAGAATAGCCTTTGTTCAGAACTCTGAGTCCTGCAATGAGCATCTGAAATCTTGAGAACATGGTTTCCACAGATTCATCATCTTCCATCTTGAAGACCTCATATTTTTGAACTAGTGCAAGAGCCTTCGTCTCCTTGACTTGAGCATTGCCTTTGTGAGTCATACAAAGAGAGTCAAAGATGGACTTTGCAGTTTCTTTTTTGGTAATTTTCTCATATTCTGTGTAGGAAATTGCATTTAACAGAATCGTTCTTGCTCTGTGATGGTTTTTGTAAGTTTTCTTCTGTGCATCTGTAAATGCACTTCTATCAATCTTTTTACCTGCAGAATCTACAGGGTGACTGTACCCATCAACTACTAGATCCCATAGATCTAAGTCAAACGCCAAAAAGTAACTTTCAATTCTATCTTTCCAATAGTCAAATTTTTCTCCATCAAAGATAGGAGGTTTTGCACTATAAGAAACTTTTTCATTTACAATAACACTTAACTCAGTATTTGGTATAGACATTGTTTTTCACACTTGGATCGGTACTGAACACTGTTAAGTGCTTGATAAAAATTCAATCTTTTTATCACCTCAGAACCGGAGCTCTGATGCCAATTGAAGGAGTGAAAAACACAAGAAAGGGGGGTTTGAATTGGTTTTTCAAAAATAAACTTGTTTCTTAAAAATAAATTCTTTTTAGAAACCCCCCGTTTTAATGGTAGTGACCTATGTTAAAAATCAAGTGATGAGCACGTTATGTTTATACTAGTTCACTTGAGAAACCCTCAAGTTAGTTTAGTCCACCCGCCAAGGTGATTTTGCCTCTCTCAACGAGGTCTTAATCCACTATTCATTCAAATCAGTACAATGCACGAGCCCAATTGCTGGTGACGAACACAACCTCTAAAACTCACAAGTTTTAGACTTCTCAAGTAATACAACCTCACAGGTCTTACTCAAGGAACAACCTCTAAGACACACGACTTAGACTTCTCAAGAAATACCACCACAAGGTCTTTCTCAAGGAACACAAACCTAAGTTTGAACAAATTACGTTTATAGAAATGTGCTTCTATACAAGCTGAAAATGTAAACACATTTTTGACCAGAATGACTTAAGAAAGATTTCAGATAGAGAGAGTATGCGGTAGCGTTCGTGTGTGTCTTTCTTCAAGTCTTCTGCTTCCTTTTATAGTCGTGTGAAAAGAGCCGTTGAAGTGTAATCATTGTATCTAAGTAGGCTGGTGATGTTGAGTATAATCAAATGTAAGTATTTGTTTTTATCGTATCCACAGGTATTGGAGCGATATCAAAACCGTTCAATATTCTCTATGATTCTAAGTAAAAGTTTCAAGATGTTTGGTTTGTAAATTGCGAAAAGTAAATGCGTATGATAAAAGAAGATAGTTTTCAGAGGAATAGACTTGTTGGGAATTTGGTGTTCATCCACCGATTCAATATGTATATCACAAATCAGTTATACACAATTTAGGCATGTTTCAATATTATCACGCATCGCTTACAAACAAAGTTCATGTCTAAACTTTGATGAGAGTTCTACCTTATGATTTAATCGACGATTTCTCAGCCTATTAAACAATACGGTAGCATTAAGATTCGATACTTTTTGTGAATATTAAACCTAAATCTATGTCTAGCATTTAGGGTTTAATAGATGTTATCTTAGATCGAGATTAGAGACGTATTTGTCAATATCAATTCAATCCATGAAATAAACTATGAAACAAAGATAACATCAATAACGATCCATACATAAATTGCGTATAACGCCATGATTAAAGATAATACATACTGATTCAGTGAACTACGACCAATCCCAACAAGAAAGGGATTTAGCTACTCATGGTAGCTTGATACACAATGGAAGAATGCAGTTGAACCAACATCAATGACGATTTCCCGACCCTTGATGTGTATCCAGCTCATTCTCCTTACAAACTCTCTATTCCTTCTCTCCTAATCTATTACAAAGTATTCTCAATGATAAATTACCAGATATATCTTTTGCATTGCCTCTGATCTCCTTTTATAGAGTTTTTGGGCGCCTAAGTTTGCTATGTGAACTTCCTTTCTTCTCCATTAAGATTTGAACTTTCAAACGGCCTTTCTGGGACCGCCATACTTCACTATGCGAAGTAAAGTTCGCATCGCGAAGGAAAGTTCGCACCGCGAACTCTGTCGCTTCCTGTCGCTTCAAGCGAAGTCTGAGTAATTTGGTTTTGTTTTGCTCTGCTGGTTTTCGCTTCCTTCCTCTGCCTGTCGCTTCCTGTCGCCTCCTGTCGCATCGCGAACTTTCGCTACGCGAAGGAAAGTTCGCATCGCGAAAGTTTCAGGGCAGAAATTCTTCTTGCTTGTAACTGATGTTTTCCTTTGTCATTTCCTGCAAAACCAAACCCATTCAAGAGTAATATCCTTTTGTATCTTTTGTTGGTCCAATTCATATAAAAATATAAAGGATCAATGCAATTCGTATGAGTTTCGACAAAAGAAATATTGTCCTTTTGATTTGTTATCAAATTCTCCCCAACTTAGTTTCTTTGTTGTCCTCAATCAAGAGCATGATCTTTTCATGAACTGTCTTAGTATTTTCAAGCAAGTATTTAGAATAGCTCTTTTGAAAAATGAATGGTTCAAGTGATTACTTGTTAAGCAAGAAACATGTTCAACTGTTTATAGAATCAGAGCATGATTATGGAATTAAGTTTTCCGCCTATAAAATCACAACATGCTCAAAAATAAAATGACACAACTTCACTTGAATCCTTTCTAACACTCTTCTTCATAAAAGGAATGAAGACTTTTGAAGTTTGTTTTAATTATGTGGTATGATGACTCTCACTTGATCACTTGGTCAACATCCGGGCTGCTTCATGTTTTCATCCAAAACAATTCAGAAATTCGAGCAATTGAAGGCATAAATCACATAGGGCGTGTGAAGGTTGTAATGTGGCCAGGTTTCCTAAAGATATGGTTTTTCTCCTAAAGCTAATTATCTAAAATCTGTCCACTTTTGTAACTTGCTTTACTTGCTTCACTCCTTACAACATCACCATGATTTTGCCTTTTCTTTTGCTTCTTCAATCTTTTCCTTTTTTCATGATACCAAATTTTTCTGCTTTTGTATTTCTTTTCTTTTTTTTCTTTCTTTTTTTTCTTTTCCTTTTGGTATCATCACCCATTCTCTCCCCAACTTATTTCTTTTTATGAGTGAAGCATCTTGATGATTCAAACCATTATAGTTCAGGTTGTGCAAAAAGAAATTAGGATGGATCATGACTTCACTAAGTAGTTTTCTTAGTGGTTTTTGCATTTTCAGAATTTGATCTATCCTTTGATTTTTCTGGTTCAAAGAGGGTGCACAAATGCTCACTCACTTACAGGTTTTGATGAAAATGTTTTTGGCTATGGTGGTTTTTCTCAAAATCAAACAATTGCCTTGATCCTCTTTATACCTTTACAAAGCTCAAATGGAATTTTCAGATTAAACATGAATCAACCGAGTTAAACACAAGGATTTCGCAGTTTTTGTACACAATGGAAGTTCACCTCACTTTTGTGGTTTTTGCTAAAAGATTCAAGCAAGTGTGTGCACAATGTGAATGAGACATGTTATGACTTTTGTAAGAGAAAACAAAACTCAAAAATCATGCTACGATTCTACTAAGCAAGTGAACATGTACCTTGCTTGATGTTCATCTGATTCTTATCATTACCACTCACTCTCCTTCTCTGCTATTTGCTCACGATACTTGACTTGGTCTTTGTTCAAAATATTTGGAAGAAGCCTTTCCATGCTCATGATGAGGATCACAGGAGCAAAGCAACATATTTTCAAAATGAGATTGCAGCATACCAACACCAAGTGTAAAAAGGAGAACCAAGTGAATTACAGGATGCACTATCGTCAAAAAGTTTTAATTGCTGGCATTTCAAAAGAAAAATACTGACATTGGAAATGAAATTGAAAGAACTGAAAGCTAGAAAATGAAATGGCTTACGACGTTGGGTTGCCTCCCAACCAGCACTTGTTTAACGTCATTAGCTCGACGCCTGCTTCAAGTGATGTCAAGGTGGTTTGTAGGAATTTGTCAAAGCATCTATGCCACTATCCTTTGGCCTTTCTTTGTCATTCTTCAATTCCCAACCTATTTCATCAGGAGCTTCAATCTTGCAATAATCACCCTCTTTGTGTTGAAACAATTTGAAGTTGACTTCTTCATCTTTGTACCTTACCTTCATCTTGCCTTCATCGACGTCAATCATCATTCGGCCTATTTTTATGAAGGGACGTCCCAAAATCAAAGGAGTGTCATTATCATCTTTAATGTTGATCACCACAAAATCTGTTAGAAATAGGAATCTCTCAAGTTTGACTATTACATTCTTTATCATGCCAACTGGTTTTGTGATTGATTTGTCAGCAAGTTGTAACAACATTGTTGTAGGCTCTATTTCAGGGTTACCAATCTTTTTAAGAATGGAAAACGGAATAAGGTTGGTGCTTGAACCAAGATCAATCAAAGCTTTATCAAAATTCATTTTTTCAATGGTAACAGGTATTGTAATGCTTCCAGGACCAGCATTGTTTTCTTCCTCCTTTTTCTCAATATTCTCTTTGGTATTCTCTTCAAATTTTGTTTCATCTACTCTCCCAATCTTTGTTGTGACTGAATTGCACGTTTCTTTTGGATTGGGTTGAGTGGCGGCAGAGAATGGTCCTTGTTGTTGCTTATTCAACTGCTTTGCAATTTGCCATACTTGTGTTTCAAGATTTCTGATTGAGGCATATGTACTTTTCTGGTTTGCCATGGACATCTGCATAAATTGATTCAAGGTCTCTTCTATCTTTGTAATCTTATCTGACTGAGTATAACTTTGGTATTGGTTCTGCCTGTTTTGGCCATAGCTTGCATTGTTGTTGTATGAGTAACCTTGATTGTTCCGGTATGGGAATTGTCTTGGCTGCTGGTTTCACACATAATTGACCTCTTCATTAATCGGAGGACAAAACCCGGTTGGGTGATCTCCTGCACAAAGTTCGTACATGGCTACTTGTTGTGGTTTAGGCGCTTCGTGCACTTGTTTGAGTTGTTGTGGAAGAGTGGATAATTGCTTGGTGAGTTCTTCCACAGTTTGGGTGAGAAGCTTATTTTGTGCCAAGATTGCAGTGTTTGTATCCAACTTAAGAATTCCAGGTTTCTTTTGTGCGGTTCCTCGATTATATTGAACTTGATGATCGGTGAGATCCATTCGGTTGATAATTGCAACTGCTTCTTCTGTACTCTTTGCGAATAAAGAACCACCAGCTGTTGCGTCAAGTAGGAGCTTTGGTTGGGGCTGCAATCCATTGCGAAAGATGTGGACTTGTGTTAGGCTGTCAAAACCATGATTTGGACATTTCCGTAGCATGGATTTGTAACGTTCCCAAGCTTCACATAGAGTTTCATTTGCAGATTGAGCAAAAGCGGCAATGGATGTTTTCGCATCCATGAACCGGTTGTGTGGAAAGAATCTGTTCAGAAAGTTTTCTTCCAAAACATTCTAGTTTGTCATAGTTTCAGTAGGTTGGTCAAGATACCAATCCTTCGCTTTTCCGATCAAGGAATGCGGGAATAACCTCATAAATACTGCTTCTTCTTCAGTCTCGGGTGCACCTAACGTACCAGCCAGCTCATAGAACTTGGTGGGCTGGGAATATGGATCTTCATGATCCAAACCTGCAAAAGGGTTAGCATAAATAATCTGCAGCAGACCCGTTTTCATTTCAGCTTGTCGGTTAATTGGAGTATTGGTGAGACGAGCTAATCGTCTTGGACTGCTCCGACAAGGTCCACCGTTGACAACTTCAGACATTGTTTCTTTTGTTGAGGAAGTTGATGTGGAAACTCCTTTGTGATTTTTCCTTTTGGATAGTTGTTTCTGTTTCTTCTTTTGTCTTTTGTTCTTTCGGATGGTTCTTTCGATCTCGAGATCAAAAAGAAGTTGTTCTTCCGAAGTCTTGCCTCGAAGCATAAACAGAAGTTTCACCACCAATCCAACAATTGAACATACGTTGCGAAAAACAAATATATACAATATATAACAACTTAGAAGTATAGAAACTATTGCGATGTTTTAATATCTTAAACGCCAATCCCCGGCAACGGCACCAATTTGATATTGAGTACAATCAAATGTAAGTATTTGTTTTTATCGTATCCACAGGGATTGGAGCGATATCAAAATCGTTCAATATTCTCTATGATTCTAAGTAAAAGTTTCAAGATGTTTGGTTTGTAAATTGCGAAAAGTAAATGCGTATGATAAAAGAAGATAGTTTTCAGAGGAATAGACTTGTTGGGAATTTGGTGTTCATCCATCGATTCAATATGTATATCACAAATCAGTTATACACAATTTAGGCATGTTTCAATATTATCACGTATCGCTTACAAACAAAGTTCATGTCTAAACTTTAATGAGAGTTCTACCTTATGGTTTAATCGACGATTTCTCAGCCTATTAAACAATACGGTAACATTAAGATTCAATACTTTTTGTGAATATTAAACCTAAATCTATGTCTAGCATTTAGGGTTTAATAGATGTTATCTTAGATCGAGATTAGAATCGTATTTGTCAATATCAATTCAATCCATGAAATAAACTATGAAACAAAGATAACATCAATAACGATCCATACATAAATTGCGTATAACGCCATAATTAAAGATAATACATACTGATTCGGTGAGCTACGACCAATCCCAACAAGAGAGGGATTTAGCTACTAATGGTAGCTTGATACACAATGGAAGAATGGAGTTGAACCAACATCAATGATGATTTCCCGACCCTTGATGTGTATCCAGCTCCTTCTCCTTACAAACTCTCTATTCCTCCTCTCCTAATCTATTACAAAGTATTCTCAATGATAAATTACCAGATATATCTTTTGCATTGCCTCTGATCTCCTTTTATAGAGTTTTTGGCCGCCTAAGTTTGCTATGCGAAGTTCTGGTCGCTACGCGAACTTCCTTTCTTCTCCATTAAGATTTGAACTTTCAAACCACCTTTCTGGGACCGCTATACTTTGCTAAGCGAAGTAAAGTTCGCATCACGAACTTTCGCTACGCGAAGGAAAGTTCGCATCGTGAACTCTGTCGCTTCCTGTCGCTTCAAGCGAAGTCTGAGTAATTTGGTTATGTTTTACTCTGCTGGTTTTTGCTTCCTTCCACTGCCTATTGCTTCCCGTCGCATCGCGAACTTTCGCTACGCGAAGGAAAGTTCGCATCGCGAAAGTTTCAGGGCAGAAATTCTTCTTGCTTGTAACTGATGTTTTCCTTTTTCATTTCCTACAAAACCAAACCCATTCAATAGTAATATCCTTTTGTATCTTTTGTTGGTCCAATTCATATAAAAATATAAAGGATCAATGCAATTCGTATGAGTTTTGACAAATGAAATATTGTCCTTTTGATTTGTTATCAGCTGGCGGCTAAAAGCGTGAGGACAGATAAAACCTTTTGCGTGTTGCGCTTTCTGTCTTTGATTATACCGTTGCATTGTTACCAAGATATCTTCGCTAAAATTGAGGTACAACTGTACTATGTAGCTTTGTTTTCTTGGCTTCTCAACTTCAGAGGCTTTTCATGAGCATGAGTAAGAAGGGAAAACTTAGCTAGGTTCTTGAGTTTCTCAAGTCTTCGGATCTTCAGAGTAGCGTCTTCAGAGTCTTCGGCACTTGGTCTTCAGAACCTTGTTTGCTTGGTGTGTTGTCCTCATATCTTCAGAGGCTTCTGATAGTATCTGATTGAAGCACGAGTAGAGACTTGATTAGGCCTTCAAAGCCTTGATCAGAGAGCGTAAGTCTTCTACATCTAGACTTCGTTCTATCAGAACCTATGTCTTCAGATCTTCAGAACTCGTTCTCCTTTTCTTTTGTATCAGCATCTGAACTTTGTATTCTCTCGTATTGAGTTCTGCTTCTTAGGCGAAGTATTTTCCTTTAAGTATTGAGTTCGCGCCATTTTACGGAAGCATAATCTGTTTGTTAAGTTCTCACAAATAACAACCATTAGCTGTACAAAATTGTTCATACATAAATACACTTTGATATCATCAAAACTTAGAGATAAAGTTGCAGAACCAAATCTTGTTCTCACAAAAACACCTCAAACTGAGACCACATTAAATGGGTTGATGGAAAGTTACTGATTGAAGGTAACACCAATGGTAACTATAAAAGCATGAATAAAACTAAAGACGAATAAGCTTCTCCGGAGAGATTGCCACTTGTTGTCCGGGTATGAATTCCAAAGAGATGTTAATATCACAACACTGTTGGAGAAAGGATTTTGTCTTCAACGAGGATCTGTAAAAGATTTTTCTGCGAGACATAGTGCAAAATTAATGCACGTTTAAACTAGGTTCAGCAACCTAAACAGACCCAAGAGAACACTTGCCAGGGGCCAAAATTCGATCTAGGGACAAGACTCCAACCATTGAGGAATGAACTCAAATAGGGACCTATCTTATCCAAATGTGGAAAAGATAACTGAACCAACCATCATCCACGAGGATTGAACTCTGTGGGGAATATAGAAAGGATGGGCACTTTATGCCTAAAGGTGACGACCCTATTTGAGAGAATAGACAAACCCAGTCACTAGGGGGAATAAACGCCCAAAGTGAACCAAAACCGGTAAACACCAGGAAGGTAGCAGAAATGCTAAAATGCTATGCATATGTAGGAATGCACGCATGCCATGTTTATGCTTATGCTTATGCTGACAAAACAGACAAGGGGAAGCGAGACTAAAGATGAAATAAACATCTCCACAAGGATACCCAGCCAACTCCAATAGATTTTGGACCATCACTAGGGATGAATATGAAGGATCGGCAACACTATTTTAGGTTGCGAACTTCTCTGAGGGAAAAAAGTAATCCACTCGGGGTAGTATCATGACTTCACTAGGATTTCCATCATGAGCTTGATTTATTTACTGGAGGAAAATCCATGGAGAATTGCCAAGCTCAGCTGAAGTAACAGCTTACTGGGGAGCTAGCAAAAGATGTCACACAAGCTGAGTAGTTCTGCATAACTTCTCTTCCCCAGAGTACATGGTTTGTCAGAAGAAAAGCACCAAGAGGATTTTACAGGAGAATTGGCATACAACATGCTTCAATATCTTCAAACTCTAGGAGAGATTCATGAATCTCAGCATAACTGCCCCAGATTAACTGCATTTACACAACAAGGTCCTTGAACTTATTCTTCAGAGTGGTTGATCTGTGAAGGAGATGTCCCAGCCTAATTGACCTTTGAGAGATTTGTCGAATATCGACCTGACTGCTTCTGATTAACTGGCCTGTGAGGATAAGTCATCAAAAGGATTTTACAGAAGAATTGGCATACCATATGCTCCAATGTCTTTAAACTCTTGAAGAGATTCATGGATCCTGACATAACTACCCCAGTTCAACCGTATTTTGCAATACAAAGTCCTTAGACTGCGGTAGTGACAACAAGGGAGCAAACTTGCCCCTGTTGATGGGTCATTGGAGTCCCTGCCTTGAAACACTTGTCAGGTGATGACCTCAAGAAGGCTTGCCCCAATATTCTGAACTTTGGAAGGTTTTGCCCCTGATTTAATAGCTCTTGGAATGGTTGATTAGCAAATCCTCAAATCGGTTACCCCAGACTGAGCTTCCTTTACCAAGTCAAATTCCCTAACCGGCTGCATTTGTCGGGATTTCTTTGATGTTGAATTGTCATGCAAACAGGGTTGTTCATTAAAAATTGGCAATCTTAATGCAACATTCATGCAAGCTTTTGAAATCAAAGTTTATTGATGAAACACACACAGTGGAATGATTAAATAATCAAACACAACGCGGATCTAGCCATTTACAGAATGACAGATGAAGTGATCAACACATTCAATTAGCAAAGATCATTAGGAGTCAGGTTAATCAACCTTGTTGTAGTATGCTCTCAAAACAACCTTACCTCAATTAGGTCTTCTAAGGGTTGTAACGTGGTCTGGTTCACAGTTCATGAAACAAAGGATAAAGGCTCAAAGTTTATTTGTCCCTACCCAAACTTCGTGATGAACTTCAATTCTATGCTCAGTTAACGTAGGCTATACATTCAGGTTCCTATATGCTAGGAATTGAATTGATGATAGTTGACGAAGATTCAGACACCTAGGGCAGCCACTACTCCCTTACAACATTTGGTTATCTTTTCATTCTTTTTTTTTGCTAATGAGGACTTTCAGAGTTAAAGCTTTAAGTTCATCCTCTTTTTGGTTATCATTCAAACCTTTTTATATAAGGCAATGGTCATGAGCTTCCCATCTTTCTTAGCTTTTTCCTTGAAAGGGACTCGGCTCATTCTTCGAGTAAGGATTTCTTAACGATTCTTCCTTATTTGTCACTTTGGGAACAACTTGTACAACATTTGTTCATTTGATTTGAGAGAGCTGACTGGTGTCTTGCATGACGCTCTTGAATTAGAATGCATAACCAAGTTAAACCGAGAACTACCCTGCCCCAAGGTTTAGATTTACGGGTTTTTGTGTAAAGAAAGAAAACTCATACTTCTAAGCTCGAAGGGGTTAACAAGGGATTATCTTCCTTATTTCTCCTGTGTTTGGGAATTGAAACGATGCCTTACATCATTAACAAGGTTTAATTGGCAACATACCACAGCAGTTATGGATATGATGTTTTCATCATCCTCCCCAATCTTTGCTTAAACAAACAACTTGATGGAAACAAGATAAATATTTTTTGCTTTTTATGAAAATAACAGTAAAGGAGTGAAACGAATGGATTGACCCAAAAAATGCATGAACATTTCATTAATCTTGCCAATTCGAAAAACAATGACTTATAGGCAAAAACAAGTTCAACATGCAAAGAAAATACAACTGAAAAAAACAAAATACAGCCGACTTTGGCGAATTGACTTCAGTAGCTTTCAGTTTCCGGGTCCAGACAGGGGAGCACCTTCATCCTTGATCACTCGCTCCTTGTGATACATAACCTTAAGAGGCCTCACAAGTCCTTTGCCTTTTTCTTCGAGAGTAGGGAAATTGGCATTTGACCCACCTTCTTGAGGTTTCAGCAGCTTTAGAAAACTTAGCAGCCGCTCTTCGAAGTCCTTGCATTCTTCGACTAGATGCCCCGTTGTACCAGTATGGAATTTGCATTCAACCTCTGGGTGATCGTCTTCGAGGATCAGATCCTTGTCATGGATCAGCTTTTGCACAGTGGCTTCTAAGGCCAAGTAACCATCCAATTCATGCCCTTTAGCTCCTTTATGAAAGTCACAAGTCAGGTTTGCATTGTGCCAAGTTCCTGGCACCGGGTTGTGAGGCCGTGGAGTCACCAACATATTCTGCATCAGCAGTGGGAAAATTTTGCTCAGTGGCATGGGAATTGGCTTGTAGTGAGCCTTGTCCCCTTTGACAGAATACCTCTTCTTGTTCTGACTTCGAGAACCTCGAGGAGAAGCAACATGTGGAGGCTGAAACGCTCTTTTGGTAAACACCTGATGAGAGTGACTTCTGGACGCATGACTAAATGTTGGTTGATGCGAGGTTCCCTCAAAGGCATGTTCTTGGCATGGAAGAACCAGAGGAGGTGGTGAAGTGATGACTTCTCGGGGAGCAACAGGGTGAGCGTGCCCTTCCCTCCTCATCAAGTTTTGCAAGGTCTCCAAGACCCAATTCATCTGACTTTTGAGGATTCTGATCTCCTCTTTCAAGGCTTCTTGATTTTTCAAAATCTCGTTCATCGTTGCCATTTTTCTAGAGAGCGTGCTAGGTATCCTTCAGAGATGGAAGAAGGAGAGACTCAAGGTTGAGAAATGCAAATGAGATGCGAATTCACATGGAATGCAAATGCAAGCCAAGTGGTTTCAAGGAGCTCAATAGCAGGTTGCGAACATTTTGAAAAAAAATATAAAGTTTTGTTTTGAATCCATGATCTCTAAGGATGTATGTGAAGGAATAATCATCTGAATTCCTTGAAACCAAAGGGTTGTCCATGAATAGATGGATGTATGCAAAAACATACATATACAGGTATTCACAAATATACTGAGAAGCAAACAAACGAGGGCCTAGGTTTGAATATCACGAGCATGGAGCCATGGTCTACCCATCCCAAGAGGTGTGTATTATGGGTTTATCATCTGTAGAACAGGGTTCTAAAAGTTCTCAGAGTCACGGATAAATCTTTCGAATATTATCGGCCTACGTCACTACTCACGCAGGTTAATAATATTATCAAGATAAACTTGTCTGAGTGTAGTATCGCGTATCAACCATTTGGGACTACTCCCTCATAGCCATCGCACTACGTCCTAAAAAGGCCAAATGGGGGTAAAGGTAACTACGGTCCTCAGTCTCACGGACTCCCAGGTCGAAAAGAGTGACATCAATGCGACTACTCACATCAGACATCAATAATCCCAAAGGGGCCTCAACTGAGGGTGGTCATCATATGCCAAACGTGTTAGGACTACTCCCAATAGCCGACTATTGATTATACCACAATCCTATCATATATGTATGCTCAAGTCCGGGTTAGGACTTATCTCACCACTCAATAGTAGCAACCCTGCCAAACAGAAGAACCCAAACAGGTATGCTGATATATACAGATATGTACAAACAAGCAAGCAAAACATATAAATGACACAAACCAACAAGGTAGGCTTAACCCTCTTAGACTCATCCCCAGTGAAGTCGCCATTTCTGTTGTGGTGAGAATCGAACATCAAGCTATTAGTTAACTTAAATCACAAAACTTTGAAATTCACCACCGAGCTTTGATTTATCCAAAGGAAAGGGTAAAGATCGAAAGAAAACCCTTTTGCGCTATGTGAAGACACAACTAAGAGATCGGGGGTTCGGGGGTTGGTTATACAAAGGGAAGGTATTAGCACCCTAAGTATCTGTAGTACTCTACAGGAACCTCTTGTTTGTATTTGTGTTATGTTATGTTTGCTTGCTAAAGGAATTTTCTAAGGGTAAGGTAAAGACCTATGGTAAAGACCAAAACTAAAGGTAAAGACCTAATGGTAAGGATGAAGACCTATGGTAAGGACCAAGGTACTAAGAAGTGAAGGTAAATACCTAAGGGTATATACACTAAGTATGCTCGCCAAGACATCGCATCTTGTGCCTACGTATCCTGACAAAAGAATCAGAGCAACCGTAGTTCACCTCACCAAGGGTGAGGAACCATTGACTATGGCAAAAGTTCCAAGGGGGAATGAGTATGATACTCATATAGAGTCAAAGAACTCTCTAATTCTAAGTTGTAGGGTTGAATGGCTATGAGGCCAATGGAAAAGAGTATCCTATGACTTTGAGGTCAAGGGTGGAAGTTGGCTACTTATGACTATGAGGTCAAGGGTATAAGATGATCACCTATGACTATGAAGTCAAGGGTTGAAGATGGCTATGAGACCAAGATGGTATCCTATGACTATGAGGTCAAGGTGAGATGGCTATGAGGCCAAGATGAAATCCTATGACTATGAGGTCAAAGGGAAGATGGCTACGAGGTCAAGATGAAATCCTATGACTATGAGGTCAAAGGGAAGATGGTTATGCGGCCAAGATGAAATCCTATGACTATGAGGTCAAAGGGAAGATGTCTATGAGGCTAATAGGGATCCTATGACTATGAGGTCAAGGAAAGGAGATGATAACCTATGACTTTGAGGTCAAGTTGAAAGATGGCTATGAGGCCAAGATGATGAGTTACCTATGACTATAAGGTCAAGGGTTAAAGATTACTACCTATGACTATGAGGTCAAGGTTGATGAGAGTTATCTATGACTATGAGGTCAAGGGTTGAAGAGTGTTACATATGACTATGAGGTCAAGGTGCGAAGATGGCTATGAGGCTAAGATGGAATCCTATGACTATGAGGTCAAGGAGAGATGGTTATGAGGCCAAGGTGATAATGAGCTATCTATGACTTTGTGGTCAACCTGCTCAAATTGAATTTGGAGATGATCTGGTACTTGTTGGAAAGCCCTTATGGCATACTTTAACTTTAATGTTCACCCCTAGACCCGGTTTAACTTGGATCAAGGTGAAAAATGTCCCTACATTTTGGAAAAAGTAAGGCAGATTCTGACTTAGTGAAAATCTCACTAAGTGTTGGAAAAATGTCATTTTCATGTTTTTTGTGATTTTGCTTAAACAATAACTCAAAATCCATGATGAATTGGAATGAGGTCTAGTTGACATATTTGAAGTATGTAACTTGAACTTCAATCTGAGCTTTGAATGGGGGAAAAAGGCCTTAGGGTTTGGGAGATATGACCTTGCAAAGTTGGTACCCTAGCCACTTTGTTCTATAACTTAGAAAAATTCTAAGTTTTTTATGGTTACCCCTTTTACAAGTTAACTCACTTTCTTTGATTTTTCTCGATGAATGATGTTTCAAATCATATATTAACATTTCTTTAGGGTTAAATAACCTTGGTTGACCAAAATTCAAAAAGTCAAACTTAGATTTTTGTACAGGTGACTTTTTCATCAGATGAAATTTTGACTTTGTGATCCCTTTGTGAAATCAATCCTTGGGCTAAATTAAACTTCATGGATGGCCTCCAAGGGTATTTAGGGATGTCTTGGACCCCTCCCCAAGGTTTGAAATCAAGGATAGGCCAACAGACAAGGATAGGGTTGACTTTTTTCAGAAAAAACCCTAATTTGTGATCAGATGGTTTTGAGTTCTTGTGGCTTATGACTTGAGCTCTTTGAGTCAATAAAGTTTTATAAATATGTCAATATGATGTATTTGAGGTCTTTGAAATTCATTTTGAAGCTTCCAGCCATGCCTCACTTCACAAGTTAACTCAAGGGTTGAATTAGGTCAAAACCCTAATTCCTGATTTTTTTATAGATGGACCGTCAAGGTGATTTTGCCATTGTGGATGGGCTCTTGAGATCCTTTTAAGCTTTTTGGACCATTCATTGAGGTATTGGATCATGCCCAGATGGAAATCTTCATCTGGGGGCCTCAATCGACCAAAACCCTAATTTGGTGACAATGGCGATCTTGAGGCTTGATCTACTTGGAATACTGCAATCTTGTGCTTGATTCTTGATGTGGGAGTCCCCTTGATCCTTTGTGGATGTTTGAGAGGTTAGACAAGTTGAAGATCACGTCATTTCTTGATTGATCTTTTGTCTAAATGCTCTGAGAGGGCTTCAAACCCTAATCTTTGATTTGAAGTGAATGATCAACCATCTTTGAGGAGATTGATGAGGCATGATGGTTCTTCCATATTGTGATGATGATTTGCACAATGATGGGAAATCTTGATGGTTAAAATTTGGGGTATGACAGATGCCCCTATTTAATTTTCTTGGACCCGAAGGTGTGAATGGCGAAGGTATTCGGGCATTCGGGGTGCAAGAGGATTAAATATCGGAATACCCAAAATTTTGATGATGGTTATGAATGGTAGCTTGCTCATCCATTTTCTTTTGCTAAGCAATGATACTTAGAAAAGGTAAGAACTTCCCCTCAATCCTGGTCTTCAGCCAAGGAACTGGTCTTAGTTTCTTTTGTCAATAAACTTCCCCTCGATCCTGGTCTTCAGCCAAGGAACTAGTCTCAGTTTCTTTTGTCAATAAACTTCCCCTCGATCCCGGTCTTTAGCCAAGGAATTGGTCTCAGTTTCTTTTGTCAATAAACTTCCCCTCAATCCTGGTCTTCATCCAAGGAACTGGTCTCAGTTTCTGAAATAAACTTTCTTGACAAGGCGCTATTTGTAGCGGTTTTCCTCAAACTTCTCGCCGAATTTTCCTGGGGAGATGCCATTTGATGGGAAAAAGTTTTGATGTCAGACTCGCTGGGGAAACCCATTCATCTAAATTGTAGAGTTGTACAAACTCCTCTGTTGGAGACGCCATTTGTTGACTCTACTGGGGAAAACGAGTCTCTTGAGAGACTGCTTTTTGCTTGGGGATATTACATCATACTTTTCTTCGAGATATTCCCGGAGAAATACCATATGACGTTATCCAAATTCGAGGTGCTGATGACTTCATTAGCATGGACTCCCTTGGGGAGAACAACTGATGTATTGCTGAGATTCTTTGGTTGTGAGGCTTTCTCTGGGGATTTTCCTTAATCTGGGAAAGCGTATATATCATGTTTAATGGTGAAGAGTGGCGTTTGTCGAATGTCTTCTTGCTTTTCAGATGTTCAAGTTATTAAAGTGGTCGAGGACCGGCTCCAACCCAGAAATAAACTGGAGGAGAGATTGGTCAGACAAAACACTTCCTGACAGGGAAAGAACTGACAACTCGATTGAGAAGAGGACTTTTATCACTAGGGGATAATACCGACTAGAGTGATAGTGATGCAATATGAATATGAATGCAAATCAGTAATGCATGATGTATGTATGTATATGCTGACAAAACTGACACAACATACAGACTAATAGATGAACATGAATGGATACTCGGCCACTGCGGGGGATGAAAAGTATCACTGGTTCAAGATAGCAATTCTGCCTTGCTTAGGAGAGATAGTCCCTGTGGGGAAAAATGTTGGTCGAACTTAGGAGATAAGAACTCTACCAGGGATGTCAGATGAAAAATGGTCTCTGACACAGTTGATCCTTCATTCAGGCATACTGCTTTGAGAATGAGTACTTTGATTCTGCACTTTGAAGCTTAATCGCCTTTGGAGTAGCGATTGATGTTCTTTCGATGTTCAACAGTCAAAAGAAATTGCCATCTTTGTTTTAAAAGCAGAAAATTTTTGACAAGTAAATTTATTTTTGTTTTATTTCAAGAATTGTTAACAATATTAAAAACATCATTCTGTAAAGCTAAAACAAATCAGAATTGCAAACAAAAGCACTAAGGCCCAAATTTTATTGATAGAATGGAAATCAGCCAAGCGCGTGATTCCATAGAGTATTTACAAAGTTAGAAAATGGTAATTTAAGGGAAAAGGGCTACATTGAAACACAACGACCGCTATCCTTCTACAAACTTTGAATTCTGGACATCCTGAGCTTCCGTCGAAGATGACCTTGACTGGAGTTTTCCTGATGGATGGCATTACTGCTGAGGAGTTGAACTGATCGGGCGTAGTTACTTACCATTAATCCTTAATTTTTGCCTGGATTATACTTTGAGATTTCCAATCCATCGGGATGATTTTTGTTTTTGTCTCTAATTTTTTCCTGGACCGCCCTTCCGGGTTTTCAATCCACCGAGACGTTTTTTTTTTGTTTTTATATTTAGGCGAAGTATTTCTTGACTACGTCAACATTTGGGGAGTAGGAAAACTCTTCTCCATCCATGGTTGCGAGTCTCAAGGCACCGCCTGTGAAGGCTTTCTTGACCACATATGAGCCATCATAATTCGGAGTCCATTTGCCATGGGAATCAGTGAGAAATGATTGTATCTTCTTGAGCACAAGGTCTCCTTTTCTGAAGACACGGGGTCAGACCTTTTTGTCGAATGCCTTCTTCATTCTTTGCTGATATAGATGACCATGGCATAGTGCCGTTATTCGCTTTTCTTCGATTAGGTTCAGTTCATCGTGCCGATTTTGACACCATGCAGCCTCTGTTAGCTTAGCTTCCATCAATACCCGGATTGATGGGATCTCTACTTCTATGGGAAGCACTGCCTCCATGCCATATACTAGAGAGAAAGGGGTTGCCCCTGTTAAAGTGCGGATATATGTGCGATAACCGTGAAGGGCAAGGGGTAGCATCTCATGCTAGTCTTTGTAGGTTACAACCATCTTTTGAACGATCTTCTTGATGTTCTTGTTAGCCGTCTCTATCGCGCCAATCATCTTAGGCCAGTAGGGAGATGAGTTATGGTGTTCGATCTTGAACTCAACACACAAATCTTTCATCATCTTGTTCAAGTTGGATATATTATCAGTAATGATCTGGCTTGGAACACCATAACGGCAAATGATATTATTTTTGATAAAGCGGACCACCACTTTTCGGGTTACATTGGTGTATGACGCTGCTCCGACCCACTTGGTGAAGTAGTCAATGGCTACTAGGATGAACCGATGTCCATTTGAAGCCTTGGGTTCGATCATGCCAATCATGTCGATTCCCCATATGGAAAAAGTCCATGGGGAAGAAAGAACTTTGAGATGTGTTAGCGGTACATGGATCTTGTCTGAGTATATCTGACACTTGTGGCACCTTCTCATGTACTTGTAGCAATTGGATTCCATTTTCAACCAATAGTACCTTGCTCTCAGAATTTTTCTCGCCATTGTGTGTCTGTTGGCATGAGTGCCAAAGGATCCTTCGTGAATTTCTTTTATCAGTATGTTTGCTTCTGGTCTGTCTATGCATCAGAGCAAAATCATGTCAAAATTTCTCTTATAGAGTGTATCACCGCTCAGGAAGAAGCTGCTCGCCAATCTTCTGAGGGTCTTTCTATCTTTTTTGGATGCCCCGGGTGGGTACTCTTGTTTCTGAAGGAAGCATTTGATATCGTGATACCAAGGTTTGTCGTCTATGACTGCTTCAATCGCGAAGATGTAAGTGGGTCGTTCTAGGTGCATTATGTCAATCTTAGGTATGTCATTCCATTGACCTACACTAATCATGGAAGAGAGAGTGGCTAATGCATCAGCCATGTGATTCTCTTCACGAGGGATATGGTGAAACTCGTTTCTGTTGAAGAATGGTAACAACCTTCTTGCATAGTCTTTGTAAGGAATCCGTCCTGATTGGTATGTATTCCAATCTCCTTTAATTTGATTGATAACCAGGGCTGAGTCTCCATACACATTCAAGTTCTTAATCCTTAAGTCGATCGCTTCTTCGAGACCCATGATACAAGCTTCGTATTCAGCCTCGTTGTTTGGGCACTTGAATGTAAGTCTGGCAGTGAAAGGAATGTAGGTACCCTGAGGTGTTATGATGATTGCCCCAATTCCGTTTCCATAGTGATTGACAGCTCCGTCAAAAATTAGTCTCCATTCGGAACCTGGTTCTGGCCCTTCACTGGGTAGCGGTTCATCGCAATGTTTCATTTTCAAATACATGACATCTTCGTATGGGAAGTCAAATCCGACTGATCCTTGATCGTCAATCGGTTGATGAGCCAAATGATCGGCTAAAATACTTCCTTTGATGGTTTTTTGAGCGTGGTACTCAATGTCATATTCTGATAACAACATCTGCCAACGGGTTATCCTTCCCGTGAGAGCAGGCTTTTCAAAAACATACTTGATTGGATCCATTTCGGAGATTAACCAAGTAGTGTGACGAATCATATACTGGCGAAGACGTTTGGCTGCCCAAATAAGTTTTCTCAAGCATAGTGTACCGAGTCTCGCAGTCGGTGAATTTCTTGCTCAAATAGTAGATGGCAGACTCTTTCCTTTTTGTTTCATCTTGTTGGCTAAGTACACAACCCATTGAGTCCTCCAATAGTGTTAAATAGATTATCAGTGGTCATCCTTCCACTGGAGGTGATAGGATAGGTGGATTTAACAGATATTCCTTGATACTATCGAAGGCGGTTTGGCAGTCTTCTATCCAAACGCAGTCCTGATTCTTTTTGAGTAATTTAAAGATCGGCTCACATGTCGCGGTCATGAGGAATATAAATCTGGAAATATAGTTCAAACGTCCCAAGAATCCCCTGACTTGTTTTTCAGTCTTTGGAGAAGGCATTTCTTGAATGGCCTTGACTTTGTCAGGATCAACCTCAATTTCTTTCTGGCTGACGATGAACCCTAGCAGTTTTCCTGAGCGGACACTGAACATGTACTTATTAGGATTCAAGTGGAGTTTGTACTTTCTCAGACGCTCGAATAGCTTTGACAGGTGGGTTACATGCTCCTCTTCTATCTTAGATTTGGCGATCATATCATCGACATATACTTCGATTTCTTTGTGTATCATGTCATGAAACAGAGTAGTCATGGCCCTTTGATAGGTTGCCCCGACGTTCTTCAAACCGAACGACATTACCTTGTAACAAAAAGTGCCCCATGGGGTGATGAATGAAGTTTTATCTATATCTTTCGGCGGTATTTTGATTTGATTGTAGCCCGAGAATTCATCCATGAAGGAGAATACTTTGAACTTTGTTGTACTGTCTACCAGCATGTCAATGTATGGTAAGGGAAAGTCATCCTTTGGACTGGCCTTATTCAGATCCCTGTAGTCTACACACATTCTGACATTTTCGTCCATTTTTGGAATTGGTACTATGTTGGCTAACCATTGAGGATATTCTAATGTGGCGAGGAAACCCGCGTCAATCTGTTTCTGTACTTCCTCTTTGATTTTGATGGCCATGTCCGGGTGAGTCCGTCTTAGTCTTTGTTTTACCGACGGATATTCTGACTTCAACGGTAGATGATGTTCCACGATGCTGGTATCCAACCCTGGCATATCCTGATAGGACCAAGCGAATACATTGGGAAATTCTTTGAGAAGCTTTATCAAACTTTCTTTGACAGTTAGACTGAGCAGTGCCCCAATCTTGACTTCTTTTCTCTCTTCTTCTGAACCCAAGTTGACCGTTTCCAACGGCTCTTTGTGAGGTTCAATGGACCTTTCCTCCTGTCTGAGTAATCGGGAGATCTCTTTTGGAATTTCTTCTTCATTTTCTTCTTCAGCCTCAAATACCGGGAATTCAAAGTCGGGAGAAGACATTGGATCGTATTTTTCAATGGGGTTTAAAACAAGCAATCTGCATGACGTGATGACTATTTTTTAGAAGAGATAGAGAGAAATGCAAGAGTGTGTGCAGTGTATTTTCTGAAAACTGCTTGTTTTTATTATCTGAGTTGTTTTTAGGATTACCATTTTCTGAAAAAGCGAAAAGAGAAAACAACAATAAATGCGGAAATTACAGAACGACGTTATTTTATTTATGATCTTGTCGATTCTTGAAACTACAGCCCTATAAAACGAAACATTGTCGCTTTGGGCCAAGTGAAGAGGGACCTTTACAGAAATCCAGCCCTATCAAAACATCTGTTTCACCTGGGCGGGGTGAAAGGTTAAAACAAAGATGGCAATTATTTAGACTTATGGATGATTTTTGGGACATCGACAGCAACCCATTGGCGGCGAACTCCTCGGTGAATCACAAAGTTTGGTACCTTCCTTCTTGATTTGTCTTCAGAAATAACGCTGATTTCTGGTGGAGCAGGATCGTTGGAATCTGTCTCCTAGGTAGAGTTGTCGTAGGAGGATTCTTCTGTTGTATCTTGCACAGTATTTGTACTCTCAGGTGGATCTCTCCATCCAGTGGGTTGGATGTCTTTGAGCCTGATACGAGAGCTTTCAGGAGCGGTGTACTTGACCATGAAGTCGTATTTGCCACTTGGTTGTCCTAAGGTGTCCCACACTTCTTTGGAACTGGAGGAGTCATCCCTTTCGATGACGTTGACCTCGGGAAAAGCATAGTTAAGGAACTCTTGTCCTCCGTTCTTTGTAAATTCATCGTTATACTAGATATCTTCAGAATGCCCTGAGTAATGATCCCATGATTCGGTGGGGACACAAGTATTCTTTTCAATGATGCTCAGCTGATATGCATCGTTGGGCTGACTCTTTTGCCCCAACTCTCCCAGGTACGGCTACCAGATAGGCAGGCCATCCATTGGGCCATAATAGTCATGATCAAAGTTGTTTTTCATCAGAGTGTCCTCCTCTAATGAGTTTGGTGGAGCACGGCATCCTTCCGGATCACAATCTCCGTATATCATTTTGACGTCTGATCTTGGTATATATCTCAGACTTTGTGCGGGATAGTAAACTGGAGTAGGCATCTCTCCCTGGGACATATAACCGTCTTCATTAAGATAGGATTTCCACTCTTCATCCGTATCGGAGGAATCACCCTCGTTGATGGTATGGACTTCTTGAGACACTGGGTGAAGAAAACCTCCATTGTAGAAGAAATTTTGAATGGGATGAAGGCTTTCATTGTTAGTAGCAGTCTGGGTACAGGTTGAGGAAAAACCAAGACCTTTCTTTGCCTTGTTGTCAGTTGGAATGACAAGCTGTCCCCATCCTTTTGCATTGTTACTTTTGATTACTTTAAGAGCATCTCTGTACGAGGAAATCGATGTTCCCTTTTCTGACTGGTTGTTGTTGCTCATCGAAAGTGCTTGGAACTAGGTTCTAATAACCTCTTCTAGTTCTACACAAGTGGATGATGATAAGTTGCTTAAGATCAAGGCTTGCTCTCCACAGACTGTGACTAGTTGGTCATTCTTGACGAACTTCAGCTTCTGGTGAAGTGTCGAAGTGACTGCCCCAGTATCGTGTATCCAATGTCTTCCTAACAAACAGCTATAGGCTGCCCAGATGTCCATGACCTGGAAAGTGACTTGGAAAGTGTGAGGACCGAAAGTTATGGGAAGGTCGACTTCGTCGATAACTGTTTTTCGGGATCCGTCAAATTCTTTGACGATGACCTCACTGCCTCTTATCGGAGATCCTTGAAATGATAATCACATCAGAGTTGATTTTGGTATAACATTCAGAGCTGATCCGATATCTACCAGTACGCTGGCTAAAGCATCGTCCTAGTAGTTAACTGTAATGTTAAGCGCCATGTTGTGATTTTTGCCTTCTTCCGGCAGTTCTTCATCACTGAATCCCAAGTTGTTGCAGGAAGTGATGTTGGAGATGATGCTGTCGAATTGTCTTATCGTTACATCTTGTTCCACAAAGGCCTGCTGTAAGACTTTCTGTAGAGCTTCTCTGTGAGCTTTGGAACTGAGTAAAAGAGATAGCACAGAGATTTTTGAAGGAGTTTGCAACAGTTGATCAACAATGTTGTACTCGCTTTTTTGGATGAGCTTCAGCATCTCATCGTTGTTCTTTGAAAGTTCAGAACTACTGGATTGCCCGGCTGGTTGGTTAGGAACTTCCGTTTGAGGTTCCTTTCCTTAGTTGGGTTCTCCAACTCCTCGGTTGAAGATCCGACCGCTCCGTGTTACTCGACTGATGTCTGCAATATTCACGACGGAGGGTAATGGAGTTTCCTTTCTATTCTCAATTGTTGTTGCACTGTATTTGTAAGGGATACCTTTATCGAATTTGTACGATACTGGTCCCGGCAGATAGATAACTACAGGAGCTTTGAGATTTTTCTGACCGTCATAGCTGGCCTCAATTGGCTCGAGGTTGAGAATCTTTCCACTATCAAGAGGAACTCTTGACTCATGGAGTAAAGGGATTATGGTACATACATCTTTGGCCACTTCTCATTTAGGGATCAAGACAACATCCTTGCCTCGATTGGGAAGATAGTCTGACATTATGTTGATCGGACCAGAGTTTGAACACGGTTGACCTCTTTGCGGTCCAACTGACTATGAAGGGCTGCTCGCACGAGGTAGCATCCTTGGTTATTCTCTGAGAAAACTCTACAATGCTCATAGTTGTGTGGTGGCACCCGGCCACGTCCGCTTTGTATGCAGTGTAATCTTACTAGATCTGTTTCCATTGATCGAACATCCTGACTTTGATGCCTAGAAGAGTTCCCGTCACTCATACTGACTCGTTGTGTGTCTTCATCTAGATAGATTGGAAGCCACCAGTGGTTCAACAAGTGTTGAAGCGTTCTTTGAACAAGTGCACATCCTTGGTCACTCTCACGACATCCCTTACAGTTCTGATAATCGTGCGAAGTCAAAAAACTGAGCTGGACTTGCTTAGCGTGTAATTCCACCAAGCTGTTATTCATCAACCGAATATCAAAGATTTGAATCATATTAACTTGATAATGACTTCAATCCCTGTAGTCCTGAGTCCATCCTAGATCCATCTGACGCTGGAGGGCCTCTTGTACAAAAGTGCATCCCTGATTATTTACCGAGCAGATCAGACAGGAGTCGTAATCGTGTCGTGGAAGATCTTGATGTTGGCTTTGCCCTGAGTGCATTTCCACCAAGTAGACATTCATCGCACGGATGTCATGGTTTTGAATGATGTTGGAATTTGTATAAGTCATGTTGACCTCATGGATTCGGTGATCTTGGATCCATCCGAGATCCATCTGTTCTTGTAGAGCTGATTGCACCACAGAACATCCTTGATTATCTTTAGAGCAAGCATCACACTAGTGATAGTTATGAGCGGTACATAACCGTATCCGCTCTGTCTGCAATGTATCTTGACCAGGTTAGTTCCCAATAAGAGTACATCATGAATTTGATAGCTATGGTTAGACTCTTCCTCTATCAAATTTACTCCAGCTTTCTCATGTTGGGGCAACGGGTTCGTCTGGACATTTGGATTTGTATCCTTGAAGGATAAGACCCCGCTCCTAACATGTTTCTGCACATCAGATTTAAAGCTAAGACAATTTTCTATGTTATGCCCTGGTCCTCCTTGATGGTAAGGGCAATTCTGATCCTCTTTGAACCAAAAAGGCAGATTTTCTGGTATTGTAAGAGGAGACCTGGTTTGGACGTGCCCCTTGACCAGTAGTAGTGGAAACAGTTTTGCGTACAACATTGGTATAGGGTCAAACCCTGGTGGTCGCGTTGTACGGTTGTTGTTGTACTGAGGACGAGCCTGCTGAAGGGGCTGTTGTGTCCTTTTCTGATATTGTTGTTGATTTGGTTGGCTCTGAGCAACCTGAGGTTGATACGTTGAAACAGGCGCAGGGCTGATAGCAGGAGTTACAGCTGCTACTGGTTGGTAGCGTCGCCTTTGCTTTCCGAGAGAGATATTACCAATATCTTGCACTTTTTTCTTAGGGAAAGCACTACCGTATCTTTTGGTACTGCTTGATGGTCCTGTAACTTTGACCAGACGTCCTTCTCGGACTGCTTCTTCAAGACGTACTCCCATACTCACCAACTTAGTAAAGTCGTTGGGCGCACTGGCGACCATTCGGTCGTAATAAAATGAACTCAAGGTTTTAAAAAATATCTTTGTCATCTCTTTTCCTCAAGAGGTGGACAAATTTGGGCGGCAATTTCATGCAATCTCTGAGCATATTCCTTAAATGTTTCCTTGTCCTTCTGCGACATGGCTCTGAGTTGATCTCTGTCCGGTGCCATGTTCAGGTTATACTTATACTGTTGAACGAAGGCAGCGCCAAGATCTCTAAAAGTGACGATCTTAGTACGGTTTAAACCCATATACCATTTGAGTGCGGCACCAGTTAAACTATCTTGGAAGTAGTGGATCAGTATCTATTGATTCTCTGTCTGAGTTGACATCTTTCGAGCGTACATCACCAAATGACTTTGAGGGCAAGAGTTGCCCTTGTATTTCTCAAATTCGGGCACCTTGAACTTGTGCGGAATTTTCACATTGGGGACCAAACAAAGGTCTGTGGCGTCCTTTCCAAATAGATCCTGACTGTGAATGGCATACAGTTCCTTCTGCATCTCCAAGAATTATTCCTGGAACTCATTCATTCTGTCGTACATACTTTCATTTCCACCAGAAGGTATATGTGGAATATGTCCTTCCAGGATAGTGTGTGCCACGGGTGGTGGTATAGTCATTATGGTTGTGACTCTTGGTTCTTCCCTATCCCGAAGTTTGTAACCTTCAGGAGTTGCTGCCATGCCCCTGGCATCTTCGCTTTCCTGAAGTTTGTAACCTTCAGGCCCAGCGGTTCCTGCTTCAGTTTCCGGATCTTCCGTGATCGGCAGAATATATCCTTCCGGGATATAGTTGAGTGGCATGCCCCAGGGACGATCTTTAGGCATGTTGTACCGAGGATCATACTTTTCCACTATGGGCGTAGATGTGATCTCTGAGATCACAGTCATTTGTTGTTGCATCTGAGCTGTTCCAGAGATTGCATGTCGTTGTGAAGTTTTCTCAAATCTTCTTTTCAGAGTGTCGATTTCTTCTCTCAACTCTCTGTTTTCTTCCTCGAGATCATCCATTTTCTTTTTTCGATTGGCCCGAGTATTATACGAATGAGACAGTTTGACTTTAGAATCGAGACACAAACGTGAGATTCGTAGGTAAGGAGAATGCGTTATGTGAGAATGATGAATTATATGCAATGATTATATTAATAATTTTTTTGTTAATCAAAAGAAATGTCAACAATTGGATTGCAAATATCATACAGTGGGGAGACCCCATTTTATTGAATTCAAAGATTGTGGAAATGGAAATACAGTAATTTACAAAGTGTTGTAAAAGGAAATGTCTAAGCTTATGGATCCTGAGTCCTCTCTGAGGAGATCTCAGGTGCTGGTATTGGTATTTTCCTTTTCTTTGACCAGGGCTCTTGAGCTGTTGTCGGGTTGTCATTCCTTTGCCAAGTGAAAGGAGCGAGCAAATTCCTTCGGTCTTCTTGGTTTTCTACAACATGTTGTTCTAAAATCTCGATCAGAGCATCTTTTTCTTTTAACAGTTGCTATATTTTGGTACACTCCACATTGAGAATGCGGTACTTGTTCTTCCAAGATTTCTTTTCCCGTTGAACTTTGTTGAGAGTAACCTGGAGTTTTTCCGTATCAGACATGAAATAAAGGACAGTTTCCTTTAACGGAAGAACTTCTTGACGAGGGTAAGGCATCCTTAGCTTGATAGCTCTAGTTTGTACCCAGTGGAGATAAGGTTGCACAGAGACACATTCTGGTTTTCCCAGAGACTCTCTTCCTTGAAGGTGTACTTGTGAGTCTTCCTTCTACCGAAATCCATAACGCAATCTTTCTCTCTGATATTTGTAATCATTGTCTTAGTTTAATTTGAAAAAGAGAGACTAGAAGATAAAATTTTCCTTTGTTTTAAAGTTTTTTAATGAAATGAATGCATGAATGCAGCACACAAAAACATAGAAAAAACATGGGGTCAAAGGTTTGGTGTTATGAAGTCATGGCTCTACCCATTCCTAAAGGTTGTACTGGTGAATTTTTGTACCTGTCCTCAAAATCATTGACCCCCCTTGGGATAACAACAACAGGCTGGTTCACCCGAGCGAGCTGCAGTATCTTAGGGTAATCTCAAATGAGGGTAGTATCGTGTGACAACTATTTCCGATAGCTTCCGCACTACAAAATAGTCACATGGTCTCAGTCTACTAAATCCTCAGTTTCATGGATACCACAATCGAACAATCTGCTTTCAACAACTGAAGTCTACTAAATCCTCAGTTTCGATGGTCTACCAGGATCACTTATTCGGGAATCACTCCCTATAAGACCACCCGTCTATGCCATCACTTATCTTAGGTATCACTCAAACTTTCCACATGCGGGATCACCCGCAGTCCCATTAGCAGAAAAATAAACACGGATATCAAGTAGGAAAAGCGATTATATATTTATTCCTAAAACTAACATCTTAGACCTCTTAAGAATTCTAGTCTATAGTCTTAGACAAACAAAATGACTCCCCCGCAGAGTCGCCATTTATCTGTAGCGCACGATTTTTATCAGTGACGCGACCACCTTATCGCGGAAATTGGGTTTTCTCAATGAAGAGAAGGGGGTGATACTTTCTGATTTCTTATTTATCCCATAAAGCTGGAAGGGCAAGGGAGCTATCTTAAACTAACCTTGTACGCGAATGTTTAACTGAACAAACGCTTAAAGAGATTCGGGGAGTTCGGGATCAGGTTATACAATGGGGAGTTGTCAATTACCCATCCTATATGTGGTTATCCACAAGTTGTTAGCTTTAGGTTTTGCCTTGTACTTGATGGTGTTTATCCGTTAATGGGGTGGGAAAGTTTCTTGGGAAATATGAGAGAGTGAGTGAGTTTTTGTTGATGTTCAGGTTTTTTCGAGGTTTTTTTGGTAAGGTACTGGACCTAAGTTTTGATTGGTATGAAGGTACTGGACCTAGAGTTTTTGTTTAGTATGCTCGCTAAGATTTCGCAATCTTAGGCCTACGTATTCCCGTTTAAAAGAAACAGGGAAATCAGAGCAATCGTAGTTCCTCCTATTCTAAGGGAGGAAGAAGAGATATTTGGTGTCTTGTTCAAAGCCCAAGATTGAAGCTAAAAGGTTTATTTGTGTCTTGTTCAAAGCCCAAGATTGAAGCTAAAAGGTTTGAATGAGAGGGAATTTGTCATCTCTAAAGGGAGACATCTCGTCTGTTTATCACAACTGTTGGGTGACTATTTATAAAGGAGGATTACTTTAACTGGGATATATGAATCCAGTAATGCCATAATTTCCTTTATAGAGGATGTTGATTTTTGTGTGCCTTGATCAAAGCTCAAGGTTGAAGCTAAGAGGTTGATTGACTCCACTGGGGAAGTCCTTATACAAAGCCTAAGAGGAGGCTGGAAACGACCGACTCAACAAGAGAGTGTTTATATGTCTTGTACAAAGCCCAAGATTGAGGCAAAAAAGAGGCTAACTCTTTTGGGATATCATTATATAAAGCCTAAGAGGAGTCTAAAAGGGTACTGACTCTGGGGGAGAGAAATCTTTATCTGTCTTGTACAAAGCCCAAGATTGAAGCTAAAATGAGACTTTATTGACTCAGCTGAGGGTATTATAGGTGTCTTGTACAAAGCCTAAGATTGAGGCTAAAATGAGTTTGACTCTACATGAGAGTATTATATGTCTTGTACAAAGCCCAGGATTAACGCGGAGATAAGTTTGACTCTGCTTAGGAAATTATTTCTCAAAGCCTAAAAGTAGGCTGAGAGGAATTGACTCACCTGGGGAAGATATTTGTCCCAAGCTTAAGAGAAGGTTATGAAGATTTATGTCTTGTACAAAGCCCAAGATTGAGGCTAAAAAGGGTTTGACTCAACAAGAGAGTGCTTTTATCTATGTTGTACGAAGCCCAGGATTGTGGTTGAACAAGTTGGAGAAATCATTATACAAAGCCTAAGAGGAGGCTGACTTTTGCTAGGGGAAACCCTTGTACCAAGCCTAAGAGGAGGCTGGAAAAGATTGACTCAACAAGAGGGTGTTTTTATCTGTCTTGTGCAAAGCCCGAGATTGAGGCTAAAAGGATTGACTCAACAAGAGAGTACAAAAAGGTGATTGACTCAACAAGAGAGTCTGAAAGTTGATTGACTCAACAAGAGAGTCTGAAAAGTTAATGGACTCAACAAGAGAGTCAGAAAAGGTTAGTTCTGCTAGGGAGAATCATTGTACAAAGCCCAAGAGGAGGCTGGCTATGCTGAGGAAAGATCATTATACAAAGCCTAAGAGGAGGCTAGGTATGCTAGGGATTATTGAGATCTCGAGGCAGGTCCAAAGGGGGAATCAACTCTTGTTGAGGATTACAGAAGAATTGAGGTATCAGAGACCTTGAGGTTCTGATTTGGGATAGTGTTATATTGATGATAAACTGACCCTGGTTGGGGATTGATCGGATGATCAGGGTTTCTTCTACTTTTGTAGGGAACTTGAGAATGTCTTTGAGACTCAAGAGAGGATTTAGCTATCCACGTCTACGGGTGTGGAAGAGTTTTATCTTTTGTATGATGCCCAAGAGGAGGCGAGTGAGGGTTGAGTATCAACCCTAAAATGGTTTGATGTTTGACACTGGGAGACTGCTCTAGCGAAGGATGACTAAGTTATGTCTTATACCTTTAAGAGGTCTTCAGGGTCCTTGTATTAAGCCCAAGAGAAAGCATGAGAACTTCTAAGAAGACGGAGGGTCCTTGTACAAAGCCCAAGAGGAGGCGGGGATGCTTTTAGGAAGTCTGTGGGTCCAAACTTAAGAAGAGTTCAAGAAAAGTTTCACCGAGAATAATCTTTTCTTTAGTGAACAGTTCTAGGGTTTGAAGAAATTCAATAGAAGTTTCACCGGGAATTAATCCTCTTTGGGGAAACTGAATTTCTTTGACAAGTTCTAATAGTGACAGTCTGAGAAAAGGTTCACCGAGAATAATGCCTTTCTCTTTTTTCCATATTGTTTAAGTCCAAGAGAAGGCAATATTGTATCTGGAAATCCTATGGGGATCTAGTTTTGACTGTATTTAAAGAGTGACCAACTGGCTTTACCCAGTTCTAGACCTAGTTGCCAGGGAGAACTCTAAATAACTATACTAGTATATATACAGTAGATACATGACAAGTATTTAAAAGGGGATGAAAGAAGGACTTACAGTGGAGCAGCTTCCCACAATGCAGTTATATATATTAAAGCATGTAAATGAAAGCGGATAAAAACTTACAGGTGAGTAAGCTTCCATGTTGTATTGTTAGTTGTTCAAAGAAATTAAAGAAAGTTTTGATAACAACATGTATATTTGAATCTAAATCAAAACAGAAGTTGTTTTTGAAAAGATTGTCGGGGCTTATACTCAAAGAGAGGCCCAATGATCGTACCGTTGTTTTATAGACTGTACTGGGGGTTATACATCGACTGAGGCCCAAAAAGGTTTTTGTACAGAGGGATGGGTCTTACAACTCAAGGAGAGGCCCAAAAGTGTTTTGAAAAAGAAAGATGGGACTTACAACACGAGGGGAAGCGCATATGACTTTGTTTTAAAAGGCGACGACCGCGCCGTGATTATAAAAATATAACGGGACTTATACAACATCTGAGGCCCAAAAATGGTTTGTATTTACAAAGGATTGGGTCTTAAACTCTATTAAAGGCCCAAGGATTTATTTTTGTACAAGTAATGGAGCTTACAACTCAGGGAGAGGTTTCAAAAATGATGTTTCAATCACAAGATGAATTAAAACTCATTTGGTTTTGATCTCCAAGATGAAAATTCATTTTTTGAAATGTTTAAAAACACTAAAAAATGAATTTATTCACAAAAATATCAACTATATTAAGTGAATAATATAAATTTGATTTTTTTGTGGAATAATTTAGAGAGAATAAAAAAGGAACCAATAAAAAATAATTAAAATTTAGAGAGAAATTAATTTTTCAAATCATTTAAGAAAATAATATGAAAAATATAAAAAAAAAATGGAAAAGTGATTAAAAAAAGGGTCTGGGGCGAGGGGGATTCGAACCCCAGACCTCCGAGCCAAACACATGCACGCGCAACCACTGAGGTGGTGATACATTCATGTATCAATACCTCCCCATAAATACATATGGGATACCAAGTTTTCAGGCCAGGCCAAGGCAAGGCAAGGCAATGCAAGTTCTTGGGGCAAAAACGTGAAGGTTGTAACTCTCTCATTTCTCCATGGATTGGGACAAAATTTAGGTTTATCCTGCCTAGAATTTCACAAGGAATCCAATGGTGCCCTTATTTTTTTCAGATGAGGTCCCCATTTTAAAACCCGGTAGTGGTTTTGAAATAGGCCACAATTTGCATTTTCTATGTTACCTCATGGTACAGGAAAGAATTACATGATGAATTGGTTCAAACACAACATATACAATATGTATGAGATGTTTATGATCAGTGGACTTCAAAGCAATGCATAATTCAAAGAGTTCAAGGTGTCATGCACTTACCTCTTGGAGCTTTCTGTGCTATCTGCCAAGTTCCTTGTGCCAGAAGTAATTTGATGCTTTGGACACTCTCAATTAATCCCTTAGAAGATTTTAGAATGATCAGAACCAGCTGGAATCCTCAAGAACAAGTTTGAGCTCTTTCTTGCAAAAGGGGCAAAAGTAACCAATATGGCAACTCTCTCAAATGGTGTTCCAGATGAGGGGAACCAATTAAGACAGTTCAAGGATGATATTTGAAGTGTGTTTGAGGTTTTATCTGGTTTTAAAGTGGCTGAATCAAGACATGGCTTGAAAAATGAAAAAAAGTCCAATTTTGAGGTTTTGGAAGTGGACTTTGTGATTTTGGTGTTTCAGGTCACAAATGGGAGTTTGAACAGCTTAGATACAACATATTAGAGGTGTTTGGATCATGAGCTGTGATGGAATTGCTCTCTAACTCAAAAACTCAGAGATACCTTGCAAAAGAAGGCATTTTGGCCTAGAGAAAGGGATTTTGAGGAAAGCAAGTGTTGTAGTGCTTTGGTGTACTCAAACTGAGCACAAATGAGCTCTATTTATAGTAGAGCAAGTTTTTTTTTGCAAGCAATAGTGAATGGCAACTGCAGCAGGCCTTTGGCCAATGTTATGCAAAAGGAATCTCAAGTCTCCTCTAGCCATTGACTTGAGATTAGAGCACGGGCTTTGTAGCTTTGGTTCAGAGATAAGTCTTTACTGAATTCAGTTGGAATAGGCTCAGTTCATGCCACCTTGATGCATTCATTAAAGGCTTGGAAACATAATTGGAGTCTTAGCATCTTTGTAGCCTTTTTAGGTTTGTTAGGGCTACTTGTAGATTCTAGGACTTGGAAGGCTTGGGGATCAGATCATCCTCCTTGGATTTGATCCTCTGAGATGTCCAAATTAATGACAAGGCTTGGAGTTATCAGATTTGGACAAATCGAGCAAATGTGCACAATTCTGCCTTGTAAAACCAGTTCATGATGCCATGTTTCAAGGGTTGTATCTCCCTGCTCATATTGAATTTAGAGATGATCAGGTACTTGTTGGAAAGCCCTTATGGCATACTTTAACTTTGATGTTCACCCCTAGACCTGGTTTGACTTGGATCAAGGTGAAAAATGTCCCTACATTTTGGAAAAAGTAAGGCAGATTCTGACTTAGTGAAAATTTCACTAAGTGTTGGAAAAATGTCATTTTCATGTTTTTTGTGATTTTGCTCAAACAATAACTCAAAATCCATGATGAATTGGAATGAGGTCTAGTTGACATATTTGAAGTATGTAACATGAACTTCAATCTGAGCATTGAATGGGGGAAAAGGCCTTAGGGTTTGGGAGATATGGTCTTGCAAAGTTGGTACCCTAGCCACTTTGTTCCATAACTTAGAAAATTCTAAGTTTTTTATGGTTACCCCTTTTACAAGTTAACTCACTTTCTTTGATTTTTCTTGATTAATGATGTTTTAAATCACATATTAAAATTGCTTTAGGGTTAAAGAACCTTGGTTGACCAAAAATTCAAAAAGTCAAACTTGGATTTTTGTACAGTTGACTTTTTCATCAGATGAAATTTTGACTTTGTGAACCCTTTGTGAAATCAATCCCTGGGCTCAATTAAACTTCATGGATGGCCTCCAAGGGTATTTAGGGATGTCTTGGACCCCTCCCCAAGGTTGGAAATCAAGGATAGGCCAACAGTCAAGGATAGGGTTGACTTTTTTCAGAAAAAACCCTAATTTGTGATCAGATGGTTTTGAGTTCTTGTGGCTTATGACTTGAGCTCTTTGAGTCAATAAAGTTTTGTAAATATGTCAATATGATGTATTTGAGGTCTTTGAAGTTCATTTTGAAGCTTCCAGCCATGCCTCACTTCACAAGTTAACTCAAGGGTTGAATTAGGTTAAAACCCTAATTCCTGATTTTTTGATAGATGGACCTTCAAGGTGATTTTTCCAATGTGGATAGGCTCTTGAGATCCTTTTGAGATTTTTGGACCATTCATTGAGGTATTGGCTCATGCCCAGATGGAAATCTTCATCTGGGGGACCTCAGTCGACTAAAACCCTAATTTGGTGACACTGGCAATCTTGAGGTTTGATCTACTTGGAATACTGCAATCTTGTGCTTGATTCTTGATGTGGGAGTCCCCTTGATCCTTTGTGGATGTTTGAGAGGTTAGATAAGTTAAAGATCACTTCATTTCTTGATTGATCTTTTGTCTAAATGCTCTGAGAGGGCTCAAAACCCTAATCTTTGATTTGAAGTGAATGCTCAACCATCTTTGAGGAGATTGATGAGGTATAATGGTTCATCCATATTGTGATGATGATTTGCACAATGATGGGAAATCTTGGTGGTCAAAATTTGGGGTATGACAAGATGTTGCAGAACAGAAATAAAGCTTTGGATACTTCCAATATACTTCAAGAATGTTGATGGGATGCTTGAACACCAAAGAAAACCAGTGAAACAACAAGTGGACTCCTTCTTACCAAAAGTGCAAAGTAACCAAAACTGAAACTTCAAGAGATGGAGTTACAGCTACAAATACAAGGTCTGGATAGTTGAAGGATAATTTATGGATGGTGTTTGAGGTATTAAAGTGGTTGGAAATGGTAAGAACAAGGGTTGTTCTTGAAAGATGCAGAAAATCAGATTTTTTTAGGTTTGAAAGTTAATTCTTGGATCAGTGAGGTTTTGGATGATGAAGGGAGTTTGAATGGTTCTAACACGTGTTTGGTGATGTGTTAGAATGGTTGATTTAGTGGTTTGGTGTTTGGAACTGGTTTTGGAAGTGTTTATGCAAAATGGTGATTTCTTGACACAAATGTGATTTGGATGCAAGAAGGGTTGGAGAGATGTTTGCTGAGGTTTTTCTCTATGGTTTTTCTCTTTCTTTTTTCTGTTTGTGTGTTCTCCCATTAAAACAGCCAGAAAGCCCTTCCCTTTTCCAAAGTTCTGCTGCTTGTCTACAGTTGAAGTGACCCTTCTGACAGCTACACATTGGCCCCCCATCTTTCTTCCAGTCTTGATCCTTGTGATGTGCTGTCTTGCTTGTACTTTGATCAAAGTCAGAAACAAGTTGACAAAATCTTGAGGATTAAGGCTAGTTGATATCTTTACCTTTTAGTTCAAAGCATTTTTCAGATTATCATATCTATTTCCTAGACAAAAGTAACATCATGAGAGACATTACTTGACAGGTTTTTAGGGCAAAGATCTCTGTCTTGGATGCTATAAAATCATAGTATCTTGATTCAGCCCTTGATTCATGGTATTGGCATGGCTTGGTGTAATGAAAACATGGTCATGTCCTCCACTTTGTCACACGACAGTTTCATGTCCAATGAACCAAATAAAATGGTTCTTTCTCCTCTTGAAAGGTGGCATGGAATAGAGTAAGTTTGATGTTGGTGGAAGATTAAGATAGAGTCTAGAAGTACATGAAAAGTGGTGGCAAAATTAGTGATTGAAAAGAGACAAGACCAGAATTTTTCTAAGTAACAAACCAACATTGCAACATCAACACTTTAGGGCATGATATCTTGATGGATGCTTCACTATTTCTTGCGATTTTTTGCTCAATGTGAAGGAGGAATATGATAGAACAAATTTTATGTGGAAAGCATCTTGAGATGAGGCTTGGAACTTTGAGAAAAAGTGTCATGAAGTCGTGTACACCATGCTGTCCAAAAGAAACTTATAAAAAATTCTAAATTAGAGATTCTTCTAACATTGAAACACCAAACTTTGAAGCAACATAACTTGAGATTGAATGATCAAAATGAGGAGTTCCACATATGCTTAGAAAGCTTGAGGAACAAGGAACAATTTTCATGTCGAAGAACTTTGAATTTGAAGCTTGTAACTATGAGAAAAATGGCTGTGAAGTTGAGCGAAATTTAGGGCAAAATGATCAAATTTTCACTAAGTCATAAATGCATCTTATTTTCCAAGTCTCATAACTTAAAAATTAAGCCTTTTTTTGAAGAAGGGTCCTCTAATACACTTTGAAGTTCATGGTGAGAGCTTCCATTTGAGATTTGAGCCACGAAATTTGGATGTGTGATTTAAAAGTTATGACTCTCCAAAGTTCACACAAGGAGTGAATTCTTCCACACTTAGAAAAGTTTAAGAACCAAACCTTGCCCATTTTGCAAGAAACCTTCAAATGGTGATTTCTCATGTTCTAACTCAAGAATCAAGCATATCTTGATTGAATATAGCTTGAATACTTCATCTTGGGTCAAGATATCAAAATTCAAAAGGTTGACTTTATCAGACGAAAATTAGGTCAGATGAATGCGTCAGTGCGATCCTCAATGAATTTGCAATTTTGAACTTCTCCAATACTTTAGATGAGTTCCAAGGATGTTTTTGAATACAATGGATCATGTCCCATGGCTTGGGGTCATGCTTTGACCATGAGTTAGGGCACAGTCAACTTTCTCCTGGAGAAAAACCTTAATCTGGGGCCAGATAAACTTTGAGGTTCATTGCACTTATGATAGAAGTCAAACACTCTTGATTTCTTGTTGAATAAGATCTCTTGGATGGATGTGAGCTCAATTGGTTGATGAACCACTCAAAACATTGACTGATCACAACAAGATTCTTCAATGATTCTTCAGGTTAAAACCCTAATTCTTGTAACTCTTAACCTGATAGTCTCTTCTTGATTTCTCTTGACCCAATCTCAGGAGACCATGGCATATGGCTTGAGAACTTCATGATTAGCCTCTAATACCAAATGGTTGCACATTGGAGCCTTAGTTGGCTTTTATTGGATAGATGACTGCACATACCACTCTCAATCAACTAGTGAACACTTGTGATGATTGTATGGAGCCAAAGAATGTCTTAGGAGACCTTGAAACATGTGAGTGCCTGGCTTATTGGTTAGTTAACAATGCATAGATGATTGAATCTAAATGTAAGTGCAAGATTTTATGACATCTAAGGGGTAAAATTTGGGGTATAACAGTTATTATTCCTAATCTTTAAAAAGCTTGCTTCTGATAAAGAAAGACTGATCCTGATCAGAAGTAGCCTCATCAAAAACCTAGAACAGTTTCTAATAATGAGGGGCTTCTGAAAATTTTTAGACTCTAAAACTCAGCAAAGGAATAAGAAATCTCAAATAGCATTTAAGTGAAAAATCTTTTTGATATTTGACTCACTTAAAAAATTCACGGGTTTGAAAATTTATCATGCATACTCTAAAACTATATGTGTAGAACCTATGGAGTTGTGATGCTTTACCCTCAGGATATTTCGTAGACTCTCTCTCTCTCTCTCTCTCTTGTCATTCATTACCTTTTTTGTTGTACTTTTTAAATTGTTCTTATTGTTTGTTTTCTAAAGATATAATTTCGGTGGTCCTAAAGCAAAGATTGTTGTCTTGAATCTTTCTGACAAATCATTTTCTATATCTTTAGAAACATCTTTCTGTTTGTTTGTATCTTTCCTTGTTTGAGTTGGCTTCCAGTTCTAATCTTGGTATGGAAAACCAGTTGGCTATCATCATTGAAGGACTATTTGATTTTTAGGAGATGATGGCTCATGGTATTGATCTTCAAAGCATTGTTGTTGCTTAAAAATGTGTCACATGCAAGTATACATGTATGTTTAAAAGTAGCAAGTAATAAAAAAATAAGGATATTATACCCACAATGAGTGAATGTTACTAAAGATGATTTTGCATTAATTTATCTTTTGATAGATAAGCATGAGCATGGATAAAAGTAATAGATGGATGCCACAAGTTCAATATTTCCCATACAAATCAAATCAGTGAGCAATGCAAGGTGTGAAATAATATTAAGAGAGTGCATGTTGAGCTAAGGTACATTAATGAACATGATGCAACAATGTGTTCATGAAGTGTAGTGTCGTGCCGGGAAAGGTTAGAGTGATCCAAAGGTGTATTTCTACAACATCAAAACATGTATTGTTAAGGCAAGGAAACAAATCTCTAAGTCACACTTATAACCCTAAAATACATCTATTATATTATGACACTATTACGTAAAACCCATTTAACAACGGTTGGGAAAGATGTACCATCACGCGGGCGCAGGCGTTGTTATGTAGAGTGTTGTTGTAAAATGATACTTACTATGACGGCCCATTAACCGTTGAATAACCTGGAAAAAGCGCGCCCTATCACAACGATTTTTCAAACGA
This sequence comes from Lathyrus tuberosus, assembly GCA_022829125.1. Classification (NCBI taxonomy): domain Eukaryota; kingdom Viridiplantae; phylum Streptophyta; class Magnoliopsida; order Fabales; family Fabaceae; genus Lathyrus; species Lathyrus tuberosus. Next base: position 1,615,548 of record JALAZF010000616.1, on the reverse strand, counting down.
ACCATTGTGATAAATATAATGGACCATGGTTTGATTCCCAGCTGGGTCGTTTCAATATTTATTTTTTCTAGATAACGCGCGTTATATTATAATGGTTATGATGTATAACTGTTGTTATATATCTGCTGGATTAACAAATATAATTTGGCTTTTCTATATAATCCTATTTTTGAACCTATTTATTGTTCATCATATCACAGCAGAAAATATATTCAAGGTTATGTGATGAGTTTACCACATATGTGATAAAGTTTTCATTCAAGTTCATATATTCAAGGTTATGTAATGAGTTTACCACATATGTAAATATTTTTAATAAGAATAAGACAACAAAATGCAAGTTTCATATAAAGTAAATTCCAACAAAATGCAAGTTTATATTTAATACATCTAAATTAAAATTTTGAATATTGAAGACAACAAAGACACTTTTAAGTTTTAATTATCAAATCTAAATGCCCTAGCTGACATGGAATTACTCCAACCAAATGGTGCTTCGTCCTCATCATCTGAATCGACCGTAGATGTCCTCCTTCTCTTTCTTCTTGATCTCTTTCTTCTCATACAGGCTCGTATTTCTTGCAAGGTGACCGCCTGTTGGGTCTGTACATCTTGTTTGGGCTGGACAACTGATTGGACCTTTGAAGCCTCTGCGACCTGGACTACTTCTTAGACATCTACAACATCTACGACCTGGGCAACTTCATGAACATCTACAACATCTTTAACCACACACGTAGTTTGTTGGAATTCTTGGACAACTTCTTCTTGAACATCTACAGTTATTGGACTTCTTGGACTGCATTATTGGAATTCATTTTGATTAATTCTCTTCAATGATGTTGCTTGTGTGATGCTAAGAAGAGGAATAACGTATTTATAATGATTTCTCTGATTCTTCATCTTCTCTTTACATTGAAAATCAAATTGTTTTAGTTGAAAGTCATTATTATTTCTTTAATTCAAAAATCATTGCTGATTCTTCATCTTCCTCATCCATTTTTTATTATATTCTTATTTAAGATGGGGCATTGGAAACTAAAACATTAAATAAACTGATATGGGCCCTAATGTTATTTACATAAGAAGTGGTAATGTGTGTTAGAGGAATAATGGGCCCTAAGAAGCCACACCATGATGTTCTTATAAATTTTTGTTATGTATAAAACATTACTAAAATAATCTGTCACAAAACATAAATAATGATGATATAAAAACATTCATTGATGATGCATGTGCATGGTTACGATGACAAAATTTATATTAGAAGTTTTTGTACACAAACATCAAACTGGACCAGATTATGAATAAATTAAGTTTGAAGTAGAAGAAAATAGAACTGACATGCTTATTTCTAGGACTGCTACCCAAAAAACACGCCCGGTCTGCTTTGATGTCATTGTTTCATTCAATCCCTGAATAGCTTCCTCAACATTCTTTCTATTACAGAAACAACTTGAAGGCATTAAATCATAGCGTATATGGCAAGCGAGGCATAAATAACACACTACTGATGATACCTAACACCAACTTGAACATGAGGCCTACCAGATTTCTTGCAAAACATTGCAGAACCCTGATAAAAGGAATGAAGATGTTGAAGAATACCTGATAACCTTTGCAAAACTTTGGAGAACCCTGATAACCTAAAGCATATGAAACATGTACTCTCATACTGACTTGAGCATATACAACATACACAAATAAAAAAAGAATGAAGATGTTGAAGAATATCGTACTCTCATACTTTGAAAAATGAAGATTTTACAACATAGTTGAAGGAAGAATATTTGAGCATATACAACATAAACCAAGATAAAAGGAATGAAGCTGTTGAATAATACCGTACTGAGAAAGATGAAGATTTGAGCTCTAAATGAATGGATGCGAAGAAAGTAAAGATTACGCCACCGCTGTCGTCTCTGGCTCGCTTGTTCACCTAGGGCGTCTTATGAAAGAAATACAGATTAATTTTTGTTTTTAACTTATCAGTAAACCATTAAATCTCGGTTGTGTTACTCAACCGTAGTGGAAATGTGAGTCCTCTAACAACAATTGACTTTCTTCACCGTTGTAAAATCATTTACATTTTATTTTTTTAATAATTGACTTAAGTGACACAAGTGTATAACAACGGCTGTTTAAACTAACCGTTGTAAAATAATTTACATTTTATTTTTTTTAAAGGACTTAAGTGACACACGCTTAATGTACTCTAAAAAATGGAAAAAATAAAGTTTCTGAGAATCGAAGCTTGTCACACATTATTTATTACTACGGTTTTTATAGACAACCGTCATTAAATCACTGTTTATATATCCAGCTACTCACTGGCCGCGAAAATTTAATTTATTACAACGGTGTATATTTCTTCCGTTGTAAACCTTGCGTTGTTGTTTGCACATTTTGTAGTAATGTGAAATCCTTTATAGTTGTAGTTCTTTATCTCTAAGTGAATTAATCAAGTGAATATCTCTATTTTACTCTTTTCAACTACTTCTATTATGAAATCCACTTGTTGTTGGATCTCTCACAACAACAAGTTGTTACCTTTTCCTAAGTTGATCACTCCTAGATTGGTTACAAACAAGGTTGGATCTCTTGTTAAGGGTTACAAGGGGTTCAATATGGGTGGATTAGGGTTGAATCTGGGTTTAAGTTAGTTTAGGGTTAGGGTTAAGTCGATGAAGAAGATGAAGATTCATCTTCATCTGGGTTAGGGTTTGTTCAAGAGGGTTAGGGTTCTTCAATTTTTCTGGGTTAGGGTTCACCTATAAAGGGGTTAGGGTTAGGGTTCCAGGCTAGGGTTCTCGATCTGGAGAATTTATGGGCTACATGGATGAAGGGATGAAGATCTTGGTTGAACTTTAACCGGGGATTTGGGTTTGGTGGCAGTTTTAGGGGTGGCTTTAGGCTGAGGAGGGTGGCCAGAGGTAGAGAGGGGTCAGAAGGAGAGAGTTAAGAGCGAGAGAAGGGAAGAGAGAGAAATAGAAACGAGAGAGTTATGAGGAGGGCCATGCTTATATACTCCCTCCAGGCTTAACTAGGTCAACATCATGTGGCAAAGCCTTAGCCAACCAGGCTGATTACATGGACTAACCCAGGTGCATACACGTTCACTCTAGAACCAGGTTGATTATCAATAATAGCTTTCCCTTTGGTATACTTTGACCATTCATTCAAACTGAGAGCTATGATTAAACGCGGTGATCTCCATTTGATCATAATCAAGAGGTCCAGAGAGAGTTAAGCATTGACTGTGTGTGTGTGTGTGTGTGGACTTCCCCTCCAGCGTGGACTTCAGAAAATCTATGGGCCTCTTTCCCTTGCTTTCCACACCCCTTACTTTGCCAGCCTATTTCATTTTCAACTGAATTCATACCCCTAGTCTATTTTTATTTATTTTATGTATTTTAATTACAATTTTTATTAAGTTTGATAATTCTTGGGTTAATTAGGATAATTAGGATTAACTATAAATTGATTTAATTAGTTAATTATATTAGTTTGTAATTAAATAAATTAGTTTGAAAACCTTTTCTTTTATATTTAATATAATAAAAGAAAATAAAAAACAAGTAAATGACTAATATTTGGGTATTTTATGATTAATTAGCATGTTCTTATGATAGAGCATGTATCAATATGACAAGATATGGTTTCTCAAAAATATATTTTCCTCTTCGGAGTAGGCCACCTCAAAATCCATTTAGACGCATCATGTGTATTGTGTGACTTTCAAAAACACAATATTTTGTTCAAGTTTATTTGAAATCAGGGTGTCATATACCAAAGACATCACTAGAGTAGACACCATATTTTTGCATTTGTTACTACTGGTTTGTGGTTTGAGCTAACACAATATATTCTAGAGATGCATCTCCGTAAAACTCATTGAGTTTTGAAATTAGGGCTATTACGGAGATGCACCTCCAGATTAACCTTAATATAAGAATGAAGATGCATCTCCAAATATAGTTTTGGGCAACATATGGTGGCTCATTCATGAAAGCTTTGGGAGTGTGTAATTTGAGTGCGTCCGGAGATGCATCTACGGAATCTAGGATTTTTTTGTGTGACTTTTAACCGTGGTGAACTGAATTACCTATATTTATTTGAGGGAAATTGCTTATCCCACCCTAAGGAAATCCGAAAATGTTCATCTGATTCTGAAAATGAATTTTCGAACACACCTTGAGCACACCAAAAATATGCCCCAACTTAGTCTCACCCCATATGTTTCCCAAAATTTAGTCTAGAAATGCATCTCCGGACCCACACCATATACACCACATGCATTCCTCACTAAAACATCTTCAGTTTAACATAAGTTAACCTGGAGATGCATCTCTGTATTCACACCAGACAGAATCCAGAGATGTATTTATGTATTCACACCAGGCATAAATTTTTAACCTTGTTTTAGAGATACACTAGTGAAGTTAATGATGCGTTATAACTATACTATCATATTTAATTTTATAAAGATTAATCCATACACTTATAAAATAATATGAATGTACATTATATAAATGAATAAATTAGAAATACATAATGAAGTAAAAAACAAAGTATAAACGAAAATAGTGCTCCTAATACAAATACTATATATATTGAGCAGGTCAGGCTCAGATCGTCCTGTTCCTACGCTGCCTTCTGTATTGTAGTGTCGTCGGTGCCTCCTCCATAATGACATTTAGAACGTCCCTAACCTCAAAGCCATGCGCAACACTCTAGCCGTTAGGAGCTGTTGTACCACATGCTGAATCTGGTACCACACGATTAAGATAATCATCAAACATGGCATCCATATCTTTGCATACCATAGCAAGAGGAGCAGACTCGGAAGGGTCTCAAAGGACAAACTGCAGGCAGCCGAACTACTGGATGATGCACTCAGGAAGGTGTGGAAACATCATACGTGACCCGAAAGCCAATCATTCATAGTAGAAGGCTATGACGGTGATCTATGTATGCTTGTAAGTGTATATCTTTCGCTACCAATCGGTTAAGATACACTCGAAAAGGCTCTATCGCCTGATTTCATCTGAGCGGGATGAATGCAGAAGCATGTGACATATCTTCAATGTAGGTCATAACATATGACCAACCAGACATGTGTGTGAAGTACTGGAGGATCCAAGCCTAAAAATGGTAGATATGAATTATTAGTAATGGTGTAACGCAAGTGTTATGAAAATGACACATAAACACTAAAAGATGAAAATATACAGTGTGCAGCTGCCTGTCATTTATTTTTTCTTTCACATATAATCTTTAGCTAACTTGGAGTACAACTAGACCAAACAAACTGTCTCCTAGTTATACTCACGGATCTATTCCATGTCAACGAAGTATCTCCAATAAACAACATCCATATAAGTGACACTCTTGTCCACAAAAATGAATGTTTCAACCAAATACAACAGATATGCTCTCAGAACGTATGCTCTATGATGCATTACCTTTTCATCATCATCAGCGGCATGCGTTGCCGCATGTAGCTGCTGTGTATATAGCCTTTCTAGGAATTGAAACTTGGCATGACACCCTTGGGTGGCTTCAGAGTCCCTAGGATGTTTGGGCCTGAGGTGCCGCCTCGAGTGCCCCGGGTATATCATGTATCAGTGGGGCTTTTGGAGCATCAGGAGGTGACACTTACCTCATACGGGAAGATGAAGGAGGAGATGCATGAGCCTCAGAAGTTGATGCATTCACATTAACCGAACTAGAGTTGGTCGGTGCCTGCGATGATCGAGCTTTTTCCCTTTGAACCGATGCATACTGAGAAATTCTATCATGCCTGAATCTATATTGTTTATCATCCATAATGCATATAATTAAACCACACAAGCATTATATAAATGAAACATAATGAATTGAAGCCAAACAATGCAGAAAAAAAATCCAAAAATGCATATCTGGTTTATGGAAAAACGTTGATTAAATTTGGAGAATCATATTCGTAATGTTCTGCAATTCAAAATGGACGAAAATGACAGCAGTGCAGTCCAATCCAACTTTTAAAAAAACGCATTGAATAGTCAAAATACCTATTAAACACATTACTCATTTAAATAACATATTCAAATTAGCAATAACATAACCTAATGTGCTCAATTTCTACAAACATATATTGAAATTAAAAAAGTATATAGTAATAAAAAATTTACCACATATGAGTTTGATGTTGAGCTCATTAATCAATTGGATATTGATGTTAGAACCTTGGAAGTGTGTTGTATGGGTTTGAGAGTTTCTGTGTTGAGAGAGTATGAGACTTGAGAGTTTGAGAGTTTTGAGAAGTAGGGATGAGAAGAGACTGACATGTATTTGATTAAAATATTGTTCTGATATGCATCTTTGTAAATTATACAAAAATGCATTTTTTTTAATCTTTTTTGACATAACCGTAAGGCCTAAATGAAAAACGAATGTGATTGGTGTGCTTTTAAAAATATATTTCCGAATTTTAAAAGTCGTTTTAATTTTTCATTAAAATTGAAAAACAATATTTAGAGTGCCTTAGAGATATAGGATTTAGAATTTTGGGCATTATTTTTTTTTATCTTATTTATTAAACTTTACTAAATTTCCTTGACCTCTTTTTGTTTCGTACACTAACTTCTAACTCTATTATTTTTTTCCCATAAATACATCTCATTTTTGGATTTTATCAAGTCTTTATTGTCTGCACTGTGTTGTATGTGATTGATATGATTCAGTATGGTAGCTTCCCATACCAAATATTTAATAAATTGGTCAGCATTGCAGTGGCAGCATAGATGTATAATATCTCAATAATGTAATGTAGCATTAATTATAAATGGATGTACTCGTGTACGTGATAATCTTTAAAACAAATAAAATATACCACTGACTTCACCTTGATACACGGTGGGAATTAAATATTTTCACACCTTCATAATAATGTTGCCTTTGTCTGTTTTTTTAGTACATAGTACATTCCAAATACTAGTACCAAGCAATAAAATATTAATGTGATTATTTTTAAAAGAGAATCTAGACCAAATAAATTAACTAATATTCTATAAACTTATTTCAATAATAACAATGAACATAATATTTTAACATTTTAAAATTATGAAATTGCAAAATAAATGATTGAGATTGACATATATAGATACCTAACTTAGAATGAAATTATGGCAGAGAATGAACTAGTAGAATTTGGAAACATTCCACATAGAATATATATATATATATATATATATATATATATATATATATATATATATATATATATATATATATATATAATTTATTGATAGATTATTCATCCAATCTATCCACTAATTAATTCATCTGATCCATGTAAAGTAAAAACTAGTTAATGGATTGAATGTAATCCATCCATTTAACTATATGGATAGATCCAATTTATCTATCTCATTTTTTAAATCGAATGGATTGTATCTTATTATTTATTTTATTTTTTAAATTTTACATAAAATTATTTCATAAATTTTTATAACAAATTATATTAATTTAAAAATGTCATAAAATTATTTATATTTTTAAAAAAATGGTTTTAGTTTAAAATTGCAAAATCTCTCTCTCTCTCTCTCTCTCTCTCTCTCTCTCTCTCTCTCTCTCTCTCTCTCTCTCTCTCTCTCTCTCTCTCTCTCTCTCTCTCTCTCTCTCTCTCTCTCTCTCTCTCTCTCTCTCTCTCTCAACTCGGTTGCAGTCGCATAAATATTTTTTACAATTTTTGTCCTCGCATAAATATTTTTACAATTTTTGTCGATAAAAATGTCGGGATGTGAATTCAGAATAATTTATTTTTAAATATAAAAATATTGAATAACAATATTAGTATTAACACCTATTTTTACGGACTGTATTTAGAAATGATAAGAAATTGCACTTATATTTCATTTATATTAGCAAGCAACTATCGAGGCCCCTATTTTTATATAGGTACACAAAACATTAAATAATGGTTTAGTTTGAACAAAATTTCAAACACATCACAATCATATTTAATAAATAAGATTTTGCAGAATTAACGAATTAACGCATTGTTGTTGCAATGTTCGAAGACTTTGTGCACTAACAAATTATAAGAGAAAATATTCATTGCACTGATATAAATAACCAAAGTATTTTAATCTTTCTAAACAGGTTAACAACCAATTATATATATATATATATATAAAATTTAAAAACAAAGAGTAAAAGATATTCAAAAAAAAGTCATTTTTGTAAAATGTAAAAATAAAACACAATATTAAAAAAAAAATTATTAAAATATTTATATTAATTTTATGGATGGATATCCTTCTATTAAAAAGATATTATTGGATGGATTGGACGATTTTTTTTTTTAATGGATGAATTTGATTGAATATTTTAAAAGAAATTTTAATTAATCGTTAATGAACTAATGAATTGTTTTGATTCATCCATTAACAATTAAATTCATATGCATCTATTTTGCCATATAAATATAAATAAAAGACATAGGATAATGATTTTACGAACCACCGGTAAATTCATCATTTATGAATATAAAATGAAAATAATGACTTAATTAAATGTAATGTAAATGATTGTTACAAATTAATGTGACGATTATTGTGGGAGTACGAAAGTACTTGCTGTTGAAGTAATAATTAATTAATTAATTAATTGAAATATTGTTTAAGGAATAAAAAACAAAAAAGAAGTTAGTCTTATAAATACAAGTCAAACACTATTGCATTATTTTGATTTAAAAAAAAAATGTTACATTCTTTAAACAATGAATTTGGAGTACTTGTTGGCATTTTTTCTTAATTTAACCTATTTTATTTTTAGTATGAAAAAGAATAATTGAACTCCCCAACATTTAATAGTGGACCAGATAGACAAAACAATATTGGGCTCAATTGTCTGGCCCATATTTGGGAAGATAATTTATTCAGAGCCCGTGTGAAATGAATGATAGCACCGACAGGCATGTGTTTTCTGATCATGCAATTATAAAAGAAAATTATACATGTTCAAAACAAAAAGATAAAAAGAAAATTATACACATATAAATGGTTATGTGTCAACTTTTGAAGCTCATAGTCGAATACATATGGTTAGGTATATGCCTTTATAAAATTTAAATATCAGCCTACAAAGAAGCTAATAAAAAGAAAGTATAATTTTGATTATTGTTGCTAGATATATTAGCACAAGGAAGTTATAAACTGATTATATTAGATGGGGGTTAATATTAGTGAGAAGTTAGTTACTTACAAATTAGTTAAATTAGGTGAGAGTTAGTTATACTCTTAGGCTACATAAATATTGAGTTGGAAGATTACATTGATTATAAATATGAAGATTTGTATTTATAAGTGGAAGAACTCACACACTTATCACCTTAAAGATTTAGGTGGATATGTGGTCTCTCTCTCAGTTCTTTGTTGCTCTTGACTCATTGTTAATGTTCTTCCTCATGACCCAACAAATGGTATTAGAGCCTTATTCGAATAAAGTGACCGGCTTACTTGTATTGAAAAGTCTATACAGAGGTATCTCGTTGAAATCGAAATATCCAGGACAAAATGTATCGAAATATCCAAGAAGAGGTGTCAACAGCTATATATGTGTATGTGAACAAAAGAGTTTTCACTTGATGAGGAGCATTGTGGACTCACACTTGAGGGGGAGAGTTAAGAATAATAAGTCAAATGTTAGTTGGAGTTCCACATTGATTATAAATATGGAGACTTGAGCATTTATAAGTGAGAAAATCTACACACATATTACCTTAAGATTTTAGATGTGTATGTGATGTCTCTCTTACTTGTGTGTTATTTTTAACCCAATGTTAATGCGCTTCCTCATAATCCAACATGTATCACTTTAATAAAAGAATGTATTATTTTGATCAATATAAAATATATTACATTTTTTATTTACCCTCTTTTATAGTTTTTATAGATTCTCTCACAAAAATTAGCATAGTCTTAAGAGTCATGATTTACACTTTGAATAGAGATAATCCACAACATTTTGTGGAGAAAAACTTTTTTTATTTATTTATAAAGTAGTTGTAGGTTTCATCTTTCATTAAAATATGAAAAATGAGATATTGGATTTGTGATGCCTTTGACTTATTTTTTTATTTATCATGTTGTTAGTGTAGGTTGTTCATTTGAATTGATGTTATTGTCTAAATTGTTTTGGGAATAAGGTCTAACCAATTTTTTTTTTTTTTTTGAAATAAATGTTGTTTCTTAGAAGTATTAGAGCTTAGTATTATTTGAATACCTTGTGCGACTTATTTTTTCATCGGTTTGTCTACACTATTTAAAAAATGAAGACTAATTTGAATTCTATGATATACTTCTTTGTTGTCTTGATGGATATCTGATAGAGGGTTCTACTACCACCAAAAGATTAGGATTAACTAGAGAGCCAAAAAAACTAAGAAAATAAACTTGGTTAAAATTCTGCATATCCATTCCAAAACAAACAACACTTAAATACAGTAAATCTTAATGGGCCTAAACTCTGGGTCAAAAACCCACTCGAAGGAAAAGAAATAAATAGGCTGAATTACTAAAAAAAGGATTTAATTCAAAATGAAGTCTCGCTGCCATAAGGGCCTTTTTGTAGTTCTAGTGGGTCTGTCCAACACTCTAACACTACTATTCGACCCACTTAAAACTTTGTCCTCAAGGTTTGGTGTTGAAAATCCAGATTGGAAAGATAACCCGTCCGACCCAGTTGGAATTGAAGTGTGAGGCTGAATTTTGGGGAGGCGTGGCGTCACATAGGGGAGATGTTTTGGAGCAGTGTGCAAAGTCTGATAAGTCTTATCCTTGGAAACAACATCAGTAGGTTGGGAACATGTAAGAGGGTACGTGGCATTTGATGTGGGCTAGAAAAATTGTCGTTGCATATATAACGGTGACGAGGAAATGGCATTTCCCAAGGTATGCTGAACATTGCTTGTAGAAAGGTCTTGGAAGGGTAACCCATGTGCGGTTGCAGCGTGAATCTCGGTAGCTGGATCCAGCTGGGGCGCACTAGCATTAATTGGAGGGGAGAAAAGACAAATGGGTGGGTCCCGGTTAGGTGAGGTTAAAGCAGGATGTAGATTGAAGCCACAGAGATCCAACAGTTCAGAAATTTGAGTTTAGGATTTAATTAAATCCAAGGGTGTGAATGATTTAACCAACAATTTATTGGAAGTGGTCTGCATGCGTTGGTTAAAAGGGGTAGAAGACTTCAAAATTTCATTTTCACTTCCCAACTTTTCAGTAGCCTTGCGTTCCTCTTTCTCCTTATCATCCACTTCAATTTGAACATTAGATTGAGTTCCCCTTTGAATTTTTCTTGTAAAGTCTTGTTTGGAATCTATTCTAACTATCGAAACATTAGAAGCCTGAGGTACTGCATCTAAAACATCTTCGCATAAAGGACCATCGTGGCTAATATTTTCTGGTATGGGTACAATTTCTTTCTGAGGAATATCACCATAATAAGTTCTTAACTGTGAAACGTGGAACACTGGGTGGATGCGAGACGACGAAGGCAGTTGGAGTTCATAGGTGATGGGACCAATACAACGAATGATGGGAAACGATCCAAAATACCGTTTTAAAAGTTTATGAGATGCTCGTCTGTGGACTGAAGTCTGATGATATGGCTGAAGTCGGAGCCATACCGGGTCACCAACCCCGAAGGTACAGTCTCTGTGTTTCTTATTGGCTTGATCTTGCATTATTTTCTGGCTACGCAATAGATTGAGTTTCAAATTGTTAAGTATAAGTTGTCTGTTTTGCAAGGACGAGTCAAGAGAAGGAATACGCGCATGGCCTTGTTTTATTTTGTAGCTGTTGGAGAAGGTTCCATATAACGCTTCAAAAGAAGTCATCTAGATAGAAGGGTGGAAAGTGGAGTTATGCCAATATTCTGCCAAATAAAGATATATGAACCACAGACGCGGATTATCACTGGTAAAACAACGAAGGTATGCCTCTAAACTCCGATTTACTACTTCTGTGTTCCCGTTAGTTTTTGGGTGATAAGTTGCACGCGAAAAAGTTCTTTCCAAAAGGCACTTAAGAAAAGAGGATCCCTGTCTGAGACAATGGACCTAGGCACTCCATGCAAGCGACAAATCTCGATGGAGAAACGTCTGGCTAAGTCCTGAGCTGTGAAAGTAGTAGGTAAAGCGACAAAGTGGACAACCTTGGACAGTCTATCACAAACTACCCAGATAACTGTATGGCCAAAAGATTTTGGAAGATGAGTCACGAAATCCATTGATAAGTCTTCCCAAACTTGTTGAGGTATCTCTAAAGGCTGTAACAGACCCTGTTTCTTTGTCGGCATGTATTTGTTATGTTGACAGGTGAGGCAGGATTGAACGAATTTCTTAACATCTTTGTATAGTCCAGGCCAGAGGAACGTGGAGGAGATGCGAGTCGGCGTGGGTTTGAGGCTAGAGTGACCTGAGGTTGGGGTGCAGTGATACTCTTTGAGAATGCTTATTTGAAAATCCATAGCATCTGGTAAGAAGATCCACTCTTTAAAGTATAATAGTTCATTTGTAAATCAATAGAGCAATTTCATGTTTTTATCCGTGGTACTTCTGACCACCAGATCCTGGCCTTCACTTGTGTTGGTGTAGAACTGTTTCAGGCGTGAAATGATATCATGAATAGGCGTTGAAATGGTGAGCATAAGTGATAACTCTTCTGTGTGTTTTCGGCTCTACGCGTCTGCAACTTGATTTGATTTGCCAGGTTTGTAGAATATCTCGAAGCTAAAACCTTGCAATTTCGCAGCCTATTTTTGTTGCTCTAGTGTCTGAATTGTTTGCACTAGTAAAATTTTCAAACTTTTCTGATATGTAAAAATATGAAAATATTGTCCAATAAGATACTGATGCCATTGTTTTACAACCTCTGTGATAACATACTTCTCGCGTACAGAGACTGAAGATGCTTGCATGCGCGGGCATATTTTCTTGCTGAAGAAGGCCAGAGGATGTCCATCTTGGGAAAGAATAACACCTATTGTAGCTGCTGAAGCATCTGTCTCAACAACGAAGGTTTTGCGGAAGTCAGGAAGAACAAGCACCGGGGTTTCTGTCATTCTTTTTTTTAGTGTTATAAAAGCAGTCTCTGTAGTTGTATTCCATGTAAACCTATTAATACATAATAAATCGGTGAGGGGAGCGGCGAATGTGACGTAGTGATGGACAAAACGTCTATAAAAACCAGTGAGGCCTAAAAATCCCCTAAGCATCAAGAGCGAACGTGGCATCGGCCAATCCAAAATTGCTTGAATTTTGTCTGGATCAAGGGTAACTCCATTGGATGAAATTTCATGGCCAAGATAATCAACCTTAGAAACAGCAAAAACACACTTAGAAAGTTTTGCAACAAACTGGTTTGAAGCAAGTAAGTCCAAAATCAATCTCAAATGAAGTAAATGATCTGAATAACAACTGCAGTAAATAAGAATATCATCAAAGAAAACTAAAACAAACCATCTTAAATATGGACGTAAAAGGTCATTCATCGCTGATTGAAAGGTACTAGGAGCATTAGTTAAGCCAAAAAGTATGACCAAAAACACATAGTGTCCATCAAAGGTTCTAAATGTCGTTTTGTGAGTGTCTTCCGATATGACCCTAATTTGGTGGTAGCCCGACCTGAGGTCGATCTTTGTAAACAAAGAAGCAGAACCCAGCTCATCAAAGAGCTCATCTATGGTAGGAATAGGGAAACGGCCGCGGACTGTAACTGCATTTAAGGCGCGATAATCCACACAAAAGTGCCATGAACCGTCTTTCTTTAACAAGGAGGACGGGAGATGAGAAATGACTAATGCTTGGTTTGATAATACCCTCAGAAAGCAACTCATGAATAATTTTTGTCATGGTTTACTTTTGGGAATGAGGATAGTGGTAGTGTTTAACATTGATAGGAGGGGTGTTGGGTTGAGTGGAGTGTGATGATCATGTGGCCTAGAAGGTGGTAAACCATGGGGTGGTTGAAAAACAGTTGGGTAAGAATTAATGATGGCAGTTATTTCTAGTGGTGTGGATTGTGGGAGGACGGAAGTAATTTCTGGGGGTGAAATTGGAGTTGTGTCTGAAGTTGGTTGGCATAAAAGTAAGTACATGGAAGCTGTTAGTTCTTGTGATTGGCTGAAATTTTGGTAAAACAATGTTAATGTCATGGTTGATGTTGCAACATGAGCCTCTAAACATTATTGATTGCCTGGTTAACATTCTGGTTTGTGAAAATTGTTGAAGTGTTAAAGTGCAGAATGTGATGTCACATGCGATGTCTTGACATCACTATACCAGAACATTAAAACATCAGGTTGTGATGTTTTTAGGGTTGCGCGTGTTAATGAGATATTCTACTGAAGAGAATCAGAGATTGAAGGCGAATATCATGGGGAAGATATATTTTGTTGCAATCAGTTATGAAGAAGATTAGTTTGTTGCTAATTTAATGCAAAAAGATATGAAGAATAATTAGAGTTAATTATGAAGAGCTGATTGAAGATTTAATTGAAGATTTATTTTATAGCAGAATCTTTTGGAGATTTGTAGCAGAAAATTTGTTGTGATTTGAAGGCCAAATCCAGTGGGTAAAAGTTATAAATAGAATGATTGTAATCTAGAATTGGTACGGGTCCAAGATGTAGATCATTAGGGCTTTGTCTAAGTGAACCACTCGGGTTGTGAGATGGTCACTGTGTTATTACTCAGAAACCTGTAGGTAATGAGTATTGTATTGTTCTTGGAGGAAGCTGTGAAGCAACTCCAAGGTGTGTCATGGAAGTATGTCTTCTACTTTTCTGTGGTTGAAAAGGTGTTGGTAATTAAGCTGTTGATGCAGTGGCGGAGATGTTGACTGCTAGACATCATTGCGATGATAGGGAGTGAGATGGAGTCTCTTACCTAGGGAGGACTTAGGTAGAAGGGTCATTGGGTAGTGATGAAATTAGGTAGATTGTCAACTGGTCTGTTGAGTCTGTAATTTGATACTACTAATAGTGGACTTCCTTCCTGGCTTGGTATGCCCCCAGATGTAGGTTGTTGAACCGAACTGGGTGAACAATCCTTGTGTGCAATTCTGTAGTTTTCTGTTGTTTTACATTGCAGAGTGTGTTACTGTAACATCACACATAACATCACAGGTTTTGAGTGTCTTGTTCATACAGCAGATATTGATGTTGTGACATCACACTTAACATCACATATCTGGTACCAGAATTTCAATTGGTATCAGAGCAGGCATCCTGTCTGTTTCTGGATGAGATCTTGGGAAGATACTTTCTGGTTCATGAGCAAGGAAGAGAGTTGTTTGGATGATCCCTTGGAGTGAAGGTTGGACTATTCATGATAAAGTATTGATGGCACGTAGTGTGAAAGGATTTTTGAGTAGTGCCTGAAGGTTGTTGAGCAGTTGTTATGGGTTCCGCTGCATGATATCTGTTGTAACCCTGGTTGGTTCTTGCATCTCTGGTGTTGAGATTCTAGGAATATATTCTCTTGGAAAGACATTAGGGTTTGGTCTCCTCAGTAGGATGTCCTATGATGTTGTAGTTTATGCAAGACAGCTTCAACCGGTTGGTTAGAGAGGCCAACGTTACTTGAGGATTATCTCATATCCTTGTTTGGGAGAGAAGTGTTCATAAGGTGAATGGATCTTCTAAAGACTATTTGACATGGAAGGATCAGAAGAAGAATATATTTCAAGTCAGGCATTGAATACCAATCTGTTCAGTACAGTGATTCCTTCTTTATCAGCTTTCTTGATGGTGAAAGAAGAGGGTTGAGCCAAAGCAAAAGAGTATCACTGTCAAATCTTTCACGCGGGAGTGAAGATCTTGATAAGTCATCTCTTAAGCTTAGTTGTGGTGACCTAAGGATGAGGAAGTTTCATCAAGAAAGAAGTTGAGCTTAATATGTCAATGTCTCGACATCGCACTACACATCAGCAGTTTATGCATTTCAGCTGAAGCTGGTTGAAGAAAAAGGTAGTAATATTGATAAAAGAAGGAGATGATCCTCGTTTGAGCTAAACTGTCTGAGGACAATATTATAGGGAAAATGCATCCAAGAGTCTGTGTGCAGTAGCAGTGTAAATCAACCTGTGGTCAATTGGTGTCTGCATTAGTTGTATGGAATGAACTCTTCCAGTTTTGTGGCTTGAAGGATTGGAAGTAGCAGATTGTCTATGGTATAGTTGCAGAAGGATGGCAGTTATCACTCTTAAGCTAGACAAAAGGTCTGAACCTTGTGCTTATAAGAAGAAGCTTCTGGAAGAATGTGTTATGCAAGTTACTGTAGTCTAATCTTGGAAGTTGATAAGATGAAGATGGAAGACTATGAAGACATCATAATCTTGATGGTTATAACTTGGATCAGTTTATTTCTAATCTAAGTGGTTTGGAGCATGGTGTTTGCTCTGGTTGTGAAGGTCGAGGATAAGTGGCAGTTATCTCTGGATTTTTACTGACGGCTCTACTAAGGGAAGTGACTCTCTTTAGTATTGCTATGAGATAGTCTTGGACTACTTATTTTCTGAAGATTCAGATGTGGTAGGTTTGAAGTCTTTGGAGTTTCTAAGCAAGATAGAGGTTGTCTACTCAAACTTGATTGTTGAATCAAGTCTATGAGAGCATGGAAATCTGTTTCTGCAAAGGGGGGAGGTTCTTCTGAGTGGCAGAAGGTAGAGCTGAATTCAACAGTTGGATGACATAATGTTCTGACATCTAGCTTAACATCAGGAGTCTCAGCTGGTGATGTGGCACATCAGCTAATGATAGGTGATCTACAGGAATGAACAAAAGGATGCTTTAAAAAGATCTATCTCATACAGTTTGCGGGAGCAGTGGTTTGAGAAGATATTACATGACCATGGCTTAGGGAGTCTAAGTGTAAGCAAGTGGAACATGTGACTTGAAGATCAAGTTTCCTTGGTGGATTAAGATATCTTTGTGAGAGTTCTGACAAACGTGAAGAAGAATCTAGATAATCAGAGTGTGGCAGCTGGTTCTTATTGAGGGTTGTCTTGGAACAAGTTACTCTTGGACAGAAGAGTGATGAGTTGAAGACTCAAGGAGATTATTCTTCTTGAAGGAGGATGAGAGTTTATTTCTCTAGTTCTTTGGATTACTATGCTATAGTAAGTCTAGCATATCAAGAATCATGGTGAGGATGTCTTGGTGTGTGGCAGATGGTCTAACTTGTGTAGGGACATTATCTGGTTGGATATCCTTGGTGAAAGATGATTATATTCTGGTTTAGAAGCATGGTGCCTACATTATGCCTAAGGAGCATCTACATAGTCATACGGAAGAATGATAAAGTAGAAGGTCTGCCTTGGATGGAGAATGTAGAGAAGACTGAAGTAGATCAGGGTCTTGCTAAAGGCAGAAGAAAAGCCTGTGAAGGGGACATGGACCTATTGTCAAGTCATGCTAGATCAACCTGGCAAGATGTGGAGTTTTGGAGCATGTGAAGATAGCGAACCAAGAGGGAATTATATCTGATGTTGGGACAACACTCCGAAGGTGTTGAGTTTTCAGCCAAGAAAGTTAGTTGTGCTCATGGTGGAGTATCAAGTCAAGTTACTTACCTAATCTGAAGTGATCAGCAGTGTGAATTTTTAAAAGAGGGATCAGCTAGTGCCACAAGTATGCATAAAAGTATGTCAGACCAAATGTCATGCCTTATGTGAGAAGGTAATCTTATTTTGTCTAATAGTAGATACTTTGACGGGAGACTTAGTATTTGTCTATTAGTGATGCTGTGCAAATACCTTGACGGGAGACTGAGCATTTGTCTAGAGAATTATGCACATTTGTGTCTGGATATTTTTATTTTTTTTTTGCCATGATGGAGTAGCTTGATATTTGAAGATGACAACCTGAGGTAGCATTATCAGCTGACTGTATCAAAAGTGTGTGAATGAAGGAGTGAGCATCATCTGCTGGCTGTTTGTAGAGACCTTGTTGGGAGCTTGGCAGTTGTCTGATGTGTGGATGGAATTCAGTTTTCTGAATTGTGTGAGAGCTTATTCCTCTATGTTGTGATCAGGTGGTTGTGATGTAGAAGATGTGAGCTGTTATCTATTGTTGATGTCCTACATGATGTTACAACATCTTTGTCTGGTGTGAAGGTCTGAGACTGTGCGTATAAAGTTGGAAGAAGCAGAATTAGTGTCTGAAGAGGTATGATCTGATCATAATGACTGTAGTTAAGGAGGGTTCTTCTAATACAAGTAAAAGGTGGTGGCAGCCCTTATCTTGTGTTGCAAGTGATCTAAAGACATTTGTTATGGAATATGTGAGAAATTTAAAACAAGTGGGCGTTTATATTGGACTTGGCAAACCATGTATCTGAAATAAACATGATGAGATTATGCTCAACAAATACAAGAAGTGGCAGTTCTTAATGTTGAGAATGTGGCAATTTCATATGATGTCAAGTATTCATCTTCATAAGGAGCATTGGGTGTTCATGTCAGGGGGAGTTAAGGTTGTTGTCTATGGTCTTTGCTGCAAGGGTGCAGATTGTTGTGAGGATTGTGCAGAGTGGTGTCAATCAACATGATGGGACATGTACTACTGAGTATGGTTGGGTGTTCCTAAGGCTGGTATGCTAGTGCTTATGAGGAGGCTGAAGAGTAGAATTGTTGTATCTGGGAAAAGTTATTTTTCTGGAGGAATCTAGATGGGATTGTGAGTTGTACTGATCAATAGATGTCGTGCTTGTGTTTTGGAATCTTTCGAAGTGTCTTGGGTGGATAATATTATGAGCCAGCAGACAATGTCTGATGCGATGTCAGAACATGGTATACGACATGTTTGTCTTGAGCCAGACAAGGAATTATTCTGGACGGTGGTGTTGGGATAAAGTGGAACACGTGTCTTCGACTGTGCATGGAACTGTTTTGGCACAATTTATGGTAAAGATCAGTTAGGAAACAATAAAAGTGGTCAAGACTGTTTTAGACGGTAGGCATTGAATTTGGAAGGAGTTTTTAGTACCTAAAATAGCGTTTCTGTGACTAAGAACCTTAACATATTCAAAGCTCGTTAATTCCTAAGTAACTGATCAGCTATTTATATGGGTTATTCTGTTCTCCTTCAACCAGTGAGTGTTCTTGTTTCATAAGTCTTATGGCGTTTATTCGTTTTTGGGTGAGCACTACTTGGGTCTGGTTCTGTGAGGCCTTTCTTTGCAAATTTGTGGCTAAAAAGGGGGAGAAAGGAAATGGTTTTGCTAAATGGTTTGCGCAGATGCTATGTCTGGAGTCTGCAGTGCCAGATGTGATTCAGAGATGTCGAAGAGGATGTCCTATCCTTAAGTTGGTGTTGAGTCTTTGTGACTTGTGTCCTGAGTTATGAACACAGTTGTGACTTGTGTTCTGAGTTACCTGGGTTGGCAGAATGACACTTCTTAAGTTTCATCTTATGCTACAGATTAAACCCAATGTCTGATCAATGAAGGTGTGCAGAATTATCTTATACCACCATTGGTCTTTTATGTATAGACAAACATTTCTTTTCTGGAGGAGTCTTCTACTTTTGTTCTGGGTCTGTCCTGGAAGGAAAAAGAAATGTGTTGTGTTGAGGGGGAGTGTCAGATATCTTCTTCCTCATGTGCACCAAATGACTTCAGGACTGTCTACTACTTAGGTCCTGATGTGTTGCCTGGAGTTGTTGTTATATGGTGATGTTATGCCCAACATGATGTCCTAACATCATTCAATATTAGCCAAGAAGATGATTCTCCGTGGTTGCTGTACACAGTAGCTACTGGTGATTATTGTTATGATCAGATGACTTCTAACAGTAGTATAGGGTTGTAGTTGCTGCTGTATTTTGAGCTGTAATGTTTATATATTTGTTTTAGCCAAAATTAGCCAAAGGGGGAGATTGTTAGTTCTTGTGATTGGCTGAAATTTTGGTAAAACAATGTTAATGTCATGGTTGATGTTGCAACATGAGCCTCTAAACACTATTGATTGCCTGGTTAACATTCTAGTTTGTGAAAATTGTTGAAGTGTTAAAGTGCAGAATGTGATGTCACATGCGATGTCTTGACATCACTATACCAGAACAATAAAACATCAGGTTGTGATGTTTTTAGGGCTGCGCGTGTTAATGAGATATTCTACTGAAGAGAATCAAAGATTGCAGGCGAATATCATGAGGAAGATATATTCTGTTGCAATCAGTTATGAAGAAGATTAGTTTGTTGCTAATTTAATGCAAAAAGATATGAAGAATAATTAGAGTTAATTATGAAGAGCTAATTGAAGATTTAATTGAAGATCTATTTTATAGCAGAATCTTTTGGAGATTTGTAGCAGAAAATTTGCTGTGATTTGAAGGCCCAAATCTAGTGGGTAAAAGTTATAAATAGAATGCTTGTAATCTAGAATTGGTACGGGTCCAAGATGTAGATCATTAGGGCTTTGTCTAAGTGAACCACTCGGGTTGTGAGATGGTCACTGTGTTATTACTCAGAAACCTGTAGGTAATGAGTATTGTATTGTTCTTTGAGGAAGATGTGAAGCAACTCCAAGGTGTGTCATGGAAGTGTGTCTTCTACTTTTCTGTGGTTGAAAAGGTGTTGGTAATCAAGCTGTTGATGCAGTGGCGGAGATGTTGACTGCTAGACATCATTGCGATGATAGGGAGTGAGATTGAGTCTCTTACCTAGGGAGGACTTAGGTAGAAGGGTCATTGGGTAGTGATGAAATTAGGTAGATTGTCAACTGGTCTGTTGAGTCTGTAATTTGATACTACTAATAGTGGGCTTCCTTCCTTGCTTGGTATGCCCCCAGATGTAGGTTGTTGAACCGAACTGGGTGAACAATCCTTGTGTGCAGTTCTGTAGTTTTCTGTTGTTTTACATTGCAGAGTGTGTTGCTGTAACATCACACATAACATCACAGGTTTTGAGTGTCTTGTTCATACAGCAGATATTGATGTTGTGACATCACACTTAACATCACATATCTGGTACTAGAATTTCAGAAGCAATGGAATCAGTGTGTAAGAGGTGGCGGATTTGGGTAAAGGTTGAAGGTGATGGACTTTGAATGGGATCACTAGAAATGGTAATGTTTTTATTTGCATAGGTGAATGATATTTTTGGAATAGAGAAATCAGCGATAAGGGGACCAAGGGTGCGTAACTATTCCATACCCAATACTACATCATCACCTTCAATAGGGATTAAATATAATGGAATAAAAAATAAATGAGTTTGTAGTGTGATAGGGACATGAGGGCATAGACCTGAGCAATGTATTTTTGAACCATTTCCCACCATGACAGAAAAGTTGGGAATATCCTTGCTTGGGATTTGGAGATGGTGGGAAATTCGTGGTTGGAGAATGCTATGAGTGCTACCAGTATCAATGAGAACAATCACGCTAAGACCATCAAGTAGGCCTTTGAATTTTAGCGTTTTTTGTGAGAATTGGCCACTTACAGCTTGGGGAGATAGTTGGAAATAGGTTTCCTCATTGGTGTGTTCTTAGTTGTCAATGATCACACTCTCTAAATTTTTCGTAGCATCTTGAGAAACAATTTCTGGTATATCGTCCTCTATCATCAGTAACAAAAACTTTCCTACTGCACATTTATGGCCAGGTATATATTTTTCATCACAATTAACACATAATCCATGTGCTCTGCGTTCAGCTTGTTGAGCCGGTCTAATTCATTTTATTGCGAGACGATTTGAGGCAGTGTTGGAAGGGGGTACAGTAGTAGGCTTTGTGGGTGAGGTGAGGTTTGGAGTAGGACGAATAGGTTTGGAACTAGTTGGTTGTGATTGTTGGTTGTAAGGAAAAGGGTTGGGGGTTTTGAATTTTGGTTTAGAGTCTTTTATTTTAGCTTCAATGAGTTTTGCCAAGCCTATTGCATGTGAAATTGATTGAGGACGCTACACAGCCAATTCATTGCGAATCTCACGAATTAAACCAGAAAAAAAACAATTTAGAATTGCATCAGGTGGTAAGCCAATCACTATGTTTCCCAGCTTCTCAAAGTGAGTTTGATATTCTGAAACTGACCCATGCTGCCTAAGTTTTAAAAGTTGAGCTTGGTGGTTTTCATATGTAGAAGGTCCAAAACGTAATTCTAAGGCTCCAGAAAAAGCTTGCCAATCTGTTAATTCATTGCTTTGAAACATCCACTTATACCAGCCAAGTGCATCTCCTTTCATATAAAATGCAACCATAGGTAAACGATTTCCATAAGGAATATTATAGAATGCAAAAAACTGTTCAGCCTGAAAAAGCCATTCCAAGACGTCACTGCCATAAAAATGCTAAGTTCGATTTTAGGAGTTCGAAAAGCTGGTGTTTGGGTATTGTTGTGTGCGGTTAGGTGAGAGTAAGGTGGGGATTGTGGAAAAGGGTTGTTGTATGGGAAAAAAGGGTAAACGGTGGGTTGGGGGCACGGTGTTGTTATGTGTAAAAGAGGAATAAAGGAGTGGTGGTTGGGTGAGGATGTGTGGGGGTTGTGTATAATGAGGAGGAAAGGGATTTGTGAAGGTTTGTGTGAACAGTTGAAAAGAAGAGTTAGATGAGTGTATGTTGGAGATGGGGCGTGTGAAAGATGGTAGTGGTGGTGGTGGGTATATAGTTGGGTAGTAGTGATGGTAGAACTGGTGTGAGGTAAAGAAATAGGTAATGGTAGAGTAGAGATACCTACGGTGGATCTGGGTGTTGCTGTAGGTGAAGATATTGTTGTTGAGGTAGGTGCAGATCTAGGTATTGCAGTAGAAGCTATCATTGCTGCAAATTGTTGAGTCATGAGGGTTGTTAGAGCTGCAAAATTATTATTCATTGCTGTCTCTAAATTGTTGTGGTTTGTGTTGATTTGACCAAGTTGATATGCAACAGCTTGGTTATTAGCTTCCATGGTAGATTCAAGGTTTTCATGGGTAGAGATGAGTCTTCAATACGTTGGTTTGTTGCTTGAAGAGTATCATCTAAATCTTTAGGTGTGGGGTTTGTGATATTGGAAGGCATTGAGGAAAAAGATGAAAGCACCAATTGATGGAAGGTTCTGCTGCTACCAAAAGATTAGGGTTAACTAGAGAGACAAAAAAACTAAGAAAATAAACATGGTTAAAATTTTGCATATCCATTCCAAAACAAACAACACTTAAATACAGTAAATCTTAATGGGTCTAAACTCTGGGTCAAAAACCCACTTGAAGGGAAAGAAATAAATAGGCTGAATTACTAAAAAAAGGATTTAATTCAAAATGAAGTATTGCTGCCATAAGGGCCTTTTTGTAGCTCAAGTGGGCCTGTCCAACACCCTAACACTATCAGTCTTAATTGGCTTTATTTCTTCTTTCTCCAAATATTTAAGTACTGAGTTGTGGCTTATGCTTGATGGTTAGTGTTTGATATTTGCTTCCTCCAAGTGTTTAAAACTTTGATTTGTGGTTTCTATTTGATAATAAAGTTTTTAATGTCTTATTTAATATTTTGGAAGGTTATCTTCAAGAATGGAGTTTTTTCTTATTTTTTTGAGTGAATGTTGTGGATATTCTGGAAGAAGAATGATGAGAACTAAGAGTTGGCCTAAGAGTTTTAAAAGTTATGCCTTTGAAGTCCGCTCACATGCTGTTGTCGAAGACCTACATGCTGTAGTCGAATTGTATTCTAGTATGTAGGAGATCGAATTAGGCCTTGTGTTATGGATCCAATTGTTTATGTTAGCTTGTAACTTAAGTTAGCTTGTAATGGGTAATTATTAAAAAGCCCATTAGTTTAGTATTTTAGGTTTTATATAAATAACATACTAGTCTCTCTTCCTAAGGTGTGACAAAACCTTATTAGGTTGAGAGAGGTTAATTATTGGTATTCACTTGTAATCTTTGAACCTTATTGAGAAAGTGAATAGTAAAACAGATTTAACCATTTCTCTATTCTTCTTCCTCTTTTCTGTTCCTTTGTGAACCTTAATAGGGTTTCGTTTGTTTGTTCAAGGTTTTTTCCTTCTTTTCTACCCATGTGGATTTCTTGGTGTTCAAGAAACTAAATATACTTTATCATTTCGGTATCGTTTTTCACAATAAATTGGTGCGGTAGGCGTGGAGAAGATGCCTTCAACAAAGTATGTGATTGAAAAGTTCACCGGAGTGCGATTTCGGTCTATGGCGCTTGAAGATGAAAGCCCTACTAGTTCAACAGGGTTGTTTGGAAGCGTTGAAGGGAGAGGAAGCCATGGATGTTGCGTTAACGGTAAAAGAAAAGACGGCCATGATAGAGAAAGCTCACAGCACAATATTGTTGAGCCTTGGTGATAAGGTTCTTTGACAGGTATCAAAGGAGACTACGGCATCGGGGTTATGGTTGAAACTTGAAAGTTTGTACATGACCAAATCTCTGGTGAATAGACTCTACCTGAAGCAAGCTTTGTATTCATTCAAGATGAGTGAAGGCAAAGTTTTGGCTGAGCAGTTGGATATGTTCAACAAGCTGATTCTTGATCTTGAAAATATTGATGTGAAGATCGATGACGAAGATCAAGCATTGTTGTTGTTGTGTGCTTTGCCCAGAACACATGCTCACTTCAAAGAAACTCTCTTGTATGGAAGGGAGTCCCTGAGCTTTGAAGAAGTTCAATCAGCATTTATTCTAAGGACCTGAACAAACGAAAGGAGCATAAACCTTCGACGGTTGGTGAAGGTTTGGCCGTTAAGGGAAAATTCTTGCGAAAGGATGGCAAGTTCAACAAGAAGAAAGGTAAAAGTCAGCAGAAGTCTTATAGTGGCGAAACATTTGGTATTTGATGTTATCACTGTAAGAAGGAGGATCACACAAGAAAGGTGTGCCCCGAACGCCTAAAAGATCATGGAGGTAAGGATAATGGCAACGCAACCATTGTTCAAGTGACTTCGACTCATCTGATGTCCTTGTAGCTTCAAGCGACGACTCAAGAAAAGAGTGGATTATGGATTCAGGTTGCACTTGGCACATGACTCCAAACAGAGAATTGTTCAAGGAGCTATGTGATCAAGATGGTGGATTGGTGCTACTGGGAAACAACAAATCTGCAAAATTATAGGTATTGGATCTATGAGATTCAAGTTCCATGATGAGTCAATAAGGTTATTGACTGAAGTCAGGTATGTACCTGATTTGAAGAGAAATTTAATTTCTCTTGGTGAATTCGACAGGAAGGGATATGTTTTCCAAGGAGAGAAAAGTATCCTAAGAGTCATGAAGGGGTCGAAGGAAGTCTTGAGAGGTGTGAAGAAACAAGGCTTGTATACCCTTGAGGCTGAGGTTGTAAGTGGTTCG
Organism: Lathyrus tuberosus; assembly: GCA_022829125.1. Taxonomy (NCBI): domain Eukaryota; kingdom Viridiplantae; phylum Streptophyta; class Magnoliopsida; order Fabales; family Fabaceae; genus Lathyrus; species Lathyrus tuberosus. The sequence continues at coordinate 1,590,220 of JALAZF010000616.1, read as the reverse complement.
ACAAATATTGCATCCACGAAATCTGTGTCGAAGACAGAATTATGGCACATGAGATTGGGCCATGTTAGCGAAAGAGGCCTGGTCGAATTGGGGAAGTAGAACCTGTTAGGTGGTGACAAAGTCGAAAAGTTAGAATTTTATGAATCTTGTGTATTTGGTAAATCCTGTAGGGCAAAGTTTAACAAAGGTAAGCAAAGAACACATGGATCCCTGGATTACATTCATGCTGATCTTTGGGGGCCTGCAAGGAATCCTTCACACTCAGGTGCAAGGTATTTTCTATCCATCGTTGATGACTATTCCAGAAAGTTATGGGTATTCATTCAGAAGACGAAGGATGGAACTTTTGAGAATTTCAAGAGTTGGAAGGTTCTGGTCGAAACTCAAACTGGCAGAAAGGTTAAGAGGTAGAGAACCGACAATGGCCTTGAGTTTTGCAATGAAGCGTTCGACAGTTACTGTGTTGAGTCTGGGATTGCAAGGCATAAGACTGTAGCATGTACTCCTCAACAAAATGGCTTAGCTGAGAGATTCAATCGAACAATCCTTGAAAGGGTTAGATGCATGTTGGTTAGTGTTGGATTGAAGAAGGTGTTTTGGGCGGAGGCTATTTTGACAGCAGCTTATCTGATAAATAGATGTCCCTCGACTTCCTTGGGAATGAAGATGCCTGAAGAATTTTGGTCGGGACATCCACCTAGTCTCGACAGACTGACAGTATTTGGCTGTGTGGCCTATGCTCATATTAGGCAAGACAAGGTCGAACCTAGAGCTCTGAAATGCATGTTCATGGGATACCCTGAAGGAGTCAAAGCTTATAGGCTATGATGCTTGGAGCCAGGTCACAGGAGATGTATCACTAGTCGAGACGTAGTTTTTAATGATGCTGAGATGACTTTAAAGAAAACTGATGATGCTGATGAAGAGCTGGAATAGGGAGAGATTCCTATTGAGGTGGAGCATGTTGATGCTGAATTGCGTACCCCAGATGAAGTCGAAGAAGAAGCAGAAGATGTTGTCGAAGATGAGGAGACTGATAATGACTACCTGCTAGCAAGAGACATGTCAAGGAGAGTCATCAAGCCACCTCAGAGACTTGGGTATGCATATCTTATAGCTTATGGCTTAATCTCTGCAAGTGAGGTTCTCGACGAAGAACCTAGAGACTATAAGGAAGTTATGAGAAGTTGTAAGAAGACTGAATGGCTGAAGGCCATGGATGATGAGATGGAATCTCTTCATGATAACAAGACATGGGAACTGATCAAGAAACCTGCTGGAGCTAGGTTAGTCAGCTGTAAATGGATTTTCAAAGTTAAGGACGGAATCGAAGGAGTGACATCGAAGAGATACAAGGTAAGATTGGTCGCTAGGGGATTCACTCAGAAAGAAGGTGTCGACTTCAATGATGTGTTCTCTCCTGTTGTGAAGCACAGGTCCATTAGAATGTTGCTTGTTATGGTGGCACAATTTGACCTTGAACTGGAACAGATGGATGTGAAGGCTGCATTCTTGTATGGTGATCTAAATGAAATAATCCTGATAAGGCAACCTGAAGGGTATGCCAAAAAAGGGAAGGAAGATTATGTGTACAAACTAAAGAGATCTTTATATAGACTGAAACAATCTTCTCGACAGTGGAATAGGAGATTCGACAAGTTTATGACACACATAAGTTTCATTAGAAGTCAGTTCGACCACTGTGTTTACTTCAGATTTTGACCTGGTAATTCATTTTTTATTTTGTTGCTTTATGTGGATGATATTCTAATAGCAAGCAACAATGTCGAAGATGTAATGAGGGTGAAGGATGAACTCAATAAGGAGTTTGACATGAAGGATCTGGGAGCTGTGTCCAGGATTCTTGGGATTGACATCTGAAGAGATAGAAAGCAGTCAAAATTATGCTTATCTCAAGAGGCATACCTATGAAAGATTCTCGAAAAGTATTGAAATTCTGGTATCAGACGTGTGATGTTAAGGTGTGATGTCACAACAACACACTCTGCACAATGGACAGCAATAACAGTAAAATAACACCAAGAATTATTGACCCAGTTCAGTTACAACCAACCTACTCTGGGGGCTACCAGGCCAGGGATGGAATTCACTACTTGTAGATATAATTTACAGACTCAACAACCCGTTGACAATCTCCTAAACTTATACTCTACTAATGACTTCCTACCTAAGAACCCACTTGGGTATGAGAACACCACTCAATCCCTTACAAACTCTCAAAGAAACCACTTTGAGTACCCTTGATCTTGCTTCCTAGCTTCGATCAAGCAAACACTCTCTATTGCTTCACAGCTTCTAGAGAGGACAGAAACACAACACCTATTCAAACCCTAGAATAGTGTAAATACAAGCACTCTAAACAAACTCTATACACTAAGCCTCCAGCTCCTGATCTTCTGAATGTTTTCTGTCGCTTTTTCCTTTAGTCTTGTGCGCTTTATATAGCTCCTTGAATTGGTCTTGGACTTGCTACAATATCTCCCAGATTTGTTATTTAAAACTGAATATTTAAAACAGATTTTCTCCTAAAATCTTTTTAAATCTCCTACAAATCTGCACCAGATCTCCTATGCAGCAGCAAATATCTATCCCAAGATATTCGCGTCCAATGAGACAGCTTGCTCTCCACAATTCCAGCTAATACGCAACCCTAACAACATCACAACCTGCTGTTGTTAATTCTGCAGATCTGATGTTACAACATCGCCATGTGACATCAGACATCTAACTTTAGCAATTACTTACTTAACACAGCCCAGTGTTAAGACTTCAATGTTACAACATCAGCACCTTGACATCAACATTGAACATACCTTGTTTTACCAAAATTCCAGCCAATCCAAGAACTAACAATCTCCCCCTTTGGCTAATTTTGGCTAAAATAATCTCTGCACTCTGCATCTTCAGAGACTTTAGCAGCGGAAAAACTTCAAAATTTTGAAACTCTCATCAGCAGCGGTTTGACAATACTCATAGTCTTCATCACTTGATCTGCTGCAACACCATTTTTATTATTGACAACAGCCAATTGGTGCTCCCCCTCAAAAATATGAACCAGCATCACAGTTGTTCAGTAGCTCACAATGTGCAGCACTTTTCTCCCCCTTGATGTCTGCTTGGCTGCACTCTTCAAATGCTATGATATCTGCATCACTAGCTCAGTCTAAACTCCCCCTTAATAACTGCATCACATTGGCAGCATTTGGCAGTAACATTATTTGATACTCTCTTGGCTATTTTCTCCCCCTTTTTAGCCACAATTAGGCAAACTTCAGTTAGAAGCCCTATTAACTATAGTCAGTACACCCTAGCTCTCATTGTTAGCCTCACAGTTAGCAACCAGGCAAAACAAATCATAGAAACCAAAACTAGTGCATATAACAGCACAATATTCAAATTACATAACCATCATAGCAAGAAAAAAAACTAAACTAAAGACTAAAACTACTATTTAATAACAGCAGATGGAGGTTAGTCTTCATCCAAGCTTGTACCACCAGCATCTTCATCACCCTCATCTAACCTGGAATCCTCAGTGTCGCCATTCCCATTATCTTCCCCCTGTTCCAAGTCTTTAATCATCTGCTCAATCTTCATTTTCCTGTCAGTGCTGGTCTTGATAACCATATCAAGATCCTTGCGGGTTGCCTTTAATTCTTCAATCCGCTCAGATTTTGTACTGACCTTCTTAATCCCAGAACTTGATGTTGTAACAATGTATGGAATATGACTCCCAGCAAACAGTTTGGGATGCAAAGATAAAGCTGACTCCCTCTTACATGCTACCTCTGAACTGGTTAAGATTCCAGGATGTTGATATAAGATCATTCCACAGATAAGGGAAGGGAATGATATAGGCATTTTGATGGCATTGGTGGCACCATGCTTCACTACTTGATCAAATATATAGCTTCCATAGTTGAACTTGACCTTTTTCCCTACAGCATAGATGAACCTTCCTAATCCCACAGTTATAGTGGCTTTGTGATTAGTAGGTACCCAGTTGGCCGCACCAATTCTGTGCAATATAGCATACTTGATACTGAGTTTGCTAGCTGTTAATTTATTTTTCAGTGGCCACACCTTAACTTGAGTAGCAGTGATCTCTCTACACACTTCATTATCAGTCACCTCCAGCTCACACTCCTCTTGCTCATCTCTTCCCAGATATTTATTGACAGTACTAGGGGAGAAATCAATACACTGTCCCCTAACAAACACCTTCATGTAGTTCACACTTCTATTGTCAGAAATGTCTATGGGAATGTTGACAACAAATTCCTTAACAAGTCCACTATAGCACTTGGAGAATCTGGTCACAGTCTTTAGAAGTCCAGCTCCATGAATGAGGTCCATAATTTCTTTCATCTCCAAGACATCTTTTCCAAGCTCTCTTTCCAGAGCTAACCTCCTTTGGCACACAAACTTCCACAAGGATGCACTGCTCGCATAATGGAAGGATATGTTGTCCACTGGCACTTTAGGGACCTTATCAGAAATTCTCTTTAGAATGGTCTTTCTGACTGGTGTGATGTCATGGACATCTTCCTCAACTTCATCCTCAGACTCAGATTCTTCTCTAACCTTTCTCTTTTTGGAAGGTGTAACAACCTTGCTCCAAGGTTTTGTGGGACCAACAACAGTTTTCTTCTTTCCTTCAGTAGGCTTCTTAGGAGAGGAATCATTGGTCTTTCCTTTCCTTGTCTGTAGTCTCTTGGCAATACTTGGAACAGCATTTCCAATGACTTCATTGTCAGATAAGTCATCCACATTGATCACGTCCTCACTCTTTTCTTCTTCAGGAGTAGTTCTATCATTAATTCCCTCATGCACATCTTCTTCTTCTCCTCCTCTTTCAGAATCCTCAATGACAGACACGGCAAGTCTATGAAGATCAGATTCTTCTCCTTGCATGTCTACCTTTTCTGCTGGCATCTGATTCAACGATACAGAAATTCCTTTCACAGGTATTCCTTTGTCCAGTATTTTGGTTGCCAGATTACCCATACTCTTGTTAACATCAAACTTTTCTACCACAGTTTGAGACGTGGATGACCTAGGTGTTGATTTATCACTAAATACGATACTGGTAACCAGCTTCTTTGTTTCAGTATTTTTAAAAGTAGTTGCGGCCCTTTTAGAAGCAATTTTAGATGGTCTAGGTTTACCTGACGCTGGTAACATTACGGAGATGGGTTGTATATTCAGAGCTTCGTCTTCAGAGTAATCATCTGTAGAAACCCTAGCTTTATTCCGCGATGAACTTTTTGAAGGAGAAGATGTCTGCTTTGACATGGTTCCTTTGAGGGAGTATATATTGAGACGATTCTTCTTGTTGAAGGAGATGAACAGAAGAGAGATATGAGTTGTGATGAACCGTGATTTTGCTATAATAGGAAATGAGGGTCTGAGGTAAGGCGCCAGATTTTGTGTACTCTTTAAAGACCAATTACTAATTTTCTCCCTCCATAAAGATTTTCCTTTTAAACAATTCACATCAGGACTCATTAACTCTGAGTGACCTTTCAGCATCCTGATGTCATAGTCTGATGTTATAACATCAACTTGAACATCATTAGTTGAATTTCCTTCAAGAGAAATCCACTGATAGCAGTTGTCTTTGGTTCTGACACCCTTCATAACAACCTGATTATGTTCATCAGATACCACACACTCATGCTTAGTGTAGTTTACCTTGTACCCTTCATCACACAACTGGCTTATGCTGATCAAATTTGCATTTAAACCACTGACAAACAGAACATTGTCAAGTTCAGGTCTACCATCACCTTGAACCTTCCCAACTCCTGTAACAACACCTTTTTCTCCATTTCCAAAAACAACCTCAAGAGAGGGATAATGACTGACTTCAGCAAACATGGATCTACATCCAGACATGTGTTTGGAACACCCACTGTCAAAATACCATGTTCCTTCTTTAAACTTTCTATCAGCCATGTGAGCCAATAAGCACTTCACCTTTTCCTTAGGTACCCATTGTTTAACAACTTTGGGCCTGTACCCTCTCCATCTGTTTTGAGGTTGAGGGTATCCATGCAGGTTGTAGCAAGAGTACTGCATATGTCCAAACCTTCCACAATAATAGCATCTCACCCTTTCATCTCTGAATATTCTGCCATGATGAGATTGCTTAGGTTGCCATCCATAATGTGGTCTCCTCCTACCATAACTGGTCTGCCTTCTATTATGTTGGTATCTTCTCCCATAAGAAGGCTGAGAATGTTGTTTCCTGGATTGTCTCCCATGATGGTGTGGCTTTCTTCTTCCATAGATATTAGGAACAGCATTGGTGTATCCATATCCATAACCATACCAGTTGTCCTGATGTTGAGACACCTAATGAGACATCTGTTGTTTGAACTGAGCAGCTTGCATGCTCTTGTGGTATTGTGGGGACATATACTGACTAGCTCCTTTTGGCAGCTTTTTCTTCTGATAAGGACCAGTCTTCTTCTCAATCTTCTTAGGTTGTGAAACATCAGCTTTCTTAGGGGTAGGATCCTGCTTCTTTGGCTGATGTTGAGATGAAAGTTGTGACACTTCCTTCTTTGACCTGAAGTGCTTTCTTCTGAAGTTCCCTTATCCTCAGCCACATAACCTATCCCAGCTTTGTCCCCAGCAGCTTTTTCTGACTGAAGGATCTTGTCAAGTGTGTCTGTACCACAGCTCAGCATCCTAACAGACTTGGTCATTTGATCAAGGTGAGCTCTAACTAGCACCACTTCATTTTCCAGATCAGTCTTTTCATTCTCTAGCTGAGCAATCTGTTGCTTGTGGCACTTGTTTTCTTGACAAATCTCAGCACTTTTTAGACACACCTCTTGATAGGTGGATGCCAACTCCTCATAAGTTACTTCTCCATCACTAGAATCATCATCAAAAACCACAGCTCCTGTTAAAGCTCTCACATGCTTTGCTGACTCACCTTCACTTTCACTATCAAAGTCAGACCAGGAAACTGTCATGCCCTTCTTCTGCTTTTTCAAGAAGGTGGGACATTCTTTCTTGACATGTCCATACCCTTCACACTCAAAGCACTGAACTCCTTTATCTTGGGTAGTTTTCTCTTCATCCTTCTTGCTGGAATCAGAAGTCATGTTCTTAACATTAGGCCTGGAGTTATTATTCATTCTCTTGAATACTTTGGTGAACTGTCTTCCCAACATCACTATGGCCTGAGATAGATCTTCCTGCAATTTAGAACTCTTTCCTTTTTCTTCTGCATCAGTTGACACCAAAGCTATACTCTTTGGCTTATTTTATGGTTCTTCCTCATTCAACCCCAGCTCAAAAGTTTGAAGAGATCCAATGAGCTCATCAACTCTCATCTTGCTGATGTCTTGTGATTCTTCAATGGCAGTAACCTTCATCTTATACTTCTTAGGAAGGGATCTAAGAATCTTCCTTACAAGCTTTTCATCTGACATTTTCTCACCAAGAGCACTGGATGCATTAGCCAGCTCCAGAACATTCATGTGGAAATCATGAATAGTCTCATCGTCCTTCATCTTCAGGCTTTCAAATTCTGATGTTAAAATCTGAAGTCTCGACATCTTAACTCTAGATGTTCCTTCATGTGTAGCCTGCAAGATATCCCACGCTTCCTTAGCAACTTCACAGGTATTGATTAACCTGAAGATATTCTTATCCACTCCATTGAAGATTGCATTCAGAGCTTTGGAATTTCCAAGGGCAAGCTTATCTTCCTCCTTGGTCCACTCTTCTTCAGGCTTTGGCTTAGAGGAGCCTTCTTTATCTTTGTCAGCATCATCCTTCTCACACATGACAGGAGCTTTCCATTCTTTAATAACAGCCTTCCAAGCCCTACTGTCCAAGGATTTTAAGAAGGTGGTCATCCTTGGCTTCCAATAGTCATAATTGGATCCATTCAAAATAGGGGGTCTGTTGACGAATCCTCCAACTTCTTTGTCCATCTTTACACCAGAAAGTAACTTCCCTAGATCTCACCCAGAGACAGACAGGATGCCTGCTCTGATACCAATTGTAATTCTGGTATCAGACGTGTGATGTTAAGGTGTGATGTCACAACAACACACTCTGTATAATGGACAGCAATATCAGTAAAATAACACCAAGAATTGTTGACCCAGTTCGGTTACAACCAACCTACTCTGGGGGCTACCAAGCCAGGGATGGAATTCACTACTTGTAGATATAATTTACAGACTCAACAACCCATTGACATCCAACTTCAAACCCTGTTGTGACTCTGACAAACCCTCAATTCAAGCTGAGTATAGATCAGTGTCCCAATACTGATGTCGAAAGAGCTTATATGAATAGCATTCCATATGCTAATATAGTGGGTTCTTTGATGTATGATATGGTCTGTACTAGACCTGACATAGCATATGCAGTAAGTCTTGTAAGCAGGTACATGGCGAATCCTGGAAAGGCTCACTGGCAAGCATTGAAGTGGATTTTAAGATACATTAATGAGTCTCTTAATAGAGTCCTAGTTTATGGTGGAGCCTTGGGTGAAGATAGTAAAGCAGCAATCGAAGGATATGTCGACTCTGATTATGCAGGTTGTATGGATTCTAGAAAATCTATTTCTGGATATGTGTTCACTATGTTTGGGACATCAATCAGTTGGAAAGCAACACTTCAGAAGGTTGTTGCCTTATCAACCACTGAAGCGGAATATATCGCCCTAACTGAAGCTGTAAAGGAAACATTGTGGCTTGAAGGTTTTGTAAATGAGTTGAAACTTCAAGGTCTAGTTATCACTGTTAAATGTGATAGTCAAAGTGCAATACACCTTTCAAAGAATTCAGCTTATCATGAGCAAACCAAGCATATTGATGTAAGGCTGCATTTCGTCAGAGGGGTAATCGAGCGTGGAGAAGTCCAAGTGCTGAAGGTTTTGACAGATCATAATGCTGCTGATATAATCACCAAGACGTTGCCCAGTTACAAGTTTTTCCACTGTATGCAGTTGATAAAGCTGCATGAAGAAAGCTAGTTTATTTCTTGAGGATATAGAGTTAGATCCAAGGTGGAGATTTGTGAGATATTGGGTCGAACTCTAGTTTTAGCATGCCGTCGAAATCCGCTCACATGCTGTTGTCGAAGACCTACATGTTGTAGTAAAATTGTGTTCTAGTATGTAGGAGATCGAATTGGGCCTTGTGTTATGGATCCAATTATTTATGTTAGCTTGTACCCTAAGTTAGCTTATAATGGGTAATTATTAAAAAGCCCATTAGTTTAGTATGTTAGGTTTTTTATAAATAACATACTAGTCTCTCTTCCAAAGGTATGACAAAACCTTATTAGGTTGAGAGAGGTTAGTTGTTGGTATTCATTTGTAATCTTTGAACCCTATTGAGAAAGTAAATAGTAAAACAGATTTAACCAATTTTTTATTCTTCTTCCTCTTTTCTCTTCCTTTGTGAACCCTAATAAGGTTTCATTTGTTTGTTCAAGGTTTTTTCCTTCTTTTCTACCCTTGTGAATTTCTTGGTGTTCAAGAAACCAAATATACTTTGTTATTTCATTATCGTTTTTCACAACAGATATATTAGCAATAGATACAAGTTTGTTGCAAGTAAGTTACAATTTGATTATATAGATGAAGGTTAATTATTAGTGAGAAGTTAAATAATTATAAGGGTTAATAATATTTTATCTCTGTCATATAAACTAATTTTTGTTTACTCTACTATAAAAATTGTATTTTTATAAAACTAATCTTTCCATATAAACATTCGGTTGGTTTAGACCATGTAATTTTTTTTTAAATTAACCTTGTTAAAATAACACTTGTTTGTTTTTTAAACTAACTTTGTCTGTAGATTGTTATATGAAAACGACAAGGTTAATTTTACAAGAAAATAATAATATTTATAGGGACTAAAACAAAAAAAAATCTTTGTATGAAAATAGTAATTTTACAAAAAAAAATTACAGAGTCTAAAACAATGAAATTTTCATATGACAAAATTAGTTTTATAAAAACAAAAGTTACAAGAGGTAAACCATAATTCACCTATATAATTGGGGGATAAAATAATATTAACCCTAATTATAAATTGGTTACATGAGAGTTAGTTACACTTATAGTCTATATAATTATCTTTGTATAACTTTAATAAAGAAGATCAGTACCAAGTTTATTATATTTTTTATTTTCTTTTTATTTTATAATTTTTATAGATTATATAAAAAAATTAACATAGTATCAAGAGTCATAATTTACACCTTGAAGAGAGATAATCTACTACATTTTGGGGAGAAAACCATTTTTTTTACAAATTAGTTGTAGGTTTCATCTTTCATCAAAACTATGGCAAATGGGACATTGGATTTGTGATGTCTTTGATTTTTTCAAGGTATGATATTCCTACACCATCTGTTCCACTTACCCTATATTCATTATTGATAAATACGGTGAACAGTGACACAAATAGAGAACAGTGACATGAATAGTACGTGAACAATGTATGAACAATGCTCTTGAACAGTAACATACACGTGAACAATATACGTTAATAATGTATTAATGTATGAACATTGATTTTTTGTACTGAAATAAAATTGGTTAATGAAATATAAAAAGTTGGAAAAATGAAGTGCTGAATTTGGTTAATATACGCTCAGATATTAAAAATAATTTTTAGTAATAAAATAAAATTGGTTAATAAAGTGTAAAAAATTGGTTAATGAAGTAATGAATCTGGTTGATAAACGTCTAGATATTAAAAATAATTTTTAGTAGTAAAACAAAGTTGATTAATGAAATATAAAATGTTGGTTAATAAAGTTATAAAGTTAATTAATCACACAATTTTATATCGGTGCCCGTTAATAAATAAAAATAAAATAAATAATTTTTATATTTTAAAAAAATTATTGATTATTATAATATTTTACTGTTCACCGTATTGGTGAACAGTAAAATACGGTGTATTGTAAAAATATAGTGTAAGAATATCATTTTTTTTATTAGTGTTGTTAGTGTAAGTTGTTGATTTTAAGTGATGCTACTGCCTATTTTAGGATGAAGGTCTAATCAAGTATTCTGTGTTGGTGAAATGAATGTTGTTTCTTAGAAGTATTGGAGCGTAATATTATTTAAAGATCTTGTGCGACTTGTTCTTGCCACCGGTTTGTATATATTTTTTGAAGAATGAAGACTAATTTGAATTCTTTGATATACTTCTTTTTTTGTCTTAATGGTGATTAGTCTTAATTGGCTTTTATTTCTTCTTTTTTCAAATGTTTCAGTCTTGAATTGTGGCTTATGCTTGATAGTTAAGTGTTTAATATTTGCTTCTTCCAAGTGTTTAAAATCTTGATTTGTGGTTTCTATTTGATAATAAAGTTTTTATTGTCTTATTTGATATTTTGGAAGGTTACTCTCAAGAATGGAGTTTCTTCTTGTTTTTTTTTCTGGAGTGAATGTTGTAGAGATTCCGGAGGAAGATTGATGAGATTTAAGAATTGGTATAAGAGTTTTAAAAGCTATGCACTTTAACTGCTATCAATTTGAGGTTTACTTTTTTTTTTATTTTAATTTTATTGTATTTTTGTTGGTTGTTTATTACATTTGTGTTGTTCTTCCTAAGTTAAAAGTGTTATGAACGCCTTCCAACTTGAGTGAGATGTTAGAGATAATATTATTAATCACAAATTAATTGCAAGTTAGTTACAAATTGATTATAATAGATGAGAGTTAGTTATTAATTGAAAGTTAGCTACAAATTAGTTACATTAGATGAGAGTTAGTTATATATAAGTATCATTATATCACTTTAATGTAAAAAAGCTCTCATTTTGATCAATACAAGTGTATTACATTTTTAGTTTTCTCTCTTCTATGTTTTTTATATATTCTATCAAAAATCTTAACAATTGTTATACATTTTGATTATTGTTATCGACAAAATTGTGAAGAAGAGTTTCTCCTTGACCTTGAATAAGGTTTTGATGAAGACATATATATCAACAAAAAAAAAGATGACAATGACAACAAAGAAAATAAAAGATGAAAACAATGATCAATCACAAGCAATTGGCAAAGATCTTCAAAGATTAAAAAGAATGCAATTTGTCATCAATTAAGGTCATTGTTTTGAATGACAAAACTTCATGGAACATTTTCAAATGTATGCATTCACTCATTGAGGTTTTTAAGTGTGTATAAATGACAGTTTATCATTGAAAATGAAAAAACAATTATATAATCATTTATACAATTCAAAGGTCATTATCAAGAAACATTCTTTTCAAAATGGTTTGAAACTTGTAACTTTCATAAATTTGAAAAGTTTTAAAACCAAAACAGAATTTGAACAATTATGTTATATACTTTGAATTGTGATATTGAGAAAATAAAATCTATAACCCGAAGATTGATTTGACATTCAATAGCCTACTACAATCTTCATTTATTAACAAAATTTAAGTATTTGTATCTTCCATCATAGTGGTTTGGTGAAAGGTATTTGAAAATAGAAAGTGGTATATTTTTTAGTTTTTGTGAGGATCATCATAATTTTTGGTGATTGTTGAAAAGGTTCTTTCAGTTGAGGAGATTCAGAGTCTAGCATAGGGTTATGATGTTTTTGTATATGTTCAAAGATTGTAAATAAATCTTAGGGTGAGACTTGTATAAGAATTTAAACATAAAATTATCTAGGAGTAGAAGGATTAAATATACCCTCGATTGATAAGGGAAACTAATATAAATCACTTGTGTTATTTACTTTATGTCTTTAAAATTCAGCATTTTACATTCTTCTTATTGGGGGCATTTCCACGATATCGTTATGATCAAGTAATGGGACTTGGCCGAAAAGTCTTCTTGCCTCTATCATTAGCTCGGGTAGTCGCCGTTTCGGGTATTTCAGTCACCTTTCTGTGGCTCCCATAATTTAATTATGTGCTCGGGATTTCCCTCTTGCTTAAGTAACGGAAAGCGGACCAATCCTCAAAAATGCTCGTTCGCTTGTCGTTGGGGATCAAAATCGTCTTAAAGTAACGTTCAAAGACCACCTATTCTCCAAGAATCGTGGAAACCTTACCAGGAAAATTCTGAAGATGTTAAACATCATGTTGATGAAGTTACGATAATTGCTGGACAAGAATTTATCAACTTTGCATTTCCTGTAGTCAATGTCATTGAAAAAGATGACTCATCTATCCCTCAGAAACTTGGGATACTTTAGGGCAGCCAAGTGGAAAATACGACTTTCTAGTGAAGTACACTGCTCCAAAAAGTTCTTGTATCAGATATAAAGACATCCAACCCACTGGATGAGAGATTCCCCTAAAAATGAAGATACTAATGAAAAGACAACAGAAAAGACCTCTTACAGTAACTCTACATGGGAAGAAGACTCTGCTGATCAGACTCCGCCAGAAATCAGTACTATCACTAAAGACAATCCTGGAAGGAAAGTACCAAACTTTGCGATCCACAGAGGAGTTCGTCGCAACTAGGTCAATGTTGATATCCTAGATGTTGTCCATGTTTCAAAGTAATTGCCTCGTCTTTGTTTTGACCTTTCACTTTGTCCGGGTGAAAGGATGTTTAATAGGGCTTGCTTTTTTGTAAATGTCCCTCTTCGCTTCACCCATAGCGAAAGAGTTTTATTTTATATGGTTTGTGTTTCAAGAATCGACAAATCATAAATAAGAATGTCATTCTAAATTCCTACATTTTATTGTTATTTTCACTTCTTTCTTTTTTTCAGAAAATGGTAATCCTAAAAAAATAGACAAAATAAAAATAAACGTTTTTCAAAATACACTGCACACACTTTTGCATTCTCTCTGTCTTTTCTAAAAAGAATCATCACATTATGCAGATTATTTGTTTTAAACCCCATTGAAACATACGATCAAATGCCTCCTCCAGACTTTGAGTTCCCGGTATTTAAAGCCGAAGAAGAAGGGAACGAAGAAATTCTAGATGAGATCTCTCGATTACTCAAACATGAGGAAAAGTCCATTCAACCTTACAAAGAACCGTTGGAAACAGTCAATTTGGGTTCAGAAGAGGAGAGAAAAGAAGTTAAGATTAGAGCACTACTCAGTCCAACTGTCAAAAAAGGCTTGATAAAAGTGCTCAAAGAATTTTCAGATGTGTTTACATGGTCCTACCAAGACATGCCATGATTAGATACCAACATCGTGGAACTTCACCTACCGCTGAAGGCAGAATATTCTCTGTCGCTCCCGGGATTTTCATCCAGGTACAAACGCGAAAGTGGCGCGGAAAATAGAGTCGCCAGCAATGTATATTTATCCCAAGAGAGGGAAAAGAAACACCGCATAAACCTGAGGAAGAGGGAAAGGAATGGTCATCGTAACCATAGCCTGGGTTCGGGAGTCGGTTACGTGAGGGGAAGGTGTTAGCACCCCACGCGTCCATCGTACTCGATGGGATCCACGCTTGTTGTCTATTCTAAGGGTGAGTTATCCTAACATCTATGGCTGTACTAAAACGGGGGAGGGAAAAACAAAGACAGACTCGGTAGGACGTCGTCATCCTAGGCCTACGTACCCCCTTTGTGCAATGGGGAATTCAGAGTCAGCGTAGTTCGGACCAAGTTCTTTTTGTGTTTTTTATGAGCGACGTTAAGTTCACGTCTGGCAGTTAGGGTCGATGCCTGTTTGCGACTTAGACGGAAAGTAACGTGCCCTTTTTGAAAATAGCCTTTAGTTTGACAATCCCGCAGGACAAAAAGGTTTGAAGTTTGTTTGTATTTTTTAAGACAGAAGTGACTTGAGTTAGTTCATAACTCACCTTGAACCAAAGTCTATGACACGGGAACGAATGCATCGCATGGTCGTCCCCAATGGGACGTATGCTCAAAACTCTAGAAGAGAGAAGGGGGACCCCTCAATCTTCACTTCCTATGTTTAAGGCTCGTGTGCAAGGCAAGTTGACCTTATTAAGTATCTTAGAAGGGTTACAGGATGAGAAGAGGGACTCAGAAGAAAAGAAAAACACTACGGGGAAAATCTATCCTAATGTTATCATGCAATGATGGCCTTAAGGGGAGGATTAGGAGGGAAGACTACCTAATGTTAGCATGCAAAGGATTGAAAGCCTAATGTCTCTCCTACCTCCAGCTTAATCAGAAATTAAGCAGAGCTAGGAATCCTAAGGGGATCATGTGAACAAACACAAGTAAACATTAACCAGTTCAATCACGGACAAAGTGAAATCCAAAACTTAAAGGAAAAGAAATGAGATGAAGATGAGAAAGAGAGAGTGAGGGTGAACATGGATAACTATCCACACCCTCAAATAACTTACCTCAGCCCCTGCATGAAAGGTCAGTACAAACAGACATAAGTAATAATGAGACAAATGAAACCCAAACAAATCACAACCCAAGGAGAAATGGTTACAAACCAAATGAAACTCATCCAAGTCAGAATATACACCTTAGAGGTGACCCACAATGTTTACCAAACAAGATCAAGCAAATAGAATGCAAACAAGTGGCAAAACAAACAAGAAAGTTATCAAAGAAGGAATAGAAGAAGGAAGAGTGGATATGCAAGGTGATCATGCAAGAATGCTTCAAATAATATCCAAGTCAGAATGTGGATGACCTAAACATGTGCCTAAACATGCTATACAAGTGTCACATGAGGCATGCAAACTAGTATCCAAGCATCAAGAATCATTAGAAGAAGGAGAAGGAAGCATGTAAGTGAAACAGGTTCAAGTATGTAAGATGAAGCATGAATAGCATATGACATGAATGAATTCAAAGCTCCAAGGTCAGAAACATACATCGAATGAAGTGAAAATGAATGATAAGTTATGGCATACATAAACCAAACATGAGTCATGAATGAGCATAGATGAGAAGAAGTGAGAAGATAAGTCAAACAGAGGCATGTAAATCAAGCATTGAACATGTGCACACAATATGCAACAACCTTACCCCCAATGACCTATAATTACAAACAAATGACCTATAATGACTCAAACATGATTTATGAAGTCAAAGAAGCAAACCCAAATGGTGGCACAAGTGCCTTCTCAAACAAGTACTCAGACATGATCAAAGATGTGCATAAAGGAAGACCTCAAACAAAGAGCAATCAAACAATTATCAAACCAACTTCAGAAATTACCAAATTAATTCTCAAAACACCTCAACCAGAAGCAAACATCATGTCAAAATTTCATGCGAAAATTCACAAGATAAGGCCTTCAATCAATCATGCAAATGTCACATAGGAATTATGAACTAATATGCAAAAGAAAGGGACCAAAATGCAATATGAACATAATTTAAAAATATGAGAAAAATAGTTTTATGCAATTCGACATGTTAATGAAACAATACAAAAAGAATGAACTCAAAATGTTTTATATACTATGAGAACAAAAATCAACAAATTTAAGTATGCAAAATTGAAGCAAAACAAAAAGAAATTCACACAACAATTAATTCAGATGCTAAAAATAAAATAAAATAAAAAAATAAAATTTGGGAAAATTTTATAAAACCCTAAACATGCTTCATGAATTTTTTTAATTTTTGGATGCATTTATCTATTTTTAAAAATTAAAAATGAGAAACAAAACAATTAAATGGAAATAAAAAGAAAATAATTGAAATAAGCATGGGGGTGTATTCAGCAACAAGTGCACGTTCAGAAATGATAATGGGCTTAAGTGGGGGGTGTGAATATCAAGTCCAAACACAATGTCCATCAGCGAAAAATAAAAAAAGAAACACAATGCAACCCAGTCAACGGTCTGACTCAATATCGACCCTCTGATCAATCTAACGCGTGGCATCAAGTCAACAAATTAATCAAGTAATCACAACCAACGTTTCAGATCCACACGCACACCATAACAATGATGCATGCACCCACACCAAATCACTCAGCAATAAAAAAAAAGACGCACGTAAGCAGCACATGAAACATTAATGCGTTGGCGTGGTAATATCCACCAGATCATATCAACATCCAAGATCTATCAATAATTAAAGAGATGAATGGTTCAGATTCAAGGTACACGCTAATAAACATGGGATGGCACATACGCAATTGATGAAATAAAACAGAATTTTAAAAAAATGTGGCAACGCTGTGGGCCGTTAGATCAAGGCAACGGACGGTCATGATTTCGTCTTCCACCTTGGAAATCCTAGCTGGCCGGAAAACAAAACCAGACGTCGGAGCTAGGGCTCCGGTCGTCTCCTCCGGTGGACATCATCAACAAAATCTCCAGAAATCACATATGAGTATACCAAATTGATCAGAAATTCACAAGGATTAAGAATATCACATTAGAAATCGCAAACAACCAACACACAAGGAGAAACGAATGAAACAAGTTTGGATTCAAAACCTTAAAACTCACGATACAACCATATTACACGTCCAAACTCAAAATAAAATACATCAGAATCATCAGTGAGTATCATAGATTATTTTTCACATCAAAAAATTGAGTTTTAAGATCATGATATCGTCACTAACCTGAGATCACGCAATTCGTACACTTGTTGTTAGCTTCAAATGATGGGAGGTTTGTGTTCTATGGATCCCCAGGATTAATATTGTGAAGGAATTTTTTACAAAGCTTTTGTGAGTGAGGAGATTCGAAGGAGAGAAGGATTAGGGTTAGAACTTGAAATCTGATCAAAATAACGTGCCCCCTCCAATGAGTGCATGAGTAAGCTTATATACTCTAGGTCATTCCACTGATTATCATTTAGGTCTTATTAATTCCTTGATTAATGAGTTTTGGGTGATTTTGGAAATTTTCATTTTGAATCATACACCCCCCTCCATGCGTGTACACCTTAGCTTCCTATGATGGATCACTCACTTGTCAATTGCTAATCACACCTGAATGGAATTTGGGCCTTGAAATGTCTTGGTTTGTGAGTTTTGATGCACCTTGCCATTTTGCATAATGTGAAATAAGTGATGAATAAGTCATGGATCCACTTGATTCCAAGGCCAAAGATGATCCTCATGAGGTGCACTTGGATGTTGGAATGTGACTTGAAGCAATAGAATCAATTATAGGTCCATATGTCCCAAAATGCAAAAGTTGTGAAAATGGAACCATGAGAAAACCCTAAAAACCACCTTGCCTTCTTTTGATCATAACTTGAGTTTCACAAATGATATAGAGACCATCTAGTACTTGTTGGAAAGGGGAGAAAAAGATTTTCAACTTTCATGTTTGAGAAAAATTCATTTGAAGCTTCCTTGGTGGTGAAAAGTCAAGTTGAATGTAGTACAAAAACTTGCCAAAAATGGAAACTTTCAAATTATAGGTCATTTCCATATTTAGTAACTTTAGCACAAACTCTTGATCCTTGATAAATGGTATGAAACTTGACCCTTGAAGACCACCTTCTCCTCTTGAACTGCCTCAAGCACCTTGACCCCATGCTAAGAACCAATGATATACACACATGATAATGCAAAAATGAAATGAAACATAAGCCAGTTAGTACTAAAGTAAGCAGAGCAAATTTTGGGGTGCTACAGCTGCCCCTATTCAATCAACTTGGTCCTGAAGGTATGATAGCAACGACTGTCATGCGTTCAGAGGATTCACGGAGATTGAATACCAAAAGAAACCTGAAATTTGCAATCCTGAAAGGAGGGACGACTCCATTGGGGAACAAGCAATAAATGCTGCACCATCACAACACGTACGAGTGTTGGAAACCAATACAGACGATGTATTGAAAATGTCTTGAAATAAACACGGACGAGTGTTAGCTATGCTGGGGATAAAGTGAAATAAACCCTCCCAGGTTATGTCATCTCTGCTGATAAAGAGAACTGACAAAGGAATCTCGAAATATGCCATCCCTGCTGATAAAGGGAACTGACGAAGAAAATCTTCAAAAGATTGCTATCTTTGCTGATAAAGAGAACTAGCCAAATAAATGCCATTCCTGCTGATAAAGGGGACTGACGAAGAAAATCTTCAAAAGATTGCTATCTCCGCTGATAAAGAGAACTAGCAAAATAAATGCCATCCCTGCTGATAAAGGGAACTGACGAAGAAAATCTTCAAAAGATTGCTATCTCTGCTGATAAAGAGAACTAGCAAAATAAATGTCATCCCTGCTGATAAAGGGAACTGACGAAGAAAATCTTCAAAAGATTACTATCTCTGCTGATAAAGAGAACTAGCAAAATAAATGCCATCCCTGCTGATAAAGGGAACTGACGAGCAAAATATGTCAAGCAAGAACTGACTACCAGGTGAGAACTGGGCTTCACAAAAGAGAAAGGCCAAACAAAGGCAAACTCCTAACGGACTCACAATCCATAGATAAGATGACTCCGCTGGGGAAAGGAGAAATCTAAATAAAAGACTCTGCCGGGGAGCACAAGTTTGAGGAACGCGTCCCTCCAAAATCTCCTGAGTTATGCCATCTCTGCTGAGAAAGAGAATTGGCAAAGAAAGTATCAAACCTGGCTTATGCTTCGAATGCAAATGTTTGAATTTTGGCGTAATGCTCCATACGAAATGGAAATGCTACGCGTTTGAGGGTGCAATGCAAATGCTTATGATATGCAAAAGGGCCCCTCCAGCAAAATAAATGCTGGAGAGAAGAGACCAATTCAGTCGGGGATGACAAAAATAAATTGTCCTCTGAATCCAAGAATTCTGCTGAGAAGGATCACACTGACCGACTCTTTGGATCAACGACTTCTGCTGGGGATGAAATCCCAAAAGAACACCCGCACTACCGGGGATTACACGTGACCTCTACTGAAGGTAACATCCAAAACCTGATATTTCTCCTCTGTTGGGGGAGTTGAGAATGAATGCCAATGATAGAACCATAAGTTTGTTACTGAGGATTGCTAATAACCAATGGGCTTAGAACCTACTGGGGATGTCAGCCCATAATACCATCCTGCCTGGGGAATACTGCTGAACTTAGCCTGCTGAAGGGGCGAATGACTTTATCCTCACCTTGCTGGGGATTAGAACATAACGTTGTCGGTGAAAGTGCGCTTCCTGACTGGCTGGGGAAAGTGGAGACCCTGATTATGTGGGGAGACAACGTCCTGATCCAGAGAACAAGTTCCCCGAGTCTCCTGCTGGGGAAAGTCTGCTCTGCTGAGGAAAGTGCAATCTCAATGTTGGGGAGAGCAAACTGCTGGGGAAGTACAATCCTGTTGCCATCCAACCTGACCTGTCTCTACGGTCATAGACGGCCATTTGAACTTTCAACTTGCCCCAGACCACCAGGTCTAATGGAAGAAATCATCTCAAGAGGATTTTATAGAGGACCGGGCGTTCGCACTGCCCCAGAGTCTTCAAACTCTTGGAGAGATTTATCAGATCTCGACATAACTCCCCCAGACTTCATAATCCATGAAGTACATTACCTCGAAAGGATTTGTAATGAATTGAAAATACTCTTTCCCAGTATCCTGAACTTTGAAGAGGTGTTTTCAATTAACCATTTTTAGGAGTGGACAATTTTTCATGCTCTAGAGGTGGCCTGCCCCAATCCTTGAAGGAAATTTTCCCCTAACTGATCTTATAGAGATTTGTCAAATCGACCTGATTGCCCCTGTTCGGCTGCTTTAGGGGGAGTTTTCAACGTGACTGCTCCAGATTAGCTGCATCTTATCACCATTTATCGGGAACCCCCCAGGCTGCGCACAATCTCTTAGCCACATACCCCTTGACATGATTGTCCTTCAGAGTTTTCACCATCTCAACTTGGCGTGATCGAGCTTCTCGACTGTCGTTCATCGTGTAAGCTTCTTTGATATCAAACACATGCAAGCAGAAAATGTTTATTATGAGAATGACAATTCTAATGCAACACTCGTGTTACCCTTGAAGTTTTGTTGAAAATATGTCGCCAAGCCTCGTGAACGAATCACTAGCTGGGATGCGGCACTTATTTTTGAATGGAAAACAATACGCACATGCAATACCAACAAAAATCTTATTAGCATAACTCATAGGAGTTAGGAATGCTATCTCAATGAAGTACGCCGTCGGAATAAACCCTGTTTCAATTAGGACTTTTGAGGGTTGTATCGTGGCCTGGTTCACGGTTTTGAGAAAAAGAAAGATTTAAGGCTCAAAGTTTATCAGTGCCCACCCATTCTCCATGACGTTCTCCAGTCCTAAGTTCAGCTAATTCGGCGCAAGCGCTCATCTCTCAAAAGGTTTTATGATCCTTAAAGAAACCCATGCATCTGATGGTTCGACACCCAATGAGGTTTTGGAGTAACAGTCACCCCTTTTTGTCTTTTGTGTTTGTAGTCACACGACTTTGTTCTGCTCAAAGATTTTCTTTGTAATCCTTTTGGCTCTTCGCTTTCTCATTCTTTTGCTTTTTGTTCCCTAATTTTGCCTGGACTGACTCTTTTGAGTTTTCAATTTTGAAGTCCAGCGGGATGCCTTAGCTTTTGCCTAAGTCACTTGCTTTCAAGTTTTTCGACTTAGCAGGCTTTTTCTTTTTCTCTCTCTTTTTTTTTTTTGAACAAGTCGTGTGACACTGTTTTGTCTGACTTGTTTGAAAGGGCTGTGACTGTTTCACTCTTCGGTTGGTGAGGAGTAACCATTGTGGTTCTACACCTCTTAACCTCTTGCTAGTGGAATGGAAGGTAATGGATCCTCAGATGTACACTCCTTCTGAGAGTTGAACACTTGGTCAAACTAACTGACGCCTACCCTGCCCCAGGTTAAGATTGAGGGTTTTTTCGTTTCCAGAAAGAACTCCTACTACTAGGCTCAAAGAAGTTGACAAAGGTCTATCTCCTTATCTCTCCAGTGTTTGTGAATTGGAAATAATGCCTGTACATCCTTAACAGGGTTTTATCCAAAAGCGTACCATTAGAAATTTGCGCTCTTATTTCGTCATCTTCCCTCAAGAGTTCTAGACAAGAAAGGTTGGTATTGCAGTGCATATAAACATTTAAAATGAGTGAACACGAATGGAATTCTTCAAGAAAAACAAACTCATTGCATTAAAAATCCACATTCAAACACAAACAAATTTTTACATGCAGACAATGTTTAAACAAATAAATGAAAGCTACGTATGAACATGCAATAAAGAAACTGATGATTGCCATTGTTGAGGAGACTTGACTCCGTCTGGACTTATTGCTTCTAATGATGTCTTCACAGCCTCGAGTGCTCACTCTGATAAAGAAGCTTCAATCCAAAGGGGTACCATCTGGCGTGATGTGTAACACCCCCAATCTATAGCCCCAAATAAACAAAGCAGTAAAAGAAAATTCGAAATTTCATCAGAGTATATTTAAATTATCATGGCATAGACGGGGGAATCACATTACAATGAAACAAATCATACAACACCTGCTCATAAAGATATGCAACAGTGGGGTAGCAATCAACAGAGGAACTTAGTTCCTTACACCCACATTTCAGAATTTAGAATAAAAGCGGAAAATCTAAAACTGAATATCAAATATATATATATATCATGAAAAGTTTGTCATACATCAAGTTGTACATGCAAAAGCCAAAAGGTATATATACATAATACACAAATATCACAAACGGCCTCCCTAACTACCTGGTGTCACATATCAGAGCTGACCGACAAAAGAATGAAGACGCAAAGCTTCACAAAAATACCTCCAGCAACTCTAATCTGCAATGCCTCATAGAGCATTATAAAACAGCAGAAGGGTGAGAAAAACAATCATAATACAGTTGCATATAATTATATATTAACACAAAAATGCACATATAGATTTCTCACCACAAACATACAACAGAATCCAAATACCATACCACATCATACATATTTCATTTATCTAACGTCAATGCACATTAATCATACACAATGCAATTATCACCAAGAATATCAATTCATCAATTCCACACACGATTAATCCATTCACAATTCTCACACATAGTCAATCATATTTATGATTTATGCAAATGCACAGAGACCGACACAACGACTCTATGCACATGCCATGCGGTACCGACTTCCAATATTTCTCATCATTAGTTCACTCAAGAACTCTGCTGGAATCGTCGCTCGTTACTGAGGATCACTCAAGTAACACCCCGTCGGGCCTACGATGTTCTCCCGTCGCTTTAGGTCCTCTTGGTATAAGGCGTACGACGTTTATGGATTGCTTTAGGTCCTCTCGGTATAAGGCACACAATCCGATCGCTCACACCCCACATGGGCACACGATCGTCTATAACCATCGCTTTCGGTCCTCTTATTTTTAAGGCTATTCATACCTCTTATTTTTAAGGCTCACGATGTTATAGCAGATTCCCTCTGGAATCAAACCGTCACTCAGGACGTCACAACAATGCATATCATGATGCTTGGCATACAATGACTCATGACATTTAATATGCGCACATACATGCATTCATCCACATCAACAAAATCACACTTTGCACTTATGCCCAAAACAATGCATTTAATTGCCATACGGCCATAATTCTTCTCAATACCATCTAAACACATACATTTACCTCATACAACAGCACCTTGCATAATACACATCAATTACGCACAATTATACTGACAAAAGCCGACAAACCGACACTATTCCTGATTTTCGACATAATTAAATCGGCTAACAATTTCAAAATCATCATAATAAGAAAGTACAACTCAATAGCTTCACAACGATACCAAGAATATAAAAATCGGATAAACGGAACCCAAGTTACGAAAGAAAAACGAAAACGATATTTTGAAAAGTCCCATTTTACCATTCTCCTGGCCATACGCGTATTGCCCTGAGCCATACGCGTATTGCCCAAATTCCTCGCCATGCCATACGCGTATTACCCAAGGCCATACGCGTATGGGCAGAGTCTCATTTTTCCCAAAACCCACGTTAAAATTCCAATACGAGTAGTGCCAAGACCGTACGCGTATTGCCCCAAAATGTTACTCGTATCATACGCAAATGGGCAGATGGCCGAGAAAATTGAAGATCCATACGCGTATTGGCCCCTACCTCGCCCATGTTACGCGTAAAGCCAAGGTCCATACGCGTATGAACATGCCCCATACGCGTATGACCTGGAAAAACCAGAAAAAATTCTGCAGAACAAAGTTCTGCGTTTTCTCAACCCAAAATCTTCCAATTTTCACCTACACCCAGAAAATTACCAATACAAGGTATAACAACATATATCTATCATGTACCAGTAATAATGAACACTAAAAACATGATTTCAAGCACATTTAATCGATTTCTAATCAATTTTACAAAATATGGCTTTTACTAAATTTCTCCAAATTAATTCAAAAACAACCACAAATACACATACATAATCATACACAATCATACAATAATTGAGTTTCGCATCCTTATCCGATTAAATCGATTCTAGGGGTTGATTTTCTTTGATTTCCCAAGTTTTTCTCACTATTTCTCTTCTTCTTCTCTTTTCTCCTCTTTTTCTTTCTTCTCCTTTTCTTTCTCTCTATTTTTCTCTCTTTCTATTTCCTATTTTCTACTTAATGAAAAATATCATGAAATGACCAAAATACCCCTACACTCAAATATCTCGCAAACGTTCCCAAAACCCGATAAAATATCACAACATTGAAAAATAACATATTTTCAGAGAAAAGTCGAAAATAAAATAAAATAATAATAAAATAATCCAAACAACTCGATTAAATAAAACTCACACCAAACTAGGGCGTTACATGATGACCTTTGAGTCGATCAAGTCTTGCACCTTGTGCTGGAATGCATTGCAATTATCAATTGTATGCCCAAACGTTCCCGAGTGGAACTCGCACCTAGCATTCATATCAAAGTCCGGAGGAATAGGGTACGGTACCGGCGTGGTACTCCTCGTTTGAATCAGAGAGTTCTTGAGCAAGCGAGCAAACAACTGACTATAAGGAATAGGAATAAGATCAAATATCCTCTTGGGCCTTCTTGGTCCAAATTTCCTCTGCTGCTGATGATTTGACGGCTGCTGCTGATTTGGGCGCCTCACCTGCGCTTGCACTTCCCTTTCCACATTTGGCTGAGGCACAAACAAAGATTGCTGATGTAGAGCTTCTGCGGCAAAAGGTTGTGGAGAAAGTCCATGACATGAGGTGGATCCTGCAAAGAGGGGAGGAGTCTCCACTTCCTTTGCAACAATTTGAGTAAAATCACCTTGTATGCTCACGCCGCCCGACGTGAATTCAATTGCCCCTGCATCAATCAAATTCTGGACTTGGTGCTGAAAGGCCCTACATTTCTCCACAGTATGCCCTGGTACCCCGAAATGGAAATCACAATGGGCTCTTGCATTGTAGCCTGGTGGGGGATTACCAGTGAGAGGAGCCAAAGTCCTTTTCTGTACCAGTTGCAACTGAAGGAGATGCTGCAATAGCTGAGAATATGGCATAGGGAGCAGATGAAAAACTCTTTCAGACTGCTTCGGTCTCTATGCACACTTTTTATTCTTAGGCTTATCTTGGGAGATAAGACCTGGTTGTTGTTGGGAAAGTTCTGGAACTTCAGCTTGTGGAAGAGATTCACGAGGCAATCCATGATCTAGATCAAATCCCAAAGAGATGGGAGGAGTAAGGACCTCTGTCGCAGAAGCGAGCACATGACTGTTTTCCTTCTTTAACACTGTTTTCAAAATATCCATGACCAAACCCATCTGAGTCTTCATCTGATTAACCTCCTCTCTCAGCATCTTCTGGTCTTGCATGAGAGTTTGCATATTCCCCATAAACTGCCCCATCTGGCCTCGCATTTCCCTCAACTCAGCTTGAATTTGCTCCATGATCAACTCTTGAATGGCCTGAGGAGTTAAGTCTGCAATTCTGAAGAAAGCCAGATCAGAATAAGAATAACCAGCCTTGAACACCTGTTATGCACAATGATCATGAATATGCAAATGCGAATGAACATGTTTAAAAATTCGCAGGGCGATCCACCCCTTGATTCCAGTTTAACTTCAAAAACCAGAATCAAAGTTAGGATGCAACACTGCATAAACATGTTGGGATGCAAAACGATGATGCAAATGCACACATGGGATCAAGGATGCCACACAGACTAGACAACTGCTGCACTGAACAAACTGAACCATCTCAAAGATCTGCCCAAATACCCAGAATACCAGAATAACCATAGTACCACACTGATAAATCTGCTGACCAAAAAACCGAGTATGTTGGAGGTCAAGGTTACCTGCAAACCTGTAAACACCCTGCCCTCTCACATGTGGGTACTAGAAAGCCAAGGATCCTCAATATCACGGGCTCTCAGGTCGAGAAATGATGATACGTTCACCATTTTTGGTTTGGCGTCATCACCAATCGAGGAGGCCTCAATTGATTCCTCTCAAAAGAAAACATCCTATGGTAAGTCCTCAGTTTTGGAACTGAGGTCGAGAAGCAATAGTACATTCATCCCTCAGGGTACAGTACTATCGCCAATCAAGGAGTGCTTCCACGATTCTTTTCCAAAAGGAAACCCTATAGCAAGTTCCCAGCATTGGGTCCTCGGATCGACAGGTGCAATGGGTTTGCCATTTCTGGTCTGCCATTATCACACCTCGGGAGGAGTGCCGTTACTGAGTCCTGGGGAATGGCCGCCAGAGTCGACAGTTTTCCAAGTTACATTCAATTATCTGCACCAATGCGCAGGATAGAACATTACCAAAGAAAACCTCGTCTGGATGTGGATTATTCATGTATACTACGTCTGGCCAAATGCCACACAAGTCACACTACTTTCCACGCTAATCCTACGTGTACGCTCAAGCCTAGGTATTGGGCTTATCTCTCAGAACTCCCAACCCGCCAAACAGCAAAACAGTGCAGCAGATGATAATAATATGCAATGCAGAAAATGCGGTAAACATAAAATACAACAAAATAAAGCAAAACAAAAACAAAAAAAAAAACACCCAAAGAGGACAAAAACAAACAAGCGCTAGGATAGACTCGCTAAAGGGGATGGACCAACATAGGTCAACCAGTATCCCCAGCAGAGTCGCCATCTGTCGCTCCCAGGATTTTCATCCAGGTACAAACGCGAAAGTGGCGCAGAAAACAGAGTCGCCAACAATGTATATTTATCCCAAGAGAGGGAAAGGAAACACCGCATAAACCTGAGGAAGAGGGAAAGGAATGGTCATCGCAACCATGGCCTGGGTTCGGGAGTCGGTTACGCGAGGGGAACGTGTTAGCACCCCACGCGTCCATCGTACTCGATGGGATCCACGCTTGTTGTCTATTCTAAGGGTGAGTTATCCTAACATCTATGGCTGTACTAAAACGGGGGAGGGAAAAACAAAGACAGACTCGGTAGGACGTCGTCATCCTAGGCCTACGTACCCCCTTTGTGCAAAGGGGAATTCAGAGTCAACGTAGTTCGGACCAAGTTCTTTTTGTGTTTTTTATGAGCGATGTTAAGTTCGCGTCTGGCAGTTAGGGTCGATGCCTGTTTGCGACTTAGACAGAAAGTAACGTGCCCTTTTTGAAAATAGCCTTTAGTTTGACAATCCTGCAGGACAAAAAGGTTTGAAGTTTGTTTGTATTTTTTAAGACAGAAGTGACTTGAGTTAGTTCATAACTCACCTTGAACCAAAGTCTATGACACGGGAACGAATGCATCGCATGGTCGTCCCCAATGGGACGTATGCTCAACACTCTAGAAGAGAGAAGGGGGCCCCTCAATCTTCACTTCCTATGTTTAAGGCTCGTGTGCAAGGCAAGTTAACCTTATTAAGTATCTTAGAAGGGTTATGGGATGAGAAGAGGGACTCAAAAGAAAAGAAAAACACTACAGGGAAAATCTATCCTAATGTTATCATGAAAAGATGGCCCTAAGGGGAGGATTAGGAGGGAAGACTACCTAATGTTAGCATGCAAAGGATTGAAAGCCTAATGTCTCTCCTACCTCCAGCTTAATCAGAAATTAAGCAGAGCTAGGAATCCTAAGGGGATCATGTGAACAAACACAAGTAAACATTAACCAGTTCAATCACGGACAAAGTGAAATCCAAAACTTAAAGGAAAAGAAATGAGATGAAGATGAGAAAGAGAGAGTGAGGCCGAACATGGATAACTATCCACACCCTCAAATAACTTACCTCAGCCCCTGCATGAAAGGTCAGTACAAACAGACATAAGTAATAATGAGACAAATGAAACCCAAACAAATCACAACCCAAGGAGAAATGGTTACAAACCAAATGAAACTCATCCAAGTCAGAATATACACCTTAGAGGTGACCCACAATGTTTACCAAACAAGATCAAGCAAATAGAATGCAAACAAGTGGCAAAACAAACAAGAAAGTTATCAAAGAAGGAATAGAAGAAGGAAGAGTGGATATGCAAGGTGATCATGCAAGAATGCTTCTAATAATATCCAAGTCAGAATGTGGATGACCTAAACATGTGCCTAAACTTGCTATAGAAGTGTCACATGAGGCATGCCAACTAGTATCCAAGCATCAAGAATCATTAGAAGAAGGAGAAGGAATCATGTAAGTGAAACAGGTTCAAGTATGTAAGATGAAGCATGAATAACATATGACATGAATGAATGAAAAGCTCCAAGGTCAGAAACATACATCGAATGAAGTGCAAATGAATGATAAGGTATGTCATACATAAACCAAACATGAGTCATGAATGAGCATAGATGAGAAAAAGTGAGAAGATAATTCAAACAGAGGCATGTAAATCAAGCATTTAACATGTGCACACAATATGCAACAACCTTACCCCAATGACCTATAATTGCAAACAAATGACCTATAATGACTCAAACATGATTTATGAAGTCAAATAAGCAAACCCAAATGGTGGCACAAGTGCCTTCTCAAACAAGTACTCAGACATGATCAAACAATTAGTAAACCAACTTCAGAAATTACCAAATTAATTCTCAAAACACCTCAACCAGAATCAAACAACATATTAAAATTTCATGCGAAAATTCACAAGATAAGGCCTTCAATCAATCATGCAAAAGTCACATAGGAATTATAAACTAGGAGAAAAATATTTTTATGCAATTCAACATGTTAATGAAACAATACAAAAAGAATGAACTCAAAATGTTTTATATGCTATCAGAAAAAAAAAATCAACAAATTTAAGTATGCAAAATTGAAACAAAACAAAAAGAAATTCACACAACAATTAATTCAGATGCTAAAAATAAAATAAAATAAGAAAATAAAATTTGGGAAAATTTTATAAAACCCTAAACATGCTTCATGAATTTTTTTTAATTTTTAGATCATATCAACGTCCAAGATCTATCAATAATTAAAGAGATGAATGGTTCAGATTCAAGGTACACGCTAATAAACATGGGATGGCACATACGCAATTGATGAAATAAAATAGAATTTTAAAAAAATGTGGCAACGTTGTGGGCCGTTAGATCAAGGCAACAGATGGTCATGATTTCGTCTTCCACCTTGGAAACCCTAGCTGGCCGGAAAACAAAACCAGACGCCGGAGCTAGGGCTCCGGTCGTCTCCTCCGGTGGACATCATCAACAAAATCTCCAGAAATCACATATGAGTATACCAAATTGATCATAAATTCACAAGGATTAAGAATATCACATTAGAAATCGCAAACAACCAACACACAAGGAGAATCGAATGAAACAAGTTTGGATTCAAAACCTTAAAACTCACGATACAACCATATTACACGTCCAAACTCAAAATAAAATACATCAGAATCATCAGTGAGTATCATAGATTATTTTTCACATCAAAAAATTGAGTTTTAAGATCATGATATTGTCACTAACCTGAGATCACGCAATTCGTACACTTGTTGTTAGCTTCAAATGATGGGAGGTTTGTGTTCTATGGATCCCCAGGATTAATATTGTGAAGGAATTTTTTGCAAAGCTTTTGTGAGTGAGGAGATTCGAAGGAGAGAAGGATTAGGGTTAGAACTTGAAATCTGATCAAAATAGCGTGCCCCCTCCAATGAGTGCATGAGTAAGCTTATATACTCTAGGTCATTCCACTGATTATCATTTAGGTCTTATTATTTCCTTGATTAATGAGTTTTGGGTGATTTTGGAAATTTGCATTTTGAATCATACACCCCCCTCCATGCGTGTACACCTTAGCTTCCTATGATGGATCACTCACTTGTCAATTGCTAATCACACCTGAATGGAATTTGGGCCTTGAAATGTCTTGGTTTGTGAGTTTTGATGCACCTTGCCATTTTGCATAATGTGAAATAAGTGATGAATAAGTCATGGATCCACTTGATTCCAAGGCCAAAGATGATCCTCATGAGGTGCACTTGGATGTTGGAATGTGACTTGAAGCAATAGAATCAATTATAGGTCCATATGTCCCAAAATGCAAAAGTTGTGAAAATGGAACCCTGAGAAAACCCTAAAAACCACCTTGCCTTCTTTTGATCATAACTTGAGTTTCACAAATGATATGGAGACCATCTAGTACTTGTTGAAAAGGGGATAAAAAGATCTTCAACTTTCATGTTTGAGAAAAATTCATTTGAAGCTTCCTTGGTGGTGAAAAGTCAAGTTGAATGTAGTACAAAAACTTGCCAAAAATGGAAACTTTCAAATTATAGGTCATTTCCATATTTAGTAACTTTAGCACAAACTCTTGATCCTTGATAAATGGTATGAACTTGACCCTTGAAGACCACCTTCTCCTCTTGAACTGCCTCAAGCACCTTGACCCCATGCTAAGAACCAATGATATGCACACATGATAATGCAAAAATGAAATGAAACATAAGCCAGTTAGTACTAAAGTAAGGAGAGCAAATTTTGGGGTGCTACATCCTCCGGTCAAACAAAAATTGAGAATGACTCACCCAGATATGGCCATCAAAATTAAGGAAGAAGTGCAGAAACAGATCGACGCAGGTTTCCTTGCCACCTCAGAATATTCTCAATGGCTAGACAACATAGTGCCAGTTCCCAAGAAAGACGGAAAAGTCAGAATGTGTGTAGACTACAGGGATTTAAACAAAGCAATTCCAAAGGATGATTTCCCCTACCACACATTGACATGCTAGTTGACAGCACAACAAAATTCAAAATCTTCTCCTTCATGGATGGATTCTCGGGCTATAATCAAATCAAAATGGCACCAAAAGATATGGAGAAAAATTCATTCATCACCCTATGGGGTACCTTTTGCTACAAAGTAATGTTATTCGGTCTGAAGAACGTAGGAGCAACTTATCAAAGGGCTATGACTACTCTGTTTCACGACATGATGCACAAAGAAATTGAAGTGTACGTCGATGATATGATTGCCAAATCTAAAACAGAAGAAGAACATATAGAACACCTATCAAAGTTATTCTGGCGTCTGAGAAAATACAAACTCCGCTTGAATCCCAATAAATGCACATTCGGTGTTCGTTTAGGAAAGTTTTTGGGATTCATTGTCAGCCAAAAAGGGATTGTGGTCGTTCCCAACAAAGTCAATGTCATTCAAGAGATGCCTTCTCCAAAGACTAAAAAATAAGTAAAAGGATTTTTGGGACGTCAGAATTACATCTCGAGATTCATATTCCTCATGACCGCGACATGCGCACCAATTTTCAAACTACTAAAAAAAACCAAAGTTGTATATGGACAGAGGATTGCCAAAAATCTTTTGACAGCATCAAATAATATTTTCTAAAACCGCTTATTTTGTCCCCTCCAGTGGAAGGAAGACCATTGATCATCTACTTAATAGTCTTGGAAGACTCCATGGGTTGTGTGCTTGGCCAATAAGACGAAACAAAAAGAAAAGCGTCTACCATTTATTACTTAAGCAAGAAGTTCACGGACTGTGAAACTCGATACATTATGCTCGA
The DNA here is from genome assembly GCA_022829125.1 of Lathyrus tuberosus. NCBI lineage: Eukaryota > Viridiplantae > Streptophyta > Magnoliopsida > Fabales > Fabaceae > Lathyrus > Lathyrus tuberosus. Next base: position 1,558,343 of record JALAZF010000616.1, on the reverse strand, counting down.
GAAAACTTGTTGCGCTCTAGCTTGGGCATTTAAATGTCTTCGCCAGTACATTATTTGTCACACTACGTGGGTAATCTCCGAAATGGATCCGATCAAGTACGTCTTTGAAAAGCCTGCTTTAATGGGAAGGATTACCCGTTGGCAGATGTTGTTATCAGAATACGACATCGAGTACCATGCTCAGAAAGCCGTCAAAGAAAGTGTTTTAGCCGACCATCTGGCTCACCAACCAATCGACAATAATAAATCGATCCGATTTATCTTCCCAGATGAGGATGAGATGAACCTAAAAATGAAAAATTACGATGAACCGCTACTAGACGAAGGGCCAGAGCCAGGATCCCAATGGGGACTAATATTTGACGGAGCTGTCAATGCTTATGGAAATGGAATTGGGGAAATTATTGTTACACCTCAGGGTACCCATATTCCTTTCACCTTCAGATTGGCATTCAAATGTACAAATGAGGCTGAATATGAAGCTTGCATCATGGGTATCGAAGAAGCTATCGACTTAAGGATAAAGAACTTGGATGTGTATGAAGATTCAACCCTGGTTATTAATCAGATCAAAGGAGAGTGGGACACACGTCAACTTGGATTAGTTCCTTACAAAGACTACGCAAGAAGGTTGTTACCCTTCTTAAACAAAATTGATTTTCATCACATTCCTCGTGAAGAAAACCACATGGCTGACGCACTAGCTACTCTATCCTCCATGATTAGTGTGAATCGATGGAACGACGTACCCAAGATTGACATAATGTGCCTTGATAGGCCCGCTTACATATTTGCAGTTGAAGCAGTCATCAATGACAAACCATGGTATCATGATATCAAATGCTTCCTTCAAAGACAAGAATACCCTCCTGGGGCAACCAGTAAAGATAAGAAGACTCTCAGAAGACTAGCTGGTAAATTCTTCCTAAACAATGATGTTCTATACAAAAGAAACTTTGACATGGTTTTGCTCAGGTGCGTGGACAGACACGAAGCAAACATGTTAATGAAAGAGATTCATGAAGGCTCCTTTGGCACTTATGCCAATGGACATACAATGTCAAGAAAAATTCTAAGAGCGGGGTATTATTGGCTGACAATGGAATCCGATTGCTACAAGTACATAAGGAAGTGTCACAAGTGTCAGATATACGCCGACAAAATTCATGTACCGTCAATGCATCTCAATATTCTTTCTTCTCCATGGCCTTTTTCTATATGGGGAATCTACATGATTGGCATGATTGAACCCAAAGCCTCAAAAGGACATCGGTTCACCCTAGTAGCCATTGATTACTTCACCAAATGGGTCAAAGCACCATAATACGCCAATGTGACCAGACAAGTGGTGGTCTGATTTATCAAGAACAATCTCATCTGCCGTTATGGTGTTCCAAGCCAGATCATTATTGATAATGGGTCGAACCTGAATAACAAAATGATGAAAAAATTATGTATTGAGTTCAAAATTGAACACCATAACTCGTCTCCCTACCGGCCTAAGATGAATGGAGTGGTAGAAGCAACTAACAAAAATATCAAGAAGATCATTCAAAAGATGGTTGTGACCTACAAAGATTGGCAAGAGAGGCTACCATTTGCTCTTCACAGTTATCGAACATCCATCCACACTTCAACAGGGGAAACCCCTTTCTCTCTAGTATATGGCATGGAAGCAGTGCTCTCCATAGAAGTAGAGATACCATGAATAATAGTTTTGATGGAAGCCAAGCTAACAAAATCTGAATGGTGTAAAAGCAGATACGATGAACTGAATCTAATCAAAGAAAAAAGAATGACGGCTTTATGCCATGGTCAGTTATATCAACAAAGAATGAAGAAAGCTTTTGACAAAAAGGTCCGACCTCGGGTATTTAGAGAGGGCGGCCTCGTGCTCAAAAAGATCCAATCATTTCTCACTGATTCCAAGGGCAAATGGACTCCAAATTATGATGGCCCCTATGTTGTTAAGAAAGCCTTCTCAAGTGGTACCTTGATACTCGCAAACATGGATGGAGAAGAGTTTACCTACTCCACAAATGTTGATGCAATCAAGAAATACTTCGCCTAAATAAACAAAAAAAAATAGCTCGCTAAGTTGAAAACTCGAGAGGGAAACTTAGGCAAAAAAAGAGCGTCTCGGTGGACTTAAAACCCGAAAGGGAAATCCAGGCAAAAATTAGAGACATCAAAAAGAAAAAAATCATCCCGATAGATTGAAGGAAAATCTAGGCAAAAGTTAGAGATTTATGGCAAGTAACTGCATCCGACAAGACTGGATCCTCAGAAGCAACGTCATCTGTCAAGAAATCCTCAAACGAAGTCACCTTCAACAGAAGCTCGATAATACTCAGAATTCAAAGTTGGTAGAAGGATAGTGGTCATTATGTTTTAATATAGCCCATTTCCCTTTAAATTACCATTTTCTAAACTTTGTAATACTCCATGGAATCATGCATTAGGCTGATTACCATTCTATCAATAAAAATTTGAGCCCTTGTGCCCTTTATTTGCAATTCTCATTTATTCTGCTTTGCAAAATGACATTTTGATATGATTAACATTCTTGAAACCCAAAAATGAATTTAATTTTGTTTTCACGAAAATTCTGAATTTACTTATGCTTTTAAAATGAAGATGGCAATTTCCTTTTGATTAATGAACACAAGAAGGAACATCGACAGTTTCTTCGAAAGAAATCAAACTACAAATGCAGAATCAAAATATTCCTTGTGATCAGTATATCCCGAGTGGAGGATCAATTAATTCAGATTGATAAGTTGGAGCATCCCATCTATCACCCCCAGTAAGGGTCGAGTTTTCATATCCCCTCAAACAAACATTGGAATCAAGATCAGGTTTCTATCTCCGGTAGAGTATTATTTCCAGGAATAAAGATAGAAATAGGAATCCCTTCCTCCAACAGGCTACTACCTTCAGAAAACACCGATAAAAAGTTGTCACTCCCCAGGAGTCGCATGTTGTTACTACCAAGAATATGAAAAGTTCAGCAGCGGGAATTTGTTCCCTTAACAGAATAGTGATACATTTTATCCCCCAAAATGGTCGAGTATCTTGTTGTACTCATCACCAGTCCGTATGTCATGTCTGTTTTGTCAGCATAAGCATTTCATACTTACATCATGCATAATTGATTCATATTCATATTCATTTTGCATCTCATATTTCAATCACATTGGTCACGTTTATCCCCAAGTGATAAATGTCCTCTTTCCATTAGAATTGTCAGCCTTAGGAAGAAAGGATATATTCTTTCTAAATCCCCACTGAGTTTGATCCCCGTGTAAGATTTTCCTTTAGTTTTCCTTTCCACGCTCGGATAGGATAAAACCCCAGTTTGAGTTCTTTCCTCATCGGGAAATGTCTCATCTAAACACTTTCTCTCCAGTTTATTCCTGGATTGAAATCGGTCCTTGACCATTTTGATAACTTGAACCTCTGAAAGGCAAGAAGACATTTGGTTATACACATTTGGAACTTCACTCTTCGCCATTGAAGATGATATTTTGCTTCCCCGGATTAAGGAAAAATCCCTGCGGAAGTTTCTCAACAAAAGACTCTTGGCAATATGGACATCACATCCCCCTAAGAAATCTTTACCGATCAGCAAACAAAGAAGTCTGTTTTTGCCCCATAAATTCCCAATAAGTCAACAAACGGCAGTCTCTCCCCGAGAAGTTTGTCCTACTTTCAAGGAAGTCATCAGCACCTCAAAATTTAATTACATCACATGGCATCTCTCCGAAGAAGTTTCGAAGGGAAATATGATGTAATTTCTCCAGCAAATGGCATCTCCAATAGAGAAGTATGCACACCTTTGCAACTCAGACAAATGGTCCTCCCAGCAAGTCTGACATCAAATTTTCACTCATCCTATAGCATCTCTCCGAAGAAGTCTCGAAGAGAAATATGATGAAGCACGTTTTTCCATCAAACGACATCTCCCCAGTAAAATCTCAACGAGAAGTTTGATGAAAACCCTCATATATAGCATTCCTTGTCAAGAGAAGAACTTGATGAGAAGAAACTGAGACCAGTTCCATGGTTGAAGACCAGGACTGATGGGAGGTTTATTTCAAGAAAAGTGAGCCTAATTCCATGGCTGAAGACCAGGATCGAGGAGAGGTTTATTTCAAGAAAACATAGACCAGTTCTGTGGCTGAAGACCAGGATCGAGGGGAAGTTTTACCCTTTTCTAAGTGGCATTACTTAGTAAAAGAAGATGGATAATCAAATTGGAAATTTTCTACCATCCACATCCGCAATCAAAATTTCGGGGTATTCTGATATTTAATCCTCTTTTACCTCGAACATCTGAATATTTTCATCATTCATACCTTCAGGTCCAAGAAGATTAAATAGGGGCATCTGTCATACTCTAAATTTTGACCCCAAGACTTCACATCATTGTGCAGATCATCACCACAATATGGATTTACCTTTATGCATTACTAATCCTCTCAAAGATTGTTGAGTGTTCACTCTAGGTAAAAATTAGGGTTTTTGAACCACTCAGAGAATTCAGGCAAAAGATCAATCTAGAGTTGACACGATCTTCTACTTATCAAGCCTCTCAATCATCCATAGAGGTCAAGAGATACTCAACATCAAGAATCAAGGACAAGATTGCATCATTCCAAGTTGATCAAGCCTCAAGATCATTAGTGTCACCAAATTAGGGTTTCGGTCGACCAAGGCTTCCAGAGGGAAATCTTAATCTGGACATGATCTAAGACCTCAAGATATAATTCAAGGACCTCAAATACATCATATTATTCCATTCGTGTGATTGGATTTATTCAAAGAACTTGATTCACAAACAATGCAAGAATTCAAATCCATCTAAGCCACAAACTAGGGTTTTGATGAAAAGTCAACCATACCTTTGACTTTTAGCCAAGACATGATATCAAACCTTGGGATATGATTCAAGGCACTCAAATGTACCCTTCAAGTCCATTCATAAGTTTAAAATCACCTTGGGACATCCATTCATTGAAAATCAGGAATTAGGGTTTCTCTGCACAAAATTCATCTGAGACCCAAAGTCAAAGTTTGACTTTTTGGTCAAAAATGATCCTCACAAGCCATTATACAAGAAAACATGATCCATTGTTGCATTTGAACAAGATTTGATCAAGAAATCAAGGTTACTTGTAAAAGAGGCAAAGTTGAAGAAAGTGAAAATTTCACTAAGTTATGGAAAAAAGTGTTTAAACACCCAACTTCCAAAGGCCATAACTTGTGATCCAAGCAACCATTTTTTGCACTCCAAAACTCAAATGATACATTTCATCACATACTACAAAAGTGCTAAACTAAGCCATGATCAAAAAATACTTGGATTTTAAGTTATGAAGTGATCAAAATCAAGAAAAGTATGAAATGGACTTCAACACTTAGTGAAAATCTGCCTAAAGTGAAATCAGCCAAAACATCAAAATGTGGAGGGATTTTTCACTATGATCCAAGATGAATCAAAACCAGTTGTGAACATCAAAGTTAAAGTACATCATCCCAACTTTCCAAAGAGCCCAAGAGCATGAGAAAGCTCCACTTGAGCAAAGAATTATGAAGGTTGCACGACACCTTGCTACAACTGTTTTGCCAATATCAGATTTGCCATTTCTTATGGTACACGATTGTTTTGTCAAGTGAAATGATCATGTTGCTAAGCTAATTCAATGTGATCAGATTGAGTCATAACAAACCTGCAGAATTAGGCCAAAGGGTCAAGAGATATCTCAAATTGGATTAATGGATTTTGTCACATTATGCCTTGAATTCAAAGACATTTATGTGCAATAGTGCACATTCAACAAAGGTACTCTTTTCAGTCAAGATGCTCATATAAACAACAATAAAAATGACTGAGGAATGTGGAATTGGTCAATTGGTAGCTGTGCTATTTGGAGGAGCTATTGTACCTTGCATAAGAAGTAATGACACAAGTCCAAAACCATTGAACCAAGCTCTTATCCTTCAATCTGTAACAATTCATTCAATACAAATCCATATACCTATAAATAGAAGTCACATTGTCTCATTTCAAACACACCAAAACAACTCCAATACTTGTTTTCTCCAAATTCATCTTTGTCTCAAATTTCAAAACACCAAGAGAGGGAGAAATCAAATTTCTCAAACCAGGGCAATTCTATCCAAACCAAGCCTTCAAACACTTCACATACACTATGTGGAAGTGATCCAAACACTTATATCCCATCTGTAACATCCAAATCATCATCTCCATAATTCACTTAATCAAGTTGCAGTTGGATTTGAGCTACTCAATCTACGAGTTTTCAAACCATTCCGAGCACATCAACACATTCATTAAGGGTCAAGAAAGCTATCTGGATCATCACCTTGCACCTGTAACACCTCACAGGTAGAATTCGAGTTCTTCTTGCAAGGTAAGGCTGAACCTTTTCAATCTCCATGATCCAGGCATCATTTTTAAATTTTCAAAGTCCAAACATGTTTGTTATATTGTTGTGATCATTTCCCATCAATTAATTTCTATTAATCATGTCTATATAAGATTACATAGTGTTCTTACAAAAATTAGGGTTCATCAGATTCATACAAAATAACTCGTGCTACACTTGATTTAAATAAAATTAAAAAGAACCATTCAATTCCTTGTTAAAAACACACAACTTTGGTGTTTACATCATGTCAAATGGTTACGAATTGAGAGAGATAGAGTTGCTCTTGCAACTCTGATGTTGACTCGAGGAAGAAGATGGCCATGGCGCGCTATTTTTAGGTTTTCAAAACCAAACTTGGTATTTGTTTTATTCCTTTCAGTTAAATTCACGGATGTATCACCACCCCAGTGGTAGAGAGTGCATTTTTTGAGTGAATTTGTCCCTTAGGCCTGGGGTTCGAATCCCCCTCTCCCCAGACCTTTTGATTTTATTTTTTTAACTATTTTCAAAAGGGTTTTTCATATATTATTCACTACTTCCATCATGCTATCACCACATGCACATGGCTCAGTTGGTAAATTTTGAACCCTCCACCCCAAGGGCGTGTGTTCAATCCTTGGGAGGGTCATCCTATTTTTTTACCTCTAATTTTCTTCACTTTCCTTCACAACTTCAAAAATCATTTTTCTCCTATCAAATTAATTATTTTTAATCCCAATTTTTTTCCACAAATCATTTAAATACCCTATTATTTTAATCCACAAAAAAATCACAAAAATATTTTGTATTTGATATATTTTTAATATATTAAAAAATATAATTTTAAATTGTTTTAAATGTTTTAAAATAATTTCTTTTCTTGATTTTTCTTAAACCAATTTGATTTCAAATATTCATGCGAATACAACATCTTTTTATAAAACTTAATCATTGTTCATGACATGGTTAATGGATTCATTTGATAAATTATACCATTTTTTATTGATTTTTCTTTGAAAAATATCTTAAAAAATGAAATTAGTGTTTTTACTTTGATTCAATCTTTCAAACTTCATTTCAATATCTTTGGGTCTCTATTAGAGTGTAAGACCCAACCCTCTTTGTAAATAAACCACTTCATGGGCCTCTGCTATAGTATAAGTCCTATCGCGCTTTTCAAAATCACGGTGCGATCACTGTTTTCACAACATTCTTTGGGCCTCTGTTAGGAGTGTAAGTCTCATCCCTCTGTACATAAACTTTGTTTCAAATAATCATCTGGACCTCTGATATAGTGTAAGACCCAACACCCCTTTTTGTAAATAGAAATCTTTTAGCCTCATTCATCTTGGGCTTTGTACAGGACACAAATAATCATTTGGGCCTCTATTTAGAGTGTAAGACCCAACACCTTTGCTTATCTCCTACTTAAGATCAAGTCATCTTCAAATTCAAAATCACTTCAAAACTTTCTTCAATTTCTTCAAAACACTAATTCAATCTTGAAGAAGATATCTAATCAATCACAATACACTTGGGCCTCTATATATCCAGAGAATAAGACCCTCCACCTTTCTCAATTCAATTCATACTTGTTTATATACTTGGTCATGTATCTGTATATATACTTGTACATATCTTGTTAAGTTTCTCTTAGCATTTAAATCATCCTCAGTTTAGACTAGTTCAAACAATAGGATCTTTTCAACCATTATAACTTAGTTCAAATAACTAGTTCCCTCTTGTACAAAGGACTTCTTCTCCCCAATACAGTCAGCCTCCTCTTGGGCTTTCTTCAATTTATTCAACCTTGAAACACTTCAATAAAGAGAGGATTATTTCCTGGTGAAACCTCTTCTTTAACCCCTTTAACCCTGGGACAGTTCAACAAAGAAAGGATTATTTCCCAGTGAAACCTTTCTTGAATTCTTCCTAGACTTAGAAAGTCTCAATCCCCAGCCTCCTCTTGGGCTTCATACAAGGACCCACTGGCTTCCAAGAAGCATCCCCAGCCTTATCTTGGGCTTCATACAAGGACCCTCAGGCTTCCTAAAAGCATATGATAGATCCTAGTCATATTTATCAATACACCAATCCCCTATAGAGTAAAAAACCTTTAGGACATTCATTCTCATCCTTTAAGTCTCTTCTGATCCTCAACTAGGGTTGGTTTCACTTTAAAATCCCCAACCAAGGTCAGGTTACAATCAACAAATCCCCAAACGAATCAAAGCCTTTGTGGCATTTAATAATTCAACTCTCTTCAGCAAGAGTTAGTTTCCCTTTTTGATTCCTCAAAACAGTTTAGGCTTTCTCTTGGAATTAAATTTCCTCAGCCAGAGTCAATCTCCACTTAAATTCCCTCAGCCTCCTCTTAGGCTTCATATAATGATTTCCCCCAGTCAGCCTCAATCTTGGGCTTTGTACTAGACAGATATAACACTCCCCCGGTTGAGTCAGTTTTCAACTCTTTTTTTAGCTTCAACCTTGGGCTTTGATCAAGGCACAAAATTTAACATCCCCACAGATGAGACCATGAGCCTTCTCTGTAGGAGGATATCTCCTCTATACATCACATTTCAAAACAAACAATTAAAACATTTTTCCAGATAATTGATGTAAGTGGCACACTTGTTGATTCAAAATCCAAGCTGGAGTCCCTCCCTTATCCTGGCTGAAGTTCTCTTTCATCTAAGTGATGTAAGTGGCAAACCTCTGGATTCTACACATCCAAGTCAATGTCCCTCTCTTAGCATTAAAAGATTCATTAAGGAAAAAGTGGCATTGCTCTACACTGGGTTAAAGCTTCTTCCTTTATGAAATTTCACTTCTCCTATAAAGGAAGATGTGGAATTGTTGGATTCCACACATCCCAGTTAAAGAAACTTCCCATATAAATTCTTCAATGTTTGTGATGAATAGGTGAGATATCTCCCTTTAGAGATGACAAATTCTCTCTCAGTCAAACACTCTTTTAGCTTCAATCTTGGGCTTTGAACAAGACACAAATACACTTTTAGCTTCAATCTTGGGCTTTAAACAAGACACAAATACTCTTTTAGCTTCGATATTGGGCTTTGAACAAGACACCAAACAATTTCCTCCCATAGAATAGGAGGAACTACAAATGCTCTGATTTCCCCAGGTATCTTTATGGGAATACGTAGGCATAAGATTGCAAAATCTTAGCGAGCGCACTAATAAAAAAATCTTAGGTCAAGTACCTTCCCAAAAACAATAGAAAACCCTAAAACAACAAAAACATCTCCTCAACTTTCACAAAGGAGAAACTTTCCCTATTCAACAGCAAATGAATTTAAGCACTGAAATGATTCAACAGTAGAAACATATGCAAATAAAGGTTCCTATAGATTACTATAGATACTTAGGGTGTTAACAGTTTCCCTTTCTATAACCAACCCCCGATTCCAGATCTCATCGCATTTGTAAAGAAAAACACTTGCACGCAGGGTTAGATTAAGATATCTTCCCCCTTCCTTTTAAGCTTCATAGGATAAATATAGAAATCAGAAAGTAGCACTAAAAGCGGTAGTGGCCGCGTCACAAAAAACCAGAGCTACATCAAGTAATTAGTATTTTATTCTTTATTCATAATTTAATTAATGTAAGTAATTATTTCTAAGTATATTTACTAACAAGTATGATTATTTAAAATTGTAGGTGTTTAAAGTTAATACACCAAGAGACAAGACACCAAGTGACAAAGAAACCAAAACATTATAAGATACAATTATGTGATGTTGTATAATGTTAATTTGTAGGTTGTTTTGTGCCATTTTTCTTTTTATGTAATATATATACAATGTTTGGTTCTTAATCCAATGTATGGATTTGATGTAATACAATATTATTATTCATTATAATACAATTGTTATTTCTGTTCTGATATGGTTTACAAAAATACAGGTTAAAAAATGGAAAAATTTCAAAATGCAGAAAAATTATTTTAAAAAAGCATATAATTTAACGACGGTTGTAATATATAACCGTGGTTGTATAATGAACACTGTCCAGAATAATATATTACAACAAAAGATGCGCTGCTGAGAATCGAACCTGAGACCTTTAATATATTACAATGGTTAGTTATAGCAATTGTGATCATATATAGCGCGCTTTCAGGTTTTCTACAATATTCATAAGACAATGATTGTAAGTAGCGTATATACAACCATACCCTACGTAACAACGGCAAGTCACGTGTGATGTTATCCTTTTTCCAACCGTTGTTGTATATGTTTTCCATAGTAGTGACTATGTGGAACCTTGGTTTACAGGTTATTAATCAAGGAAGTTCCATTAAAGGATCCTTGCCTACTACAAGATAACTATACGATGGACTTTCAATATGTGGAACCTTGGTTTGTAGGTTATTAATCAAGGAATTTCCATTGAAGATGAATATGTTTTTTTATGATGACAACTAGTCTTTGATGATAACAACTAAAGTCAGGTGTAGAGCGGTTAAAGATGCAACCAGATCAATAGAGCTTGATAAAATTGATTCTCAAATAATGACATCTAAATGGAATGTAGCTCAAACATGATCCTAAAGTAAAGCCCAAGCAAATGTCTACAACAATGAAGCATCTGACAAGACTTGAAGTGTGTAAAAGCTCGCCCTGATGCGTCTGAATGAATACCCTACCATTTAATCAATTTCTCTGGCCTATAGTTCAAAATCACTTGCATACATGGTCATCAATTCATTCAATTAGGTCATGCATTTAACTTACCATTCATCGCATTTTGCATAACACAAGGTTCGTTAATAATGGATTTAATCGGTTCAAGTGAATTTTCGAGATAGATATTATTGGGTGATCATTCAGGTTTGTTTCTCATATCACTTGGGGTGCGGAACATCTCTTTATTTGAGATTCATGGTTGTCAAAGGGATTGATATATTTGTTGTTTGATTCGATTGCTTGAATTTAGAGAAAAAGTCAAAGTTGGAAGTTCAAAGAATACTTCATTCATTCATGAAAATTCATGGTACAATGCTTATTACTTGAGATACAAGTTGAAAAATGGATTACAAGAAAAGAGGGTATAAAATTACATCAATTTGGTAAAGTTGACCTTTTGGTCAAATGATGACTTTTTTGTTAATTGTTGACATTTTTGGTCAACTTTTGATCATTTACTCGATTTTGACTCCTGAATTTTCCTAGACCTACCCTATAAGCATTTAATCAAAATAAACATCACTCTTCATCAAAAATCAAGAATTTCATGGTTATGTTACATGTTACATGATGCAAGTTTCCAACAATTTTTTCTTCCATGAAGCTTCATTCCCATGGCTTTATCTTCACTTTTTTATTTCACCTCGAGCCCATTCTTCCACCCCAATACTCACTTTGCTGCAAAGAAGAAGATACACCAAATTAATCATCAATATCATGGATTGAAATCATCCAAAACTCATAAAAAAGTCATGAGAAAAATTATGCACTTAGAAAATTTTGTTTTCATCTTCCATGAAGCCTCATTCTCATGGCTTTTGTTGAACCCTAATTTTTACCCCTAAGATTTTGCTCATTTCATTTGCATATCATTACCACAAACAAGATCACGATCTTTGTTTCTCCTAAGCATCTGTATTTTATTCTTACCTGCTTTATATTTGACTGTGTTTACTAACCTCTAACCAAAATACCAAAAAAATATGCTGCAGTTTGCCTATTCTCCTCTCTGTGTATTTAGGTTTTGCAGGGTTGTTAAAGCAAGGGCATGGTTTCAAGTCACATGTGGCTGATCGTTCTTGATCCAGTTCAGATGGAAGTTTGACCTAATCTTGGTCAAACTATCAAGAGTTTGCTTCAATTATAAGTTACCTGTGTCACTGGGCTATTTCTCAGACAGTGTGTATCCAAGGTCAAGTTATCTCGTGGTTATCGAGCAGTGATTCATGAGAAGTTTGGTTCAAAGTTAGATTTATCAATTTACAAGGATGTCTTCATCAAAGATTTCTCCAGAGCAAGAGAATCAAGGTTTCAGTTCATTATGCGTGTGTTTGATAATGGTTTCTCAGTTGAAGTTCTTGATGCTATGGTTTTCTTCTTCGAGGCTACATTGAGCATTATTCTCTATTGCAAGTTCATCATCATCTCAGAGTTTCTCCTAATTCTTTGTTTCACAAATCAATATCTTCAATGAGGATTCCTCAAGGATTTATCTATGTGGATAGATCATCAATATGAGGAGGATCTTGCTAAATCAAGACATTTTATTGGTTGAGATGCAATCATTGATATTTGGATTTATCATGGCATTAAATTCTCAAGGACTTGTTTCACTCAAGATTTGGTTCTAGTTAGAAGATTCATGGCTCATGACTTGCTTGGAATTTAAGGCATGTTTCAAAGATTCAAGATTTTTGTTCTTTCCTAAGTTCACCTTTATCCATTTTCCTAACCATTTCCTTTCTAAACCTCTATCTAATACCATTTCCAACATTCAATTGTTTATGTCCATATCTGTTTCAAGATCCAATTCATAAAATTTCTAATCCAATCCATTCATTATCCATTTCCATAAATATTTCATTAACCAATTTTCAATTCATACCCAATTATCCATTATATTCCAATTATCCACAATTTAAACCAATTTTTTTTATATTCCATTTTTCACTATCCAAAACCATTTTGCAATTATCCAAATTCATTAACCATCATTTTAATAATCCATTTCCATTTTGGTTATCTATTACTAACCCTTTATTTTTCAAATTCAATTCCAAATATCCATTTTTCTTAAATCCATTTTTTATTCATTTCTATCCATTCAATATCCAATTCAATTTTTTTAAACCCACATCCAAATTCCAATTTCAAAACCACTATCCATTCTTATTCATCTTTTCTAAATCTATATCCATATTCATTATCTACTTTCTAATAACCATTTTCATTTATATCCACATCTCTAAATCCAAATTCCATTTTTATCCAAAAATCATTTCCAATTATCCAATTTTTTTTAATACATCTTGATCATTCTAATTTTATCAAAATCCATTTTTTGTCCACATTTTTAATTCAAACCACTTTTCAACCCATGTTTAAATCCGTTTTTTCCTCTAAATTCACTAACCATTAAAAGCCCATGTACATGATTACAAGCATTTCCAAAAAAAATTGAAGTGATAGAAATAAAAGAAGAAAAATCTCATGCATCAATGCCATGCTACACTAAACTTCATGCTACCATCCAAGCCTTGAAATTTTAAAAGCCACGTGATGGAACCTCCATGATTCATATGCTGTTATTTACTAGCTACAAGCCATAAACAATGACTACAATTGCAAGTCATGACCAAACACAAGCCATGTTATGTTACCTCAAGTTTTCCGAGAATGACAAAAAAACCAAATTTGAAGCCATTTTCCAAGCTCATGCTAGAAAATTCAGTCGTGCCATGTTGAAACTTGAAACAACACAAGCTTCATGCTATTATTTTCCAAGCACAATCTAACGCCAAAGCCATGACCACCAAGCCGTGCCAAATTTGTTCACAAGCTACAAGCAAAATATCAAATTGAGCCATAAGCTAATTCACATGACGTCACACAAAACGGATTGAATTCAATATGCAAGCTAGAAAATACGTGATCACGTCATAACTCAAAGCAAATACAAGCTGCAAATGAAAGTTCAAAACGACATCAAAGAAGTCACGCAACTCACACAAAATGGATTGAATCCAAAACGCACGGAATCATTTCAAAACGGCAGCTCAATTTCATTTCCAATTCCACTCCTCTTCTTCTATAAATACAAGCTTCATTCATTCAAATTCCTCAAGCTTCAAGAGCCAAAGAATCCCTGCCAAATTCATCCTCCAATTCATATATCTTCTTCAATTTCAATCACAAACCTGCAATTCAATTCACAATTCACTGCAGGTGAATATTAAAGCAACAAAAAAAACTTTCAAAATACAACAACACTTGTAACAAACCATTGCTCAACATTTCCGCACCGAATCGCACAACACTTCAACAACGGATCTCGCAAATCACAGCGACACATTCAACAATACATCAACACCTACAACAAGCTCAGAAAAGAAGAGAGGAAGAGTTGAAGCCTTCCGAACCTGCATCTGAAGGTAGTTCGGATTGAGCTCGCGTTTTCGACTCGATTTTGTTTGTGAACGATTCTAGAAATCGGTTATACCACTGCGTAGAACATTCGATTTCGATTCATTCCGTCCTGTTTCCGCGTCCCGCCGCTTCGATTTGAGCAAGCTTCAAGCACTAGCTATGGCGAGTGAATAGTGCACTGCGTTTTGGAGAAGATGATGGAATCACTTCTTTCTGATTTTTTTTTTTTCCTCTTTATTTTTTTCTTTTTTACATTTTAACCATACTTTTTTTTTTTGTATTTTTTTCTTTTCTATTGAATTTGGGCCGTGTAGCCCATTTACTACACTACCACCTCCATTTTCTAACATAAACTTCCCACTCTTTTTTTTTTAATTTTATTTTCTTTTCTTTTAGTTTTTTAATATTTCTTCTTAATCCAATTTTTTTTAGTTTCTTATTTTTATTTTAAATTTGGATTTACTACTACTTTTGAATTTTGTTATAAAACATTTCTTGAAAAATCATAAAAAATATTGTGTTTTCATTTGAATTCTACTTTGGATTCTCATTTTTGTTAATTGTTGTTGGTTGTGTGGATCATAACATGTTAGATCCACTTTTCTTCATCTCTTTTCTTTTTTATCGATGAAAGTCTAATGGATCTTGAAATTTCTTTGTTGAATTTTGATCAAGACTAGATCGTTACCATTTTTCTTTTCGTGCGGTATTGCTTTCGGATGACGATCTACATATCGTTCATCTAGCATACATTAGCGCATAGATATATTGACCGACCTCATTGTAGGGTAATTACTCCGTAAATTACTCGGCGATTGCTTAACATAGCGCAACATTTGCCCCGTATCGGAAAACAATCAAAAATTATTGATTATTTGTCTTTTGGTTCAAAACTTATGAGACTTGTTGTTAGGAGGCTTTGGTCTTATCAATCCTCTAATGAGTTCTCATTAACCTTGACCTAAGTGCAATTATTCAATTATTATTGATCACTTACTCTAACAACTAACAACTAATCACTAACTTACTAACAATACTATTCTACTAATCTTTTACAATTCCTTCTCGCTCCCTATCTCTCTTTTACTTTTATGCTCCATTATTATCATTTCATATCATGTTTATGCTTCCGCAATTTTTCCTTTGTCCGTTGGACATATGTTTATGCTTCTGCAATTTTTCTTTTGTCCGTTGGACACATGTTTATGCTTATGCATTTTTTTCTTTGTCCACTTGGACCAAAAACATTAATAAAGGCTAAAACCTCTTAAAAACTTTTGCTTCTAATCTTGGACTATGGTTACTATCCTTTGCAATGGACATGGAGTTTTGCACCTAGACCTTGGACATCCAATGCAATTCTTGGAACCTTGGACTTAGACTTAGGACCTTTCTCCCTTTGCTTTGGAATTATGGTTTGAAGACTATGGAGTTTGCTTGTGTGGTTAGGCTATTCTTATCCTTAGCTTTTACTTTATGCTTTAGGATAGTCACTTCTTCTCCTCCCCATTCTTCAATTTTCAAAACTCTCTCCCTTTTTCAAAACCTTCTTGATTTCAAACTATCACATCTTTCATAATCAAACCTTGACTTTGTCAAGTGATTTTACTCTTTTCTTTTCATTTCTTAACAAATGATAAACTACATAAGCATATTGACACCTTTTTCAAAAGACTTAAAAAAACATCAAACTCATCACTCTCTTTTTTGTGCCCTCGTACACTTTTTCCTTTAACTTTTTCATAAGTTTAGACATGATTCATTTCTTTAAGCGGAAATATTCACTTGGAAATGACGACTTGTCTTTACACTTAAAATCAACCAAAACAAACAAAATTTCATTCTTTGTACCACGAACTACGGGGTTTTGATCCTACATTGCACTTCGTGGGTACGTAGGCATGAGGCGACAAGTCTCTCCAAACACAAAAATCTTAAAAAACAATTTCTCTTCTCGTCTTCTCAATCACTTTTCAAACAAACATTTTCAGACCAAAAGCAGTTGATATTTCAAAGGGTTCCTATAGAGTACTATAGACGTTTTGGGTGCTAACACCTTCCCTTAACGTAACCAACCCCTTATCCAGTCTCTGTTCACTTGTTCTTGTTTAGAGCTTGTGTAGGTTTTGTTCGCTCTTTTTCCTTTCCTTTTTTGGATAAAATAAAAGTGCGGTGGCGACTCTTGCTTTTCGAGTTAAGTTAGTCAATAGCTTACACTCACGATTTTGCCGCTACAACTTTATTTTCACTTTCCGATGCCGCCTCAAGCCCATTCTTCCACCCCAATGCTTACTTTGCTACAAGGAAGAAGATACATCAAATTAATCATCAATATCATGGATTAAAATCATCTAAAACTCATGGGAAAGTCAAGAAAACAAATTATGCATTGCACTAAAAATTCTACATTATTCAAGACATGTTCTCAACATTTTACAAGGCTATTTTATGCACAAAAAATAAAAGTTGTATCCGTAAATTTACACCACTCAAAAGTACTTACTTTCAACTTAAGACTAGTCCCCAAAAGCATTTAAGTCCATGGTCATGAAGGGTCCTTTGGTACTCATGCCAATGGACATTCTATGGCTATCCTTTTGGTGATAGCCAAATCCTGTCAATTCAACCCAACCTTTGTCCTTTTGGTGTTGGTGATTCTCGAAATTGGGAAGTTTCTATCATCCTTTTGGTAGTAATAACTTGTATTGTTACCGTCATCCTTTTGGTGTCGGTGGTCCGTGAACTTTTGGTCTGTGTATCATCCTTTTGGTGAATGACAAACCTTTGATATCGTATTGACCTCACTTTCATCCTTTTGGTGAAGGGTCATTATTCGTCTGTTCTCTATCATCCTTTTGGTGATGGACCTGTCATCCTTTTGGTGTCGGAGTCGTGTGCGTGTGTTTCACTATCATCCTTTAGGTGATAGGTCCGTCATCCTTTTGGTGTCAAAGTCGTGTATCTACTATCATCCTTTTGGTGATAGATCTGTAATCCTTTTGGTGTCAAAATCCTATGCGTGTGTTTACTATCATCATTTTGGTGATAGGCCTGTCATTCTTTTGGTGTCAAAAAATTATCGAGTGTGTACCATCATCCTTTTAGTGATGGATCCGTCATCCTTTTGGTGTCAGAATCTTGTATTCTCTATCATCCTTTTGGTGATAAGTTCGTCATCCTTTTGGTGTCGAAAATCATTGTTTGCTTACTATTATCCTTTTGGTAATAACGATTTTGACCTCATTTTCATCCTTTTGGTGAAGGGTCTGTGTGTGTGGTTCCTGTTATCCTTTTGATAATAGCAAGTCAGAGTCTTGTGTGCTCTATCATCCTTTTGGTGATAGATTTGTCATCCTTTCGGTATCGGAGTTGTGTGAGTTCTCTATCATCCTTTTGGTGTCAGAGTCGTGTGTCTTCTATCATCCTTTTGGTGATAGACCTGTCATCCTTTTGGTGTCGGAGTTGCGTGTGTTTTCTATCATCCTTTTGGTGATAGGTATTTCATCTTTTTGGTGAAGGGTCGTGCTAGTGTGTCCTCTATCATCCTTTTGGTGATAGATTCGTCATCCTTTTGGTTCCGATAATTCGTGGATCTTTGGTTTTGTGAATCATCCTTTTGGTGAACGACAACATCAGAATCCTATGTGTTTTCTTACTATTATCCTTTTGGTAATAGTGAGTTTTTACCTCATTTTCATCCTTTTGGTGAAGGGTCTGCATGCGTGTGTACTTACTATTATCCTTTTGGTAATAGCGAGTTTTGACCTCACTTTCATCCTTTTAGTGAAGGGTCGTTGCGTGTGTTTCCTATCATCCTTTTGGTGATAGGTTGATCATCCTTTTGGTGTCGGAGTCGTCTGTGTTTTCTATCATCCTTTTAGGGATAGATCCGTCATCCTTTTGGTGTCGGAGCCGTGTGAGCACTTACTATTATCCTTTTGGTAATAGCGAGTCAGGTCGTGTGAGTTCCCTATCATCCTTATGGTGATAGGTCTGTCATCCTTTTGGTGTTAGAATTTTCTGTTATCATCTTTTTGGTGATAATAACCATTTGCATGTTATTCAGTGTCCACTCGAGGGTCGACATTGATCTGTCATTCAACTTTCCAAGCATTTTCTTTCTTTTCGGACAAATTCGGAGTCTTCTTTATATCTAATTGACTTCTACCTCGAAAGAATGAACGTCGTAGCGGTTCATCTTACTCGGTCTAAGACAATTAGATAGGGGCATCTGTCACACCCCAAATTTGTCCTATCTGTGTATAACCTTCACTTGTGTATCCGTCTACTAACTCTTATTCAGAAAATCCAAAAAATTTAAGGTCAGGGTGCATTAATTCAGGTGGTGTGTGGCTTCACTCATGTTCTTCACATGGATAATCGATTGCGGATGATAAAAGAACTCAGGAAAGTGATTTGGAGGGATAAGTCATGTATGGAACCAAGTCATCAAGGTTAGGTCAAATATGGCCTCTCTTGGTTAGAATATTCCTCAATGGCATCACCATTCGAGGGATGAATAAGACAAGGTTTCAAGTTTCAAGAAATTATGGCACTTAAAAGGAGGATAATGTGGAGGCCATGGAACTTATTAGTGGGTACAAGAAGAGATTAAAAAATAGCCATACGATTATTCATTTTCAAGGCATAAATAATTTGTGATCATACACATGTTCAATTCAGACAAAATTTAGATTGCTTCCAAAACCTAGTCTAATGGTGTGAGATCACGGTTAAATTGTCATTACATGCTCACTTTGTTATATAGTTTCAAACCCTGGGCGAAACCTCTCTAAGTCTTGCCTAAGTTTGTTTCGAGATTGGACATGGGTCGTATGTTTATTCATTTTTTAAACAACGCTCTTTCATGCTCAAGCCATGAGGATCAAATTAAATCACCATTTGCAAGAGATACAAACTAGGATTCAAAATATCTGAGTACAATTGGAAGTAATGGTTAGTGATTTCAAATTGGCAAGTTATGGTTATAAAGTTTCTTCAAAGCATATTGAGATTTAGCAAGTCACAAATAGAGTTTTTCTCAAGGTCGTGTTAAGGTTTTTAAGTCATGGTGAGATTTTAATTTTGGTCAAGACATGACATTATTAAATTAAATTTCAAATTTGTTTGGCCAAGTAAAAAACATTATGCTATCTTCCAAGGTACTACAATTCTTCAGTAGCTAAAACCGTGAGCTACCTCACCACACATACCAAACTACAAGAACATGACCCACACAACGCACCACATCCTAGCCTTTACCTTCATGTAACCCTTGACACACAAAATCCAACAAATCTTCACGCAAAGACTCACGAGCCACACTACCCAAGCAGGTCACGATCACTAAGCCACGAGCTGACCCCACCTTCACAAGCTGTTGATATTCAACTTTTCCAAACGACAACTTACCCAATACCCCCACAATTCCCCAACGCATAACCTGCAGACACAATAAACATAACAATACACTAGAATAAAATTTCAGCCAGCAAAAATAATTACACCTAAAAGTTATTGCAATTATGCTTATCTGAAGAAGGGTTTTGCTCTGCTAGGGTTGCCGCCAACCATGGCCAAACGTGGCGTCGGCCGGCCGAAATCTCAGGCGACGACGTCCCGGAAAGGAGCAGAAAGAACCACGCCATTGCAAACAAACATTGAACAATCAGAAAGAGATCAGAATTACGAACAACCAAGCATGACTGATGAGAGTAGTCAAACGCTCCCACCTACCATTGAAACTCAACTGGACGCACAGATACCAACCCAAACGACCATGGAACTCAACGACAAATCTTCACCTCCTAAGAGCAATAAGGGGGAACTACCAAAACCCTGGGTTGATGTTATCAAGGGTAACAGGACACTCAACAGAGGAATGGCAGTGGAGTTCATAGCACCAGATATCACAAATGGCGAATTGGAGATTAAGATAGAGGAATCGGATGTAGAGGATGAACTGGATTTCTGGAGCAATGCAATGATCCTTTTTTCCCTAGGGGATTCGCTCTCGATGAATGCTGTTAGAAAATTCATGGAAAGCTCATGGAATTTTGTCACCTTGCCTGAATTATACTACAATGATGAAGGTTATTTTATAGTCAGATTCAACACCAAACAAGATAGAGAGGATGTTATGGCAAAGGGGCCTTACTTTATATATGGAAAGCCGGTGTTCATAAGGATTTGGAGCCCTGATTTTGAAATGAAGGATGATTTGCTTCGTGTTTTGCCACTATGGGTTACCCTACCAAGTCTCCCTCTCCATTTATGGGGTGAAAAAAGCTTGTCCAAGATTGCAAGTGCAATAGGGAAACCGATAACAACAGATGAATGTACAGCCAAAAAGCTTCGTATCTCTTATGCGCGAATTTTGATTGAAGTAGACATCACGCAAAAACCTAAAGATACTATCAACATTAGAGACCATACTGGCAAATTACATGAGCAGAGGGTTGAGTACGAGTGGAAACCTATGTATTGCCAAAGATGCTTGAAAATAGGACATGATTGTGACCTCAAACGGAAGCCTGACAAGCCAGCCAAAGTTTAGAAACCGGTGTCTCATAAAACTCCAGTACAGGAGCAACCCCCCAAGGAGAGTGCAACACACAAAGTGGACAATCAGGAGGATGAACAATCTCATGATATCTCTATAGAGAAAAGAACACCTGAGCAACCTCCATCGAATGCAGAATGGACTGTGGTGGGATCAGCAAGAAAATGTGATATGGGAAGACAAGGTATGAATACCCCCCAACCTAGCGCTTTTATCAAGTATGATAATTCCTTTACTCCCCTTAGGATTGGAGATTGTTCTAAGGGTGAGCAGCATCCTAAGTCATGATAACTAGCTGGAATGTTAGGGGCATGAATAAAGAAGCAAGGCATAGGGAGATAAGCTCCTATATCTCCACTTTCAATGTGTCCATATGTGCCTTGCTGGAAACGAGAATAAAAAGGCATAAGGCTGATAAGATTAGGAAAATTTTTGGTTCTAATTGGAGTTTTGTTGATAACTATGACCAACATGAGAACGGTAGAATTTGGATCCTCTGGAAGCACAACACTGTTAACTTGAAAGTCATCTCCTCCCATGCACAATTTATCCATATAGAAGTCTACAATCTTGACTTAACCTACCTACAAGCCATTACAATTGTGTATGCTTACAACCAACTTGAGCATAGGAGAGAGCTTTGGAAGGACATAGAGAAGTTATACAACCCTGCCATGGGCCCCTGGATAGTAATGGGCGATTTCAACAATGTTACTACCTGTCAAGACAGAGTTGGTGGAAAAAAGGTGACTGAAGCTGAGTACAAGAACTTGACAGAAATGATGCACAATAGTGGACTGTTTGAAGCTCCAACAAAAGGCCCTTACTTCACCTGGACCAATAACCACACAGATGGTGTCATTTACTCTAGAATAGATCGAGTGCTGGGCAATGCAGAGTGGTTTCACAAATTTCATGCTGCTATTATTGAGAACTTGCCTCATAATATATCTGATCACACACCAGTCAAGATTGGGATCCCAAACCAACAGAACAGACCTCCTAAATATGTCTTTAGATTTCTTAATTGCATTACCCAAGATGAAACATTCCTACAAACAGTGGGAGATAGCTGGAAGATGGATACTAAGGGCAGACCTATGCAAACACTTTGGTCCAAACTGAAGAGACTCCAATTCAACCTGAGAGGTATGACTAGAAAAGCTACACAGAACCAACTTTAACTGGCTCAATCCAGGGATGACCTTCATCAGTTGCAGGAGAGGCTCCAACATGACCCTTTCAATGACAGTCTGATACAGCAGGTTAAAGTTTGTAAGGAGCAACTTATCCATTTCAATCAAGTGGAGGAAAATATTCTGAAGCAGAAATCAAAGATAAATTGGTTGCAGCTGGGGGACAACAACAATGCTTATTTCCATGCCTTGGTTAGAGAGAAAAACAAGCAGATAGGGTTGCACTCTCTCCACTCATTGGATGGTAAAATTCTCACAAACCAGGAAGATATTGAAAATGAAATTATGAAGTTCTACACTGATCTTGTAGGTACACAGAACACGACTCTTAAAAGCATCGACATCCCCACTATTAGGGAAGGCAAAACTCTTAGTAGACAGGATGCTTAATCCCTTATCAGACCAGTTGAAGACAAGGAGATTTGGGATGCTCTTTCTAGCATTGGTGATACTAAGGCACCTGGTATTGATGGGTACAACTCTCATTTTTTCAAAAAAACTTGGCAGATTGTAAAGTATGATGTAACAGCAGCAGTAAAAGAGTTCTTTGATGGTAATCAAATTCACAATGCATTCAATTGCTCTCTCATTTCTTTGATCCCAAAGACCCCTGAAGCAAAGACCATTAAAGATATGAGGCCCATTGCTTGTTGTAGCACGGTTTATAAAATCATCTCCCAAATTCTCACTTCAAGACTTGGTTCAGTTATTGGTAGCATCATCTCAGAGTCCCAGTCAGCTTTCATTCCTGGTAGATCAATTCAGGACAACATTATCATGGCCCAGGAGTTAGTTAGAGGTTATAACAGAAAGCATCTTTCCCCCAGGTGTATGCTCCAATTAGATATACAAAAGGCTTATGACACCTTAGATTGGTTGGCTCTGAATCAGATCATGAAGGAACTAGGTATCCCACTTGTCTTTATTAATTGGATTATGAACTGTGTTTCTACTGTCTCTTACAGGTTTGCAATTAATGGTTGCCCCTCCAAATTACTTAGAGCTAAAAGAGGACTTAGACAAGGTGATCCTATCTCACCTTTACTCTTTGTAATGGCAATGGAATACATGCATAGACTGATTCACACTGTGGACAAAACTCCTGATTTTAACTACCATCCTAAATGTGAGAGGCTCAAGCTTATTAACCTATTTTTTGCTGATGACATCATGATTTTCACTAGAGGAGATGCCATTTCTTTGCAGCTGATTATGCAAAAAGTTCAAAACTTTGCAGCAGCCACTGGCCTAAACATCAGTACAACCAAAAGTAAGCTATATGTGGGAGGAGTAAATGAAGTAACCAAGGCCCATCTCTACCAAGTTACAGGGCTGGCTGCTGGGAATATGCCCTTCAAGTATCTTGGTGTTCCTTTATGTGCTAGGAAACTTTCAGTCAAGGACTGTCAGCCTGTTATTGATAGAATGCTTGCTAGAATTCATCATTGGAGTACCAAATTCCTATCTTATGCAGGGAGAGTACAGCTTGTTAAGAGTGTCCTTTTCTCCATAGCCAATTACTGGATGCAAGTCTTCCCTCTTCCCAAAAAAGTCATTAATCATATAGAGAGTTTGTGCAGGCGATTCGTTTGGACTGGTAGGGAGGAGAATAGCAAAAAATCCCCCATTGCTTGGGATCATGTGTGTGATTCAATTCCAACTGGTGGCAGAAACCTTATTTCTCTCCAAGAATGGAACATGGCAACTACTGGGAAGCTTCTTTGGAAGCTTTGGACTATGAAGGATACTTTATGGATTAAGTGGCTGCATACTTACTACATCAAAGGATCCAATGTTGAACATTATGTTCCCAGCCAAACCTGCTCGTGGACTTTCAGATGTCTTTTTAAAATTAGAGCGATTATTACTAACTCTGATGTGTGGCAAAGATTGATTATTGCAGGTCATTATGATACGAGACTAATGTACCAGCACCTGAGAGGAGATAAACCAAAAGTCGACTGGAGATGCCTGATGTATGGCAATGTGGCTCGACCAAGGGCGACATTTACCACTTGGATGGCTTGCCAAGGAAGACTCATGACAAAGGATAGGCTAGCTCGTATTGGAGTTCCTACTGACGGCAAATGCGTGTTCTGCCCTTATCAGGAAACCAATACCCATGTCCTTTTTGAATGTGCAGCTACGCAGCTCTTATGGAAACAAGTTTTTCGCGATTTTCATATTCTCGAGCCTGCTCAAACCAACATGGACCTCGCTTGGATAGTTAAGGAAACTAAAGGAAAAGGACCAAAAGCTAAACTTATGAAGTGTATTGCAGCTGAGACCATTTATCAGATTTGGAAGTGTAGAAATGCTTGCATCTTCCAGCAAGGCAAACCCGACGATCTACAAAGCAGCATTGTCAAAGATATGGTGATTCACAAAGCTGAAACTAACAAGAAGATTTTATCTTACATTAATAGAAATACATAGATGATCACAATTTTGTTTTTTCTGTTGTATATAGTCCTTCTGCAGCCTGGATCACTTTGATCGGCATTTTGTACGTACTGGTTTTTTGGCTAATATATATTCTTATTCCAAAAAAAAAAAAAATAATTACACCTTGATACACGTCACGTACACATACCTGCAAGCTACTCTCACGCACAAAAAGAAATAAAATCCAGGATATCTCGCGGAGGGGATGAAAAACGGTTTTGACAAAATTCGTGAATATCCTCAATATGATAAAACTAGAGCTGGCTCTCTTTCCACGAAGGAACTCACAACCATTTTCTTCCTCCTTCTGAAGAACATTGAATTACTCTTTTTTATTCTCCCCCCATCCTCATTATTCCTCAAAAAACCAAAACCATCTCAAATCCCCTTCTTCTAATCTTCCAACCTTCTTCATCATCAACCCCAATTTTCATCATCAACTCAACTCAACCTCATCCTCCTTTCAAACTGTAACAACAACAAACCACAACCCTCAATCATAACAACTCCATTCAACCATAACCAAAACCTGCAACAGAAAACCCACAAACTAATCTTCAACCATAATCACAAACCCTTTCATCATTCCAAACCCATAACAAAACAAAAAGAAGAAGGAGATGAAGAAGATGGTTTGAATAGAAACCAAAACGGATTGAACGAACCTGCTTAGAAAAGGGATCAAAGTCGTGTGAATCGAATCAGAAGGAAAGGGACGCAGCTGAATCGCGAAGAAGGTTGATACGAATTGTAGAAGCTTTGCTTTTGTTCTTTTTTTCTGATGTTGCGTTCTTCTTTGCTGTTTGTTTTTAACCAATTTTTTTTATTGTTTTAGAGAGCACTGGCCATAGAAATTAGGGGTGTTCGCGGGCCGGTTTGGTTCGGTTTTGGGAGAATCCGATACCCAAACCGATAAAAAATATATGGATTGGTTTGGATTGGATTCACACAATTTTGTGATAAAACCCAAACCGAACCAAACCAATAAACAACGGGTTGGTTTGGGTTGGATTGATCGGGTACATTAGAAACAAATGTGCAAAAATATTTTTAAAAAATATTAACTTATATCAACTAATTTTCCAAAATAATATAAAATTCTTAATTTTATTGTTTCTCCATATTGGTTGTGCATATCACAAATGACGTTTCATTTTTTTCTTCTTGAAGTTGAATACCTCATTCTAGTTTCCATGATAATGATGATATATATTATACTAATTAATTATGATTGGTTCGGGTAGACCGGCTCGCGGGTAGAATTTTGGAAATCCGTTGCCCGAACCAATTAACATTGGGTTTCATTGGTTTGGTTCGGTTTTTGCCCGAACCAAACACAATGGTTTGGTTTGGATTCCGGTTTGGTTCAGATTTGACCGAACTAATGAACACCCCTAATAGAAATTATGCTTTGCAAATATGACCTGATGTTGTGGCTGAAACGTGACCTGTGTTTTTTTAACCTTTTTTTTTATTTATTCTTTTTTAAAAGGAGGCTAGGTCAAAAACCTGTTTGGATCCAAGAGCAAGGTCTAATCCTGTTCTTCTTTGGGCTTTGGAGGCCCGTTTAAGTTTTGTTATCACATACCCTTCATGTTCATACGCACCTCCTTCCCTTTTTTTTAAGGTTTTTTTAGTTTGTTTTCTAAGTTTTAAAATAATAGTTCCTAACATTTTACTATTAATTTCGTGTCTTTTTTTTTGTGTTTCTCCATTGATTATATCTTATTGTTTAACTTTATATTAATTTTGATTTATTTCTCATTTTCTTTTCGATTCTCATTTTCGGTTTTATTTCAACTATTGGTCGAAGAACATCTAAGAGTCGTGGATTATCGATTCATCGATGAAAATCCATGATTTAGATTAGACCCTTATTCTTTTCTTACTTATCTCATTCCATTTCGATTTTTATTTCAATTCATATTAATTTCGATTTTCATTTCATTTTGGTCGATGAAGTCTTTAACATCACGAATGTCGATTGTTGAGGTTGTTTAACCTTCATTATTTCAAATCTGTAGTGAGTGATCATCGAGATTGCTTTCTATACTTTGGGATCGTGATAGGTTACTTTGATTAATCGATGCAAGTTTGTGATTAAGACAAGACCGTCTGCTTTTATTTTCGTGTGGCACAATTCTTTAGAGAATGATTCACAATATCATTTCTCTATCTTGTTTTAGCACAAAGATCATTATTACGCGGCCTCCTATAGCATGATCTTCTTCATAGATCGTGCTACGATTGCTTAACACTACAGTGGACCCGATTTATCCGAACAATTAACGATTAATCACTAACAACTAACTTTAATTTCTATCCAATATTATCTTGATTTACTTTCCCGTCAATATATCTCTATTATATTCTTGTTCATATTATCATATCACTGTTCATATTATATCATCTTATTCATATCATTGTCATCTAACCCTTTTTCTTGTTCATATTATTCAAAACACAAAAATACGCTAAAACTATCGAAATCCTAAAAACATTCAATTGGTGGATTGTTGGTTACTATTCTGAGACATGAAGTTTGGACTTTGTACAGAAACCCTAGCAAAGGAGATTTTGTCGAACTATTGGTCGTGGCTTAGTTTAGGACACCTCGCGCACACACGACTTCCTCTTGGGCTACCTGACAATTACCCCATTTATTTCTCGCAATCCCGTGTAACTTACATGTACCTCGCTCTCATTCCAATGTACGCATTTTACTCGCTTTTGATTGTGGTTTCGTTTACTAGGAGCACCCCCAGGGACTAGCATAGACTAAACCATTTTCAAACTAATTCTCGATTAATCGTCGAGCCTATTTTCAAAACACCCCTGTAAGACGATTGCTCTTTAGCATTCACCATCAACCTAATGCACACACTCGCACCTTTCGTCGTGGTTTCTTTACTAAGAGCACCCCTAGGGACTAGGATCGATTCCCACCTTTTTTCGTCAAACCCTCGATTCGTCGTCGAGCCATTTTCAAAACAACTTTTAAGTCGAGTGCCTTTTGCCTCGCAGTCAACCTTTTCGCACGCAAACAAACCCTTGATCCAACATCAAGTGGATTTTCACAATCAAACTTCAAAACACATAACAACTATCGAAACTCTTTTAAAAGATGAAAAGGGAGTGGGAATGGAGCCTTCGATTTCTCTCCTCAATTGTTTGGGCCCGAGGAGCCTTTCTTACGCTCGAACAAATGTCTTCTCTAAAAGATTTATAATCCGATTCACATCAAACTATTTCACAATAATCAAATATATTTTCTCAAACACTTAGATGAAAAAGAGAGAGAGTCGAGTCTTCGACTCACTCTGCCGATTACTTGGGCCGGAGGAGCCTTTCTTAAGCTTCAAGTAATCGTCATCCGTTTAAGATACCTTAATTATATCAAAATTATTTCGCAATTAAGTTTGAAAAAGAGAGAGAGTCGAGTTTTCGATTCACTCTCCCGATTATTTGGGCCCAAGGAGCCTTTCTTAAGCTTCAAGTAATCGTCATCCAAACAAAACATCAACACATTAATTCAACTTCTTGCCGTCGTGCGATTAAAACTTGTTTCAAAAGAATAATGTTTAGTTTTTTCTAATACGCTTGTAAACTAAACGCTTAAGCCTCCGCCGAGAGTAGAAAAACTAATGTTTCGCCCTTAGATGCGACCTAAACATTTGTTCGATAAAATGAACCAACAATCGTAGTTCCACTAACCACGAACACTCTGATTCTTCATTCTCGTCCGAATGAAGATACGTAGACTCAATATTGCGATGATCTTGGCGAGCTACCTTTTTATTTTTCCACCATTTTGCATCAACCTTTTCATTTTTCCACCTTTTTCGTCCAAACCTTTCACATAGTCGAATTACGAACGCTCTGATTCCTCATTCTCGTCTGAATGAGCATACGTAGGCACAAGGGACCCTATCCTAAAACCACCCCATTTTCCTTTAGCATAATTATCCTTTTATCGCATATTTTCGCTTTATCTCATTTAGAAGAAAACGAATAAGCTTAGCTAACATTCATCACAACTCGAACTAAGAGGTTCCCGTTGAGTACAACGGACGTGAGGGGGTGCTAATACCTTCCTCTCATGTAACCAACTCCCGAACCCAGAGTGTGGTTGCGACGACCATGTTCTTATCTCTTTAAAGGTTTTCTCGATATTTTCCTTTCCCTCTTTTGGGATAAATAAAGTTCGGTGACGACTCTGTCGAACCAAATTTCTTCCGCGCCTTTTGCGCGAGGATCGTATTATCGATTGTGTATTTTTCGAGGTGCGACAGCTTGTGTCATGGAGCTTGATTTTTCCTTGGTTAGATCTTTCTTTTTCCTTAGCTTTTATTTTATGCAATAGGATAGTCACTTCATCTCCTCTCCCTTCTTAAATTTTCAAAATCTTCTCCCTTTTTCAAAAATCTTCTTCTTTTAAACTAGAACCTCTTTCATAATAAACATTGAATTTTGTCAAATGATTTTCAAATATTTTCTTTAATAAATGCTAAGACATCTTAAGCATATTCAAACAATTTCAAAAGACATAAAAAATACATAAACCCATTCAAATCATTTTTGTGCCTTTGTGCACTTTTTCTTTTAAACTTTTCATAAAGTTGAGACATGAGTCATTTTCATAGTTGAGATGTGATTCTCCTATTCCCATAGTATTAAAGATGTTGACATTTTCCACTTGGATGTTGAGTGATAGACTTGTTGATTTTAATTTAAGCAAAAATCCTCCATCTCAAGATGATGCAAATGTTATTTTCTTATACTTGTGGGTGACTAGTTGTAGTTTTCTCCTTAAAATGAGAACTTGTCTTTTCGTTTAAAGGGAACCAAACAAATCATTTTGTTATTTTAACCATGAACTACGAGGTTTTGATCTTCCATTCCACTTTGTGGTTACGTAGGCACGAGACTCGGGAAGTCTTGTCAAACACAAAAACATAAAAAAATACTTCTTTTCTTACCTCCCCAATCTTTTACAGGCAAACCATTTTCAAACTAAAAAACGTAGATATTTCATAGGGATCCTATGCCATAGACGTTTTTGGTGCTAACACCTTCCTTTTGTGTAACCAACCCTCTTACCCTTGTCTTTGTTTTTATTTGTTCTTTTTTTAGAACTTCTTTAGGTTTTGTTCGCTCTTTTTCCTTTCCTTTGGATAAAATAAAAGTGCGGTGGCGACTCTTGTTTTATGAGTTAAGTTAATCAATAGCTTATACTCACAATTTTTACCATTACATGCGCCTAAAAAATAATAAAAAGAACAGCACGCTAAGTTGAAAACCTGAAAGGGTGACTTAGGCAAAAAATGATTGTCTCGGTGGATTGAAAACCCGAAAGGGCGGTCCAGGAAAAAATTAGAGACATAAACAGAAATAATGCATCCCGGTAGATTGAAAACCCAAAAGAGAAATCTAGGCAAAAGTTAGGGAATTCATGGCAAGTAACTGCATCAGGCAAGGCTTTATCACTTGAAGCAGCAACATCACTCATCAAGAAATGTCATTTCAATCTCTCTCGGCAGAAGCTAGATTGCAGAAATTCAAAGTTGTTAGGGAGAGTAGTGGTCATTGTATTTAAATGTAGCCTTTCAATTTCCCATTTTTTAAGCTTTGTAATGATCCATAGAGTCGCGCCTTTTGCGTATTACCATTCTATCAATAAAATCCTGGTTTTTTGCCAATCAATTTCAGTTCTTATATTTGGTTATTTTGCAAATGTCATTTATTATTGATAATAATTTTTGAACACAAAGATTTAATGATAAACATGCTTTTGAAATTACAAAATGTTTTCCTTTGATTTTTGGATAAACTAAAAGGAACATTGACAGTTGTTCGCAATTGATCAAATCTTGAAATACGAAATCACATTTCCCTTTTGGGGCAGTTCATGAGGATTATCTGGTGCACATCATTGGCTTAGTAAGGTGCTCTATCCAGCGGAGTTATTTCCAGATTTGTTGACAAATACAGGATTTCCCCGGCGGTGTTAGTAATTTATTGACAATTTTGGTTTCCTCCCGCAACAAAGGCAACAAAAGTTCTAGTGCCTCAAAGGATTTGAAGGAAGAACATTATTTAAGTTTCCCAAATGGATCTTTTATCCTCAACAGAAATTCCATTGTCTTGGAATGCATTGTAGAAGACAAGCTTTGTGGCAGAGTCTCCCTCTAAGTTGAGATTTGGCCGAGTGCCCAGTCCGTTGTTGTTTCGGGTTTCCCAATTATCCAACGTGTTGTTTTGTCAGCATAAGCATAACATTACATGCATTTTAGCATTCATAGATCATCATTATGCATAACTGAAGGATAATTCATACTCGTTTGCATATTCCTTTCTCCTGGTCGTGTATTCCCCAATGGGTCTATCCAATGTTTCCCCACTGAGTTTGTGCCTCGTGGAAGAATGATGTTTCAGTTTTCCTCCCTAACTCATATTTCCTGGATGGAACAGATCCCCGGTCGAGCTCATTTCCTTGTTGGGTAGAGTCTTGTTTGACCTTTTCCCTCCAGTTCGTTCCTGGATTGAATTCTGGTCCCCTACAGAGTTTCTTTTGATATCCCTGAGTTGGAAGCATAGATGACGAAGAAGGCATACTTTGCACCTTTTGAACCTATGTTCCTCAGCAAAAGAATGTGTTCAATAAATGAAGATATCATCCCTGACAGTTATTGTTCCGGTGATATCTCTAAGATCATTCCAACAACAAGTGGCAATCTCTTTATCTGAGAAGCTTATTCGTTCCTGGCATATCAATCCTTATTTCAGCAGTGAGTGGCGATCTCTTTAAGTCAATCTTCGACAGAGAAGATTGTTGTGATTCAAATGTATCAAAATTAACAACAAATGGTTTCCCTAATAAGTGTATGTCTCTTTATTTGAGAATCCTGTTGCGATCCCCTATTAGAGTTAAATCTCCAGCAATTGAAGACAGCTTCAGGTTAAAGACCAGAAGACTAAGAAAGCTTGTCTATTACCCTTTCCAAGTGGAAAACTTGGTTAAAGAAGACACTGAGACTCGTTCTTGGTTGAAGACCAGAAGTCATGGGAGGTTTAAACCTTTCCAAGTGGAAAACTTAGTTAAATAAGAAACTGAGACCCGTTCCAAGTTGAAGACTAAAAGTCATAGGAGGTTTATTACCCTTTCCAAGTGGAAGACTTGGTTAAAGAAAAAGTTAAGCCCCGTTCCAAGTTAAAGATCGAAAGTTATGGGAAGCTTATTATTAATTCAAATCTTGTCACTACCTTCGTCTATGAGTTGGTAGTATATCGACATCCATGAGTCGGTATTACCTGTTTCTTTGCTGTTGTTTATAATTCGGTATTATCTTGTTTACTACCTTCATCCATGAGTTGGTAGTAACTCACTTTTCAACTTACTACTCAGGTTTTTTCCCAAGTAAGCTTAGTGTTCTCCTTGCTGGCTACTTCCCCAGTATAGGTTTCTATTGTCGCCTTTCATTTTTTGCAGTACTTTGGGTTTTTCCCTGGCATGAATCCTTGTGGCGTATTTCCACCCCCAGTGAGTTGTGTCTCTTTGGTAGATTCCCTTCCAATTTTTTCTCCAGCAGTACCAGAAGTGGCTCCCGCAACATTTTCCCTGCATAGTCTGTATCATTTTCATTCATATCATCAGCATTGTGTGGCATCTTAGGGATAAAAATAGGGTCTTTTGTATTCAAGTCTCTTCGATCCCGCCGATACAAAGATTTCCAATCTTCATATCTCTGGATAGAAGAAACTTAAATAGGGACATCTGTCATACCCTAATTTTTACCCCTAAGATTCCACCTATAATATAATTTTCATTTCATCAAAATCACAAGCATAGTGCCCTCCTAACCCCCTCCTTGGGTTTGGCTTTTTTAGGAAACCACAAAGCATCCATTGTGTTTTTTTTGCCTTTATGTTGTTCATGTTTATTAACCTTATTTAAAATTTAAAAAAATATATATGTGTTGTTTCCTTTTCTTATTATGCAAGGTAAGGGCTTATAATCAAGGATCAATAAGGGTTTTTAAATTAGGGTTTTGGTTCCCTAAGTCAAAGTTATAGTCAATAAATGGTCCACAAAAGCTTTTATCTCAAGGCATGACATATAATTTTAGGTCACATTCATGTCAAGATTCACTCAACACCCTTTGATCAAGAGAATTTCAAGTTTGGTACATGATTCCAAACATGATTCAATTATGGTTCATGTGTTTATTTCCATGCCATCTTCATCTAATTCTCGTGGAAATTACCAAGATTTCCCAAAGGACAATCGAGCTCCCTTCATTTGGTATTCAAGTGTTCATCATTGGGCCTTTAGATGCAAGAAAATAGCAAGACATCTCAAGTTGGCACATGGTTGATTGGCCTAAAATCAAGTATGGCATGTCACTTGGTCCAAACACCGTAACTTTCTCATTTCTCAACCTTTTTGGGATTTCCTTTGAGCCAAATGTCACAATTGATGTCCTCTACAACTTTGCTTCAAGGGTTAAGACTCAATTCAGTCTCTAAGTCTATCAATTTTTGAAGTTTCTCAAAGGCCATATGTGCACAAAACTAGGTCCATGACATGTTTAACCTAATGCCATACCCGTTTTTCAGTGCCACGACCTCAACTTTCAACTCATGCCATTTTCACCTCAAATATCCATTTGAGTTGGTTCTTTTTGCATTGTGTTCTTCTCTATGAAAGGATCATTTGGCTCAAGAAAAATCACAAAACGCATGTGTAGATTTCAATTGGCCTAGGCATGAACATGGTGACCTGAGCTTTGTTTTGAATTGTGACCTATAATTAGTAATCATATGAAAATTAACTTGGGACCACCCAAACCAAGTGCAAACGTGTTCCTTACCACAAAACGTGTTTCACCATAATGCAAAATGACCTGAAGTGTGCCAAAACTCACACATTTCGTGCCATTTTTCACACGGTTGGGATCTAGAAATTTTTTAATTTGGTTCACACGTTTCAGATCTCATTTGGCACGTATCTTAACCTCACTCTCTTCCCTATAAATAGAGCATCATTTTGCCTTCATTAGCAAGCTTTAAGAGCCACAGAACATCTGCCATTTTTACTCCAAACAAGCTTAAAAACCAGAAACCGTAACTTCGATTTAAGCTTGTTTTAACTTCAAATCTTTTCTGAGAATCCTTCATTGGCATCATCTGAAGCTACTTGAAGCATTACAGAAGTTCAACACCTTCTGCAACCATCAACCCGATTTCACCATCTTCAACCTTGAGCTTTATTTGGATAAGGTAGATATGAGTAAAATTACACTTCAAACAAGTTACCACTCTCTTCATCTTGATCTTCTGATGTTAAGCCCTCACTTACCTTCGATTTATCTTGTGTATTAGTCATTTAATTTAACTTTGAAACTTTAGAGTTCTCTGGATATTTTGGCAAATCCTCCCTACTTGGAGTCAATCAATGGCTCCAATGCAAAGAGACATGAATGATGAATGAAGTAGAAGCTTGCACGTTTGGTGTTAGAGCTTAAATCTTCAAGTTCATGAACCTGCAAAATAAAAAATCTGGAGGTTGAAGACGAAGCTCTTTGCGCGTTTCAGAGGGAAATTCAAATCCTCCATCCAATTACAGCGTGCCACGCATGCTAGCTGTTGTTTTCAAATTTCTTTTTTCTTTTTAATTTTCATTTAATTTCATTTTTCTTTCAAAATTCATTAAAAATAGCTCCAAAATGGTTTTTCATTCCATTTTTTTTCATAATTTTCTAAAAATATTTTCTATCACATATGTTTTTTTTTTTCTTCAGATTTTTAAAATGATTTTTATCATTTATTGTTATTTTCTCTTTATTTTTATTTTAATTTCCTTTGAACAATTTATTTTCTAATATTTTGAAACATTTTTCATCCCAACATTTTAGATCTCATTAATTATAGTATTTGTGATTTTCTCAAATTTTTTTGGGACATTTATTTGATGTTTTGATGTCTCTTTGGTATTTTCGCTTTAGTTTTTATTTTTAAATTTATTTTTAATTTTTTTATTATTTTGGTCCATTTGGTGCTTTGACTTGTGTTAACCTTGATCTTTTGTGGTTGATTGATGCTTCATCTTGTTTAATTGGACTTTAGAGTGATGCCTGGATGGATTGGACTTTCTTCATTTCAAACTTATCATTCATTAAATGATCACTTGACATTTTTGGTACTTTTGATTGATGATCATGATAAGTTTATATCAAGGTATCATGAAGAAGATTAATTGAAATTGATGATATATAATCCCCTGTGTCTTTGTGGTTGATCATCCTTCTCTCCATCTATTTCTTCTTCTTGTTTGGTTTTGACTTGTGTTACATTATTTTAGGAGAATGATTCTTGTATCATTTCTCTAACATGTATGACAAATAGATTGTTATTGACCGGCCTCAGATAGTTGTGACTTCTACATAATTCCAGTTACGACTTTTTAATATAGCGCTAAATTTGTCCTGGATCAGTTTAATTCTCACTAACACTAACATTAGCTCCTCATAATTGTACTAACTCCTAACTTTAGTTTCAAGCATTTACTTTATTTCTCTTTACTTTTATGCAATTTATTTTATGTCATTTACATTTGAGCATTTACATTCAAGCATCTTTATGTTTTTTTATGCTTTATATCTTGCTTTTTGCCTTTTCTTTATCTTCAAAACACAAAAACATGATAAAATGGAAAAACCCTAAAAAAGAACTTTAATCATTTGGAGTTTGTGTTACTATCATGTGCTTGAGGAGACCTTG
Source organism: Lathyrus tuberosus (assembly GCA_022829125.1). Taxonomy (NCBI): domain Eukaryota; kingdom Viridiplantae; phylum Streptophyta; class Magnoliopsida; order Fabales; family Fabaceae; genus Lathyrus; species Lathyrus tuberosus. The sequence continues at coordinate 1,522,792 of JALAZF010000616.1, read as the reverse complement.
GACTATTGGACTTAGATCTAGGACTTATTTCCCTTTGCTTGGAGTGATTCATTTAAGACCTTGGGATTCATCTGATACATCTGGCATATAAATTCAAGACATTGATGCTTTCTCTGTGGCTCTATGACCTTTTTACCAAGCCGGGTTTCTTTAATATTCATTTGCTTATGTGCTTGCTCATCTTGTGGCTCAATCCAAAGGGAAAAGAATGTTGGTTTTGACCTATGTCAAATGCTTGCCTCTTCTTGTGGTTAGTTCATTTGCACACACAAAGGCTTTCTCTTGTGCTACCTGACAATGAGACCATTTACTTTATGCTTTAGGATAATCTCTTCATCTCTTCCCACTTCTTCAATTTTTAAAACTTCTCCCTATTTCAAAAACTTCTTGTTTTTAAACTTCACACTTTTTTCTTAATAAACCTTGACTTTGTCAAGTGATCCAAAAAATCTTTTTCTCAATAAATGCTAAAACACTTAAGCATATTCAAACTCTTTTCAAAACCTCTAAAAAACGCAAACCTCATCAAACTTCTTTTTGTGCCTTTGTGCACCTTTTTCTTTTAACAACCTTTTTTCAGAAAGATTAGATATGAGCTTATTGTTGCAGTGATGCAAACCATTATACTTCTACGAGATGCTAAGAAATGATTGACATTTTCAACTTGAATGTTGAGATGTACTTGTGAGAAAGTCCAAGTAAATTTCTCCATATCAAGATTGATGAAAATGCTCATTTCCTCGTACTTGTGGGTAGTAAGTTGAGTTTTCCACTCGAATACGACAAAATAACTTCTCACTTAAAATCAATAAACAAACAACATATCCTTTTTAAAACAGATAAACAAATGGTTCATGTGGATTACTACAGATGTGAGGGGTGTTAATACATTCCCCTTGCATAAATAACGTAGTATCCAGATCTCTCTTTTTAGATTTTTTAGCTTTTTGTGGGTTTTCTTCGACCTTTTCCCTTTTCCCTTTGGAAACAATAAAGTTCGGTGGCGACTCTTGCTTCGAGTTAAGTTAATCAATAGCTTAATCTCAATTTTTTCCCGCCGCGACAGCGATCCAAACTTAGTTTATACATTACATCATAGTTAATTGAAAGGGAATATAATGTTGAAGATAAACATCAGTCAAGGATCCACACAAAAAATGCAGTTCAGCTGCACAAAAGCAGTAGCCGAGGTCATTATTTTCCCCTTTTGGTGACCTTCTTTACTTTAGTTGTTGATAGGTCTCCTTCACCCAAAGATTTTTGTGTTGTTGAATCTGTGGAAGCATCAGGGGCAAGCTTATTAACATTTGTGGTGGGTGTGGCAGGTTCGGGATTGTGTGAAGAGGTTATCTCCAAGTCCTAGTAGTGGAGTTAGGAGTGATGTTAGAGATATTATGTTATATCGTAAAAGAAAACGTACATACAACTCAGGCTTATTTAGTATTATATACTGTTACTGATTTGAATTCATCTACTATGGGATCCTCGTCAACACTCTCCATGATCTGATAATAACAGAATAAAAAGTGTTGGAATCAAGAATTATAGACGTAGAATATGATAAGAACAAAATAAAAATTGTTGGAGTAAAGAATTATAGAAATAGAATCTGATATAGGAATATCATGATTCAAGATGAAGTAAATATACCTGCATTGATAGGGGTGTGACATCATTGACAGAAATTGACTGGTAGAATGTAACAAAGTCAATAATGTTAACGATACTGAAAAAGGGCAACGGTAATAACAAAGTCACCAAAAAGCATGTACCTGTTCTATTTTACATGGACCTTCGAGTTGTTTGATCAGTTGTTCATCTCTAAGAATCTGGACAACAGAGGAACTACCCCATCGTGAGTGCCACTTAATCTTGAATGCCAACTTCAAACCCAACATTGTATCTAATGCCAGTGGAAACTCGAGTGAGTCTGCGATTCCAGCCTAGAGTTTAAATACGCATAAAGTATTACGTTGAACATACACAGATACTGAAATGAGAACAAAATATTGATAACAAATGGATGATAAAATTTCATGTTTAACCTCAATCAATTTTGCACATAGTTGTGCAGCAGATGTATCTAACAGTTGGGCATATTCGCGATCCCAGAACACAAATTTCCTACAACAACCATTATGAACGACTTCTATTTCTATCTTTTACCTACAACGACAACAAAAGTCAATCACCAGGATGTGGAATATTAATCAATAGATTTGGTAATGGTATATTGAATGATAAACCTCCATATCTCAGCTTCAGTTAGATGACCACCCCGACACAAAAATGGTGGGGTGTCTCCCTTTGCAATCTGAGGACATTGATGGCAAGCTTTATAGTACTAACTGTGAGGCAAAGCAATGAGTTTGTTAGTCGTCGCAACTGTGATGCAGAATGTGATCTGTAAAGAGCAACATAGAAAGTCAATACAAATAAATTAAGACACTTAAATGACCTCTAAGAAAGTATTGAATTCAACCTCCGGTAATTTGATAATGTGATCCAGTGGTAGTTTGACAGCCTTTGACATAAACTTTTCAAATGAATTGAGTTGAGATGTTGATGATTGTTGTGACCATTCACGGGTGTGAGTGCTTAAGCTGTTGACCAACTTCCCTACAATTGAGTCTTTAGGAAACCTGCAGTTGTGTGATATATTCCAAAATAAGTACCAAAAACAACAGTCAATAGTGATAGTCCGCAAGACATGTGTATTTAATACAGAGGTTACCTATTAAGAAAATCCTTGATGTCGGGAATATCAGTGTTGATATGGATTTTAGTAACATTGTAGGTGTTTGTCACAGCAAGAGGATATTTCCCTACGCCTTAAAAAAGAGATTAATGAGACGTGCCATTGTGTAAATGTGCAGAAGTATGTAAGGATGGACAACCTTCTTCCTTAACTTTTGTGTACTGCAGTAGAATAACAGTCGGTGTCGAAGGATATAGTTGTTTTTGTGTGTATTCAAAGAACTCCAATGTGTATGCTTCCCAAAGGGTACAATGTAAGGTGTTGTAACTATGATGTGAAACAGAGCTATTTAGCATAAAAGTAAACATTTGAAAAACTATAAACTGAAAAACAAGCAATTAACATGAACTGACATACCTAAAATATCTCAATACCAAGTTAACCTGCACTTTCTTGTCCCCTGATGGTATCTGGGTGTATCCGACTTCGTCAACCATTCCAATGACCTCTATTTAAATGAACATCAATAAGGCATCAGACACAAAATGGTAACACAAAATGGAAGAACTGAATTAGGTCATTATAAATAATACCTATAAGTAGACTCTTCTGCCTTTTGCCTGAAATGATATTAGCAAATGAGGAAAAGTTGATGACCTTATCAGGGATGTCGTGTTTGTCAATATCTCATATTCTTGTCCCACCGGTGAACTTCAACAGAAACTTGTGGTTGGTTGGTCTGAAGAGTAAATCATTAGGCTGAACTTGAAAGTTTGAGATAGTGCAAGTCATGTTAGCTGATAATGCCGAGTCAAAGGCTTGCCTAAACATTGTTGGAACAATGATGTAAACATCATGACCCTGTAATGTTTAAAGCAGATTTATGATTAAATAGACAAAGCATTGAACATTTCGTTATTTAATCAGTTACCACATCATTTTACAAATGAAAACATCAAAAATAGTAAAAGAGGGAAACAAAATCAAACGTTCACAACATTAAACGAAAAGCAGGAATATTAAATGAAACATATAGTCTAAAAAAAAACAAATCCATCAGAACGATGAATCTAACAAATAGCATCGAAATCCACTTGTTTGTCAACAACAACCATTTCAAAATGCTCCTTTGAAGTAGACGTAGCCTTCCATTTGTGATCAATCTTTACAGCGATCTTCCACAACTCCTTCCTGTCATTGGTGTCGTTTATGAGCTCGAATGGTCTTGCCATGTTGAATGATCACTGGTCAGGGTTATTCGATGGCGTTTGAATGATTCAAGCAGAAGGCGAAAGTGTGAAGATACTGAAGCTATCAAATGGTGAAATACAAAGTGTATTGGATAGTTAGGATTTGTTAACAAAAGACTCAATTTTTCCTCAACTTGACGTGTTGTTGAAAGAATAGGAAGGAGTAGAAAAAACTTTTCGAGATACTCTTCCTTTTTTTATATGGTAGATTATTTATAATATTATTAAAATATTGATTAATATTTTTTTTATCCCAATCAACAATACCACCTAATTAAAAATAAATAATTTATCCTAAATATCATTTCCATATATATATATATATATATATATATATATATATATATATATATATATATATATATATATATATATTTGCATTACAAAGTCATTTTTATTAAATGAAATATTACAAATTAGATAACATCATTCTAATTTTATGGAGAATTGGTGTCAATGTTCATTATTCTTAGGAGGACAAGCTTTACAAATGCATTGACCCTTAACGCAGCAGGAAGGATATCCTTGGCAGACTTTTGTGCAATCAATCATGCGAGGGCACTCAAAGGGTCCTCTTGCTTCAACTGATGATGGTTTGCGTATAATCCATAAAATAATTAAATAAACTTAATCATCAAATAAAGAACAAATTATACATTCTATAAATAAAAGACAAAACAAACATAATAGAGAGAGATGTTCATAGAAAGTAAGAGGAGGCCTAACCAGTTATACAAATCAAAAGGACCAGCAAGAATATTAAGGCAGAGCTCTTTGTCATGATGTCGTTTTTCAACACACTACGTTGTTAAGGGGTGATATACATGTATGTATAACATGATGGTGCTTATATACACAAACCAAAAGTGTAGTATATAATTTTAGTGGAAAAAATCATTTGCTTTTTTTTATTCCATTTAAAATTTTATATTATAGAGAAATATTAATCAATGAAATTGACTGATAATTAATTTAAAGGAAAGTTTTTTTTTTTAATTTTCAAAATTATATTATATAATAGTATAGGTCAAATCAAAATTAATATGAATAAGTTAATTTTTATATTAAAATAAGAGTTTTCAGTAGTTTAGCCCAATTTCATTCAAATAAATTTATATTGTCTAGACATTCAATGGGTGATGTATATTCTTCCAAATCATAAAAAATTAGTTTAATGACATGAAACATTGATGATTTTTTATTGAACAATAATGTACAAGTATTTTACACTGTTTGTCCATTAAACTCATTTTTTTATATCTTTTAAAAATAACATATTTAGATTAGTTCGACATCAATAATTGTTGAATCATAATTCAGATTCAAATTGAATTGGTTTGAATTTAGATTGTATTTAAGTTTCATTAAACTGGCATTTGCATTTGAAGTTGTGTGTATAAATTAAAGTTGCAATTCAATTTCATAATTGTAACCGTTTTCGTATTGAGTAAAAGTTAGTTACAATTCTATTTTTTCCTCTCTCGTTCTCTCTCTTTCATCTTTATCTTCTTCAAGTTTCTTGTGCATCAATAGAGGTGTAACTCCAACAATTGGTATGCAGAGATCCGATCTGATTCATAGGGAAACACGAGAGTAGTGAGATGTGTGATTGATTTCGTATCTGAAATTCGCGTTGAATTGAAGATTGAAATCGAGGAGAATAATAGATCTTGATTCTCAGAGTTTAGGAAACACGAGTGTTGGTGAGATATGAGTGATTTGCATAAGAACGAATATGAACGGTACACAAAACTCCCAGTATTCGACGACAAGAGCTGGAATCGATTGATGATTCAGATGCGTGTGTTACACATTCACACTTCTGCACTAGCTAACTGCTATAACTAATTTTCAATTCAAAATAACAGAATATTAACAACATCCAAATTCTAACAATCCAACATAACAACTTAATCAATTCAAATCCAAACTGACTTCAAAGTTCATCTAAACCACTAACACACTAAACTCATAACCGTAACAACAGCTAGCATGAATTCATAACAATGCTTCATTGTGAATAAACTGTAACGGTATCTAACGACACAACTAAATTTCATTTACTGAAAGTTTAGATTACCAACAGAACTTTGAACTTCTCAATAGCTTCAAAATAACTAACTAACATAATAGCAAATTAACATCTATTTCCAAAATTCGTGATAACCATCCATTCTAACAAATTCTCACTAACTTCATCCATAGTTTTGGCTTGCTCAAACCAACAGATTCAATACAAATTATTTGTCACACTGCCAGATAATTCAACTCACAATCACAATTAACAAAAAAGCCTGCATATGGATCCCCTCTTTTCTTCCCTACCTCCATTGTCCATTTCCTTTTCCAATTGATTAATCTAGGAGGAATCAAAACTCAAACTAACTTGACTCACTGAGTCACTCAAAGTAACTGACTGAGTCAGTTCTAACCAACTCCAAACCAAGGCCTAATCGTTTTCCATCCCTGATTCCAAAGCGAAATTACTCAAATCCTACAATCTATATAAGAGGCTCTTCCCTCTCATTTCAAGGCTTCAACCATTTTTTCACAGAAATCCTCTCTGATCACTCTCATCCTCTCCATTTTTCTCTCCCTCTGCAATTCATCTTCCTCACCACTCACCAAAGCTCACAAAACTCCTCCATTGTTGAACAAGCTTCACCTTGAAGCTTGTTACAACAAGAGCTGCAAACTCCTCCACACTCTCCATCTCCCAAAGTCTCTCTCTGCTCATACGCAAGTAACAGCAATAAACACACATTTTTTCCTACAGACTACGATCAAAGAAGAAGCGGAAATTTCTGAAGATCTGCAAGAATAAAAAAAGGCTCACCTGAATTTGGAGCGTGTAGCGTTTATTTTGCTCTCTTCTCTTGGAACCTCCTCTCTGGTCTTCTGTTCCATCATCCGTGCGCATCTCTAAGGTAAGTTCACCATCCCTTCTGAATCTTCGTTGTGGAGTTCTCTGTGTCGTTCTTTTCATCATGATCGTAGATTAATATGTAGCAATTCATGTTCCTTTGAGTTTGATTTGGCTTGATGCGTACACCACGGTATTTAGTTTGTGAAAGCTAGGGTTCAATACTTTGAACACTCCGATTTGTTCTTATGGTGAAGAATTGGTAGGAATCTGCTTAGGGGTTTGAGAGAGGCTAGGGAGAGGATCACTTTGACATAGGATTTGGTTTGATTGGCCTCCCTCCGCCGCCTCCGGCGATTTCCGATGAACATTTTAGGGATTACGGCGAAAGAGAGTTAGAGTGGTGTTCACTTGATTGAGGTAGAGTTCTGATGACACTCCCTCCGACCTTTGCCATTACAGATCAAACATTGCCTAGGGCCTATGCGCGTGGGCCATAGTTTTGAACTATACACCCCCTGTTCAATTCATATACCGCGTCTGCATTCTTTGGGCTCAAGGTCATTCCATGCTCAATGACTCACTTCCTACAACCCGGGCAAGATGGATATACCCCCTGGTGCCATTGATTTGTTGATATTTGTTTGATCTATTTTCAGTTTTTTATTTGATTGATTAATTTCTTGAATTTGTTACATAGTTTTTAATTACATAGTTTTTAACTGTTTCTTTAGATTCATTTAATTTTTCACTTTGATTAATTTCTTAGAAAGTGTATTTATTTGTTAGAATTTACAAATAATTTCTTTAATATCATATCATATGTATGATAAGAACTTTTAGAGTTTGAGAACCCTATGCAATTTGAATTGAGTCCTTAGAATATTAGGATTCATTTGTTGGAATTTTACAACATAGGAATAATTTTAATGAATTAATTTCTAATCAATGAGACATGCAAGATCCCCTTAGGTCTAGACTTAGAAAACTAAAAGCTTGATTCACACTCTTGAATTTCTCCTGGCTAATTGATCAAAGTTGTGTTTAATCAAATAGTCCTTCTATTTGTTTGATTTCTCCCATCCATTCAAGTGATTTTAATCACTTGGCAAGATTGCCTCTTCATTGGCTTCATCAACAAGTTCACCCAAGTTTATGACATTGTGCAAGATCCCAAGGTTTATGCCCTACTTCAGTCATCTCAAATTTAAGTTTTGCATCTTGATCAGTGCATTTTAATGTACATTCTCTTATATTTTTACTTGACCATTTTCTTAATTTGTTTTGTTTATTTTACTGTTTTATTATGTTTTTAGAATTAAGTCTTTGTTTTCCTTTAATCTATTTTCGCAGCTTATTCTCGGCTTTAGCGGTTATTTGATATCTGTACAATGTTCGGATCATAACTGGAGCTACAATAATCAGATTGACGCGTTCTATTAAGTGTTGGAAAGTTAAGACAAAGAGCTACAACTTCCATGTTGAAGGAAGAAGCTGATTCGGAGTGTAGCAGGCTCGAATAATTCGTTGAAGTCAAGACCTGAATTCTGCCTTAAGGAATATTTAGTTTTGGGTCGGGTTTTTTTAATGTTTTTCGACCCAGTTGGGTTAGAACCGGATTTTGTGATGCTTTCCTATACCTATCAGTCGCGCACTGTTTATCTTTACCTTCTTTTCACAATTTTTCTTTTGGTTTGTATGATTTGAATGGAGAACTAATTCACGAAGGCAAATCCTACTGCTTACGGGTTCCATGGCTTTGAGGTTATTCTAATACCAATTTAAATTTGATTCCTTTCAATCCTTTTCTATGAAGTCATTTGCTTAATTTGATTGCAATTGTTTGCTTAATTCGATTGTTGTAATTTGACTGTATGCATGTTCCTAAATTTAATTGCGTGTTATCGTTTGCTTAATTCTAATGCATCCCTGAACTATATGCTGACACAGGCCACTAAACGCTGTCAATGATATCTATCCCATTTACCAAGATCAGATATCACAAGACCACATGCCACCAACGTACTCCCAATTACCAAGAGCTACGCCACCTAACTTCACGTGGAGTTTAGGTGTTATAAGTCGATCGTCCTTGAGAATTAGGGCGAAGAACCTTGCCTTGCCTAACATGCGTAGATAATAATCCCCGTCGAGATTGTAGGCGATCGATCAACCTCGTGCGTCCCATACCACACGGCAGTGGACTTACATATTCCTCAATGCAAATCTATATGATCACTCAATCATCTTGTGGCAACTCTCAACCATAAGTATTAAGTTAATACTTGGGAAATATTGTATCAACCCTTAAAGTTATACTTATTATCTAGATACTTAAGTTGAGTGCCAAATCCATCATATGTCTTATTGTATTTCTTCTTGGCATGATCCTTATCTCTACATAATCAGTTCAGTTTGTACAATGAATAATTGTATGGTTGACTTCCCAGGTAAGAGAGGTGGACCGTAAAGGACATAGTCGACCAAGTCTTTCCTTAGCCAGAATCCAAACAAATACAACAACTCAATGTATCCAACTTCCCTTATGTTATTGGGGATCTAATACTTAATATCTAGTAATGTTGTTCTCTCCTTAATAGATCATTATTCTTAGTCTATCAATCACAATCATTCAAGTATAAATAAAATAAAAAATTAGACAATTAATCGAACAATGCAAGTACAATACAACCTCCAATTGTCATAGATTATTCCTATGATAAATAATTAAGGCTGACGTAACCTCGCTCAATGATTCGTGAAAATCATTATTCGGGAATAGGCTATCCTTACTTATTTATCGCTAGTAGGGCTTGGGTCACCGCTACACACATATATATTAAGCTATTTTACGCTAACCGTCCCAACGTATACGAAATCTTGACCCCACCTTTTGTTGTTGAACGTCGTTGAAAGTCCACGAGCGTTTTCTCCGATCTTTGCCAAGAACCTAATTTACGATAACCGTTGAATTGTACGAAATTTATAAAATTATTAGAATATAATTTATGGTTAATTAAACATAATCCCATTATAACTTGAAATATTTATTTATTAAAATATTTAATAATAACCTCCATTATATTTAAATAATTATTAAATTCAAATATAAATTAGACTCTAACTCTGTTTAGATTTGTTCGTTTTAGAAAATTATCAAGAATATATTCCTAATAACATTTAAATTATAATAATACTTGGGCATTATAATGACTTAAAATGGTAAGATTTATTTTGGACTTTATAAGTTCAATATCTCGACGTCTAAATGGAATTTGCATAGAAATTTTAAAATAATCTTTATATAAATAACATAATTAAAATAAAATGAACATTATAACGGCTTACCGGTTACTTATAAAAATGATTTGGGCAGAACTTTGACGTATAAAACTCCTTTGAAACTTTAGAAGAACTTTTACCACAAAATAACTCTAAAAGTTACGAACCGACACCGTGAGAAACTCGATGACTAAAACTAATATTGCTATATGAAGAAACTAGAGAAGGAAAGAAATAAAGAGGTAAGAAAGAAGATTTGTGAATGAGTGAATGAAAATGGGGTGGGAAAGACCCCTATTTATACTAGTTGTAAAATATTAAAATAACATAAATGTATCTTCTTTTGCCCATACCTTCTAATTTTTCAACTCTTGCTAGTAAATGTCTTTATCAAATATTTACTAGTCTTACATCAATAGTTCTTTAGATGTTCTAGTATGACTTTTGTGAAAATAATTTATGAGAAAGGTATGAGAGCTTGATATTTTAATGTTTCATGACATAATATCATTTATGATATTAATAAAAAAATGAGATATATATTTCTTTTATAAAAATAAAATGATAGTAATAATAAAAATAATAATAATGACAACAAGGATAATTATTATCACTTAAGATTATTTTATTTACTAATTAGTTTGTAGAGTAAAATGATAATATTCAAATAAAATAAAATCAAATAATAATAATAACAAAACAACAACAATAATAATAATAAAAATAATATGAATAATTAATTAACTCAAAGTTAAGTATTTTTAAGTATTAATTTCAATTTCAATATTTAGTTTGTAAAATGAAACGATGATATTCAAATTGAATAATAATATTAATAATAAAAATAAAGGGTAATTAATTGATAAATTAATTATTATAGGTGTTAGTTTCAATATTTAGTTTTTAATGATTATCGATGTTAAAATCTCAAATCTAATCAAATATATTATTTAAAGTATAGAAAATTAGGATGTTATATTACCACCCCCCCCCCCCCCCCCCCCCCCCCCCACCCCTCTTTAGAAGAAATTTCGTCATCGAAATTTAGCGTACCTAAAACATGTGTGGATATTTCTGACGCATATCTTCTTCTCTTTCCCAAGTAGAATCACCAGTTACATCATCCCACAAAACTCTAACCAATGGTATCTGCTTTCCGCGAAGCTCCTTAATTCGATGATCTAAAATCTTGACAGGTAAAGCCTCATATTCCAAGTTATCTCTAAGTTCCACAGTTTCAGGCTCAATGACATGTGAAAGATTAGGATAATACTTCCTCAGTTGTGATACATGGAATACATCATGAAGATTAGACAAGTTTGTCGGTAAGGCAATGTGATACGCTATAGGTCCAATTCACCGTAGAATTTGAAAAGGCCCGATAAACCTTGGTGTTAACTTCCTAGTTTTGATTGCTCGTGCAATTCCCGCTCTAGGAGTTACCCTAATGAACACGTGATCTCCTGCCTCAAATTCCAAAGGTCTTCTCCTCTTAACATTATAACTCTTTTGACGATCCTGTGCAGCCTTCATGTTTTCTCTAATAAGCTTAAACTGATCTGTCGTTTGTTGCATGAATTCTGAACCCAATATTTTGTTTTCTCCAACTTCATACCAACATAAAGGTGTACGACACTTTCGTCCAGACAATGCTTCATATGGAGCCATGCCGATACTTGAGTGAAAGCTATTGTTGTAAGTAAACTCGATCAATGCTAAGAACTCATCTCAATTTCCTTTGTGTTCAAGAGCACAAGATCTCAACAGATCCTCTAACGACTGAATCATCCTTTTAGACTGGCCATCTGTTTGGGGATGATAAGCTGAACTTAACCTCAGTTTGGTTCCTAACTCTAAATGCAACTGATGCCAAAAACTTGATGTGAATCTGGGATCTCTATAACTAATTATACTTGAAGGTATCCCATGCAATCTAACAATTTCCTTTCCATATACCTGAGCTAGTCTCTCCAATTTAAACGCCTGGTTGATGGGAATGAAATGTGCACTCTTTGTCAACCTATCAATGATTACCCAAATTGCATCATGCTGCTTCTGAGTCTTGGGTAAAGCGGTTACAAAATCCATAGTTATTCCGTCCCACTTCCACTCTGGAATGTCTAAAGGTTGTAACAGTCCGGCTGGCTTTTGATGTTCAATCTTTGGCTTATGATATACCAAACAACTTTGAACATATTCTGCTATATGCTTCTCCATTCCAAACCACCAAAACATTTTCTTTAAGTCTTGATACATCTTTGTGGCTCCTGGATGAAAACTCATCTTACTTTTGTGGCCCTCTTCCAAAATCAACTTTCGAATATCCTGGTTTTGAGGTACACATAGCCTTTCTCTAAACCTTAGGATTCCATCACTCCTTATGTTAAAATCTCCATTTTAACCATCTCTTATAGTTTCCTTTATGTTCATTAGATGGTCATCAAGTTGCTATTCATCTTTGATCCATTTCAGAAATTCATTAGACACGACAACAACGCCTATGAATATACTTCCTTCATTATGATGTACTCCTAAGTTTAAATCCACAAATTGGTTAATCAACTCTTCTTCCCTCAACATCATTGTAGATACATGAAGTTTCTTTCGACTCAAAGCGTCTACAACAACATTGGCCTTTCCTGGATGATACTGCAACTCAAAATCATAGTTCTTCAAGAATTTCATCCAGCGCCTTTGTCTCATGTTTAGATCCTTCTGATCAAATAAATACTTCAGGATTTTGTGATCACTTAACACGGTGAACTTTGATCCATAAAGATAATGCCTCTAAATCTTTAAGGTAAACACAATTGCTGCTAACTCTAGATCATGAGTCGGGTAGTTCCTCTCATGCACCTTCAACTGTCTTGATGCATAAGTTATCACCTTTCTTTCTTGCATCAACACACAACCAAGACATTGATATATATGACGTATCACAATACACATCAAATTATCTTGATGGATCTGGTAAGATGAGTATTGGTGATGAAGTCAATCTTTCCTTTAACTTTTGAAAACTTTCTTCGCACTCTTTAGTCCATTCAAAGTTTTTACCTTTCCTCGTTAACTGAGTCATAGGCAAAGCGATATTTGAAAATCCTTCAATGAACCTCCGATAATATCCAGCTAGACCAAGAAAACTTCGAATCTCGACAACATTCTTTGGACTCTCCAACTTTGTTACTACTTCGACGTTACTCGGGTCTACTGCAATACCTTCTTTACTGATTATATGACCAAGAAATTGTACCTCCTTCAACCAAAATTAACATTTCGAGAATTTCGCATACAATTGACGATCCTTTAATATCTGTAGCACAATTCTCAAATGTCCTTCGTGCTCTACCTCATTCTTTGAATAAATCAAAATGTCATCAATGAAAACTAAAACAAATTGATCTAAGTATGACCTAAAGATCCTATTCATGTAATCCATGAATACTGTTGGAGCATTAGTCAAACCAAATGGCATAACCAAGTATTCATAGTGTCCATAACGGGATCTAAAAGCTGTTTTTGGAATATCATCCTCCTTCACCCTGATTTGATGATATCCAGACTTCAAGTCAATCTTCGAGAATATTGTTGCTCCCTTCAACTGATCCATCAAGTCATTGATTCTAGGTAAAGGATACTTGTTTTTCACAGTAGCTTTATGATCGTACTTGGATCAGACAGTTGATAGTGGCCAACGGCGTCTGGAATGGCAGCTCCGGTGGTGGTGAGAGACGGCGGGGGGGTGTACCTGCAAGGTACTCCAACGCTCAAGTGAGAGAGTGTACAGAATATCAGCAAATACAGAAAGTGTGAGTGGTAAGAAAAATGTGTCTAACCTGACCCTCTCAAATGATAGGGTATTTATAGAGAGCCCCCAGCGCGGGGCCAACGGTTACCTGCAATGGGCTGGATCAACTAGGCCTACTCCAAGTAACTACTAGGGCTTACGTGTAGTAGTGAAGACCAGCACGTGGTCTTCGCCCTAGAGTAACTGCTCCTAGATTTCCGGAAGTAGGGCAGACCGAATCTTTCGGACGTGGGAGGTTACTTGGAACGTGTCCACGTGGGAAGGACCGTTGGGTACTCCCCGCGGGGAGGAGCCTTCTGTGTCGAGGAGATATGAAGCCCGTAGAATGGGCATAGCCTCGCGGGGAGGAATCATGTCCGTTGAGGAGTGATGTGTAGCATACTCGCGGGGAGAAGCTAGTCTGTCGAGGAGGCACATCTTAGTAGGGTGTGATGTCCTCCTCTCCTATTGTCCCAAGTACCCGACACTGCCTAAGTGCCCGGCGAAACTGTGGCTCGCATGTGGCAGTCGCGTGTCTTGCAGAAGGACCTTATTGGGCCTCCCCAGGCTGTATGGGTTGGGCCTGCTCGACTGTTGGGCAGCCTCGGCCCAGTCCAGAACAGGAGCCCCCCAAGTCGTTGCTCTGAGATGTTAGAGTAATGACTTAAGGGTTATTGGCATGTCGGGGGTCGCCAAGAGAGGAACCGAGGAGGCCATTCTCGTGCTCGACAATCCTACAGTTGTGTCTGGTCATAATGCCGGGGAGATGAGGGGTTTCAGATTTGAAACGTTGGGGAAAATCGAAAGGACACACGTGGGAGGATAAACGGCTGCATGTGTGCCACATGTCGTCTGTCATCATTACCTAGGGAGGCTAGGGCGGATGGATAGTGTAGCGCACTCAAGTGCCCTATGTCCCTCGAGTTCTGTGAAAACCACTATAAAAACTCCTCCCCTCGTTCATTTCCCACTTTTTCATTTCTCTCTCAATAATCTTTCTCCTCTCTCTATCTTCTACAGTAATCGTTCGCCGCCGTCAACTGCCGGAACTCCGCACCGGAAACCTAAAGCGCCGCCTATAAGGTATTTGTTCAAAAACTGACCTCTTTCTTGCATTTCCTCTTGATTTTAACTGGTGTATAGCACTTCCTTGGTGAACTGATGAAGTTCCCATGAGAAATGAAAGGGTTTCTGGCGAATACGGCGGGAATCTTTTGTTGCTGAGAGAGAAAGTGTTAAGAACTTCTCTCGCTTTTGTTGAATGTCTCGGGGACCAGGGATGAATATCTCGGGGACGCGTTGAATGTCCCGGGGTCCCCAGCGGTCACTCTTTTCGTTAGCGTTATGGGAACAAGGGGGCATAATTTTCCGGGGAGGCGATGAGTTCCCCGGTG
This sequence comes from Lathyrus tuberosus, assembly GCA_022829125.1. NCBI lineage: Eukaryota > Viridiplantae > Streptophyta > Magnoliopsida > Fabales > Fabaceae > Lathyrus > Lathyrus tuberosus. The sequence goes on along the minus strand of JALAZF010000616.1, from coordinate 1,507,518 downwards.
AACATGTTGATCCTCGGCCGGTTATGTCGGGGAAACGAGAGAGCCTTGCCCCTTCCTCGCCCGTTCGCTTGAACAGCGGTGGAGGGGTGAATTTGATATGACCCATCGAATTCACCGTTTCCTTCTGCTTTTTAGGTAAATGGACGGTTTGGCTGCGAAGGTGGCCGTAGGATCCTTTGAAGAAGAGGACCACCCAGAATCTCCTATGGCTCATATGGCTTTTGCCCAAGAGCGCCCGCTCGAGGATTGGGTCTGCGATGAAGCCCTAGAGATGTCGTCCATCTTTGTCTACAGAGACGTGGAAAATGCGTTCTGCACCGTCGAGCATCGGCTAATTGGGTCTGACAAATCCTGGAAGGTTTTCCGCCCAGAAGAGCATCATCGGATATGCTCGCCTTACCAAGGAATGCGTATCCCGTTATACGAGTTCATGTTCGACGAAGCGGGGTGGAGGCTGCCCTTCACGGATTTCCAAGAGGGGATCTTCACCTGGTTGAAGCTGGCCCCCTCGCAGATTCACCCGAACTCGCTGGCCTTCATCCGGGCTTTCGAGCTCGTTTGTAAACACTTGAAAATCGTACCGACAGTGTCCCTCTTCTTTCGAATATTCCATCTTCAAAGGTCGTCGGCCGGTGGACGACACGGCTAGGTGTCCTTTAAGCAAAGCAAAGCTCTGTTCCACACGTATTTGGATTCCGTCCGGGATTTCAAGTACCGCTACTATTTCGTGAAGCCGGTCACCCTTGGGGCTATCAACTCGCTGTACTGGAGAGTTACCCGTAAAGTCGACGGTCGCTCCGAGGAGGTTCTGGAGCCGAAGTTCCCCCTGTACTGGACGAAGGAACACTTCAAAAAGGGGGTTGATAAATACAAGGTGAAACATAATCAGTTGGACGTCGACGACCGGGCAGCTTATGATAAAATCGTCGCTTTCGTCGAAAGCTTCAATGAAGCTCAGTACGAAACACTGGATGGCGAGCCTATAACGGGAGCAGACGGGCAGGTGATGAAGCAACGTCGCTTGATCAATACCCGTGTTCTGCTCGAGACCTTCTCCGATGAAAAAGCAGATGAGCTGTTAGGTGGTGAAAACATCCTCGACCTAAGCCTTCCTCGCGTCGGTATACTTTTCCTTACTAATGTTTTCTTTCTTTTTGCAGGGAAAATGGCTGGAGCTGAGGAGAGGCTCAAGAAGTTGAAGGCGAAGAGGGCTCGAGAAGAACAGGCTCGGGGAGAGTCATCTCATCCAAAGGGTCAAGGTGTTGCTCCTTCTGGGGCCGTGCCCGAGGGTGTTTCCTCTGCTGTGATGCCTGAAGGTTCCAGCCAATCCCAGCCTGCTGTGACTGTGTCGGGGATTTCGGATAGGCGCACACCTCCTGCTGGGAGCCAGTCTCCTGGCACTCAAGGGACGCCGAAACGGCAACAGGTTTTGAACGCGGAGATTGTCGACCTGGCCCACAAAGAAAGTCCCCCACCTCCTTCAAGCTTCGAACTCCCACCATGCCATCTCAAGCCCTGCTTCTTCTCTAAAGCCATCTATCCTCACGTCCCTCCCTCTGAAATTCAAGCTGTGCTGGGGACCGTTGTGGAAGCGAGGAGGAAAACGATCTTTGAGGACATGTCTGCCGTTACGCGGCTCTGCTCGACTGCTATTGTCCTGAACGATGAAACCCGCCCCGCTGCTGAACTTTCTCAACTGCAAGAAAGACTCGAGACCTTGGAGGCTGAGCTGCTAGACCTGCGCAAAGAGTTGAAGGAATGCAGGGACCTGAATAAAGAACAGAGCGAGCAGCAGCAGCGGGCGGAGACAAAGCTAAAGGAAGTTGAGGAAGCGGAGAAAGGTCATCTTGCCCGAATCACCGAGCTGGAGGCAGAGGAGAAGCGGCTCAAGGAAAGGGTCGCAGAGCTGGAGGATGCTGTTCGGCCAGCTGAAGGTGAAACTGAAGAGGATAAGCTCCTAACCTCTCGGAAAGCTCTGGTGGCCAAACTCAAGACAGTCGAGCAGGATCTCCGACTAGCCGAGGATGATACTCTTGAGGCCGTGTGCATAGGGTTCCGAAATGCAGTGGCGCAGCTTCGGATCCTAAACCCCGACCTTGTGACCGACGGGGCTGATGCTAATTGTGAGGTGGTTGATGGCCGGATAGTGCTGCCCGGGCAAGAAGGAAATGCCAATGAAGGAGGTGGCCCAGAAGCTGCTGAAACCGCTGCCGAGACAGCTTCTGAGTAGGAGTATAGTTTACTTGGCCTGCGTGCCATTTTGTTGTTGTTGCCCGGCTTGTGGGCTTATTGATGTAATATTCGTACAATGGGTTTTGCCCGATTTTAATACTTCGCTTTGCCTCTTTATTTATTTTGCTTGTGTGTGATACTTTATACATTACTTATTTTTGCCTAAGTAGTTGAGATCGCTGGCGCCTTGGGAGTTTGCTCGACTCTGATGATCCTCGACTGTGAAGAGAGCTAGTCGAGTGGTCGGGGGCTGTACCCCAACCTTCAACGAGGCTAAGAAGTCGGTCGAGGTCTTAGCTTCGTGGTGTGAACTTCCCATCGTGAGCTGGGTGTTCTGCCTATTTGGTACGTCAACGACGGAGCTCGGTTGAGGTCTCCTCGTCGGGCCAAAATGTCTCACGCACACACTTCGTGGTTTTTGGTCGTCGTATGTTATATAGAGGTGTCGCGCATGTACCGTTACACGCCCCCGTGGTCGCGACGTCATACTGTCCCGTGCAGTGTCTAACTGTAGTATTGTTTGAGCTTCTCAGCATTCCATGGTCGAGCAAGTTGTTCACCGTGGAGGTTTTCGAGGTAATAGGCACTCGTCCCCGTCTTTGCGGTGATGCGGTATGGGCCCTCCCAGTTTGCGGCCAGCTTTCCTTCGCGTGAATCTTTCTGATTTCTCCGTAGGACAAGACTGCCTACTTGGAAGTCTCGTTTGATAACTTTGTCATTATAACGCAAAGTTATTTTTTGTTTTAAAGAGGCTTCTTTGAGGGAAGCGCCGGTCCTTATCTCTTCGACAAGGTCGAGTTCCTCTCGCAGGGCTTCGTTGTTTGTTTCTTCGTCGAGGGTAGCTTCTGTCCTCCTCGTGGGTTCCCTGATCTCCACGGGGATAACTGCCTCGGTCCCGTACGTTAGGCGAAACGGGGTCTCCCCGGTCGTGGAGTGTGGGGTTGTTCGATACGCCTAGAGAACGCTGTGCAACTCCTCGACTCACCGTTGTTTGGCCTCGCCGAGTCGTCGCTTCAATCCCCGGAGTATCACTCTGTTCGCTGCTTCGGCCTACCCGTTAGTTTGAGGGTGTTCGACCGACGTGAAGTGTTGTTTTGTGCCCAATTTGGCGACAAAGTCTTGGAAGTTCCTGTCGGTGAACTGTGTCTCGTTGTCGGTGACAATGGCTTGGGGCGCACCGAATCGGGCAAGGATGTTTCTCTTGTAGAAACGGAGTATGTTGAAAGCAGTGGTTTTGGCCAGCGCCTCGGCCTCAATCCACTTTGTGAAGTAATCTACCCCGACGATGAGGTACTTGTTTCGGTATGACCCTATGACGAAAGGTCCGAGGATATCCATTTCCCACCACGCAAACGGCCACGGGGATGACAATGACTTAAGCTCGTTTGGAGGAGCGAGGTGCATGTCCCCGTGTCTTTGGCAGCGGTCACATTTCTTGACGTGTTCCTTTGCATCATGTTGCATAGTGGGCCAATAATACCCCGCTCGGAGTGCTTTTCGGGCTAGGGACCTTCCGCCGAGGTGCTGGGCGTTGACCCCTTCATGGATTTCTTGGAGGATCCCCGAAACTTTGCTTTCTTCGACACACCGGAGTAAGGGAATGGAGAATTCTCGACGGTATAGCTTACCTTCGACGACGGTATACGCACATGCCCGCCTCTTGACTATCCCCGCTTCTTTAGGATCGTCGGGCAGTTTGCCCATCATCAAGTATTCGTAAACTGGGGTCATCCAACAGTTTGCATCCCCGATTACGTTGACCTCTGTGGTAGGTGCGGGTTTGTTTATGCTCGGCTGGGTCAGTATCTCCTGGATAACTGGTTTGTTCCCTCCTTTTTTCTTAGTGCTCGCAAGCTTGGAGAGCACGTCTGCTCGAGTGTTGTGCTCGCGTGGGATGTGAGCCACCTCCGCGGAGATAAATTTCTTCAACTTTTCTTGCATCAAGGTTAGGTACTCGATGAGACTATCATTTTTGGCCTGGAATTCTCCCCGAACCTGTGATGCCACGAGCTGGGAGTCTGTAAAGATTTTGACTTCTTTTGCGCCAAAGTCTTCCGCAAGTCGAAGTCCCGCGAGGAAGGCCTCGTATTTGGCTTGGTTATTCGATGTCTTGAAGGACAGTTTGAGGGAGACCTCTATCAGGATGCCCTGCTTATTTTCGAGGATAATGCCTGCTCCGCTACCTTTTGTACTGGAGGCTCTGTCGACGTAAATCGTCCATTTCTGGGAGCCATTGGTCGAGGATTCACGGACGGTCATTTCCGCTATGAAGTCGGCCAGTACCTGGGCTTTCAAGGCTTTTCTTTCTTCGTATCGAAGGTCGAACTCGGATAGCTCGAGAGACCACCGAAGCATTCTCCCCGCCATATCTGGCCGACTGAGGAGCTGTCTGATAGGCTGCTCTGTCCTTACCACGATTGTGTGGGCCAGGAAGTAATGACGTAATCTTCTGGCTGCAGATACGAGGGCCAAGGCGACCTTTTCAATCTGTTGGTATCTAAGCTCGTGACCCTGAAGAGCTCTGCTCGTGAAATAAATCGGTTTCTGTCCGTCGGGGGTCTCCCGTATGAGGACAGCACTCACCGCTTCGCCGGTGACGGCCAGGTACAAGAAAAGTGTTTCCCCGCTATCTGGTCGGGACAAGACCGGGGGTTGTGACAAGACTTGTTTTAGATGGAGGAGGGCTTGTTCGCATTCTTCACTCCATTCAAAAGTCGCCTTCTGTCGGAGAAGCTTGAAAAAGGGGAGTGCGTACTGAGCAGATTTGGCTACAAAATGGGAGAGAGCTGTCAGCATTCCGTTAAGTGACTGGATCGACTTCTTCGAGTTCGGGGTAGGGATTTTGGAGAATGCCCTACATTTGTCGGGGTTCGCCTTGATTCCCCTCTCCGTGAGGTAGAAGTCGAGGAACTTCCCTGCGCGAACACCGAAGGTGCATTTGTCGGGGTTGAACCTCATGCGACATTTCCTCGCCGTGTCGAACTCTTTCTTGAGATGAGCGGCATGGTCAACTTCTTCTGCAGATTTGACGATCATGTCGTCCATGTAAACCTCGAGCACGTCGCCGATATCTGCCCGGAAGACCTTGTTCATCATCCGTTGGTAGGTGGTGCCAGCATTTTTCAAGCCGAAGGGCATTACGTTATAGTAGTAATTGCCCGACTCGGTCATGAAAGTGGTATGCTGCTTGTCGGCCTCGTCCATGGGGATTTGGTTGTACCCCGAGTAGGCATCCATGAAGGATAATAATTTGAATCTTGTAGAATTATCGACCAACTGGTCGATGTTAGATAAGGGGTAAGAGTCTTTCGGGCATGCCCGGTTAAGATCCGTGTAGTCAACGCACATCCTCCATTTTCCATTATTTTTCTTAACGAGTACAACATTTGAGAGCCAAGTTGTGTACTTGGCCTCGGAAATAAAGTTTGCCTCTAGGAGGTCTTTTACAGCTTTTTCAGCAGCCTCCATTTTTTCTAGAGACTGCCTACGCCTACGTTGAGCTACAGCCCTAGCTGCTGGATCTATAGTCAGCTGATGACAAGCTACTTCAGGGTCCAGTCCGGGCATCTCTGCAGTACTCCAGGCGAACAAATCTGCATTTTCTCGGAGACATGTCTTCAGTTGCCTCTTCGCCAGGTCGGGGAGTCCATAGCCAATCTTCACGCTTCGGTCTGGGCTATCGCCGAGAGGAACCAGCTTGAAATCTCCATCTGGGATGAGGCGCGTTGGGTGGAGAGGCTGCCCGTTGATTTCAACTGGGAGGTTCTCGCCTGCAGCTTCTTCCTGCTCCCCAGGAAATCTGCTGTCAAGGTCGACCGCGCTGACCGGCGGGAGTGGAACCTGCATGACGTCTGGAGGTGTCTCAGCCCGAGTCTTGGGTTTGACGCCGCCAACGACACTCAGACCCTTGATTGCTGCGTCGAAACATCTTATGGCCGCGTTGATGTCCCCGTGGAGAGTGACCACACGTCCACGCTTCGTGTAGTATTTCATCTTCAGGTGGACCGTTGATGGTACGGCCGTCAGTTCCGCCAACGTGGTCCTCCCCATGATGCAGTTATAGAGGGATGGGCAGTCCACCACCAAGAAACGCGTCTTTACCTGTCGGGCAGTTTCCTCAATCCCGAAGGTGACCATCAACTCCACGAAGCCCCATGGTCTGGTGGTCGCGCCATTGAAGCCTTGTAGGTCTGACCCTACGTACGGGGACAAGTGTTGCTTGGTCAGCTGGAGGGTCTCGAAGAGGTGGAAGTACATGATGTCCACCGAGCTCCCCTGGTCGACCAAAATTCTGTGGACATCAAAATTGGCCATCTGTGCCCGGATCAGGAGGGGGATGTTGGCGTTCGGTGCCACACCGGGAAGTTCCTCGAGGTAGAAGGTAATCGGATTTGATCTTCCCTTAACTCTCTCAAGGGTAGGGGCTCGAGGAGTTCTTGCTTTCAGTTCGTCGAATTTCCTCTTTATTGACCCCACGGTCAAACGGTCAAGGGCTCCGCCAGATATGACCAGGGCTTGGGGGAAAGACTCCCAGGTACTGCGGGCACTTATCGAGTCTTCTGTTGGGAAGTTCTTCCACATGTTTCAGACAGCTTCAAGGTTGTCGAGTTCTCTCGAAAAACCAAAGTCTTCAGGCCGCGTGATGCTCAACGCGACTTGCAGCGGTCCGTTGTTGGGAGAGGGAGTTGACTCCTCGACATTCTGGGCCTCCTGGCCGCTGGGGCGGGGGGCCTCTCACTGCTTGGCATACTTCTTCAGGTACCCTTCCTTAATCAGCGTCTCGATTGCGTCCTTAAGGTGGACGCAATCTTCAGTAACGTGCTCGTGACTGCGATGGAACCGGCAGTACTTGGACTTGTCAGCATTTGGTTTGGAAGCCGCCGGTTTCGGGAAGCGGATTCCCCCTTTGACGAACTCCGAATTGGCACAGTCGCTAAAAATGCGCGCACGGGACGCGTTCAGCGGTGTGTAGTCTTTGAAAAGGCCAGACGGTCCCCGTGATTCGTGGGGCTCTTTGGTCTGGGCTTCTTTTTTTCTTTCCCCACCTCGCCTAGGTGGAGGGGAGTCTTCTCTTCTCCCATCTCCACCTCGCCTGGGTGGAGGGGAGTCTTCTTCCTTGTTGCCGCGGGGGCCTTCCCAGCGCCTCGAATTGAAGGCAATTTGTGTAGCTTCAGCTTCCTCGAACTCAATATGCGTCTGAGCCCTCTCGAGGAGGCCTTCAAAGCTGTGGGGACGGTGTAGTCCGACGGATTATGCGAACTTGGATCCTATCCGCAAACCCTTGATGATGAGATACATTTTGATGTGATCGGTCACGTGGATTTCGACTGCTTCTTTGTTGAACCTTTCTATATAGCTCTGGAGAGGTTCATCTTTCCCCTGAAAGATGGCTTCCAGGGAGGCTATCGTCTTCGGGTGTCGACGAGAAGCCGTAAAATGTTTTATGAAGCGCTCCCTCAGGACCTTCCACGACGTGATTGATTTAGATGCTAGGTTTTTGTACCAAGCCATGGCCCCTTTCCGAAGAGTCGTAGGGAATAATCGACATTTGATAGCGCCGGAGACGTTCCTGAAATTGAGCAGAGCTTCAAAACTCTCGACATGGTCATCAGGATCAGATGTCCCGTCATATGTTCCCAAGGATGGGGGCCTCTCCAGGCCTTTAGGAATAGGGGCGTCCATGATGTGCCTGGCCAGAGGGGTCCGGTAATCGTCATCCTCGCTGGCTCCCAGAGACACAGAGGGGGAGTGTTGTCCATGAACATAGTGACGTCTCAGGGAGTGGTCCTTTGGGCGGCCTCTGGGCTCCTTGGCGTCCGGCCTGCTCCTTTTATTTTTCGAGGAGCGAACTGGTCCCTTTGGTGGCGGGGAGCGGTGGCGTTTCTGAGGATGTTCCGACTGAGTATGCTCCAAGCGTGGTTTGTGACCCCTGTGAACTGGGGAGGGGCTACAAGATGCCTCCGGGGACTGCGAATGTCTTGGAAGTGGGGGTGGTCGGTGCCTTCGCGGGGAAGTCCGACCACGACCTTTCTCCAGTGCCTCGATCCGGATGTTCTGGTTGAAGATCATCTAGTTGGTCTGATTGACCAAAGCAAAACGGGCAGCGGTGCTCGGGTCCGCATTTGGCGGTGGGTCCACGGGCTGGAAAGCGGGTTGGAGGACTGTTTCCTGTCCGTCTTGGTGAGTTGTCTCGTACTCCACTTCCTCGGAAGATGGTGAGGCAGTGAGTCCGTCTCTGATATCGTTCTCCACGACAGGTCTGGCAGTGTTATTGTCGACGTGGTTGCTGGTGCTGAGCTGTGCGATAACGTTGTCTAGAGCTTGATTCGCCGACGGGTTGGCCATGATGGTTGTTGAATGGAGAAAGCTTTGGTTTATCGAGCAGAAAAACGGGGAAGCTTATAAATTCCCACAGACGGCGCCACTGATCGTACCAAGATCAGACAGTTGATAGTGGCCAACGGCGTCTAGAACGGCAGCCCTGGTGGTGGTGAGAGACTGCAGGGGAGGGGGGGGTGGGGGGTGTACCTGCAAGGTACTCCGACGCTCAAGTGAGAGAGTGTACATAATATCAGCAAATACAAAAAGTGTGAGTGGTAAGAAGAATGTGTCTAACCTGACCCTCTCAAATGAGAGGGTATTTATAGAGAGCCCCCAGCGAGGGGCCAACGGTTACCTGCAATGGGCTGGATCAACTAGGCCCACTCCAAGTAACTGCTAGGGCTTACGTGTAGTAGTGAAGACCAGCACGTGGTCTTCGCCCTAGAGTAACTACTCCTAAATTTCCGAAAGTAGGGCAGACCGAATCTTTCAGACGTGGGAGGTTACTTGGAACGTGTCCACACGGGAAGGACCGTTGGGTACTCCCCGCGGGGAGGAGCCTTCTGTGTCGAGGAGATATGAAGCCCGTAGAATGGGAATAGCCTCACGGGGAGGAATTGTGTCCGTCGAGGAGTGATGTGTAGCATACTCGCGGGGAGAAGCTAGTCTGTCGAGGAGGCACATCTTAGGAGGGTGTGATGTCCTCCTCTCCTATTATCCCAAGTGCCCGACACTGCCTAAGTGCCCGGCGAAACTGTGGCTCGCATGTGGCAGTCGCGTGTCTTGCAGAAGGACCTTATTGGGCCTCCCCAGGCTGTATGGGTTGGGCTTGCTCGACTGTTGGGCAGCCTCGGCCCAGTCCAGAACACTTTATTAAGCTGACTGTAATCTACACAAAGTCTAGAAGAACCATCCTTCTTCTTTACAAATAAGATTGGAGCTCCCCATGGCGATACACTTGGTATAATAAATTCCTTCTCTAACATCTCGTCTAATTGTTTCTTTAACTCAGAAAGATCTGAGGGTGACATTCGATAAGGAGATATAGATATTAGTCTGGTGCGTAGAACCAAGTCTATAGCAAACTCCACTTCCCTAACCGGTGGTAAACCTGGAACATCTTCTGGAAAGACTTTTGGAAATTCACAGACCGCTGGAAAATTTTCAACACTAGGGGTTTCTCCTATTGACATAGAGAATAACATCATAAATTTTTTAGTGAGGGTTTCAACCTTGCTTACTTCTCCCCTATCTTCTCCAAACGTTAAAATTTCCTTCTTGCATCCCAAGTTTACATCGTTGGCTGATAACCAATCCATTCCTAAGATGACATCTAGGTCTTATAGCGGGAGTACCACAAGATCTACTAAGAATCTTCTATTTTCTAAGATTACTGGGTAGTCTACACAGACTGAACAAGTTACCATTCTTTCTCCCTAGGGAGTTGTAATGGTCAACTTATAGTTGATATCAACAATTTCAAATCCCAAAAATTCAGCACAAGATGTAGATATAAAAGAATGTGTAGCTCCTGAATCGAATAATACTGATACCAGCTTATCTCAAATTAAACACATACCTTGAATTAACCCAACTGACTTTGAGATCTCAGCTCCTCTAATTGTAAATACTCTTCCAGTGGTTGGCTTATTATGATTTTGAGGTCTCTGATCAACACTTGGGTCTCCATTCCTTGCTCTCCCTACATTGTTATTATTTATTAAACTGTTCTTCTGACTTGTTGGTTGATTTTGTCCTTGGGGACAATCTTTGAGAAAATGGCCTTTCTGACCACAACGAAAACAAGCTCCAATATTTCTATTTGGACATTCTTTGTTAAGATGTGCCCCTCCATAGCTGTAACACTTGAACACTAACCTTCTATAATCCTGGTTATGATAAGGTGTAGGCCTTTGATATGGCCTACCCCCTTGTTGGGTCCTTCCTTCATGGCCTCGGTTAAAGTGGCCCTTGTGATTGTTGTTTCGAGTTGGTCCTCTTGATCCATATTGATTCTTCCCATTGTCAATTCCTTCCAACTCCAGACACCTTTCTGTCAGCTCACCAAAGCGCACAATATGCAGAGGTAAAACTGCCCTCTAGATATCATATTTCAATCCATCTTGATACTTTTCACACATCCATGCTTCCCTTGGATGGAAGCGGTAAAACTCAGAATACTTTAGCAAGGATTCAAACTTCCTAGTATACTCTCCCACTGTCATCACACCTTGACGCAGGTTCTGAAATTCTCTCTCTTTCTCTTTCCTACATAACTTTGGAAAATACTTCCCCAAAAATTCTTCTTTGAACAAGATCCAGTTGATCTCTCTACCTTCTTCTTCCAACAATCTATGTTTTCCTCTCCACCAAGCTTCAGCATCGCCTGTCAGCATGAATGTTGCATAACCGACCCTTCTATTTTCTCTACAGTGAGTGAAAGAAAATATCTTCTCTATCTCTTGCAACCATTTCTCAGCACCCTCCGGATTAAAGCCACCACTAAACTGCAGTGGTTTTCCTTTCAAAAATGAATTCAATCTCGTATCTTCATGCACAGTTTCCCTTTGTTGTTGCTGAAAAAGTTGATGATCTCGAGTGATTTGCAGGATTTGAGCATTTTGTTGTGTCTGAACTAACATAACTGCAGCAAGTTTACGAACATCTCGAGTGTTAGCTTGAGAGTTCGTTCTAGTTTAGGAATGATCTTCTCGTCCCATGGGAATGGTAGGTGCTGCTTCGGGAGTAAATTCATCACTCGCATTCCCACGTACACCTCTAGTAGTGCCTCTACCAGCACTGCTACCACGCCTCGCATTTTTGACGTTCTGAACCTTAACTTCCTGAAAAGGATAAGTTATTAGGTTCAATCATTCATAAGACATAAAGAACATAACAGTTATGTATATTTATATCCCAATGAATGATTCATCGATAAGGATTTTTGTCAAGTCTCTCACAAGAAAGGGATAGTTATGTCTAAAATGTTGAATTAATGCTTTAGGCATGATTATATCTAGAATTCGGGAAAACATAATAAAAAGGTATCAATTTATTCAATAACAAGGATTACAAAAACCATGACCATGTCTCATTCAAAAACCTCTATTTGTAAACCAAGCTAAGACTAATAATGGTAAAACTATAATTATCATTATTGCTACGAAATCTTTACCTAATTCTTCATGCTTGATAATACCAATAATAAAAAGGATAATAACAAGAAGAGTGATGAATAAAAGAAAACATTTAGCCATTTGAAAGGTATAGATAAATATTCTGAAATTGATATGAAAATAACGAATGGGTGTGAAGTATTTATAGAGTGAATTTTGTGAAGTGTCCCTTACGTTATCGTTGGGGGAGGGAAAAAAGTTAGGTGTGTTAAAGACACTTCCTAAATCAATGTACTAGAAGGCTCTCAAGATGAAGACTCAACACACAGAAGAAAAGTTATCATCCAGTTTAGAATCCAACTTGATACAGTCAGTATAATTCTGGACAGTTACGGTCCGAGCTGAGTCAACCAACTCTGATACCATTAAATGAGACAGCCTATGTCCCATTAGTGAAATTCTAATGAAACCTTTAATAAAAATATAGAAAATTTGAAACTTTTAAATAACAAGACTGAATTAATTAAAAACATACTGCTTCACATACATATGCTTCAAATATATTTTACATAGAGTTTGACATCGTTAAGACTAGTGGCCTTGCCACATAGATAAAACATAAAATAAAAGCACAGAAAGGAAACCAAAACAAAGCATAACAAAAAGGACCTCATAAGTCCAACGAGACTGACACTTATACTGACTGTAGTAGTAGGGATATGATCAGCGTTTGACAAAACGCTAACAACTCCCAATCTAGATGGTATAGTAACCCATCTCCACGTCACATCATATCCTTTCCTTCTGAACTGTCGGGAAGTAAGCAAGATTCGCGCTCGTTGTCTGATTGTCATAGATTAACCCACAAAATAAAAAGGGATACAGGGCTAAGATTAATGTACAAGTTTAAAAGTGGGAATGAATGTGTAAAATAATAATATATATGGCAACCACAATTATTCAAACAAGTGTATCTTTAACCCATAATTATATATACTCTATCTCTATTTATTCTAATGCATCCCTGAACTATATGCTGACTCAGGCCACTAAATGTTGTCAATGATATCTATCCCATTTACCAAGATCAGATATCACAAGACCACATGCCACCAACGTACTCCCAATTACCAAGAGCTATGCCACCTAAATTCACGTGGAGTCTAGGTGTTATAAGTCGATCGTCCCTGAGAATTCAGGCCAAGAACCTTGCCTTGCCTAACATGCGTAGATAATAATCCCTGTCGGGATTGTAGGCGACCGATCAACCTCGTGCATCCCATACCACACGGTAGTGGACTTACACATTCCTCAATGCAAATCTATAAGATCACTCAATCATCTTGTGGCATCTCTCAACCATAAGTATTAAGTTAATACTTAGGAAATATCGTATCAACCCTTAAGATTATACTTAATCCATCATATGTCTTGTTGTATTTCTTCTTGGTATGATCCTTATCTCTACATAATCAGTTCAGTTTGTACAATGAATAATTGTATGGTTGACTTCCCAAGTAAGAGAGGTGGACCGTAAAGGACATAGTCGACCAAGTCTTTCCTTAGCCAGAATCCAAACAAATACAACTACTCAATGTATCCAACTTCCCTTATGTTATTGGGGATCTAATACTTAATATCTAGTAATGTTGTTCTCTCTTTAATAGATCATTATTCTTAGTCTATCAATCACAATCATTCAAGTATAAATAAAATAAACATAATAGACAATTAATCAAACAATGCAAGCACAATACAACCTTCAATTGTCATAGATTATTCCCATGATAAATAATTAAGGCCGGTGTAACCTCGCTCAATGATTCGTGAAAATCATTATTCGAGAATAGGCACTCCTTACTTATTGATCGCTAATAGGGCTTGGGTCACCGCTACACACATATATATTAAGCTATTTTACGCTAACCGTCCCAACGTATATGAAATCTTGCCCTCACCTTTTGTTGTTGAGCGTCGTTGAAAGTCCACGAGCGTTTTTCCCGATCTTTGCCAAGAACCTAATTTACGATAACCGTCGAATTGTACGAAATTTATAAAATTATTAGAATATAATTTATGGTTAATTAAACATAATCCCATTATAACTTGAAATATTTATTTATTAAAATATTTAATAATAACCTCCATTATATTTAAATAATTATTAAATTCAAATATAAATTAGACTATAACTCCGTTTAGATTTGTTCGTTTTTGAAAATTATCAAGAATATATTCCTAATAACATTTAAATTATAATAACACTTGGGCATTATAACGACTTAAAATGGTAAGATTTATTTTGGACTTTATAAGTTCAATATCTCGACGTCTAAATGGAATTTGCGTAGAAATTTTAAAATAACCTTTATATAAATAATTTAATTAAAATAATATAATTAAAATAAAATGGGTATTATAACGGCTTACCGGTTACTTATGAAAATAATTTGAGCAGAACTTTGACGTATAAAACTCCTTTGAAACTTCAGAAGAACTTTTACCACAAATTAACTCTAAAAGTTACGAACCGACACCGTGAGAACCTCGATAACTAAAACTAATATTGCTATATGAAGAAACTAGAGAAGGAAAGAAATAAAGAGGTAAGAAAGAAGATTTGTGAATGAGTGAATGAAAATGGGGTGGGAAAGACCCCTATTTATACTAATTGTAAAATATTAAAATAACATAAATGTATCTTCTTTTGCCCATACCTTCTAATTTTTCAACTCTTGCTAGTAAATGTCTTTATCAAATATTTACTAGTCTTACATCAATAGTTCTTTAGATGTTCTAGTATGACTTTTGTGAAAATAATTTATGAGAAAGGTATGAGAGTTTGATATTTTAATGTTTCATGACATAATATCATTTATGATATTAATAAAAAAAATGAGATATATATTTCTTTTATAAAAATGAAATGATAATAATAATAAAAATAATAATAATGACAACAAGGATAATTATTATTACTTAAGATTATTTTATTAACTAATTAGTTTGTAGAGTAAAATGATAATATTCAAATAAAATAAAATCAAATAATAATAATAACAAAACAACAACAACAACAATAATAATAAAAATAATATGAATAATTAATTAACTCAAAGTTAAGTATTTTTAAGTATTAATTTCAATTTCAATATTTAATTTGTAAAATGAAACGATGATATTCAAATTGAATAATAATATTAATAATAAAAATAAAAGGTAATTAATTGATAAATTAATTATTATAGGTGTTAGTTTCAATATGTAGTTTTTAATGATTAGCGATGTTAAAATCTCAAATCTAATCAGATATATTATTTAAAGTATAGAAAATTAGGATGTTACGTTACCACCCCCTTAGAAGAAATTTCGTCCTCGAAATTTAGCGTTCCTAAAACATGTGTGGATACTTCTGACACATATCTTCTTCTCTTTCCCAAGTAGAATCACCAGTTACATCATCCCACAAAACTCTAATCAATGGTATCTGCTTTCCGCATCTTGACAGGTAAAGCCTCATATTCCAAGTTATCTCTAAGTTCCACAGTTTCAGGCTCAATGACATGTGAAGGGTCAGGATAATACTTCCTCAGTTGTGATACATGGAATACATCATAAAGATTAGACAGGTTTGGCGGTAAAGCAATATGATACGCTACATGTCCAATCCGCCGTAGAATTTGAAAAGGCCCGATAAACCTTGGTGTTAACTTCCTAGTTTTGATTGCTCTTGCAATTCCCGCTCTAGGAGCTACCCTAATGAACACGTGATCTCCTGCCTCAAATTCCAAAGGTCTTCTCCTCTTATCATTATAACTCTTTTAACGATCATGTGCAACCTTCATTTTGTCTCTAATAAGCTTAACCTGATCTGTCATTTGTTGCACAAATTCTGAACCCAATATTTTGTTTTCTCCAACTTCATACCAACATAAAGGTGTATGACAGTTTCGTCCATACAATGCTTCATATGGAGCCATGCCGATACTTGAGTGAAAGCTATTGTTGTAAGTAAACTCGATCAATGGTAAGAACTCATCCCAATTTCCTTTGTGTTCAAGAGCACAAGCTCTCAACAGATCCTCTAACGACTGAATCGTCATTTCACACTGGCCATCTGTTTGGGGATGATAACCTGAACTTAACCTCAGTTTGGTTCCTAACTCTAAATGCAACTATTGCCAAAAATTTGATGTGAATCTGGGATCTCTATCACTAATTATACTTGAAGGTATCCCATGCAATCTAACAATTTCCTTTACATATACTTGAGCTAGTCTCTCCAATTTAAACGTCTGGTTGATGGGAATGAAATGTGAACTCTTTGTCAACCTATCAATGATTACCCAAATTACATCATGCTGCTTCTGAGTCTTGGGCAAAGCGGTTACAAAATCCATAGCTATTCCGTTCCACTTCCACTTTGGAATGTCTAAAGGTTGTAACAGTCCGACTGGCTTTTGATGTTCAATCTTTGCCTTCTGACATACCAAACAACTTTGAACATATTCTGCTATATGCTTCTCCATTCCAAACCACCAAAACATTTTCTTCAAGTCTTGATACATCTTTGTGGCTCCTGGA
Source organism: Lathyrus tuberosus (assembly GCA_022829125.1). Taxonomy (NCBI): domain Eukaryota; kingdom Viridiplantae; phylum Streptophyta; class Magnoliopsida; order Fabales; family Fabaceae; genus Lathyrus; species Lathyrus tuberosus. The sequence continues at coordinate 1,491,265 of JALAZF010000616.1, read as the reverse complement.
TGAAAACTCATCTTACTTTTGTGGCCCTCTTCCAAAATCAACTTTCGAATATCTTGGTTTTGAGGTACACATAGCCTTTCTCTAAACCTTAGGATTCCATCACTCCTTATGTTAAAATCTCCATTTTGACCATCTCTTATAGTTTCCTTTATGTTCATTAGATGGTCATCAAGTTACTGTTAATCTTTGATCCATTTCAGAAATTCATTAGACACGACAACAACGCCTATGAATATACTTCCTTCATTGTGATGTACTCCTAAGTTTAAATCCACGAATTGGTTAATCAACTCTTCTTCCCTCAACATCATTGTAGATACATGAAGTTTATTTTGACTCAAAGCGTCTGCAACAACATTGGCCTTTCCTGGATGATGCTGCAACTCAAAATCATAGTCCTTCAAGAATTCCATCCAGCGCTTTTGTCTCATGTTTAGATCCTTCTGATCAAATAAATACTTTAGGCTTTTGTGATCACTTAACACGATGAACTTTGACCCATAAAGATAATGTCTCCAAATCTTTAAGGTGAACACAATTGCTGCTAACTCTAGATCATGAGTCGGGTAGTTCCTCTCATACACCATCAACTGTCTTGATGCATAAGCTCTCACCTTCCTTTCTTGCATCAAAACATAACCAAGACCTTGATAAGACGCATCACAATACACATCAAATTGTCCTGATGGATCTGGTAAGATGAGTATTGGTGATGAAGTCAATCTTTCCTTTAACTTCTGAAAACTTTCTTCGCACTCTTTAGTCCATTCAAAGTTTTTACCTTTCCTCGTTAACTGAGTCATAGGAAAAGCGATCTTTGAAAATCCTTCAATGAACCTCTGATAATATCCAGCTAGACCAAGAAAACTTTGAATCTCGCCAACATTCTTTGGACTCTCCCACTTTGTTACTGCTTCAACTTTACTTGGGTTTACTGCAATACCTTCTTTACTGATTACATGACCAAGAAATTGTACCTCCTTCAACCAAAATTCACATTTCGAGAATTTCGTATACAATTGACGATCCTTTAATATCTGTAGCACAATTCTCAAATGTCCTTCGTGCTCTTCCTCATTCTTTGAATAAATCAAAATGTCATCAATGAAAACTACAACAAATTGATCTAAGTCCATGAATACTGTTGGAGCATTAGTCAAACCAAATGGTATAACTAAGTATTCATAGTGTCCATAACGGGATCTAAAAGTTGTTTTTGGAATATCATCCTCCTTCGCCCTGATTTGATGATATCCAGACTTTAAGTCAATCTTCGAGAATATTGATGCTCCCTTCAACTGATCCATCAAGTCGTCAATTCTAGGCAAAAGATACTTGTTTTTCACGGTAGCTTTATTAAGCTGCATGTAATCTACACAAAGTTTAGAAGAACCATCATTCTTCTTTACAAACAAGATTGGAGCTCCCCATGGCGATACACTTGGTCTAATAAATTCCTTCTCTAACATCTCGTCTAATTGTTTCTTTAACTCAGCAAGCTCTGAGGGTGACATTCAATAAGGAGAAATAGATATTGGTCCAGTGTCTGGAACCAAGTTTATAGCAAACTCCACTTCCCTAACTGGTGGTAAACCTGGAACATCTTCTGGAAAGACTTCCGGGAATTCACAGACCACTGGAAAATTTTCAACACTAGGGGTTTCTCCTATTGACATAGAGAATAACATCATAAATTTTTTAGTGAGGGTTTCAACCTTCCTTACTTCTCCACTATCTTCTCCAAACGTTAAAATTTTCTTCTTGCATCCCAAGTTTACATCGTTGGCTGATAACCAATCCATTCCTAAGATGACATCTAGGGCTTGTAGCGGGAGTACCACAAGATCTACTAAGAATCTTCTATTTTCTAAGATTACTGGGCAGTCTACACAGACTGAACAAGTTACCATTCTTTCTCCCGAGGGAGTTGTAATGGTCAACTTATAGTTGATATCAACAATTTCAAATCCCAAAAATTCAGCACAAGATGTAGATATAAAAGAATGTGTAGCTCCTGAATCGAATAATACTAATACCAGCTTATCTCCAATTAAACACATACCTTGAATTAACCTAGCTGACTTTGAGATCTCAGCTCCTCTAATTGTAAATACTCTTCCAGTGGTTGGCTTATTGTGATTCTGAGGTCTCTGATCAACACTTGGGCCTCCATTCCTTGATCTTCCTACATTGTTATTGTTTATTAAACCGTTCTTCTGACCTGTTGGTTGATTTTGTCCTTGGGGACAATCTTTGAGAAAATGGCCTTTCTGACCACAACGAAAACAAGATCCAATATTTCTATTTGGATAATCTTTATTAAGATGTGCCCCTCCACAGCTGTAACACTTGAACACTAACTTTCTAGAATCCTGATTATGATAAGGTGTAGGCCTTTGATATGGCCTACCCCATTGTTGGGTCCTTCCTCCATAACCTCGGTTAAAGTGGCCCTTGTGATTGTTGTTTCGAGTTGGTCCTCCTGATCCATATTGATTCTTCCTATTGTCAATTCCTTCTAACTCCAGACACCTTTATGTCAGCTCACCAAAGCACACAATATGCAAAGGTAAAACTGCCCTATGGATATCATATTTCAATCCATCTTTATACTTTTCACACATCCATTCTTCCCTTGGATGCAAGCGGTAAAACTCAGAATACTTTAGCAAGGATTCAAACTTCCTAGTATACTCTCCCACTGTCATCACACCTTGACGCAGGTTCTGAAATTCTCTCTCCTTCTCTTTCCTACATAACTTTGGAAAATACTTCCCCAAAAATTCTTCTTTGAACAAGATCCAGCTGGTCTCTCTACATTCTTCTTCCAACAATCTATGTTTTCCTCTCCACCAATCTTCAGCATTGCCTGTCAGCATGAATGTTCCATAACCGACCCTTCTATTTTCTCTACAGTGAGTGAAAGAAAATATCTTCTCTATCTCTTGCAAACATTTCTTAGCACCCTCCGGATTAAAGTCACCACCAAACTGTGGTGGTTTTCCTTTCAAAAATGAGTTCAATCCCGTATCTTCATGCACAATTTCCCTTTGTTGTTGCTGAAAAAGTTGATGATCTCGAGTGATTTGCAGGATTTGAGCATTTTGTTGTGTCTAAACTAACATAACTGCAGCAAGTTCATGAACATCTCGAGTGTCAGCTTGAGAGTTCGTTCCAGTTTGGGAATGATCTTCTTGTCCCATGGGAATGGTAGGCGCTTCTTCGGGAGTAAATTCATCACTTGCATTCCAACGTACACCTCTAGTAGTGCCTCTACCAGCACTCCTACACGCCTCGCGTTTCTGACGTTCTGAACCATAACTTTCTAAAAAGGATAAGTTATTAGGTTCAATCATTCATAAGACATAAAGAACATAGCTATTATGTATATTTATATCCCAATGAATGATTCATCGATAAGGATTTTTGTCAAGTTTCTCACAAGACAGGGATAGTTATGTCTAAAATGTTGAATTAATGCTTTAGACATGATTATATCTAGAATTCGGGAAAACATAATAAAAAGGTATCAATTTATTCAATAACAAGGATTACAAAAACCATGACCATGTCTCATTCAAAAACCTCTATTTGTAAACCAAGCTAAGACTAATAATGGTAAAACTATAATTATCATTATTGCTAAGATATCTTTACCTAATTCTTCATGCTTGATAATACCAATAATAAAAAGGATAATAACAAGAAGAGTGATGAATAAAAGAAAACATTTAGCCATTTGAAAGGTATAGATAAATATTCTGAAATTGATATGAAAATAATGACTGCGTGTGAAGTATTTATAGAGTGAATTTTGTGAAGTGTCCGTTACGTTACCGTTGGGGGAGGGAAAAAAAGTTAAGTGTGTTAAAGACACTTTCTAAATCAATGTACTAGAAGGCTCTCAAGATGAAGACTCAACGCACAGAAGAAAATTTATCATCCAGTTTGGAATCCAACTTGATACAGTCAGTATAATTCTAGACACTTACGATCCAAGCTGAGTCAACCAGCTTTGATACCATTAAATGAGACATCCTATGTCCCATTAGTGAAATTCTAATGAAACCTTTAATAAAAATACAGAAAATTTGAAACTTTTAAATAACAAGACTGAATTAATTAAAAACATACTGCTTCACATACATATGCTTCAAATATATTTTACATAGAATTTGACATCGTTAAGACTAGTGGCCTTGCCACATAGATAAAACATAAAATAAAAGTACAGAAAGGAAACCAAAACAAAGCATAACAAAAAGGACCTCCTAAGTCCAACGAGACTGACACTTATACTAACTGTAGTAGTAGGGATATGATCAGCGTTTGACAAAATGCTAACAACTCCCAATCTAGATGTTATAGTAACCCATCTCCACGTCACTTCAAATCCTTTCCTTCTGAACTGTCAGGAAGTAAGCAAGATTCGCGCTCGTTGTCTGATCGTCATAGATTAACCCACAAAACAAAAAGGGATACATGGCTAAGATTAATGTACAAGTTTAAAAGTGGGAATGAATGTGTAAAATAATAATATATATGGCAACCACAATGATTCAAACAAGCACATCTTTAACCCATAATTATATACACTCTATCTCTATTTATTCTAATACATCCCTGAACTATATGCTGACTCAGGACACTAAACGCTGTCAATGATATCTATCCCATTTACCAAGATCAGATATCACAAAACCACATGCCACCAATGTATTCCCAATTACCAAGAGTCACGCCACCTAACTTCACGTGGAGTCTAGGTGTTATAAGTCGATCGTCCCTAAGAATTCAGGCCAAGAACCTTGCCTTGCCTAACATGCGTAGATAATAATCCCCGTCGGGATTGTAGGCGACCGATCAACCTCGTGTGTCCCATACCACACGGCAGTGGACTTACACATTCCTCAATGCAAATCTATATGATCACTCAATCATCTTGTGGCAACTCTCAACCATAAGTATTAAGTTAATACTTGGGAAATATTGTATCAACCCTTAAGGTTATACTTATTATCTAGATACTTAAGTTGAGTGCCAAATCCATCATATGTCTTGTTGTATTTCTACTAGGCATGATCCTGATCTCTACATAATCAATTCAGTTTATACAATGAATAATTGTATGGTTGACTTCCCAGGTAAGAGAGGTGGACCGTAAAGGACATTGTCGACCAAGTCTTTCCTTAGCCAGAATCCAAATAAATACAACTACTCAATGTATCCAACTTCCCTTATGTTATTAGGGATCTAATACTTAATATCTAGTAATGTTGTTCTCTCCTTAATAGATCATTATTCTTAGTCTATCAATCACAATCATTCAAGTATAAATAAAATAAAAAATTAGACAATTAATCGAACAATGCAAGTACAATACAACCTCCAATTGTCATAGATTATTCCTATGATAAATAATTAAGGCTGACGTAACCTCGCTCAATGATTCGTGAAAATCATTATTCGGGAATAGGCTATCCTTACTTATTTATCGCTAGTAGGGCTTGGGTCACCGCTACACACATATATATTAAGCTATTTTACGCTAACCGTCCCAACGTATACGAAATCTTGCCCCCACCTTTTGTTGTTGAACGTCGTTGAAAGTCCACGAGCGTTTTCTCCGATCTTTGCCAAGAACCTAATTTACGATAACCGTTGAATTGTATGAAATTTATAAAATTATTAGAATATAATTTATGGTTAATTAAACATAATCCCATTATAACTTGAAATATTTATTTATTAAAATATTTAATAATAACCTCCATTATATTTAAATAATTATTAAATTCAAATATAAATTAGACTCTAACTCTGTTTAGATTTGTTCGTTTTAGAAAATTATCAAGAATATATTCCTAATAACATTTAAATTATAATAATACTTGGGCATTATAATGACTTAAAATGGTAAGATTTATTTTGGACTTTATAAGTTCAATATGTCGACGTTTAAATGGAATTTGCATAGAAATTTTAAAATAACCTTTATATAAATAATATAATTAAAATAATATAATTAAAATAATATAATTAAAATAAAATAGACATTATAACGGCTTACCGGTTACTTATGAAAATAATTTGGGCAGAACTTTGACGTATAAAACTCCTTTGAAACTTTAGAAGAACTTTTACCACAAAATATCTCTAAAAGTTACGAACCGACACCGTGAGAACCTCGATAACTAAAACTAATATTGCTATATGAAGAAACTAGAGAAGGAAAGAAATAAAGAGGTAAGAAAGAAGATTTGTGAATGAGTGAATGAAAATGGGGTGGGAAAAACCCTATTTATACTAGTTGTAAAATATTAAAATAACATAAATGTATCTTCTTTTGCCCATATCTTTTAATTTTTCAACTCTTACAAGTAAATGTCTTTATCAAATATTTACTAGCCTTACATCAATAGTTCTTTAGATGTTCTGGTATGACTTTTGTGAAAATTGTTCTGGACTGGGCCGAGGCTGCCCAACAGTCGAGCAGGCCCAACCCATACTGCCTGGGGAGGCCCAATAAGGTAAGGTCCTTCTGCGGACACGCGACTGCCACGTGCTAGCCACAGTCTCGCTGGGTACTCAGGTAGTGTCGGGTACCTGGGACAATATGAGTTGAGGACGTCCCACCCCGCTGAGATGTGACTCCTCGACAAGCTAGCCTCTCCCCCGTGAGCATGCTACGCGTCCCTCCTCGACGGACACCATCGCCTCCCCGCGAGGCCGTGCCCTTTCTACGGGCTCCATATCTCCTCGACACGGAAGGCTCCTCCCCGCAAGGAGCACCCAACGGTCCATCCTGCGTGGACACGTTTCAAGTAACCTCCCACTTCTGAAAGATTCGGTCTGCCCTACTTCCGGGAATCTAGGAGCAGTTACTCTAGGGCGAAGACCACGTGCTGGTCTTCACTACTACACGTAAGCCCTAGCAGTTACTTGGAGTGGGCCTAGTTGATCCAGCCCATTGCAGGTAACCATTGGCCCCGCGCTGGGGGCTCTCTATAAATACCCTCTCATTTGAGAGGGCCAGGTTAGACACCTTTTCTTCCTACCATTCTCACTTCTTGTATTTGTTGATATTCTGTACCCTCTCTCACTTGAGCATCGGAGTACCTTGCAGGTACGCCCCCCCCCCCGGCTGTCTCTCACCATCACCGGAGCTGCCGTTCCAGACGCCGTTGGCCACCATCACTGTCTGATCCAGGTATGATCAGTGGCGCCGTCTGTGGGAATAACATAAGCTTCCCCATTTTTCTGTTCGACAAACCAAAGCTTTCTCCGTCCAACAACCATCATGGCCAACCCGTCGGTGAATCAAGCTCTAGACAACGTTATTGCCCAGCTCAGCACTGGCAACCATGTCGACAACAACTCTACCCGACCAGTCGTGGAGAACGACGCCAGAGACGGACTCACTGCCTCCCCTTCTTCCAACGAAGTGGAGTACGAGACAGCTCATCAAGACGGACAGGAAACAATCCTCCAGCCCGTGGACACGCCGCCAAATGCGGATCTGAGCACCGCCGCCCTGTTTGCGTTGGTCAATCAGACCAACCAGATGATCTTCAACCAGAACATCCGGATCGAGGCGCTGGAGAAAAGTTGTGGTCGATCTTCCCCGCGAAGGCACCGACCACTGCCATTTCCAAGACGTTCTCCGTCCCCGGAGGCATCGCGTAGTCCTTCCCCGGTTTCCAGAGGTCGCAGGCCACGCTTAGAGCGTGCCCAACCGGAGCAGCCTCAGAAACGCCACCGCTCCCCGCCACTGAAGGGACCGGTTCGGTCCTCAAAAAATAAAAGGAGCAAGACAGAAACTGAGGATCCGAGAGGACGCCCAAGAGACCACTCCCCGAGACGCCACTATGTCCATGGGCGACACTCCCCCTCCGTGTCCCCAGGAGCCAGCGAGGATGACGACTACCGGACCCCTCTGGCCAGGCACATCATGGACGCCCCTATCCCTAAGGGCCTGGAGAGACCCCCATCCTTAGGAACCTATGACGGGATATCCGATCCTGATGACCATGTCGAGAGTTTTGAAGCTCTGCTCGATTTCAGGAATGTCTCCGACGCCATCAAATGTCGACTATTCCCTACGACTCTTCGGAAAGGGGCCATGGCTTGGTATAAAAACCTAGCTTCTGAATCAATTACGTCGTGGAGGGTCCTGAGGGAGCGCTTCAGAAAACACTTTACGGCCTCTCGTCGACATCCGAAGACGATAGCCTCCCTGGAAGCCATCTTTCAGGGGAAGGATGAACCTCTCCGAAGCTACATAGAGAGGTTCAACAAGGAAGCAGTCGAGATCCACGTGACCGACCACATCAAAATATACCTCATCATCAAGGGTTTGTGGATAGGGTCCAAGTTCGCAGAATCCGTCGGACTACACCGTCCCCGCAGCTTTGAAGGCCTCATCGAGAGGGCTCAATTGCATATTGAGTTCGAGGAAGCTGAAGCCGCACAAATTGTCCTCGACTCGAGGCACAGAGAAGGCCCCCGCGGCAACAAGGAAGAAGGCTCCCCTCCACCCAGGCGAGGTGGAGACAGGAGAAGAGAAGACTCCCCTCCACCCAGGCGAGGCGGGGAAAGAAAAAAAGAAAGAGGCCCGGACCAAAGAGCCCCGCGAATCACGGGGACCGTCTGGCCTTTTCAAAGATTATACATCGCTGAACGTGTCCCGCTCGGGCATTTTCAGTGATTGTGCCAACTCGGAGTTCGTCAAAGGGGGAATCCGCTTCCCGAAATCGACGGCTTCCAAACCAAACGCTGACAAGTCCAAGTACTTCTGGTTCCATCGCAGTCATTGGCATGTTACTGAAGATTGCGTCCACCTTAAAGACGCCATCGAGACGCTAATTAAAGAGGGGTACCTGAAGAAGTACGCCAAGCAGCAAGAGGCCCCCCGACCCAGCGGCCAGGAGGCCCAGAATGTCGAGGAGTCAACTCCCTCTCCCAACAACGGATCGCTGCAGGTCGCGTTGAGCGTCACGCGGCCTGAAGACTTCGGTTTTCCTGGAGAGCTCGACAGCCCCGAAGCTGTCCGAAACATGTGGAACAACTTCCCAGTGGAGGACTCGATAAGTGCCCGCAGTACCTGGGAGTCTTTTCCCCAGACACTGGTCATATCTGGCGGAGCCCCTAACCGTTTGACCATGGGGTCGATAAAGAGGAAGTTCGACGAACTAAAGACGACAACTCCTCGAGCGCCTACCCTCGAACGAGTCAAGGGAAGATCAAATCCGATCACCTTCTACCTCGAGGAACTTCCCGGTGGGGCACCGAATGCCAACATCCCCTTCTTGATCCGGGCACAGATGGCCAACTTTGATGTCCATAAAATTTTGGTCGACCAGGGGAGCTCGGTGGACATCATGTACGTCCACCTCTTCGAGACCCTCCAGCTGACCAAGCAACACTTGTCCCCGTACATGGGGTCGGACCTACAAGGCTTCAACGGCGCGACCACCAGACCATGGGGCTTCGTTGAGTTGATGGTCACCTTCCGGATTGAGGAAACTGCCCGACAGGTGAAGACGCGTTTCTTGGTGGTGGACTGCCCGTCCCTCTACAACTGTATAATGGGGAGGACCACGTTGGCGGAACTAACGGCCGTACCATCGACGGTCCACCTGAAGATGAAATACTACACGAAGCGCAGACGTGTGGTCACTCTCCACGGAGACATCAACGCGGCCAGAAGATATTTCGATGCAGCAATCAGGGGTCTGAGCGTCATTGGCGACATCAAATCTAAGACTCAGGCCGAGACACCTCCAGACGTCGTGCAGGCTCCACTCCCACCGGTCAGCCCGGTCGACCTTGACAGCCGATTTCCCGGGGAGCAGGAAGAAGCTGCTGGCGAGGACCTCCCACTTGAAGTTAACGGGCAGCCTCTCCACCCAACGCGCCCCGTTCCAAATGGAGATTTCGAGCTGGTTCCTATCGGCGACAACCCAGACCGAAGCGTGAAGATTGGCTCTGGACTCCCCGACCTAGCGAAGAGGCAACTGAAGGCGTGTCTCCAAGAAAATGCAGATTTGTTCGCCTGGAGTGCTGCAGAGATGCCCAGACTAGACCCTGAAGTGGCTTGTCATCAGCTGACTATAGATCCGGCCGCTAGGGTCGTAGCTTAACGTAGGCGTAGGCAGTCTCCGGAAAAAATGGAGGCTGCTGAAAAAGCTGTAAAAGACCTCCTAGAGGCAAATTTTATTTCCGAGGCCAAGTACACAACTTGGCTCTCAAATGTTGTACTCGTTAAGAAAAATAATGGAAAATGGAGGATGTGCATTGACTACACGGATCTTAACCGGGCATGCCCGAAGGACTCTTATCCGTTACCTAACATCGACCAACTAGTCGATAATTCTGCAGGTTTTAAATTACTATCTTTTGTGGACGCTTATTCGGGGTACAACCAAATCCCCATGGACGAGGCCGACAAACGGCATACAACCTTTATGACCGAGTCGGGCAATTACTACTATAACGTAATGCCCTTCGGCTTGAAAAATGCTGGCGCCACCTACCAACGGATGATGAACAAGGTCTTCCGGGCAGATATAGGCGACGTGCTCGAGGTTTACATGGACGACATGATCGTCAAATCCGCAGAGGAAATAGACCATGCCGCTCATCTCCAGAAAGTGTTCGACACGGCGAGGAAATGTTGCATGAGGTTCAACCCCGACAAATGCACCTTCGGTGTTCGCGCAGGGAAATTCCTCGGCTTCTACCTCACGGAGAGGGGTATCGAGGCTAACCCCGACAAATGTAGGGCATTCTCTAAAATCCCCACCCCGAACTCAAAGAAGTCAATCCAGTCGCTTAACGGAATGCTGACGTCTCTCTCCTGTTTCGTAGCCAAATCCGCTCAGTACGCACTCCCATTCTTCAAGCTTCTCCGACAGAAGGCGACCTTTGAATGGAGTGAGGAATGAGAACAAGCCCTCCTCCATCTAAAGCAAGTCTTGTCTCAACCCCCGGTCTTATCCCGACCAGATACCGGGGAAACACTTTTCTTGTACCTGGCCGTCAGCGGCGAAGCGGTGAGCGCTGTCCTTATACGGGAGACCGCCGACGGACAGAAACCGATTTACTTCACGAGCAGAGCTCTTCAGGGCCCCGAGCTCAGATACCAACAAATTGAAAAGGTCACCTTGGACCTCGTATCCGCAGCCAGAAGATTACGTCATTACTTCCTGGCCCACACAATCGTGGTAAGGACGGAGCAGCCTATCCGACAACTCCTCAGCCGGCCAGATATGGCGGGGAGAATGCTCTGATGGTCTCTCGAGCTATCCGAGTTCGACCTTCGATACGAAGGAAGAAAAGCCTTGAAAGCCCAAGTACTGGCCGACTTCGTAGCAGAAATGACCACACTGGAATCCCCGACCAACGGCTCCCATAAATGGACGATTTACGTCGACGGGGCCTCAAGCGTAAAAGGCAGCGGAGCGGGCATTATCCTCGAAAACAAACAGGGCATCCTGATAGAGGTTTCCCTCGAATTGTCCTTCAAGACATCGAATAACCAAGCCGAATACGAGGCCTTCCTCACGGGACTTCGACTCGCAGAAGACCTCGGCGTAAAAGAGGTCAAAATCTTTACAGACTCCCAGCTCGTGGCATCGCAGGTGCGGGGAGAATTCCAGGCCAAAAACGATAGTCTCATCGAGTACCTAACCTTGGTGCAAGAAAGGTTGAAGAAATTCGTCTCCGCGGAGGTGGTTCACATACCGCGTGAGCACAACACTCGAGTAGACGTGCTCTCCAAGCTTGCGAGCACCAAGAAAAAAGGAGGAAACAAATCGGTTATCCAGGAGATACTGACCCAGCCGAGCATTAACAAAACCGCACTGACAACCGAGGTCAATGCTATAGGGGACGCAAACTGTTGGATGACCCCGGTTTACGAATATTTGACGACGGGCAAACTCCCCGACAATCCTAAAGAAGCAGGGATAGTCAAGAGGCGGGCATGCGCGTATACCATCGTCGAAGGTAAGCTATATCGTCGAGGATTCTCCATTCCCTTGCTCCAGTGCATCGAAGAAAGTAAAGTGTCTGGGATCCTCCAAGAAATCCACGACTGAATCAACACCCAGCACCTCGGCGGAAGGTCCTTAGCCCGAAAGGCACTCCGAGCAGGGTATTATTGGCCCACTATGCAACATGATGCAAAGGAGCACGTTAAGAAATGTGACCGCTGCCAAAGACACAGGGACATGCACCTCGCTCCCCCAAACGAGCTTAAGTCATTGTCGTCCCCGTGGCCATTTGCGTGGTGGGGAATGGATATCCTCGGACCCTTCGTCATGGGGTCGTACCAAAACAAGTACCTCATAGTCGGGGTGGATTACTTCACAAAGTGGATTGAGGCCGAGGCGCTGGCCAAAATCACTACTTTCAATATACTCCGTTTCTACAAGAGAAACATCCTCGCCCGATTCGGGGTGCCCCAAGCCATTGTCACGGACAACGGGACACAGTTCACCGACAGGAACTTCCAAGACTTCGTCGCCAAATTAGGCACAAAGCAGCACTTCACGTCGGTCGAACACCTTCAAACTAACGGGCAGGCCGAGGCAGCGAATAAAGTGATACTCCGAGGACTCAAGCGAAGACTCGGCGAGGCCAAACAACGGTGGGTCGAGGAGTTGCACATCGTCCTCTGGGCGTATCGAACAACCCCACACTCGACGACCGGGGAGACCCCGTTTCGCCTAACGTATGGAACCAAAGCGGTTATCCCCGTCGAGATCAGGGAACCCTCGAGGAGAATAGAAGCTCCCCTCGACGATGAAACGAATGACGAAGCCCTGCGCGAGGAACTCGACCTTGTCGAAGAGATAAGGACAGGCGCTTCCCTCCGAGAAGCCTCTTTAAAACAAAAAATAACTCTGCGTTATAATGACAAAGTTATCAAACGAGACTTCCAAGTAGGCAGTCTTGTCCTGCGAAGAAATCAAAAAGATTCACGCAAAGGAAAACTGGCCACAAACTGGGAGGGCCCGTACCGCGTCACTGCTAAGACGGGGACGGGTGCCTATTATCTCGAGAACCTCCACGGTGAACAACTTGCTCGACCATGGAATGCTGAGAAGCTCAAACAATACTACAGTTAGACACTGCCCGGGACAATACAACGTCGCGAACACGGGGGCGTGCAACGGTACATGCGCGACACCTCTATATAGCACACGGCGGCCAAAAACCATGAATTGTGTGCGTGAGACTTTTTGGCCCGACGAGGAGACCTCAACCGAGCTCAGTCGTCGACGTACCAAATAGGCGGAACACCCAGCTCGCGATGGGAAGTTCACACCACGAAGCTAAGAAATCGACCGCTTTCTTAACCCCTGACCACTCGGCTAAGCTCTCTACGCAGTCGAGCATCATCAGAGTCGAGCAAAAGCCCAAGGCGCCAGTGATCTCAACTACTTAGAAAAAAATAAGTAATGCATAAAATATCACACACAAGTAAAATTAATAAAGAGGCATAACGAAGTAGGAAAATCGGGCAAAACCCTTAGTACAAAATGTTACGGATACAAGCCCACAAGCCGGGCGAAAATAACCATTGTGATAATAGTACATCAAATAAGACCACAAGCCGGGCAAAAATAAAATGGCACGCAGGCCAAGCAAACTATGTCCCTACTCTGCGGCAGTCTCGGTGGCGTCCGACCCACCTCCCTCGTTGGCGTCTCCTCCTTGCCCGGGCGGAACTATCCGGCCGTCGACCACCTCAAAGTCAGCATCTGCCCCATCGGTCACCAGGTCGGGGTTTAGGACCCGAAGCTGCGCCACCGCGTTCTGGAACCCTATCCCCGCAGTTTCAAGAGCATCATCCTCGGCTAGCCGGAGATCCTGCTTGAGTTTCCTGAGTTGAGCCACCAGCGCTGCTCGAGTGGTTAGCAGCCTATCCTCCTCTGTTTCGCCTTCGGCCGGCCGCACTGCATCCTCTAACTCGGCAACCCACTCCTTGAGCCGCTTCTCCTCCGTCTCCAGCTCTGCGATTCGGGCAAGGTGGCCTCTCTCCGTTTGCTCGACTTCCTTCAGCTTTTTCTCAGCCCGCTGCTGCTGCTCGCTTTGTTCTTTGTTCAGGTCCCTGCACTCCTTCAACTCCTTGCGCAGTTTGAGCATCTCAGCATCCAATTTCTCGAGCTTTTCTTGCAGTCGAGAAAACTCAGCAGCAGGGCGAGTCTCGTCGTTCAGGACAATGGCGGTCGAGCAAAGCCGCATGACCGCGAACAGGTCCTCGAAGATCGTCTTCCTCCTCGCCTCCGCGGCGGCTCCCAGCACAGCTTGGACTTCAGAGGGAGGGACACGAGGATAGATGACTTCGGAGAAGAAGCGAGCCTTTTGATGGCATGGTGGAAGTTCAAACCTTGAAGGAGGTGGGGGACTGTCTTCGTGGCCTAGGTCGACGATCTCCACGCTCGAAACCCGTTGCCGTTTTGGCGTCCCTTGAGTACCCAGAGACTGGCTCCCAGCAGGAGGTGTCCGCCTCTCTGAAATCTCCGACACAGTGGCAGCAGGCTGAGACTGACTGGAACCTTCGGGCATAGCGGCCGAGGAACCGCCCTCAGGCATGGCCCCAGAAGGAGCGACATCTTGACCTTTCGAACGGGACGCCTCTACCCGAGCCTGCTCTTCCCTAGCCCTCTTCGCCTTCATTTTCTTGAATCTCTCCTCGGCTCCGGCCATTTTTCCTGCAAAAAGAAAGCAAATGTTAGTAAGGTAAAGAATGAAAAGAATACAGATGCGAGGAAAGCTTAGATCGTGGATGTTTTCACCACCTAACAACTCGATGGCCTCTTCATCGGAGAAGGTCTCGAGCAGAACGCGGGTATTAATCAGACGGCGTTATTTCTTCACCTGCCCGTTTGCTTCCAGTATAGGCTGGCCGTCCAGCGTTTCGTGCTGAGCCTCGTTGAAGCTCGCGACGAACGCGACTATCTTATCGTAAGCTTCCCGCTCATAGACATCCAACTGATTATGCTTCACCTTGTATTTGTCGACCCCCTTTTTGAAGTGTTCCTCCATCCAGTATAGGGGGAACCTTGGCTCTAGAACCTCCTCGGAGACACCGTCGACCTCGCGAGTGACTTTCCAGTACAATGAGTATACGGCCCCGGCGGTGACCGACTTCACGAAATAATAACGGAACTTGAAGTCCCGGATGGAATCTAAGTATGTATGAAACAGAGCTTTGCTCTGCTTGAAGGACACCCATCCATGTCGTCCACCGGCTGACGCCTCTGTAGATGGAATATCCGGAAAAAGAGGGACGTCGTCGGGACGATTTCTAAATACTTACAGACAAGCTCGAAGGCCCAAATAAAAGCCAAGGAGTTCTGATGAATTTGCGAGGGGGCCAGCTGCAACCAGGAGAAGATTCCCTCTTGTAAGTCTGTGAAGGGCAACCTCCACCCCGCCTTGTCGAACATAAATTCATATAACAGGATGCGCATTCCCCGATAAGGCGAGCATATCCGATGATGCTCCTCTGGATGGAAAACCTTCCAAGATTTGTCTGACCCGATGAGCCTGTGCTCGACGGTGCAGAACGCGTCATCCACGTCTTTGTAGACGAAGATAGACGACATCTCTAGGGCTTCTTTACAGACCCACTCTTCGAGCGGGCGCTCCTGTGCGAAAGCCATGTGGGCCATGGGGGATTCGGGTTGATCACCGTCTTCTTCGAATGATCCTACGGCCACCTTCGCAGACAAATCGTCCATTTACCTGAAAAGCAGAAGGAAACGGTGAATTCGATGGGTCATATCAAATTCACCCCTCCATCGCTGTTCAAGCGAATGGGCGAGGAAGGGGCAAGGCTCTCTCGGTTCCTCGACATAACCGGCCGAGGGTCGACATGTTCGCTGGGGAACTCGTCGTCTCCCCGGAAGATTCTGCCTCCGTGTCCCCGCGACGCTAATGAAAAGAGTAATTATTGAGGACCCCGAGACATTCAACGGGTCCCCGACATGTTCATCCCTAGTCCCCGAAATATTCAACGAGAGCGGGTGAAATTCTTAGCACCCCCTCTCTCAACAACTAAAGATTCCTGCCGTATTCGCCAGGAACCCTCTCATTTCTCGTGGGAACATTATCAGTTCACCAAGGAAATGCCGTACAGTAGTTGAAATTAAAGAAAAACACAAGAGAAAGATCAGTTTTGAAGCAAGTACCTTGTGAGTAGCGGTTTAGGGTTCCGACGGCTTTACGGCGATGAACGACTGTTGTAGAAGAAACTAGGTTTCCGACACGGAGTGTCCGGCGGTTGACGGCAGCGAACGGCAACTAAAGAGGGTAGAGAGAGAAGGAGAGGGATTCTTGAGAGAGAAGCGGAAAAGTGGAAAATGAGCGAGGGGAGCAGCTTTTTATAAGCGATTCTCGCGGAACTCGAGGGGCATAGGGCACTCGAGTGCACTACTCTAGCCAGCCGCCCTAGCCTCCCTAGGTAATGATGGCAGGCGACACGTGGCACGCATGCAGCTGCGCGTCTTCCCACGCGTGTCGTTCCAGTTTTCCCCAACGCTTTGAATCTGAAACTCCTCATCTCCCCAGTGTGCCGACCAAACGCGGCTGAATGATGCCCGACTTATGTGCGACCGTACGGACGTCGACCACGAGAATGGCCTCCTCGGTTCCTCTCTTGACGTATCCCCGACGTGCCAATAAGCCTTAAGTCATTACTCTGACACCTGAGAGCAACGACTTAGGGGGCTCCTGTTCTGGACTGGGCCGAGGCTGCCCAACAGTCGAGCAGGCCCAACCCATACTACCTGGGGAGGCCCAATAAGGTAAGGTCCTTCTGCGGACACGCGACTGCCACGTGCTAGCCACAGTCTCGCCGGGCACTCAGGTAGTGTCGGGTACCTGGGACAATATGAGTCGAGGACGTCCCACCCCGCTGAGATGTGACTCCTCGACAAGCTAGCCTCTCCCCCGCGAGCATGCTACGCGTCCCTCCTCGACGGACACCATCGCCTCCCCGCGAGGCCGTGCCCTTTCTACGGGCTCCATATCTCCTCGACATGGAAGGCTCCTCCCCGTAAGGAGCACCCAACGGTCCATCCTGCGTGGACACGTTTCAAGTAACCTCCCACTTCCGAAAGATTCGGTCTGCCCTACTTCCGGGACTCTAGGAGCAGTTACTCTAGGGCGAAGACCACGTGCTGGTCTTCACTACTACACGTAAGCCCTAGCAGTTACTTGGAGTGGGCCTAGTTGATCCAGCCCATTGCAGGTAACCGTTGGCCCCGCGCTGGGGGCTCTCTATAAATACCCTCTCATTTGAGAGGGCCAGGTTAGACACCTTTTCTTCCTACCATTCTCACTTCTTGTATTTGCTGATATTCTGTACCCTCTCTCACTTGAGCGTCAGAGTACCTTGCAGGTACACCCCCCCCTTACCCCCCCCCCCCCCCCCCCCCCGCCGTCTCTCACCATCACCGGAGCTGCCGTTCCAGACGCCGTTGGCCACCATCACTGTCTGATCCAGGTACGATCAGTGGCGCCGTCTGTGGGAATAACATAAGCTTCCCCGTTTTTCTGTTCGACAAACCAAAGCTTTCTCCGTCCAACAACCATCATGGCCAACCCGTCGGCGAATCAAGCTCTAGACAATGTTATTGCCCAGCTCAACACTGGCAACCATGTCGACAACAACTCTACCCGACCAGTCGTGGAGAACGACGCCAGAGACGGACTCACCGCCTCCCCTTCTTCCAACGAAGTGGAGTACGAGACAGCTCACCAAGACGGACAGGAAACAATCCTCCAGCCCGTGGACCCGCCGCCAAATGCGGATCTGAGCACCGCCGCCCTGTTTGCGTTGGTCAATCAGACCAACCAAATGATCTTCAACCAGAACATCCGGATCGAGGCGCTGGAGAAAAGTTGTGGTCGATCTTCCCCGCGAAGGCACCGACCACCGCCATTTCCAAGACGTTCTCCGTCCCCGAAGGCATCGCGTAGTCCTTCCCCCGGTTTCCAGAGGTCGCAGGCCACTCTAAAAGTTACGAACCGACACCGTGAGAACCTCGATAACTAAAACTAACATTGCTATATGAAGAAACTAGAGAAGGAAAGAAATAAAGAGGTAAGAAAGAAGATTTGTGAATGAGTGAATGAAAATGGGGTGGGAAAAACCCTATTTATACTAGTTGTAAAATATTAAAATAACATAAATGTATCTTCTTTTGCTCATATCTTTTAATTTTTCAATTCTTACAAGTAAATGTCTTTATCAAATATTTACTAGTCTTACATCAATAGTTCTTTAGATGTTCTGGTATGACTTTTGTGAAAATAATTTATGAGAAAGGTATGAGAGCTTGATATTTTAATGTTTCATGACATAATATCATTTATGACATTAATAAAAAAAATGAGATATATATTTCTTTTATAAAAATGAAATGATAATAATAATAATAAAAATAATAATAATGACAACAAGGATAATTATTATTACTTAATATTATTTTATTTACTAATTAGTTTGTAGAGTAAAATGATAATATTCAAATAAAATAAAATCAAATAATAATAATAACAAAACAACAACAATAATAATAATAATAAAAATAATATGAATAATTAATTAACTCAAAATTAAGTATTTTTAAGTATTAATTTTAATTTCAATATTTAGTTTGTAAAATGAAACGATGATATTCAAATTGAATAATAATATTAATAATAAAAATAAAGGATAATTAATTGATAAATTAATTATTATAGGTGTTAGTTTTAATATTTAGTTTTTAATGATTAGCGATGTTAAAATCTCAAATCTAATCAGATATATTATTTAAAGTATGGAAAATTAGGATGTTACACTAACTAGCTGGTTCATGTGTACAAAATTCAATTTACTTGATGAAACTAGTTTTGTCACGATAACAAGCTATGGTTCGGTTCTGATCAGGCTCTTGTAAGAGAGTCTGACCATAAAGTATGTTTTGCATATTTCAGAACCCGAAGCCTGCCTCTGAAACTGATGAATGTCAACCCAAGCTCAGAAATCTCGGAACTCGAGAGTAGTTGACATTATCTTCAAAAGATTGTGTTGTACTTGTTTCACAAAAGAGTCCTCTGGACAAAGGCCTTGTTCAGTGGGTAATTTCTTGGCTACGAGTTCCAACACTTGCTTTATTGGAAAAGAAGATGTGCGAAAAGATTTGATTTGAATATAGTTGTTAGGATGCTTCAACGAATCTATTTCTTCAGCTATAAAAGGAGCAGAAAAGTTGAAGATCAATCAAGAGAATAACACTGCAACTACAACTGAAATATACCAGCACTTCACACCATTTGTAATAGCTTAAGAGAAGCTAATCTTTTAAGAGTTCTTATTCTTGTATAGCTTAAGAATCTTTTGTGTTAAAGTGTGTTGTATTATATTTGAACACCTCTGATTGTTAATCAAGTGTTGTTGTAAGTTATTCTTTCTCTAAATAGTTAATTTAGATAAAGTCTCTTGTCGTGGGCTTGAGCATTAAAGTCTTGAATTCCTGGAATCTGAGCAAGGAAGTCTTGGACTGTAGGTCTAAGTAAGGAAGTCTTATACTCGAAGGTATAACCAGGGAAGTATTGAATCCGAGGGGTTTAAGCAAGAAAAGTCTTAGGATCTGAGGATCTAAGTAGGAAGTCTTGATCATGCGCTGATTAACCAAGGAAGTCTTAGGTTGTAGGTCTAAGCAGAAAAATCTTATACTTGAGGGTATAAGCAGTTGTAATCTGTTTGATTATGGTGGAAATCTCTTGTGCTGCAAGGGGACTGGACTACTCTCAGTTGAAGAGAAACCATGATAACTTTTGTGTGTTATTTGCCTATTTATTTATTTCTGTTATTTTATCTGCTGCACCTGTGAATCAGATTCAGAACTTCTGTTTAAATTCTGAACTCTGGTTCAGAAGTAAAATCGATTTGACATACATAATTCAATCTCTATTCTTGTGTATTTTTTCACCTTCATGGTATTTTGTTTCCATCTGGAGGGTCAGACGATCTTGAGTTGATATGTTATTCAGACTCTAACTGGCATGGAGACAGAGTTGACAGAAGAGCTGATATTTCCCTCTCTTTTCTCTCTCTCTTCCATCTTCATCTTCTTCAGGCTTCCTGTGCATCAATGGAGGTGTAATTTCAACAATAAGCATACATAATATTTTTGTTGAATTCAAGTGTGAATGATTAAGTCTCGTATCAATTAGAAATAGTGAAAATGTTAAATTTATAATAAAGATGACTCATATACTTGATGTCTTAAGATTTTAAATGAATATATGGTGAAAATATGGTGTCAAAGTCTCTTGAATATTGAAATTAAGTTAAAGTATTTCAGTACTAATTAAACCTATATTTTATCAATCTATTTTGTTATTTTATTAAACAACAAACATTAATTATTTATTTTAGAACATTGTAAATTGATCAAAATACATTAGGTGAAATAGGAATTAAGTCTTGTATTTTATTGATTAATAAAATAATAAAAAGTGATTAATAAAATATATTAATGAATATTTTTGTAGTTAATAAATTAAAAAAAATGATTAATAACATAAATTTATACATATTATTAAAAAAATTCTCTATATTTTTAATTAAGAAATAGAAAAAATTACTGATAGTGTCCCATTTTAGTCAAAAGTTGTGTTTAAATAAAATTATTGTATTTATATTATCCATGTTTATCATCAAAGTTTTAACTGTAATGTTATCTTATCTTTGATCTCTTTCGTTGAAATGGCAGCTACTACTATCGCTGCTCTCCGGTTTCTTCCCCCAAACCCCATTTCCAGAAAAACACTCAACTTGTTCGCAAAACCAAATGTCGCGTCACTGCGTTCATTCTCTCATTCTTCTTCATTGTTTTCTCTATCTCACAAATTCCCTCTTTCTCTACCTCCCTGCAAATGTTACTTCACTGCCCCTGTTTCCACTTCAACCTACCAGGTACTTACTTTGTAGGATTTTAGGATTTTAACCTAGAAACGAAATTCCCCCTAATTTACTTTCTTTTAGCGTTTGAGTTCCATTTTTAACCGATGGTAACTAACAAGGTATAACTAAATGCAGTTTACTGATGGTGGTTCTGAGATGGAGTTAAGATTACATATAGGAGACACGGATGTAACAAGCACTAAAGACATATCTGTTGATGCAGACGATACATCGTTATCTATCACAGTATTGCGGTCGGGATCTCCTGTTACATTGATACAAACTGATCCTCTTTTTGACAGGATTAAACCCTCTGAGACAATATGGTTTGTGCAAATTAAACTACATTCTAAAAATTGTTTAGGTTTTTTGGTCTTTTGGCTTTTTTCAGTTGAATGGTTCTGATTTGGGCAGGTATATAGATGATGATCATCTTGTTGTGAATTTCAAGAAACACGACCCGGAGTTGAAATGGCCGGACATCATGGAATCATGGGAATCACTTGCTGCTGGATCATCGCAGCTTTTGAAAGGAACTTCAATTTATCTTGTTGGTGATTCCACTGAAATCAACAAGAAAGTGGCTGAAGTGCTTGCTACTGGTCTAGGGTACGTTTAATTCGGTGTGTGATTCCTATGATTGATGTGTAACTTTCACTAGTGGCTCACAAATCTCTAGTGTTTGATATTGATATTCTTCTCTTCTCAGATACACGCCACTTAGTACACAAGAATTGCTGGAATCTTATACCAAACAAACCGTGGATTCATGTAAGTGCCAATGTCATTGCTAGTTTGACATGCCTTGCTCTTTCTTCCTGTTCTACGACATCGCTTGAGAGATAGAGACATTGAATTTCTGTATAGTATGCATATGTAATATTATTAAAGAACTGTAGGATGAATAGTGTGAGTGCCCCCAGTATTGTCTTAGAAGAGAAGATATTGTGTTTTACTTCAATTTTAGTTACTAAAGTTTTATGGAAACTGCTGCTGAGTTCTGACAGTACAAGTTTGTTGCCATTCTGTGTTACTTCTACTGATAAAAATGTGCTACTTGCAACCTTGGGAAACCTTGGCTCAAGGTTCATCTTTAAGCTCTATTTGTGAAGGTTCCTGATTATGACTGCAACTAGTGCATTTCAACACAAGAGTCACTTGAATCATGTATCTTGTAGTGTATTAACAAACGTATTCGAATGCTAGGGCTGCTTGCTGAAGGTTCTGACACAGTAGCCGAAGGTGAAGGCGCTGTACTTGAAAGCATAAGTAGGTAAGTTAATTGCTTAATTTCATTTTCTGGATACCTTTTTTGCTGGGTACTAATGCATTTTTTCCACTGTTGAGTGGTCTCCTAGCCATGTAAGGACAGTAGTTGCAACATTGGGAGGTAGACATGGTACTGCTTCAAGATCTGATAAATGGAGACATCTTTATGCAGGATTTACTGTCTGGTTGTCACAGACTGAAGCATCAGGTGATTTTTGTTGATATATTCTTGTTTTATTTTATTTTTTGTAAGATATGACTTCAGTTCTAGTCCAACATTTTAACCTTGTTTTGAACCTTCAAAACAATAGATGAGTCACTTGAGCCTGGAGTTTGCGAGGAGAAATGAGGGAAAAGTGTGGAAGCGACATTTGAATCAATCTTTGTTTGGAAGTTTTTAAAAATGGAGGGAGGGAAATATTGATAACTTACATGTATCTACCAATAACCTTTCCTTATTGATTTTTATGAACATCTTGTTCTACCAATTTGGAGGAAGAGGAACTTTGGAAGATTTTAAACATTCAAACAAAGGGAAAGAAACTTAGTAAGCGTCTGTTTAGATTGACTTATTTGAGCTTATCTAGTGCTTATGTAACAAGGGGAAACAAACTAGGACGTGTCCATAAGCAGTTTTCAGCTTATTTCCATAAAACTCATGAATAGCTTATGAAAATAACTTATAACTTAATGAAAACATTCTGTTTTTATTTTATCTTTTAGTATAGAAATGGCATATTACATAAGCACTTACATGATTTTGGTAGCATATTTACTTCAGCCTATTGTTTCCAGTAAATATTGGTTTTGATGGCATGATATACAGATGAAAATTCTGCAAAGGAAGAGACACACCGAAATGTCAAAGATGGCATAACTGCATACACAAAATCAGATGTTGTTGTCAAGCTACAGGGATGGGATCCTGACTATGCTAAAAGTGTGGCACAAGGATGTTTGAAGGCCCTAAAACAGTTAATCTTATCAGACAAGAAACTTCCAGGTACATGTGCCCATTTGTTTCTAAATCACATGTCCCCTTAGGACTTCACACATCCAATTACAAACTCATATTGGGGCTGGGAAAAGTAGCACCCGAATTTATTAGCCCGTATTTATCATGCAGGTAAAAAAGGCTTATACATAAGATTGGGATGTCGTGGTGATTGGCCGAACATCAAACCCCCTGGTTGGGATCCATCAAGTGAAGGCGGCGAAACTCTAGGCACACAATAATGGTGCTTGTAATAATAATAAGCGAGTACATCAAATATGTCAACTGCTCAAGGATTGTTATAGTCATCAAAACCAAAAAGAAAAGATACCAAGACTGAAAATGCAAATGCAACACTATCAAGTCTTTTAAGAAGCAATTCCACATATGTATCATGTATGTATGCAATATCATATCCCTCCAAACTGTTACCAATTTCATATGAAATTTGAGTTGCTGCTGATATATTCTTTTATGTGGACTTGTGAAATTTTGAATTAGCTTTCACAACCATAGTTGCAAAAGAAAACTACTTTCAATGGTAGCAGTTTCTTTTTGTTCCATCATTGGTAGTATATCATCATGTAACATATTCATGTGCTCTTTACAGAAGCTTAAAGAAGAATCAATAAGGCATAATAACTAATATAAAAATGTGTAATGTGTCTCAAATTGGTTATTGTATGATGAAGAGGGGTGATCCTAGTTTTATGATCTTTCAGAGGCCATCTGATTCTACTTTAAGATATAGTGCTTGACTACCTTGGACATAACCGACTCGAAGGTTTAACTAGTTGAATTATGCGGCGTTGTCTATGGTTGGGTTACTTGAGTAATTTGATGGCAGTTTAAACCCATTTTAAACAATTTAAAACAATTGTATCATGAAACCAGAAGTACAATTCGATGACTGGTTTAGTTCAATTTTTGAAGTATTAGTTTTTTTTAGTCTTGTTTAAAAAATTACTGTGTTACAAAAAGTTTTTCATGAAAAAAAAGTTACTTGAATGTGTGATGAATTATTTAAGCTAATTCTCAAATCTAAGTCATGGACAAATTGTGCCAGGACTTCCAACTACAGTATTCATTACATAATACATAAGCTATATATTCTCTTTAGCACTTCACACCTTCAGGAGATGCCTAGCCAAGTCCAAGCTCCATCTTACAATCACCTTTCAATCACGTTCCATAGTCACATTCAAATGGAGGTTCCATTCACAACTAAATCGTTAACTACAGTGAACAACCTTCATAATGAGTTTTCCTTCCACTTTTACTGTCAGCCCGAAGCCTATCCCAGAGTAGGGAACTTCACCTACAAATTTCTCATAAAGATACCAAAAAATCTAACCATGTTTATCACTTGCACCAACAAACAATAAGTTAATTCATCATTACGCACTACGAATTGAGCATCTATTTATATATATTAAATCTAATGCATCGAATATTACAGCGACACATCATCAATTATAACTCTAAAATGTGCCACATCAACTTATTTGTATATGTGGACAATTTGTTCATTAACAATAAAACAATCAAAATGAAACTTTTCATTTATTTTCTAAACTCATTGACACGTCATCAATCATCAATTGATAAAATTATATTTTCTTTATGAAACTTTTATTCTATTAATAGATATTCATAATAATGATATAATATTGTTCATATTCCTATTCCAATTTCAATTATAAATTAATAAAATAAAGCACATAAAAATATTTACATTCCTATTCCAGTTATAAAGGGTATTTAATAAAATAAAATTGATATAATTATATTTTCTTTATAAAACTCTTCATTCTTTTAACATTAATTTAAAAAGTAAAAAATAAAAAGAAATTTAGTTTTAATAATCACTAAAATTATAATAATACACTACAATGATGATTATAAAAAAAATAAAAAACAAATTCATTAATAATTACTACAGAGAAAAAATTAAAAAAAAAAAAAAAGTAAGAATAAAATTATTTACTACATTATTCATATTTTTATATAAAATTTTAATTACTTAGTTTTTAAAAATAATTAATACAAATCATTGTTTCAATAAAATAAAAAATAATAAATACAAATGATAAATCATAAATATAAAAGTCCGTTATATGTTACATTATAATTATAAAACTTAACTAAAATATTTATCAACTAATTCCAAACAATAAATTTATATCAATACTATCTTTCAGTTATAAATATATTCTATTGTGTTTTCATTCCACCATTGATATTAGATGCGTTACTATTTTATTGATGTCTCTTTAGTTGATCGGTTATCCCTAAAAGTTCATTCATTTCAATAACTCATAGAAAACCACTTAAATTCCCCAAATCTCTCAATAGTTTATCAGTATAAATAAAAACAATTTATCTCCAATTTTCCTTCAGTTCTTACACTTGATTTCTCACATGCGAGGATTGTAGAATATCTCTAAACCTTCTCATCATTTGTCTGTAGTTAATTATTATTTTTGGTAAGAACTTTGTTCTACCCATGAAACTTTAGATATAAGATGTCTATTTCTCCATTTTCATTAATTAAATATTTTTTATTATTATTAGTATTAGATTAGTAGTTTTATGACTATTATGTTTACTAATATTTTTTATTTAATTCACATATTGTAAGGATTTGCCCCTCAATATTGGCAATTCAATAGTAAACCTACTCAATATTTGTCTCTATTGAAATCGTTGTTTATGAGAACCAAAGGAGTTGATGTTCTCCAAAAATATCTATGATAAAATATATATTTTCATTAAAGAGGAATTATATATATACACAATATTGATGATAACATTTTTATTTTAGATTGTATAATTTTAAACTCGAAAAAATTTCTAAATATCATGAGCATAAGACAAAAGAAAAAAGCAGAAGATCATGTTTTAAGATTTTTATATTTATAAACATTATAATCTTAATAAATTATAATTTCAAAACATTTAAGATAACAAATATTTTAAAAAATATATGAGAATATATTTTACTTGCTTTTTTCAAGTCTACCCGCGCATCGCGCGGGTAAACATCTAGTTCACTTTAAAATGGAAACATTATATAATGAATATCTGATTGATAGGATGTTAACCTATCAGCTCTATTCGAGTTAGAGCAACTCCAGAAAAGAAGGAAGAGATTAGAATCCAATATAAAATTGGGAGAAAATATTCGCTGCCTTTCATTCACGTACAAGAGGGTTATAAGGAAAAGGAAATCATTCTAACAAATTCCCTAGATTTCCGGATCACATGCCAACTGTTAACATGATTAAGTCATGTGGAAGCTTCTATTACATAATTAAAAGGAAAGGGAAAGTGACGGCAGCACTGTAGAAATTTTTCTTAGGTAAAGACTTGCATCCAAATGGGTGGCTTTTTAGCCCTTTGACTCTTTCTCAATATTGGGCCCCCATCCTCATTAGGCCCAATAGCAGAACTTTGGTTTGAAGGGTGCTCTGAACCCGTATCATTACTCTGTTCTTCCATGACAACCTTGTCCTCAAGGTTTAACTCCGGGTAAGTTTCCTTGAGCATATCGACCTCTTCCCAAGTGGCTTCAACAGCAGGTAGTCCTACCCAATGAATCAATAACTGCTTGCACATTCCCGTAGGTGTTTGCAGTTCGCAAGCTCCGAGAACCTGAGCAGGTTGGAGGACAACCCGAGTGCCTATGACGGATGTATCCAAAGGAGGAGTGACCAATGACGGATCTCCGTAATATTTTTTGAGCTTGGAAACGTGAAAAACTGGGTGAATGCGAGCCGTGTCTGGTAATGCCAACTCATACGCAACTGTGCCAAGGCGCTGCAGAATTTGAAATGGTCCAAAATAGCGCTTTGAAAGCTTAGGTGAAGATCTTCCACGAACTGAGATTTGTCGGTATGGTTGAAGACGAAGCCAAACCCAAGTACCAACTTCATAAGAACGATCTTGTCGATGGGCATTGGCCTGATTGCGCATACGTGTCTGTGCCAACGACAAGTTCTCCTTAATGAGCCGCAGCATCTGGTGTCGTCTTGCCAAGGTTTCATCAAGAGATGCAACCACAGTGGACCCTGTGATGTAGGAACGGATGGAGGGGGGAGAGCAGCCATAGACGGCTTCAAACGAGGACATTTTAATGGCAGTGTGGTGAGTGGTGTTGTACCAATACTCTGCCAACGGTAGATAAAACAACCACTATTTTGGTGCATCCCTAGTCAAACAACGCAAATAAGTCTCCAAAGTGCGGTTGGTTACTTCCGTTTGGCCATCTGTTTGGGGGTGGTAGGAGCTGCTAAACGCTAAGGTGGTACCCTGTAAACGAAACAATTCACGCCAAAATTTGCTTTCAAAAACTTTGTCTCGGTCACTCACAATAGTCTTTGGCATACCATGAAGCTTATAAATTTCAGCTAAAAACACAGCAGCAAGCGTAGACGCGGAGAACGCAGCAGGTAGCGCTATGAAGTGCGCGTACTTGGATAAACGATCCACTACGACCGACACAGTAGTTTTTCCTTGTACCGGCGGTAAATGAGTTATAAAATCCATGCTAATGTCTTCCCAAATCTGATCCGGAATAGGTAACGGATTCAGTAGTCCACCTGGTTTCTGTGTCGATGTCTTGTACTGTTGACAGGTTGCACAGTGCTGGACATAACACTTGCATCCTTAATCATTTGGGGCCAGTAATAAATGGCTGCTAAACGTGCCATAGTCGCTTTGACCCTGGAATGACCCCCTACCGCAGAATCATGTGCCTCATGTAGCAACTGAGACCTCAAATTGGCTTTGAAAGGGATGAATAAACGACCCTTGAAATAGAGAAGACCACGTTGAATTGTAAAGTGACTTGGTGTATTACTGGAGCTACTCAATTTAGACATTAATTCAAGCCCAGTCTGGGTATTTGCATAAAAATCAACCAATTGTGTCAATAATAGTGGTTGACTTGCTGATAAACTAGTGTACACTGACACTGTAGGTTCTGGAATTCGGGACAACGCATCTGCTACGACATTACTGCGCCCTGGAGTATAAAGTATTTCATAATCAAAACCCAATAATTTGGTGACCCATTTCTGTTGTGCCGGCGTTTGGATTTTTTGTAAGAACATGCCCCTTAAACTCTTTTGATCCGTATATATGCAGAAAAGACGACCCAGTAAGTAATGGCTCCATTTCTTAACAGCCGACGTGATCGCAAACATTTCACGCTCGTAAGCAGATGCTGATTGCATTCGTGTGCACAACTTCTTAGTAAAGAATGCAAGAGGGTAATTAGCTTGAGACAACACTGCTCCAATGGCGATACCCGAAGCATCTGTGGTGACATCGAACGGAAGTTCGAAATTGGGTAAACCCAAGGTAGGTAACTGGATCATAGCATCCTTAAGTGCTTGGAATGCCTCTGCAGCCTGCTCATTCCAATTGAAACCTTTGGACTTCAAAAGGTCTGTTAAAGAACTAGTAAGAGCTGCATAACTTTGAACAAAATGGCGGTAATAACCCGTCAGGCCAAGAAAACCTCGAAGGGCTGTAACTGAAGTAGGCACGGTCCATGCTGCTATAGCCTGTAGTTTTTCTGGGTCAGCTGCCACCCCCATCTGCCGAAATAATATGCCCATGATAACCAATTTGGTTAACTAAAAACTCACATTTGGAGAATTTAGCAAACAATTTGTGTTCGACCAAAATTTCTAACACCTGTTGGAGATGGTGCAAGTGGGACCTCCAATCCTTGCTATAAACCAGAATGTCGTAAAAAAAAACAAGCACACTCTTGCGCAGAATTGGTCGAAACACCTTGTTCATTGTAGCTTGAAAAGTTGAGGGAGCATTGGTGAGGCCAAACGGCATCACTAAAAACTCGAAGTGTCCGTCCACGGTCCGAAAAGCTGTTTTAAAAGTGTCTTCCGGTGCAAGGAGTATTTGGTGATACCCCGAACGCAAGTCCAGCTTAGAAAAAACCACGGAGCCATGGAGTTCATCAAGAAGTTCATCAACCGTGGGAATAGGAAAATGGTCCTTAACCGTAACGGCATTTAAAGCGCGGTAATCCACACAAAATCGCCACGTGCCATCTTTCTTTTTGACTAATAAAATCGGAGAGGAAAAGGGGCTGGTACTTGGTTTAATGATTCCCTCCTAGAGCATGTCATGGATCATATTTGTCATAATTTCTTTTTGGAATTGCGGGTAACGGTAAGGTTTTATATTGACAGGGTAAGTGTTTGGGTTTAGATGTATATGATGGTTTTGGTGTCTATCTGGGGGAAGGCCTTGAGGGGTGTCAAAGATGGTGGCATACTGGTGAAGTAAGTCTTTAAGGTTAGGGTCAATGTTACTGTTGATTAAGGACTCTGTTGCGGTTGTGGTGTTTGGATCAGGGTTATCAAAGGAAGTAAAGTGAAGTGAATGGATAGAGTCAATGGCTTGGGTAAACATAAACCTACAAAACTGAGCATAAGATGCCGCAGTAGGGATCATGGATGTAGAGCCGGTGAGGGTGATCGGTTTGTTGTTATAGGTAAATTAGATGGACGAAATCGAATAGTCAGACAAAAAAGAACCCAAAGTTTGTAACCATTGAACTCCCAAGACAATGTCTGCTCCATGAATAGGCAATATAAAAAACGAGATATGGAAATCTTGTTTAGCAATTCTCACCTGCACGTCGTGACAACACCCATTACATTGAATAGAGTCTCCATTGCCCACAATCACCGAGAAGGGAGTGTGTGCCACAACTGGAATGCCCAGAAACTCAGCAATCCTGGGTTGCATAATGTTGTGCGAGCTTCCTGAATCAATTAGAATTGTAACGCCCAACTCCTTAATGTTACCATTCACACGCAGAGTTTTTGAAGATGGTGGACCTAATAACGCTGCCTGGGAAAGCTGAAAGTGTTCAGCACTCTGATTCAGTTCCTCCACCACAGGTATAGCAACAGGTTCAACCTGTTGATTGAGCAACGCAGAGTCTAACTGTAGTAGAGTCGATGTTTCCGGGGGCGGCTCCTCCTCCGCCAAAAGCAGGAGAAATTGCTTCTTCTGACAACGGTGACCCGGGCTGAACTTGTCATCGCAATTAAAACAAAGCCCTTTGCTACGCCGTTCTTGCATCTCAGTAGGGGATAATCGGCGAATAGGTATAGAAGACGGCGAAGGATGTCCTGCAGGACCGAGCAACGAGGGAGAGCTTGCACTTCATGTCGGTCTTGCATAAGAAGGTTTGGAATCTAGAATTTTTGCCTCAACCAACTTTGCCAATCCAATTGCTTGAGTAATGGAGTGAGGTTGCAAAATTGCAAGCTCACGTTGAATGTCCCCACGCAACCCTGAAATGAAACAATTAAGCAAGGATTCGGCTGGAAGACCCAACACCCGATTGGAGATCGTCTCAAATTGTTGTTGATACTCTGTCACGGTGCTGACTTGACGGAGTTTAAACAATGCATCTTGATGGTTAACATAAGAGGAAAGACCAAAACGTAACTCCAACGCACGAGTGAAAGCCGACCACGTCGATAGTTGTTGAGTGGAGTGGAGCCATTTGAACCACCCAAGAGCTGGGCCTTGCATGAAGAACGGAACCAAGGCGAGCCTTTGAGTACTCGGCGTGTTTGTGAGGTCGAAATACTGTTCCGCTTGAAATATCCACTCAAGGGGGTTGGAACCATCAAAAGGGGACAATCGTACCTTGGCAGCTCTGGGAACAGGCGTGGAAGGGACGGAACCACTACCGGAAGGTTTGTGGTTAACGAACTGCTCTCGGAGGGTTGCGATTTCTGTTGCCATTGTTGTATATTGACGTTCAAAAGCCAGTTGCATTTCTTTCATCTGAGCTAACACATCTTCTGGTGTTATTTCAGAGTGATCGCCGCGAGGCATGGTGAATGAAAGCATAAAAAATGATAGGATGTTATCCTATCAGCTCTATTCGAGTTAGAGCAACTCCAGAAAAGAAGTGTTCTGGACTGGACCAATGGCTAGAATTGGCCTAATCCGCCTTTGCTCCAGAGCGGCCCAAATTGCCTAAGTCCAATCCACAGAGGGGCAAAAATGACCTTTCTGCCCCTCCAACCGGGCAAGGAATGCAACGTTCCTCCCCGGCGTCGATGCCCGTTACGCACGGCTTCCTCGCTGCCCGAACAGCAAATGACAGGTGCCCGGAACTGCGTTTATGCCCGACATAGCTGCTAGTTTCGGGCACCCTGCCCGACATAATGGCTAGTTTGGGCAGTTACCTATTCTTTAGGGAAAACAGTTATTTTTCCCCAAAAATAGGACCGTTGGCCACGCGCTGGGGGCTCTATATAAACCCTCTCGCTTGAGAGGGTCAGGTATCCAATATTCACCCTAAGAATTCATACTTTGTACTTGCCCCTTTTCTCTGACCCTTTCTCACTTGAGCGTCGGAGTGCCTTGCAGGTACACCCCCTCCTCTCCATACGACCAGCATCCCTGACGCACTTGGCGGCCTGATTCTACAGGATCTGATCCAGCCTTCCCGATCAGTGGCGCCGTCTGTGGGAAAATTTGTTCTCCCCATCTTTCTTTAACCGAAGATCAAAACAATTCTCAAACATCATCACAATCATGGCTTCCCAAGATCGCTCCAAGGATGCTCTCCAATCAACCATCCTCCCAGTCAACAAATCTGACATTGACGGCCAATCATCTCTTCTCCGAGATGCCCGTTTCCTTAGGGATGGAGCCACTGCTTCTCCTTCCCCTACCCCTGCTGATCGCAACAATGATCAACCGTTTCTCGACCTCCAGCCCGTTCCTGTTCCACCCAGTTCCGACCCGGCCGTGGCAGCCCTCCTGGAGGCCCTCAACAAAACCAACACCCTGATCCTACAGCAAAACGAGAGGATCGGGGCACTGGAAGAGTCTCGCCGTCCAAGATCCCCTCCTACGCGGAGGAACCAGCGACGATCTAGAAGCCCGCAGCCACGGAGAGAAATCGACCGAAGACTGCGCCAAGAGCACGATCCTCGCGTAGCTCGAAAGCGCGACCAGATCTCCCCGCGTGACCAGCACGCTCATGACCACAAAAGGACTCGAAGGAACGAGGAATCTCCGATCAAGTCCAAAGGACGGGCACGCTCACCTTATCCTCGAAGGAACCGCTCACCTTCTCCTCGAAGGAACCGCTCACCTTCTCCGCGAAGGAACCGCCGACGCGAGCAACCCGTCCGGTCACCATCATACACCAGTTCTAGTGACGACAATGAGCCTCGCGGCCCGTTGTCCCAGGAGATCTTAGCCACCCGTCTCCCAAAAGGCTTGGAGAAACCGCCGTCACTTGGCACATACGACGGGACCACCGACCCCGACGAGCACATCGAGAACATCGATGCGCTGCTAGACTACCGCGGCGTACGGGGCGCCATCAAATGCAGGCTGTTCCCGACCACGCTTCGGAAGGGAGCAATGACATGGTATAAACAACTGCCCGAGGAGTCCATCACCTGGTGGAAACAACTTGGCAGGATGTTCTCGCGGCACTTCACAGCATCTCGCTGCCATCCCAAAATTGAGGCCTCCCTCGGAGCCATAATCTAGGGGAAAGACAAACCTCTCTGCGCATATATCGAGAGGTTCAACAAGGAAGCTGTGCAGGTCCTGACGACAGATAAGATGAAGAAGTTCCTGCTCGAACAAGGGGTCCGCCCGGACTCCGAGTTCGCCAAAGCCATTGGCCTCGCGCCACCGAGGAACTTGGACGCCCTCCTCCTCAAAGCCCAATCTCATATTCAGTACGAGGAGAAGATTGCGGCCAGCAACGTCCGAGCGTCTCGCCTCCAGGAGAACCACCGGGCTTCCAAAGGAGAAGAAGCCTCGACGTCTCGTCGGGGTGAACGAAGGCACGAGGACCGTCCCCGCGACTCCCGTGATAGCAAAGGGCCCTCCGAGCGTTTCCATGATTACACTCCCCTGACCGTTTCTAGGGAAAAGATTTTGACCGAATGTGCCAATTCGGAGTTCAAACAAGCCGGGGTCCGTTTCCCCAAACAGCTGTCGAACAGACCAAACGTGGACAAGTCAAAGTACTGCCGCTTCCATAAAAGTCACGGCCATATTACGGAGGACTGCATCCATCTGAAGGATGCCATTGAAATATTGATCAGGGACGACCACCTGAAGCAGTTCGCGAAGAAGAAGGACACTCCTCGGCAGGACGCCCAGGAATCCAAGAAGGTCGAGGAGGAGGTACCCTCCTCGGAAGACGCCAACATACAGGTCGCTATGTCTATATCGCGACCCGAGGACTTCAACGTCCCTGACGGGCTCAGCGCCCCTGCATATTTCGCGGCCCACAGCCCGTGGGAGACCTTTCCCTCCGCCATGGTCATCTTTGGCGGGGGTTTCAACAAAGTTACTGTGGGATCTGTGAAATGGAAGTTCGAACACCTGATCAACACCAGCTCGAACAAAGTGACCACGCTTGATCAGGCCCCGAAGGGTTCCATCCCCATCTCCTTCTACAGGGAGGAACTCCTCGGCGGCTCCCCGAACTCAAGCATTCCGTTGCTCGTCAGAGCCCAAATGGAAAACTTCGACGTTCGCCGAATCCTAGTCGACCGGGGCAGCTCGGTCGACAACATGTACTCCCAGCTGTTCTTAACGCTGCAGCTGGACGAATCGCACCTTACCCCCTACGTAGGGTCCAATTTACAGGGGTTCAACGGGTCTGTGACCAAGCCGTGGGGTTACGTCGAGTTGATCGTGACCTTCGGAGCAACTGAAACGGCCAGATCCATCAAGGTGCAATTTCTGGTAATCGACTGCCCTTCGCTTTACCAATGCATTTTCGGAAGGCCAACTCTAGCCGAGTTGGTAGCAGTGCCATTGACCGTCCACCTGAAGATGAAGTATTACACTTCGAAAGGAATGGTCGCCACCCTCCACGGTGATATAGAAGCTGCCCGACGGTGTTTTGAAGCAGCTACAAAGGGGCTCAACGCCATTGCGCCCAAGCCTAAAGCGTCGAGCAAGCCAACACTGTCGACCAGCTCAGAGGAGGCCAAGGCTCTGCCCCAGGTCGACTTTATCGACCTCGACAGTCGCTTCCCTGAGGACCAACAGGAGGAACAAGCAGCTTCAGTCATCCCATCTGCGTCATCCAGCAGCAGCTCGCATCCGATGCGCCCAATCCCAGATGGCAACTTCGAGCTAGTCCTGTTCGGTGAAGACCCCCAACGAGGAGTAAAGATCGGAGCAGACCTTCCTGACATCGCGAGGAAACAGCTCAAAGCATGCCTCCAAGAGAATGCCGACCTTTTCGCGTGGAGCATCGCGGAAATGCCCGGCTTGGATCCATCCGTCGCATGTCACCAGCTGACCATTGACTCGGCCATCAAGGCCGTAGCACAACGTAGGAGGAAGCAGTCTCCGGAGAAAACGGAGGCTGCCGAAAAAGCTGTAAAGGACCTCCTCGAGGCCAAATTTATTTCGGAGGCCAAGTACACCACTTGGCTGTCCAACGTTGAATTGGTTAAAAAATCTAATGGAAAATGGCGCATGTGCATTGATTATACCGATCTCAATAAGGCATGCCCGAAGGATGCCTACCCCCTCCCCAATATTGATAAACTTGTTGATAATTCTGCTGGTTTTAAACTTTTATCGTTCATGGACGCCTACTCGGGCTACAATCAAATCCCAATGGCAATGTCCGACAAAAAATATACGGCCTTCATGACTGAATCTGGCAACTATTACTACAATGTAATGCCCTTCGGCCTGAAGAACGCCGGAGCAACATACCAACGAATGATGAACAGAGTGTTTCGAGGAGAAATAGGCGACATGCTCGAAGTCTACATGGACGACATGATCGTAAAATCCCATGAGGAAACCGATCATACCGCCCATCTACGAAAAGTCTTCGAGCAGGCAAGGAAATACAAAATGCGTTTCAATCCGGAGAAGTGCACGTTCGGCGTCCGAGCAGGAAAATTCCTCGGCTTCTACTTAACAGAACGAGGAATCGAGGCCAACCACGACAAATGTCGGGCATTCTCCGAGTTTCCTACGCCCAAGTCCAAAAAATCCATCCAGTCCCTCAACGGGATGCTCGCGTCACTATCTCGTTTCGTGGCCAAGTCCGCCCAGTACGCCCTGTCATTCTTCAAACTCCTCTGCAAAGAGGCAGCATTCAAATGGACCGAGGAGTGCGACAAGGCCCTTCTCCACCTGAAACGGGAACTCTCAAAGCCGCCGATCCTCTCTCGACCGGACAACGGCGAAACGCTATACTTATATCTGGCCATTGCGACCGAAGCAGTGAGTGCCGCTCTCATCCGCGAGACGCCTGACGGGCAGAAACCCATTTACTTCACAAGCAAAGCATTGCAAGGACCAGAGTTAAGATACCAGCAGATAGAGAAAGTGGCATTGGCCCTCATCAACGCAGCCAGAAGATTAAGACACTACTTTCTGGCTCACACGATCGTGGTTCGAACAGATCAGCCCATAAAGCAGTTGCTCGGACAACCATATATGGCCGGCCGAATGCTCAAATGGTCGCTGGAGCTGTCCGAATTTGACATCCAATACGAAGGCAGAAAAGCCCTCAAGGCCCAAGCTCTGGCCGACTTCGTCGCAGAGATGACATTCGCAGACTCCCCCGCGAGCGAAGCGCGCAAGTGGACCATCTTCGTCGATGGTGCCTCAAGCTCGGCAGGAAGCGGCGCGGGCATCATACTGGAGAGCGACGAAGGAATTATCGTCAAGGTATCACTCATGCTGTCTTTCCTAACCTCCAATAACCAGGCAGAATACGAAGCCTTCCTCGTTGGGCTACGCCTTGCCGAGGACATGGGCGCACGGACTCCCAACTCGTAGCCCTCCAGGTCCGGGGTGAATACCAAGCCAAAAACGACAACCTGACCGAATACTTGGCCCTAGTAAAGAAGGAAATGGTGAAATTCACAACAGTGGAAGTGAAACACGTTCCCCGCGAACATAACGTACGAGCAGACGTGCTGTCTAAACTGGCCAGCACGAAGAAGAAAGGCGAAAACAAATCCGTCATACAGGAAGTACTTCCTCGACCCAACATCGAGAAGACCTCCCCGACACTCGACGTGCAGGTGATCGGCGACAACAACTGCTGGATGACCCCAGTCTACAACTACCTCGCCAAAGACGAACTCCTGTCCGACGCAAAGGAGGCCAGCACGATCAGGCAAAGAGACTGCTCGTATGACCTAGTCGAAGGTAAACTATACAGGTGGGGATTCTCCATTCCGCTGCTCAAATGTGTCGAGGAGGAAATGGTCGCACACATCCTGCGCGAAATCCACGAGGGAATCAACGCCCAACATCTCGGAGGAAGGTCCCTTGCTCGCAAGGCCCTCCGAGCAGGGTACTACTGGCTGACCATGCAAAACGACGCGAAAGAACACGTGAAGAAATGCGACAAATACCAACGGCACGGTATGTCCTCCCTGTGACCATTCGCCTGGTGGGGCCTAGACATCCTAGGACCCTTCGTGGTAGGATCAAGTCAGAACAAGTACCTCATAGTGGACGTAGATTATTTCACAAAGTGGATAGAAGCAGAAGCTCTAGCCAAAATAACTGCCCTCAACATCCTACGTTTCTACAAATGAAACATCCTTGCATATTTCGGTATTCCCCAAGCAATAGTAACGGACAACGAGACGCAGTTCACGGACAGGAAGTTTCAGGACTTCGTCGCCCAACTAGGCACGAAGCAACACTTCGCATCCGTCGAACACCCTCAAACAAACAGGCAGGCTGAGGCAGCTAACTGAGTCATCCTTTGAGGCCTCAAGCGAAGGCTAGACGAAACAAAGAAGGCATGGGTCGAGGAGCTACACAGCGTGCTCTGGGCATACCGTACGACTCCCCATTCAACGACTGGGGAAACACCTTTCCGTTTAGCATAGGAACCGAGGCTGTGATTCCAGTCAAGTTCACGTGCCCTCTAGGCGGACAGAGTCGCCCCTAGACGAGGAGATGAACGACAAATCTTTAAGGGAAGAGCTCGACCTCATCGAGGAAATCAGAACCGGGGCAGCTCTCCGCGAAGCCTCACTGAAACAAAAGATCAGCATCAGGCACAACGCCAAAGTGATATGATGAGAATTCGACGTGGGAAGCCTTGTCCTAAGAAGAAACCACAAAGACTCTCACGAAGGCAAACTAGCAGCCAATTGGGAGGGACCCTATCACGTCTGGGCAAAAATGGAAAATGGGGCCTACTACCTAGAACATCTCACTGGGGAAGAACTCGCTCGACCATGGAACGCTGAAAAGCTAAAACAATATTACAGCTAACTCCTCGGTTCGACCCATCGCAACGACGAACGTTAGCTACCGACCACTATGCGCGTCTAGGTACAAGCGTCGCATACGACTAAAGCATAACCCCGCTCAGTAACAAGCCCGATAAGTGCTCGACAGTGGTCCTCGATCGAGCATCGCCTTCGTCAAAGTACCATGATTGGCAGAACCCCAGCTCGCGATGGGATGTTCACGCTGCGAACTCAGGCCTCAAACGCGACCTGAGCTCCGCTCCCCGCCAGGACATTCCCCGGCAGTTCGACCAGTTCCCCACACTGCCAAACACATCTATTACGAGCAATCTCCCAAAAAAAATATTCACACAAGTCTAATACCCCCTATCACGGGTGGACATACATTCACAGCGAGCATGCATACAACACTTAGCGAAAATAAAAGCAAGTAAAGTCATGCAAACAACAGAACTAAATATGCGATAATTTAACAAGTGGCCGCAAAGACCACAATTGTACATTGTTACATAAAACGGGGGCCATGCCCCCCAAAAATAAATTACAACGACAACAACAAAATAACAAATTCCTTATTCATCAGCGTGCTCGGTTGACTCTGGCTCGGGTCCCTGCTCCTCTGCGGGCTGATCCTCGGGGGTAACGGCAAGAAGACCTTCGGGCAAGACAATACGACCATCATCAACACGCTTAAGATAGTGAATGCCCTCGGCAGAAATTTCAAGCCCAGGGTTCACCACCCGCAGCTGAGCCACGACGTTCCCGAAGGATTCCTCCGCAACGGCGATGCCATCATCTTCGGCCAGCAGTATACAAGCAACCAGCTCGGACCTAGTCTTCAAATTTCTCACATCGCCCGGCTCGTCAGCACCCAGGGCATTGGGGATCATGAGCTGTGGTGGAATTGCTGTCTAACTCAAAAACTCAGAGATACCTTGTAAAAGAAGGCATTTTGGCATAAAGAGAGGGATTTTGAGAAAATCAAGTGTTGTAGTGCTTTGGTGTACTCAAACTGAGCACAAATGAGCTCTATTTATAGTAGAGCAAGTTTGTTTTGTAAGCAATAGTGAATGGCAGCTGCAGCAGGCCTTTGGCCAATGTTGAGCAAAAGGAATCTCAAGTCTCCTCTAGCCATTGACTTGAGGTTAGGGCACAGGCCTATGGTCCTATGATTCAGTGCTGATCCTTGATTCATTTAGTTAGGAATGTGTCAGTCCATGCCACCTTGGTGTATCCATTAAATACATTGCAACAAAATTGGAGTCTTGGCACCTTTTTAGCCTTTTTAGGTTTGTTATGGCTAATGTAGATTCTTGGACTTTGGAGGCTTGGGGATCAGATCATTCCCTTATTGTTTTATCCTTAGATGTGTCCAAAATGATGACAAGGCTTGGAGTTGTTCAAATTTCTCAAATCGAGCAAAACAACAAAATCTGCCAAAATCTGCCTTGCCTAGGACAGTTGGAAATGGTGATTTTGAGGGATTCATATCTCCCTGCTCAGGTTGAGTTATGGGAGGCTCTTGTGCTTTTTAGAAAGCCCTCATGTGATACAAAATATATGTGATCATAGTTTGTTTTGAAACTATTTGGATCCAACTGAAAAAACCTCATGAACATGGATGTTCAAGGCTGGTAACTTAGGCAGATTTTCAAGTGTTGGAAAAAGTGTTATTTTTTTGTTTTTGTGATTTTGATCAATCCATAACTCAAAATCCATAAGGAATTGGATTCTGAGGTAGTTGAAGCTTTTGTAGAGTGTAGCAAGACCTACAAATTCAACTTTGGATTACCCAAAATGGTTGCTTGGATCTCAAGTTATGATCCTTGGAAGTTGGCACCAAAATCACTTTTATTCCATAACTTAGAAAAATTTTGGTTTCTTAAGGTTGCCCCTTTTGCAAGAAACCTCACTTTTATTGATTTTTCTTGATGAATGATGATCAATACCACACATTAACATTATTTTTGACTTAGGGGAATCATATTTGTGAAAAATTCCAAAAAAGTCAAACTTGATTTTGTGCACAGTTGACTTTTAATCGGATGAAATCCAAACTGTCAGATCCTTTATGAAATCAAGTCCTTGACCTAAATAAAACCTAATGGATGGACTCCATAGGTGATATAGGGTGTATTGAATCATGTCCCAAGGTTTGGGAGCATGTCTTGGTCAACAGTCAAAGGTACAGTTGACTTTTCCCTTCAAAACCCTAATTGTGGTCCAGATGAAATTGAAACTGGTGAACCAAGTTTCTTGGGTCAATCCATTGTTGAAAATGGATCAATGTAGTGTATTTGAAGTCCTCAAATCATGTCTTGAGGTCTTGGCTCATGCTTTGCCTAAAAAGTCAACTTAGGGGTGAATTAGGTCAAGAAACCCTAATTCCTGATTTTTGGTAAATGCATCCCCTGAGGTTAAATTGATTTGATGATTGGGTTAATGAGGTCCCTTAGAGTATCTTGGGTTATGCTTTGAAGTATTGGCTCATTCCCAGGTGAATTTTTTTTTATCTGGAGGCCTCAGTCGACCAAAACCCTAATTTGGTGACACTGGCGATCTTGAGGCTTAATCCACTTGGAATGTTGCAACCTTGTACTTGATTCTTGATGTGGGAGTCCTCTTGATCCTTTATAGGTGTTTGAGAGGTTAGACAAGTTGAAGATCATGTCATTTCTTGATTGATCCTTTGTCTAAGTGCTCTGAGAGGGCTTGAAACCCTAATTCTTGATTGTGGTGAAT
Source organism: Lathyrus tuberosus (assembly GCA_022829125.1). Taxonomy (NCBI): domain Eukaryota; kingdom Viridiplantae; phylum Streptophyta; class Magnoliopsida; order Fabales; family Fabaceae; genus Lathyrus; species Lathyrus tuberosus. The sequence goes on along the minus strand of JALAZF010000616.1, from coordinate 1,450,992 downwards.
GCTCAACCATCTTTGAGGAGATTGATGAGGCATGATGGTACATCCATATTGTGATGATGATTTTCACAATGATGGGAAATCTTGGTGGTCAAAATTTGGGGTATGACAGATGCCCTATTTAATCTTCTTGGACCCGAAGGTGTGAATGGCGAAGGTATTCAGGCATTTGGGGTGCAAGAGGATTAAATATCAAAATACCCAAAATTTTGATGGTTGTTATGAAAGGAAGTTTGCTCATCCATCTTCTTTTGCTAAGCAATAATGCTTAGAAAAGGGTAAAACTTCCCCTCGATCCTGGTTTTTACCCACGAAACTGGTCTTAGTTTCTTTTGTCAATAAACTTCCCCTCGATCCTGGTCTTCAGCCAAGGAACTGGTCTCAGTTTCTTTTGTCAATAAACTTCCCCTCGATCCTGGTCTTCATCCAAGGAACTGGTCTTAGTTTCTTTTGTCAATAAACTTCCCCTCGATCCTGGTCTTCAGCCAAGGAACTGGTCTCAGTTTCTTTTGTCAATAAACTTCCCCTCGATCCTGGTCTTTAGCCAAGGAACCGGTCTCATTTTTTTTTCGTCAAGTTCCTTCCTTGACAAGGGACGCTATGTGTAGTGGTTTTCCTCAAACTTCTCGCCAAATTTTCCTGGGGAGATGCCATTTGATGGGAAAAAGTTTTGATGTCAGACTTGCTGGGGAACCCATTCGTCTGAGTTGTAGAGGTGTTCAAACTTCTCTGTTGGAGACGCCATTTATTGACTCTACTGGGGAAAATGAGTCTCTTGAGAGGCTGTTTCCTGCTTGGGGATATTACATCGTATTTTTCTTCGAGATCTTCTCGGAGAAATGCCATGCGATGTAATCCAATTTTGAGGTGCTGATGACTTCATTAACATTGAATTTCTGGAGAGAAAAACCAATGTGTTGCTGAGAGTCTTTAGTTGCGAGGCTTTCTCTGGGGATTTTCCTTAATCTGGGAAAGCAAAAATATCATCTTCAATGGTGAAGAGTAACATTTGTAGAATGTCTTCTTGCGTTTCAAAGGTTCAAGTTATCAAAGTGGTTGAGAACCGTCTCCAATCCAGAAGAAATACACTGGGGAAGAGAGATTGCTTAGACAAAACATTTCCTGATGAGGAAAGAACTGACGACTCGATTGAGAGGGCTTTTACTACTAGGGGACAAGACCGACTAGAGTGGTAGTGATGCAATATGAATATGAATGTGAATCAATAATGCATGATGTATGTATGTATATGCTGACAAAACTGACGCGACATACAGACTAAGGGATGAACACGACTGGATACTCGTCCACTGCGGGGGGATGAAAAGTACCATTGGTTCAAGATAGCAATCTTGTTTTTCTTAGGAGAGGTAGTCCCTGTGGGGGAGAAAGAATCGTTGATCGGTCTTAAGAGGTAAGGACTCTGTCGGGGATGTCAGATGAAACATGGTCTCTGACACAGTTGATCCTTCATTCAGGCGTACTGGTTTAGAAGGAGTACTTTGATTATGCACTTTGAGGTTCAATCACCTCCGGAGAAACGATCGATGTTCTTTCGAGGTTCAACAGTCAAAAGAATTACCATCTTTATTTTAAAAGCAGAAAAATTTTGACAAGTAAATTCATTTTTGTTTTATTTCAAGAATCGTTGATCATTGTTAAAATGTCATCCTGTAAAGCTAAAACAAATAAGAACTGCAAACAAAAGCACATGGGCTCAAATTTTATTGATAGGATGGAAATCAGCCAAGCGCGTGATCCCATAGAGTATTTACAAAGTTTAGAAAATGATAATTTAAAGGAAAAGGGGCTACATTGAAACATAACGACCGTTATCCTTCTACCAACTTTGAATTCTGGACATCTTGAGCTTTCGTCGAAGATGACCTTGACTGGAGTTTTCTGATGGATGGCGTGACTGCTGAGGAGTTAAGCTGATCAGACGTAGTTACTTGACATTAATCCCTAACTTTTGCCTGGATTGTACTTTGAGATTTCCAATCCATCGGGATGATTTTTGCTTATGTCTCTAATTTTTGCCTTGACCGCCCTTTCGGGTTTTCAATCCACCGAGACGTTTTTTTTTTAGGCGAAGTATTTCTTGACTACGTCAACATTCATGGGGTAGGCAAATTCCTGTCTATCCATGGTTGCGAGTCTCAAGGCACCACCTGAGAAGGCTTTCTTGACCACATAGGGGCCGTCATAATTCGGAGTCCACTTGCCCCGAGAATCAGTGAGGAATTATTGTATCTTTTTGAGCATGAGGTCTCCTTTCCTGAAGACCCGGGGTTAGACCTTTTTGTCGAACGCCTTCTTCATTCTTTGCTGATATAACTGGCCGTGGCATAGTGCCGTTATTCACTTTTCTTCAATCAGATTTAATTCGTCGTGTCTGCTTTGACACCGTTCGGCCTCTGTTAGCTTAGCTTCCATCAATACCCTGATCGATGGTATCTCTACTTCTATGGGGAGCACTGCCTCCATGCCATATACTAGAGAGAAAGGGGTTGCCCCTGTTGAAGTGCGGATAGATGTGCGATAACCGTGAAGAGCAAAAGGTAGCATCTCGTGTCAGTCTTTGTAGGTTACAACCATCTTTTGAACAATCTTCTTGATATTCTTGTTAGCCGCTTCTACCGCTCCGTTCATCTTAGGTCAGTAGGGGATGAGTTATGGTGTTCGATCTTGAACTCATCGCACAACTCTTTTATCATCTTGTTATTCAAGTTAGATCCATTATCAGTAATGATCTGGCTCAAAACACCATAACAGCAGATGAGATTGTTTTTGATAAAGCGGACCACGACTTGTCGGGTTACATTGGCGTATGACGCTGCTTCGACCCACTTGGTGAAGTAGTCAATGGCTACCGGGATGAACTGATGTCCGTTTGAAGATTTGGGTTCGATCATGCCGATCATGTTGATTACCCATATAGAAAAAGGCCATGGAGAAGAGAAAACTTTGAGATGCGTTGGCGGTACATGGATCTTGTCTGAGTATATCTCACACTTGTGACATCTCCTCATGTACTTGTAGCAATAGGATTCCATGGTCAACCAATAGTACCCTTCTCTCAGAATTTTTCTCGCCATTGTGTGTTTGTTGGCATGTGTGCCAAAGGATCCTTCGTGAATCTCTTTTATCAGCATGTTTGCTTCTGGTCTATCTACACATTGGAGCAAGACCATGTCAAAGTTTCTCTTATAGAGTGTATCACCGCTCAGGAAGAAGCTGCCAGCCAGTCTTCTGAGGGTTTTCCTGTCTTTACTAGATGCCCCAGGTGGGTATTCTTGTTTCTGAAGGAAGCCTTTGATATCATGATACCAATTTTTGTCGTCTTTGACTGCTTCAATTGTGAAAATGTAAGCGGGCCTTTCAAGGCGCTTTATGTCAATCTTAGGTATGTCGTTCCATTGACCTATACTAATCATGGAGGAGAGAGTGGCTAATGCATCATCCATGTGATTCTCTTTACGAGGGACATGATGAAACTCGATTCTATTGAAGAATGGTAACAACCTCCTCGCGTAATCTTTGTAAGAAATCAGTCCTGATTGGTATGTGTTCCAATCTCCTTTGATCTGATTGATAACCAAGGCGGAGTCTCCGTATACACCCTGTCATACCCAAAATTTTGACCACTAAGATTCCCATCATTGTGCAAATCATTATCACAATATGGATGAACCATTAGTCTCCCCAAAGATGGGTGAGCATCCACTACAATAAAAAATTAGGGTTCAAGCCCTCTCAGAGCTCTTAGACAAAGGATCAATCAAGGAATGACATGATCTTCAACTTGTTTAAACCTCTCCAACATCTACAATGGATCAAGAGGACTCCCACTTCAAGGATTAAGCACAAGGCTGCTCCCTTCTAAGTGGATCAAGCCCCAAGATCGCCAGTGTCACCAAATTAGGGTTTTGGTCGACCAGGGCCTCCAGATGGAAATTCTCCTCTGGGCATGAGCCAATGCTTCAAGGCATAACCTATGATGCTCCAAGGGACATCATAAACCCAATCACCAAGTCAATTTATCCTCAGGGGATGCATACATCAAAAATCAGGAATTAGGGTTTCTTGACCTAATTCACCCCTAAGTTGACTTTTGGGACAAATCATGAGCCAAGACCTCAAGGGAGGATTTGAGGGTCTCTAACACACTACATTGATCCATTTGCAACAATGGATTAACCCAAGAAGCTTGGGCAACAAGTTTCGATTTCATCTGAACCACAAATAGGGTTTCGCGAGAAAAGTCAACTGTAGCTTTGACTTTTGACCAGGACATGCTCCCAAACCCTAGGACATGAATCAATATACCCTATAACACCCATGGAACATGTCCATAAAGTTTGATTTAGGTCAAGGACATGATTTCCTAAAGGATTGCACAGTTTGGAATTCATCTGATAAAAAGTCAACTGTGCACAAAAGTCAAACTTTGACTTTTTGAGATTTTTCACAAAAATGGTTTTTTAACCCTAAAATGATGTTAAGGTATGATTTGAATCATCATTCATCAAGAAAAATCAAGAAAAGTGGGATAACTTATAAAAGGGGTAACCATAAAAACTTAGAAAATTTTCTAAGTTATGAACAAAGTGGCAAGGGTACCAACTTTGGAGGATCATAACTCCTAAACCACAAGGCCATTCTTCCCCATCCAAAGCTGGATTTGTAGCTCTAATTACCCTCTACAAAAGCTCCAACTACACCTCATTCCAATTCATTGTGGATTCTGAGTTATGATTGGGCCAAAATGACTAAAACATGAAAATACATCATTTTCCAACACTTAGAAAAATTCTGGCCAAGGCAGATTTTGTTGGAAACACCAAAACTTGTGAGATATTTTCACATAGTTGCAAGCTGAATCAAGTCCAAAGGTAAACATCAATGTTGTTGCAAATGTTGCCAAGAATCCAAAGAGCTTATCAGCATGAATTAATTCAACTTGAGCCAAGAGAAATCCATGCCCAAAGTCATGCTGCTACAAGCTGTTTTGGAAAAATCAATTTGCATGTTTGCTTGCCACACACAATTTCTGAATCAAAACCAAGGATCATTATGCCACATGTACTCAAACCAATCACAATGCATCTGATCCAACCTACAAAGCTGAGTCACAAAGCCAAGGAATCTTCCAACTTGAAGTTCATGCATTTTGGCACATTTTACCTTGAATTCAAAGGGCATTAATATGGAATAGTGCATTGTCAAGATTCTCACTCTCCTCAGTCAAGTTCTCTGATTAAACAACAATTAAAATGACTGAGGAATGTGATTTCAGTCAAGGCATAACTGATCTATTTGGAGCAACTGTTACACCTAATGCAAGAGGCATTTATGTCCAACCAATCCCTTTGAAGGTGATCTGATCCAGCAGCCATTCACTATTCCTCCAAGACAAGAGTTGATCACCTATAAATAGAGGTTCCAATGGATCATTCAAGGCACACCAAAGCACCTTATAGCACTGCTTTCTCTCATTCTCTCTTAAACGCCAAATTTCCTTGTTTTTGAGCAACCACCATCAGGTTTTGAGTTGCAGCCCTAAGCAATCCATTCCAATTGCTCAGAAATATCACATATGATGTATTTAAGGTGTCCAAACACTTAAACACCAACTGTAACACCCCTAGCTCAAAATCACCCTTCAGCCAAGCCATTATGCCTCAATTATGCAGTTGGAGTTCTCCAACTTGATCCAAAGGTTTTCAGAGTATTCCAAAGCTTGCAACACACTCCACTACATCCATTGAATATGTAGGGATCATCAAATTTCTTCTGGAACACCATCTGTGCAGAGTTCCATTTCAGCTTGCATCAAGGTAAGCCTCAAAACTTCAACTTCATGATCCATGCATATTTCCTCGCATGATATCTTTGCCAATTGATTGCCAACATATGCTGAGTATTTTCCCTCAAAAAAATTGATCATAGCACTCATAATCATGTTTGCTCGATTGCTTTTGCAAAATTAGGGTTCATACGACCACAAAGATATAACTTGCTATACACTGAAAATAAATAAAATTGGGTATTGCCGTCTTCTTCCTTGTGAAAAAACGCATGAGTTTGGTGTTTGAATCATGTCAAATGGTGGAGAAACGAGAGTGATAGAGGGCTTCATGCACGAGCTGGAGGAAGAAGATGGCCATGGCGTCATTCTTTAGGTTTTCCAACCAAGTTCTCTACATATTTATCATTTGCCATACTATATTTGAATTGACATTGCACCCCAGTGGTTGATCAGCTGGTTTTGTGTGTATTGGCAAGCGAGAGGTCTGGGGTTCGAATCCCCCTCGCCCCAGATCTCTTTTTTACCACTTTTTCTTGTTTTTTTGTTATTTTTCATATTTATTTTAAATGATTTGAAAAATTAATAACTCACTCAATTTTAATTATTTTTGATTGGTTCTTTTTGCAAAAAATCACAAGAATGTTGAAATATTTTATTCCACAAAAAAATTAGATTTATATTATTTATTTAATATAATTAGTATTTTTGTGAATAAATACCTTTTTATTTATTTTTAAACCCTTTTAAAAATAAATATTCATGTTGGAAAATCAACACCAAATAGGTTTTAATTCATCTTGTGATTAAAACCTCATTTTTCAAACCTAAAACCAAAATCACAAGTTGTTTATTCAAACTTATTTGGAATTTGTATCATTTTAATTAATTTTCTTTGAATAATTACTTTAAAAATGGTGAAATTAGGGTTTTTGTTGATTTTCACCCTAACAAACTTTTCAAACTTTGGGCCTCTAATAGAGTGTAAGACCCAGTCCTTTGTAAGTACAAATCTATTTTGGGCCTCAGATATTGTATAAGTCCCACTGTATTTTCAAAAATCCCGGCGCGATCGCCGTTTTCAAAACAAAAAACATCTGGGCCTCTCCTTAAGCTGTAAGCCCCATCACTTGTACAAAAATAAATTATTGGGCCTCTAATGGAGTGTAAGACCCAATCCTTTGTAAATACAGGCAATTTTTGGGTCTCAGATATTGTATAAGTCCCACTGTATTTTCAAAAAAACCCGGCGCGATCGCCAGTTGAAAAATCAAATAATCTGGGCCTACCCTCGTGTTATAAGCCTCATTCCTCTTCTTGAAACAACTTTGGGCCTCTTGAGAGAGTGTAAGACCCATCCCTTTGTACAAAAAAACCTTTCTTGGGCCTCAGTCACTTGTATAAGTCCCTGTACAGAACCCTGGGCCTCTCCTTGAGCTGTAAGCCCCAATTTTCCTTTTAAAAGCACTTTCTCCTTTGATTTTGTAATATACTATTTTCAACTTTTCTTTGTTGAACAACTAACCATACAACATGGAAGCTCTACAACCGAGTAAGTGTTTACCTGCTTTCATTTACCGCTTTCATATGTATATAACTGTACTGTGGGGTTGTTTCACTGTAAGTCTTCTTTCATCAACTCATATTAATTGTGTAATAATAGTATAGATATTTAGAGTTTCCCCGACAACTAAGTCTAGCACTAGGAAAAGCCCCGTTGATCGCTCTTAAATACAGTCAAAACTAGATCCCCATAGGATTACCAGATACAGTCTTCCCTCCTCTTGGGGTTAAACAATATGAAGATATGAAAGGCAGATTCTTTTTGAACCCTTTCTCAGACTGTCACCTTTAGAAGTTGTCAAAGAGACTCTACTCCTCAGAGATGATATTTTCTCCGTGAATGGCATCTCTTGAGTTTCTTCCAAATTCTCGGACTTTCCTGGCTTGATCCATTCTCGGTGAATGGCATTTCTTGAACTTCTCGGGGTTTGGGGACCCACAGGCTTCCTAGAAGCATCCCCGCCTCCTCTTGGGCATTGTATAAGGACCCGTCGGCTTCTTAGAAGTTTTCACAGCCTCCTCTTAGGCTTCGTATAATGATTCTTCCTCCAGGAAGATAGCCTCCTCTTGGGCTTCGTACAAATTATCCCTCGGCTTCTTAAAAGTTTCCAGCCTCCTCTTGGGCTTCGTACAAATTGTCCCGACGACCTCCTAGAGGTATAGGAACAGAAATTAGTCATCTTAATAGAACAGTCTTTCAAAGAGTCTAGATCTTGCCACCGCAACTGTACCGTCCCTTAATTTCTCTTAAGTATAGTACAAAAGATAAAACTCTAGACTTGTATAGTCTAAAACCCTTGAGTCTCAAAGACATTCGCAAGCCCCTTTAAAGAATGGGAAGAACACCCGCAGACTCGGACAGTCTCAATACCCTTTGGATTTCCTATTTCCTTAAAGAACAGGAAATAACCCTGATCCTCCGATCAGTGCCAAAGCACAACCTTACCTTTAATCTTCATAAGAACTGATTTTCTCTTTTAACCAACATACTGGACCTGTCACTCAACTGAAACAGTTACTATAGCCTCCTCTTGGGCTTTGTACAATGATTCTCCCCAGCGGAGCTAACTTTTAGCCTTCATCTCGGGCTTCGTACGAGATACAAAAACACTCTCTTGTTGAGTATAAAAAGACTCTCTTGTTGAGTCACTTCCCTTTTAGCCTCCATCTCGGGCTTCGTACGAGATACAAAAACACTCTCTTGTTGAGTATAAAAAGACTCTCTTGTTGAGTCACTACCCTTTTAGCCTCCATCTCGGGCTTCATACGAGATACAAAATCACTCTCTTGTTGAGTATAAAAAGACTCTCTTGTTGAGTCGACCCCTTTAGCCTCCGTCTTGGGCCTCGTACAAGACACATATAAAAACACTCTCTTGTTGAGTCAACCCTTTTAGCCACTATCTCGGGCTTCGTACGAGACACATAAAAACACCCTCTTGTTGGGCCAATAGCCTCCTCTTAGGCTTTGTATAAGAAAACCCCGGTTGAGCCAATCAACCTTTTAGCATCAAAAGTTGTGCCTCGTTCACAGTATACAAACATCAACAACTTCTCTCCCTTCATCTAATTGCTGTAAGCGGCAAGCCTCTGGATTATTTACATCCACGCCACTGTCCCTCTTTTAGCATGAGGAATTCCTAAGGAAAGATAACATTGCTCTAAACTGAGTTAAAGTCTTCTCATTCAGGTTAAAAATCCTCTATAAAGGAAATTATGGCTTTGCTGGATTCACATATCCCAGTTAAAGTAATTTTCCTTTATAATCAGTCACCCAACAGATGTGACAAACAGAACCCCTTTAGAGATGACAAATTCTCTCTAAAAACAAAACCCTTTAGCTTCACATCTTGGGCTTCAAACAAGATACAAATAGACCCTTCAGCTTCACATCTTGGGCTTTAAACAAGATACAAACCACCTTTAGCTTCACGTCTTGGGCTTTGAACAAGACACCAAAACACCGTTTCCTCCCATAGAATAGGAGGAACTACGATCGCTCTAATTTCCCTATTTCGGTAAACGGGAATACGCAGGCATAAGATTGAAAGAGAAATCTTAGCGAGCACAACACATCGAAAACCTCAGGTCACAAACCCTCATATATCAATCAAAACATCCAAGTCCATATTCCCCACCAAAAGGCTAAACTCGATCAAAATAACCCAAGAGAGGCCCCTCCACATTAATCGCATCTGTAAACCAACAGTTTTGACTGTTTAACCTCAGTTTGCAAAGCAGGGTTAGTTGGAGACTTCTATTTCCCTTCCTTCATCAGCTTCAATAGGATAAAAAATGAATCGACCTATAGTACCCTCCCAGAGCGACAGTGCTTAAGAACCACGTCCAAAATCGCTCGCTACACATCTAAGTTTTTTAATCCTTAAGTCAATTGCTTCTTCGAGACCCATGATACAAGCTTCATATTCGGCCTCGTTGTTTGTGCATTTGAATGTTGATCTGGCAGTGAAAGGAATGTGGTTACCATGAGGAGTTATGATGATTGCCCCAATTCCGTTTCCATAATGATTGACAGCTCCGTCAAAGATTAGTCCCCATTGGGAACCTGGTTCTGGGCCTTCACTGGGTAGCAGTTCAACGTAATCTTTCATTTTTAAATACATGACATCTTCGTCTAGGAAGTCAAATTCGACTGATTCCTGATCGCCAATCGATTGATGAGCCAAATGATTGGCTAAAATACTTCCTTTGACGGCTTTCTGAGCATGGTACTCAATGTCGTATTCTGATAACAACATCTGCCACCGGGCAATCCTTCCCGTGAGAGCAGGTTTTTTAAAGACGTACTCGATCGGATCCATTTCGGAGATTAACCAAGTAGTATGACAAATCATATAATGGCGAAGACGTTTGGCTGCCCAAGCCAGAGCACAACAGGTTTTCTCAAGCATAGTGTATCGAGTTTCACAGTCTGTAAATTTCTTGCTTAAGTAGTAGATGACAGACTCTTTTCTTTTTTGTTTCGTCTTGTTGACCAAGTACACAACCCATGGAGTCTTCCAAGACTATTAAATAGATGATCAGCGGTCTTCCCTCCACTAGAGGTGTCGTGGCCGGCAAAATTATCGAGTCGCCATCATATTTTTCTAAGGAAAATAAATGATAAACCTAAGATCCTAATCCTAAGGGTAGAGATTCCTGAGGTTCGGGAGTTGGTTAACTGAGGGGAAGGTGTTAGGCACCCCTCACTTCCATTGTACTCAATGGGATCCTCCTTAGATTTTAGGGTATGTTTGTTTGTCGTCTAACTTGTTATTTATTTTACAAAAGAATCCTAAGTTTTTTATTATTATACTCGCTAGGGTTTACAACCCTGTGCCTATGTACCTTCAATTTTGAAGGATCAGAGTAACCGTAGTTCACCTCCACTATTCCTACCCCCCTAATCCTATTCCTAACCCTAATCCCAAAACCGAATCCACTATTTATACTCTTGGATAAAGAGTTCTATCCCTTAATTTATTGTTTATACTCCTAAATAAGGAGTTCTATCCCTTAATCTATTGTTTATACTCCTAGATAAGGAGTTTTATCCCTTAATCTATTATTTATACTCCTAGACAAGGAGTTTTATCCCTTAATCTATTATTTATACTCCTAGACAAGGAGTTTTATCCCTTAAATCCCTTATCCATTGTTTATACTCTCGGATGGAGAGTTTTATCCCTTAAATCCCTTATCCATTGTTTATACTCTCGGATGGAGAGTTTTATCCCAAAATCCCTTATCCATTGTTTATACTCTCGGATGGAGAGTTTTATCCCAAAATCTCTTATCCCTTGGCCTATATTTATACTCTTGGAACCTAAGAGTGCTATCCCTAAATCCCATCCCTTATTTAGGCTCTCGGACTAAGAGCTTTATCCCAAGTTTTAAATCCTTAAAAGAATCCTATTATAACCCTTAAGTTCTTAATAATTATCCCTCAAATCTCAATCCTTTAAATCCTTTAAATCCCATAAATCCTTTATATCCCTTAAGTCTCTAATAGTATCCCTTAAATCCCTTAAACCCCTTAGATCCTTTAAATCCCTTTATATCCCTTATATTTAAAAGGAGTCCCTAAAATTCCATAGAAATTAATAATAAATTCCAAAATGCCATTATAACAAAATTAATCCCTCAAATTATTCCAAATTAAAAAATAATCTCTAAACTCAAAATAATCCCCAAAAGTAAAAGAATTTAATCCCCAAAAATTAAATCAAGATAAATCCCAAGAATAAAAAAATTTAAGTCCCAAAAATTAATTTATTTTCATCCCCAATCCCATATTTAAATCAAATTTAAATAAAAATCTAATTTCCTTAAAGTAAATCCTAAACCTACTAAAATTCAAAATTACCAAAATACCTCATCCCAAAAAACCAGGAACAAAATCCTATTTTATAAAAGGAAATCCTTAAAAGAAAAAATAAATAAATTATTTTACATATATAAAACTTTTTATTAAAATAAAACAAAACCCATAATTATCCCTAAAATCCCAATTATAAAAGCAATTATCCCTATTTAAAAACAAACAAGTTATTTCAAATGTATATAAAAAAAATGTAAATTAAAAAACCAAACCCAAAAATTAATCCTAAATTCCTAATTATATTTCCTAATAATAATAATACCCAAAAATTCTATTATTATATTAAATACTAAATTAATTAACCCTAAATACCAATTAACCTAATTAAACCCAAATTATGTCTTAATATTTATCATAAAGTATTCCAATCAATTATTAATTCCTAATTTCCCTAATTGAACCCAAACATCCTCCTAATCAATTATAACAAAATACTAAGTATTTATTATTTTATTTATTTAAAATGATATAAGAAGAAAAGTTTTTAGACATAATTTACAGATTAATTCAATAAGAGAAAAGATTATGACATTCTCTTTCCTTTTTTTTTAAAAGGAAAAGATTATTCATCATTTTTTTTATTATTAAGAACCCTAATTAGATGAATGCCTTAGTTTTAAATTAAAGAGATAGTTTTCCTTATAATTAGGGTTGACTAAGAATTAAATAAATTGATTAATAATTAACCACACTCAAAAGACTTAAATTAATTCCCTTAAACAAATAACAAATAATTAAAAAAATAGAAACAAAAAAACACAATAAGCAAATGAAAACTAATTACCTGCTGAAGAAGAAGCACCGCCTCTTTATTGGTCTTTAGTCACTAATGAAAATTAAAGTTAATAACAATGGCCCACTCATATGTTGACATGTGGCGGGCCTTAAAAAATAATTAAAAAATGGAAAACAATATTAGCAATTTAGCATGTCAGTAGAGAAACAAATGAAAATATTATCTCACCTGCTTTCTATTGAGAGCCTTTCTTCTCTTTCTCAGTGAACAGAACCAAACATGAAAAGCTTATACTCCCATAAAAACCAATTCAATTCAGAAAATCAAAACAAAGAAGGAAAACAATATAGTAAGAGGAGTACCGTCGGATTTGAACGGTAATGGAACAAAACGAGGTGGTGGCGTCGGCGCTCGTTTCAGACAGTGGGGCGTCGGAATGGTCCCAATTTTTGAGTTGATTTTCCGGCGGAACCCCGTTAATTTTGATTTTGTTTTCTCATTGTTTTTGTGTTGTGTTGCAGGTATGATTGTTCTTTGAGTTTGTTGAGGTGTTATTTGAAATTGATGATGTTAATGGTTGTGCAATGTTTTGATTTTAAAATAGAGTATTGTTTGTAGTGTTTATGGTTTTGATGAAAGATGATTTGAGTTTAGGAGATTTACCGGTTATCGGTTCGACAGTAAATGTGTGGTTCAAGGATGTAATGAAATTGGTGATTAGTGAGTAAAGTTGGAAGAATAATTCTTAGAGGTTTATGTATTTGTCAAAGTGAATTTTTTATAATGAAAAAGTATTGTTTTTTATGGAGAGTTTTGTATAAAAATTAGGTGTAATGGACCTGTGTGATATGTACAGTGTGTGTAATGGTTAAAAGTAATTGTTAGTGCAAAATTTGTACGTGAGTGAGGAGCCCCCCCTCTCTTAGGATTAGTAAGGGTCATATTTATATTAAGAAGAATTAGGTTTTCTTTTAAAAAAGTATAGAATGAAATTTGATCAAAATAATCAATAAAGTTAATTTGATTAGATTTAATGATCATATTTACTCACTCCTCATTGATTCTTTTCCTAAAAAGTTTCAACTTGCTCCCCAAGATTCAATGAAAATAGAAATAAAATCTTTTTTGAAACTTTTTGATTATTTGATCAAAAGTGCATAAAATCAAGAATTAAATGAAAATAAAATATAATATAATGTTAAAAAAAAACCTAATTAAAAAACGAAAATTGATAAATAAATAATAAAATATACTTTTTTGATTTTTTTTATAAAAATTAAATATTTGTTAAACATGAATAATGCTAAAATCAATAATGAAAGTAAAATTTAATGTGAATGATTTTCACTATAAATAAAAATATATTTTTTGATTTTTTTATTTATTACTAATTTTTGGATAAAAAAATGCATAAAAGTGAAAAACAATTTTTTTAAATGCATTATTAAAAAAAATGAAAAATAATTAAAAATAATTAAAATGAAATATTTAATTAATTTTTCCAATATGATGCAAAAGTTAGAAATAAAAAAAAAATAAGAGAGAAGAAATAAAAAAGTGACAAAAGTGAGACTTGAACTCATGACCTCTTAGACTCCCAAGTCCTAACAATAAATCCTTACCATATGGACTATCCTAATCATTCAACAAAATGCCACTAATAATACTAATAATACCCATAATTCCTTTAACTAAAAAAGTATAGCTTAATAATAATTTAAAAACCCCAATTTCTAATACTGGTCATAATGGTAAAAGTTATACTCCTATAATATTAATAGTAGGCATATTAATATTTTCCTAGTAAATTAGCCTGAGTTACGTGTTAAATAAGTTAGAAAAATATAGATCCCAAAACAGCAACCCAACCCTCATTGTACTGGATATGTTAGTGATCTAAGCTCTAAGGAAAAGAGGGAGTGGTCAAAATTTGGGGTACGACAGCTGCCCCTATTTAATCGTCTTCGAATCAGAAGGATGCTGTCGATGAGCCTTCCTCCTTTTGAGGAGGATACGATTAAATACAATAAGAACCCTAATTTTGACCGCAGAGTCTAATAGGTGCTATGCTGACTATCCTAAGATCCCTGGCAATAAACCCTTGGCAAAATACCCGATTGAACCCCTTGGTAAATACCTTTTCGAGAACCCCTTTTGACAAACTCACTGATGGAACCCCTTGATACTTAAATAAAAATCCTTTAACAGAATCCCCTGATAAAATCCTTTGGTGAAATCCCTTTTGGTAATCCCTTGGCAAGACCTATTTTGATAGGTTCCTTGCTAAAACTCCTTTTGAAAAATCCCTTAGTAAAACCCCTTTTGATTAATTCCTTAGTAAAACCCCTTGATGAGATTTTGGAAAAAACCTATTGACGAAATCCCTTGATAGAAAACCCCTTGATAAGACCCTAGTTAAACCTTTTAATAAAACCATTTGATAAAACCCTGATGAAACCCCATGATAAGACATTGGTGAAACCCTTTAATAACATTCTGGTAGAACCCCTAAAAAGAAATTTGGTAGAACCCCCTAATAAAACTCCTTGACAAAACCCCTAGATGTATCCTTTATGTGAATCCCTGAGACGAATCTTTTTAAATGAAACCTTGGTGGAATCCCATTGATAAATCTCTGGTAAAACCCCTAATAGAGCCCTTGAAGAAACCCTTAGATATTTGATGAAATCTATCCCTTATGAAGGTCATTCTGCCAAGTTGGGGACGTGAGAGATGAAGACCAACTCACAGCTGGATGATAATCCTGTAAAATCCCTTATCGAAGCAATGTTTCAATGATAAGGTTGGGGATTAAACCCTTAAGAGTAATTATGAACCCTATGTATGCATGCTTATGTATATGAGTGCATGTATGTATGTTCATGTGTGCATGTGATGCCATGTTATATATGCATGATTAGATGCTGGAGCGTAGCGACATGATTAATGCATGATAATGATTTGAATATTTCCATATGTGCCCCAGTATTTGAACCTTGAAAATATGCCCCTTATTGTTAGGACATGGAAGAGTGTCTTGAAAACGAACTTGGATCCCCCCATACTGTAGTATGACTTTGATATGAACTGCCCCCAATATTTGAATCTTGAAAAGTGTGTCCCATTGTTTGAATCCTTGAAAGGTATGCCCCTGATTAGATTGACCCTTGGAGTGATTATTTTCACTATTCTCTTGAGGTGGCCTGCCCCTGTATGAGCCTCTTGACAAGTCTACCCCTTATTATTAGAATCATGGAGGTAATTTGACATAGGTGTGTCAAATCTTGGGATGCTTTGCCCCTAGTTAGTAGGATCTTCAGATGATGTACTCCTATGATCATTAGGTTTTGCCCCTTGATTGGGAGGATCCTTAGGTGACTTGCCCCTAGTCAGAAATTCCTTGAAATGATATGCCCCTGATTAGACCACTATTGATATTTCCTTGGTGCTAAGTATTGATTTGCGAGTAAAATTATTCCCTTTGAAAAGTAATTCTAACTCAATGCTCATGCAAGTTTTGAAATCGAGAAATTTTTTTTACAGCGTATACGGATGATATTTGTCCATAAGGTTAGCACAAATGAAGGTGTGAGAATATGGTTAGCGATGTTCCAACAAACATTCAGATTCGGAGTCAGTTTAACAACGACTTTGCCGAGTATGCTTTTATAGTGCCCCTAGCTTCAATTTGGACTTTTACATGTTGTAACGTGGCCTGGTTCACGGTTAAAAACAAAGATAGAAGGCTAAAAATTTGAAATTTAACCCACCCCATTCTCCTTGATGTTCTCCATTCCTAAATCCAATTAACCCAACAGACGCGTTCATCCTGCAAGAGAACATTTTCAGTCACGGTGATTAAAAGGTATACTGGTTTAAGCACTCGATGAGATTTTTTTTTGAGGTGCAGTCACTCACTCTTGTTTATAAGATTGTTCCCTATTTTCCTTTTTCTTTGCTTTTAATCCCTTATTTTTGCATGGACCAATTCTTTTGAGTTTGTGGTCCATCGGGATACCCTAATTTTTGCCTAAGTCAAAGTCCACTGTTTTTCAGCTTTTTCCTTTTCTTCTTGACTTAGCGGGCTTTTTCTTTTTTTTTTTGGAACAATTCTTGAGTGATTTGCTTTTGACTTAGAAAGGGTGTGACTGCCCTATTAGATATTATGAGCTATTATCCCTTTTGCTTCCTCAATGTTGAATGGTGTGAGGAAGAAGATGTGCTTTAAACCTTTATCCTTGTGATTAGGTGTACTGATTCCCTTGCATTAGGACGCAATGTTGAATTAATTGAAATCTACCCTGCCCCTGGTTAAGATTAAGGTTTTTTTTAATATAAAGAAACACCGACTTCTGGCTCGAGGGGTTGACTACGGATTATCTCCTTATTTCTCCAGTGTTTGGGGAGTGAAACACTGCCTTACATCTTCAGCCAGGTCATACCATTAAAGCATACATCAGCAAATTTGTTTGTTTATTTACATCCTTCTCCTCCTAAGTTTGTTAATAAGTGAGAAGTGAAAAAGAAAAGGTGTGATTTATTTTATTTTTGTGGCATAAGAAAGAGTGAAACGAATGGATGAATTCCAAAAACATGCATGCTCATCTTATTATAATTATTTCCCAAAAGGTACATCTTTTAATTACAAACAACACTTAGCAAAAGGGAAAATACAACTGGGAGTGATAAAGGCCTAGTGATCCTAGAAGTGAGCTCCCTTGTTGATCCACCGAATTTAGGAGTCACTTCTTGAAGCTCTTACACTTTGTCCAAGTAAGGGTAACCTCTAACCAATGGGGACTCCTCCTTTGAAAGTCAATTGCAAGTCTTGTACTTTGTGCTCATAACTTGTATGATCTGAGTAGGGCCAAGTAATCGCAACTTCACTAAGGCACCTCCGAGTAAGTCACGAAACATTGGTGTAGGATCCAGTTCCCTTCCACGCTTCCTTTGTTGAAGCGCATGAGGCTGCTACTGAAATAGATACAACTGAGACTCTGTTGCAGAGGCATATATCATCCAAGGTTGTTATATTTGAGGCTCTAGGTGGGCCTCTAGTTGGCATGGTGAAGGGTTACCTTCCCTCTTCAATGGTACTTTCCCCCCTTGAGTTGCTTTACAGCTTCTTAAGGTATCCTTTAAGTTCGTTCATGAGTATCGGGAAACCTCTTAGCTCTTGGTAGTTGGACAAGAGCGAAAGCGGAAAGGATATGCAAATGTATGTGTATGTATGCAAATGCATGAAAATGCATAGGGTATGCAAAAAAAAAATTAAAAATTTATTTGGGGGGAATTCCAAAATCCATTGTAGTTAGAGATGAATATATTCGAAGGATGAAACCCATACACATAGAATAAAAATTATTTTATAGAATTCGAATCCAATAGCCAATTCCCAATCCAAAATGACTTCCAAACTTAGAAAAATAAAATAATCCCTTGGGAATAACCCAAAACCATAATCCAAAAAACTCCTGAACCTAAGAAGGCGTAAACTAAATAGATGTCCCCACTGCCTTCTTCAAATGAGCTTTAAACCCCTCCAAGTATCCTTTCTTGAGCCTTTGCACTTCCTTATCCTCCTTGTGGTGAAATAATAGATCTTCAACAAGCACAACTAAGTCTTTAGGCTTGACCTTTTTTTTTCTTTTGCCCCCATGCCCCTTGTAAGGTTTTTCCCTCTCCTTGTAAATCTAAGTATAGTCCAAATTGTTCCAGCGTAGGAGCTGGTTGAAAATCCTTGAAGAGGAAGTCACATAGAGGAGGATCATAAAATTGTACAAAAGCAATTACTGCCTCTACCTTCATAGGGATCCCTAAGAGATCGAGGATCCTCCATACTTGTGTATAAACATCCTTTGAGCAGATTTGACATTAAGTCTCAAAGGTCTTTGGGACTTTGTAAATCAGCACTTAGCACTCTGATGCGTAGGGTAGCCCTTTTTTTTGAATCAATCTTTCCAATGTACCTACAACACATTTTGAAATTCCCCACATAATGCATATATGCAAAAACTATTTTTAAATGCATGATGACATGGACATTTTTGTTTTTTTATTATGTTTTTTATTTGGTTAAGGTAAGGGTGAAATGCAAACATGACCCTAACTAGGTAGGCTCCCTATAATAAGTGTAGATCTAAGTCTTATTTACCCAATCCCCTCACATGTAGGATATATGGTTTTGGACAGCATGACGGCTCTAGAATTTACGGACTATACCCTTGTTTTACCATGAGAAGGATCAAGCCTTCCTACGGTAAACCTTCGGGATAAGTCACATCTAGGAAGATCCTAGTAACGACCCTTGAGGGTTGAATACTTAGGATCACCATGGGTTGATAAGGGTAGGCCAAAAGTTCTCAGAGTCTCGGACCACATCCAAATCATCCTCTATGTTAGGGGCTAGCCCTACCATGAAGACACCTTTGAAGGATCTATTCTTAGTGTAGCATCAATGAATTGTTGGGATGTCACATCCCCCTAAAACATTTCCGTTCTACGTCCTAATCTAGGGTTGTACTCCAAGCTTGGGCTTTAGCTTCACACATCATATGCCCCAATCCAAAGTATGATGACAAAATAAAAATATAATGGACAAATATAAAAAAATAAAAACAAATTAAAACATAAAATAAATCATAATAAAAAATAAAAAATAAAAACAATAAACACCCAAAACAAACAAGGACCCTAAAACCTAAGGTTATGAGGGACTCTCTTTAGGGAGGCATCCCCAGCAGAGTCGCCAACTGTCGCGGTCGACAAAATTATCGAGTCGCCATCATATTTTTTTAAGGAAAATAAATGATAAACCTAAGATCCTAATCCTAAGGGTAGAGATTCCTGAGGTTCGGGAGTCGGTTAAGTGAGGGGAAGGTGTTAGGCACCCCTCACTTCCATTGTACTCAATGGGATCTTCCTTAGATTTTAGGGTATGTTTGTTTGTCGTCTAACTTGTTATTTATTTTACAAAAGAATCCTAAGTTTTTTATTATTATACTCGCTAGGGTTTACAACCCTATGCCTACGTACCTTCAATTTTGAAGGATCAGAGTAACCGTAGTTCACCTCCCCTATTCCTACCCCCTAATCCTATTCCTAACCCTAATCCCAAAACCGAATCCACTATTTATACTCTTGGATAAAGAGTTATATCCCTTAATTTATTGTTTATACTCCTAAATAAGGAGTTCTATCCCTTAATCTATTGTTTATACTCCTAGATAAGGAGTTATATCCCTTAATATATTATTTATACTCCTAGACAAGGAGTTCTATCCCTTAATCTATTATTTATACTCCTAGACAAGGAGTTATATCCCTTAGATCCCTTATCCATTGTTTATACTCTCGGATGGAGAGTTTTATCCCTTAAATCCCTTATCCATTGTTTATACTCTCGGATGGAGAGTTTTATCCCAAAATCCCTTATCCATTGTTTATACTCTCGGATTGAGAGTTTTATCCCAAATTCCCTTATCCCATTGCCTATATTTATACTCTTGGAACCTAAGAGTGCTATCCCTAAATCCCATTCCTTATTTAGGCTCTCGGACCAAGAGCTTTATCCCAAGTTTTAAATCCTTAAAAGAATCCTATTATAACCCTTAAGTTCTTAATAATTATCCCTCGAATCTCAATCCTTTAAATCCCATAAATTCTTTATATCCCTTAAGTCTCTAATAGTATCTGTTGTACCCCAAATTTTACCCTCACCTTTTTGCTAGATGCTATGTGACCTATTTCCTCTGTTTTATCTTAAATTTCCTTTTATCTATTTTTGCCTTGATTCATTTACCATTTTATTTTATTTATCCTATCTTAATTTAATTTTAACATGTTTTTATGTTTATTTATTTTTGAATTTTAGATATTCTAATTGATTAGTAGCTTAATTAATTAATTTAGTTGATGACTTAATTTTAGTTTATTTTGTTTGATCTTGAATTAATTATCCTTTTATTATTTTGGTTAAAATTTATTCAAAATGCCTTAATTTTAATTTTAAATAATTTATTAATTGAGATTGAGTTAGATTTTATTAGTAATTAATTTAATCATCATTAGTTTTCTTTTTAAAAAAATATAATATTAAGCTTTAATTTAAATGTCATTTAAGTTTGATTAAGAAAACAATACGTGTGGCATTTTTTTTTTCATTTGGTCTTGTTAGATTTATTGGAAATTCTGATTGGAGGATGACTAAAGCCATTAGCCAATCAGAAGGCTTTGTTTTGCTTTGACTTTTCAACGGTCGTTTTAGACCAATAGGAATATGGCACACGTCCTGGGGAACAGTTTTCTTCTTCCTCTCTTCGTTTCCTTTTCATTTTTGCAGAAAAAACCAATTCTTTCAACCCTTTGCAAATTCATTTCGAATTCATCTCATCAAATCGTGGCGCCATAAATTCAATTCCGTCTTGCCCTAATATTGCCTCATTTGCTCCATGGGATTTCATTGGCACAAAGCAAATATTCAACCTTCCGTTCTCGTCATTGTCTGTACCATCTGCGAGAAGAGCAGAGCAACGTTGCTCTCACTTTCCCAAAGAACGCATACATAGGCTGATAGCAAAGAAAGATGGGAAGATGCTATCCGTTTCTACCTTGCGAGTCAGAAGGAGGGAGCGTCTGTCCCTTGAAGCAACATTTAAATCCAATTTCAAAACCCTAGCCACCAAGTTTGGATCCCTGGATGAGTTCAACCCGGCCCATATCTCAGCCTATAAAAAGAGGTTCAGTTTCAATGCAAATCATCAACAATTTTCTCAAAAAACATCTAAATATTTCAAGTCTCGAGCAAGCCGAGTGAGTGACTTTTTGAGTGGCTGTGGAAGTAGTCTGCATACTCAAGACATTGGCAAAGCTCCAGTTGGTATCATCATTTTCCATTCTCATTTATCATACTCATTTAATCTTATTCTTGTTCATGGTCATTTTATTACATTTTGAATCTTATGAATAGATGCCCTGTGTTATCTGAATAATGTTGCTCTTCTTCATTTGACTTAATGTGCATATATGTCTTGAGACAATGTTAGGAGTATGTTACTTTGTTAGATCATTAGAAATGTGAGTGTCCCTTTTGTGCTGAAAACACATTTTGGTTTCAATCTGCTGCTGATGTTTTTGAGTACCTATAAGCTTGTTTTGTGGTTACCTTATTGAGTTTATCATGCTGATTAGGGATGTGAAGCATTGCTTTGTTTGTGTTCATGTTCATACCTTGTATAACCTATCAATATATTTTGGATTCATGACTGTCTTTTGGGATGTTTGTGAAGTAGAACTAGGTGTTTAGTGACTATTGTATCTTGTTTCAAGTTGTTATTTTGCCTCTGCCCTGTATGTTCTACTACTGATGGTTGCCCTGATCTAGGATTTGTGTCCTATCTTTTTTTGAACTTTGCATCTGAAATGTTATGATCATTGGTTTGTTTGACATGTTATTTATAGGCCTGCCACTTTGCTTTGATGAGTTCACAATCCGTTTTTTTATTGTTAACCTGCTTGATGAAATTTGTAACTTGAATTTGAGTGTTAAGTTTGTTTTTGATAATGAGCATACCCTGCTGTACATTTCTGATCATATGCCTCACTTCTATACATTCTCACTAAACTGTTTGCACACAAGGCACATGCTCATTCGCATAGGTCTGCTCTCAATATTTTACATTTGTGGGGCTATTTGAACCTTTCCTGCACCTCACACTCTATTTCAATGATCACTGCTCAAACCTTTGAGACTTATGCTTGCCTATTTTGTGCATTGTTCATGTGTTGTATGCTCATAAGTTTTAGGCACTTGTTCTTTCTTTATATGAGTACCCTGCTGCACATTCCTGATGGAATTCATCACTTCCAAACTCATATGAATCTGCTTGCACACTTTGTTTGTACACATGCCTTTGTATTATCTCTGTTCACTTTTGTTTTAGAATGGGGAACTGATGACTGATGCATCTATGTCTGTTAAGATCATTGCACTTATATAGCATGCTCCATGTTTTGAGTTTATTCATGACTAGCTGGCTTTTAGTTTATGTTCACTAATCATGTGATATTGTCAACTTTAAACTCCTAAATTAATTATGTGCCCCTGCCAAGTCTTTTGAATCCATGCCTGCTTTTTGTTTTGTGTAAGTGTACAATGCTGATGATCAGTAGTACTTCCTAACCGTGCCCTGTGAAAGCTCAAGCCTGCTTGTCATATAGACCCTCTCTATGCCATTCACAGTTCTGATACACTTTGTTGAGTGTGTGTGTCTTTTATTCAAGCATCAACACCTGACTCGTTTTGGCTGGTTTTATTTTGCTATTTGCTATTGTATGTTTGTTAGAATGGTTACTTGAATGATCTTGCCTTGTTTTTGTATGGTAACATGTTCTTTGTTATTTCAACATGAATGCAAATCTTGTCACTTTGTCCTGTCATAAGTTGTCTCATCTCATTTTGAATCAATAGTAGGTTCTTCATCTCTATGTGCTATTAAACTCTTATGCCATGGAATGTTAAATATTGACCTCATGCTTGTCAGACCTCATTAAATCTTTATGTACATGAGATGCTACACTTCTGCTGTTGGTTGACCATTCTAACCTCACACCAGTTATAATGCTATGTTCTTGCCTTGCCTTGTAATTCCTACTTGTCATGCTCTGCATCATATAATTGCTTTTGCATCAGAACTGTTATTGCATACTGTCATTCTTCTTGCATTAGATGTGATAGGACATATGCTTGCTGGAACTTATCTTTCATATGCCAATACTATTTTCTTTCATGACTTTAAGTATGAAAAGCTTTACTTGATCACACACATACACTTCGCTTGATCACACACATACACTTTGCTTGATCACTTATGGTCCCTTTAGCTATTTATTTTGGATGAACATGAGACTACGTTTTAGTGCATATCAACATTAGAGCTCTGCCTTTTAGCCTTTTCCTTGGACTGATGCTTACAAACCTTTGGTGGTTTTTGAGATTATGAAATCTGCTTTGATGGTTCTTTGCTGCGCATATGATAGGGCTCATGCTCTTTTTGATTTTTTTTCTTGTGAACTCATTTAACTTGATGCATAGTTTAGTTTTGGATAGCTTACATTGCTTCTGCTTTAATCACGATGACCTGCTAGATTTGTGAGCCTGGATCAGTTCATGTAGTTGCTTTTGATGTGTTATGGGATTGTTGTTATAACTACTTTAGTCTACTTGTGGACATGTGTGTTACACCACCTTTGTGACCAGTGCACGTTTTGTGTGTTTAGATTTAGAATAAATGGATGACATTACCTTGTTCCTTGTTCTTTCCTGATCAGTTTTGGTTTTTATTTCACTTAATTTGGTTGAAATTTGGTGAAGTTATGATTCCTTGAATTTGGCTGATTGAAACTTGAGTCTTGGTGAACATGGCTGCGTATAGGTGTGTTGTTGATTTGTTTAATTTGGATATACGCACATATTATACTTCTTATATTTATTGGTGCAAGTATGTTACCGGATGTATTCCCGCCCCAGCGGATGGACTTGTGTGTGTGTTACTATTCCTCTTTGCCGTGCCTATAAGGACTGGGGTTCGATCCCTACCCAGTCCTTTTGTTTTTTTCTTTCTTCTGATTTTCGCTTTTTTAAAATATATATGTACACTTGCACTTTGTATTCACCACAAACACGTAGCTCAGATGGTTGGGGTTTTGGCCATTGAATTTAAGGGCGTGGGTTCAAACCACACTTGGGGCATTTCCGTTTCTTTTTTAGTCAAAATCATTTCCCTTTATTTTAAGTTTATTTTAAGATTCAAAGACAATTTATTTTTTAGAAATTCTAGTTATTTTCAAAACTCCAAAAACCTTCATTTTTATTTAGTAATGTATTTTCTTAAATAATTATTGAAGTTGATTTATTATTAATGTGAGTTTCCACTTTCTTGATTAATTTGTTAAAACTTTTATTTATGACCTTATTGATATTTTAATGTTTAACTCACTTTTAATTTATCTTATTATTTGATTGTTGATTTAATTTGTGATTGGTATTGTCTAACTTGGAATATCATCTTAATTGATCTTTTATTCATGATTATATTTTGACTTATGATGTGTGATATATGTCTCAAGTTTAATATCTTTGGTTTGCCTTTGTCTACTTGATATCTTGATATTTATCTCATGTCTACACATCATGTGTCATATTGACATCTTCATGCTCATTGTTGCTTTCATTATATTATCTTATATCAATGTTTTCATCTTCTATGACTTTTTTTCTGTTATTCTTTTTTCTCCTATTCCAAAGAAAGGTTAAACATGTTGACTCATAAGTCATTGACCCCCCACCTTAACCTAAGTAACCTTTTAGGATAAAACTTCAATTTCTTGGCCTCATCAGAGCCATAGAAATTACAACTAGCTTTAGGAGAGAGTTCCTCAACTCTTAGTGATATTCATCATAATGAATTTATCACTTCCCCTGCTAACTAACCTTTAGCATAGAACCTTTAGCAAACATAAGATAACATTAAACGAGAGGCTCCCGTAGAGTACTACGGACGTTTAGGGTGCTAATACCTTCCCTAGGCGTAACCAACCCCCGAACCTTAGATCTCTCCCCTTTAGGTTTTTCTAACGATCTTGAACCTTTCCTTTGGATAAATCAAAGTCGGTTGTAAAAGAAATACGATGCAAATTAATTAATAATTTGTTATCCAATTTTCACCGCAACAGAAATGGCGACTTCACTAGGGAAAGTTAGACCTATTGCTGGTCCTTTCCTAAGAGGGTTAAGCCTATCTTGTTTTTATGTTATTCATGTTTGCTTATTTACTTGTATGTGCTTATGTATGTCATATCTGCTTGTATGCTTGTATGTCTGTTTGATATTATCCTGTTTGGTTTGGGTTGATATGATATCTATGAGTAATATAAATCCTATACCCGGATTTCAAATTCACTTATGATAGGACGATGGTATATTCAAGGGGGCTTTGAAGGAGTCGATTCCTGAAAAAGTTAACTTGAGACACCATCACTCAGCTTAGGCCCTCTTGAGAGTTTAGTCATGTTGAACGATCCTTTTCGTGAAAGCGTGCTACTCTCAATGTATGTGCCATTGAGGTTGAGAACCGTAGTTTCCAAACCCCACTTAAGCCTTTTAGATGTAGTGCGGTGACCATGATGGAGTCTATTTCTGAATTTGTTGTCACGCGATACTACACTCAGACGAGGTTCTCTTGAGAATTTTGTTGATTACCAAGTCATCTGGGAAGTCAACAAAATCCGAAAGATGGATCGTAGACTCTGGGAACCCATTAGAACCTTGTTCGGCAGGTGAAAGCCATAGTACATACCAATGGGAGGGTGAACCTTGGCTCCGTACTCTTAACCCAAACCTTTATGTGTTTGTTTTTGTGTGTGTTTGTTGCATCCATATAGCATAACCATATGCATATCAGTTTCATGGAACTCAGACTTCTTTTTTAAATGTCACAGAGATATCATGGATGAATTAAGAAGGAAAACAGTGAAATACACTTTCAAGAACCCTAAGTTGGATGACCTAAGGAGATTGGGAGATTTGCTAACAGACCCCGAAGGATTCAAAGACAGACATGGGAATTTATGGATATTATTGACAAAAAGTGTTGATGAAGGACTCCTTTCAACCTTGCTTCAGTTCTATGATCCAAAGTATCATTGTTTCACCTTTCCCGACTATCAACTCTTGCCTATGCTTGAAGAATATTCTCAGATAGTTGGTTTACCCGTCAAGGATGATTCTCCATTTCATATCTTCAACAGAGACCCAAAAGAGGAAAAAATAGCTAAAGAGACTCATTTGGAATTAATTGACATCAAGAACAACTTAATCTCCAAGGGAGGAATTTTTGGGTTGACTGCTAAGTTCCTATTTGGAAAAGCCCATTACTTTGCTAAACATTCCAACAAGGTCGCCTTTGAAGCTATTTTTGCTCTACTCATCTATGGACTCTTTATGTTCCCGAACTTTGACAACTTCGTGGATTTAAATGCAATCAAAATTTTCCTAAAGCATAATCCTGTACCTACCTTACTTGCTGAAGCCTACCATTCAGTCCATACGAGAAATGCCCATGGTAATGGACAGATCACTTGCTGCATTCCTGTGTTATATAGATGGTTCGTCTCACATTTACCAAAGAAAGGCGAATTTTGGGATCCTAAGAAAGGATGGTGGTCTAAGAAGATCATGGCCCTTTCTCATGCAGACATTGACTGGTACAATCGGGTGTACGACAAAATCTCAATAACAGATAGTTGTGGCCCATATAACAATGTGCCTCTTCTTGGCATCAAAGGTGGAATCAGTTACAATCCGGTGTTGGCACGCCGTCAATTAGGCTACCCTATGAAGGATAAACCCCTAAGCATTCATGTAGAGGGAATTTATTTTGAGGATTATGATAAGAATGAAGAACAAAGGGATTTAATCTTGAAAGCCTGGGATAGCAAGTGCAAAAGAGAAAGTAGCTTCT
The DNA here is from genome assembly GCA_022829125.1 of Lathyrus tuberosus. Classification (NCBI taxonomy): domain Eukaryota; kingdom Viridiplantae; phylum Streptophyta; class Magnoliopsida; order Fabales; family Fabaceae; genus Lathyrus; species Lathyrus tuberosus. Next base: position 1,423,988 of record JALAZF010000616.1, on the reverse strand, counting down.
TGGGGAAACCCAATTTTGTTTCTTTGGAGCCATATCTTCAGTGGGTCCGCAAGAGAGCCATTGAATTGAAAATGCCATACAAGAGGGAGGAACCAATTCCCATGAAAGAAGAACCTATTCTGTACTTCATGTCAAAGGAAGAGGAGTTAGGGATATCATTGAGACAGACCCAGCAGTCTGAGGAAGCATGGAAACTTAAGTATCAGGTGGTTGTTGAGGAGAACTTTAAACTTCGAAAACAACTACGCGCCAAGGATGAAGAATTGACCTCTTACAAGATAAGGAAGGTCCAAGAAGGCCCAAGTTATTCTATTATTCAGCCCACAGCTTGGAAGACGATCGTCGACAACCTTGTTGCAGAAAGAGATCAGATGGAGGAAGAAAACAAAAGACTCAAGCTACGACTCTTGGGAGAATCTCCTTAGGACTTTCTAGCTTTTATTTAGCTTTATATTTAGGGCTCTTTGAAAGTGTATCAGCTATTGTAATTCACTTTTATTTAATGAAAATGAGGTCTTTTGATATCTCTCGATATTTCGCGAATGTCTGAATTCCATGAAACTTTGCATTGCATCAGCATTCTTTTTGCTAACTATCAAGAAACTAATGATATTTTTGCAGACTTTGTTGATATGGAATCTAAGAAGCAAGTTTGGCCTTATTACTTCGAGCTCCCGGAACTTCAACAACTGATCTGGATGTGAGACATGATCGAGGATCCTTCAGATTTTGCAGACAAATATGGAAATCTCTCACAACTACTAAGGGTTCCAGTGACTGAGGGACCATTAGAAGTGCTGGTGCAATTGTATCACCCTAATTACCGTTGCTTCCTATTTCCTGAGTTCCAATTAGTTCCAACCTTAGAGGAATTTTCTGCTATAATTGGAATTCCCGTCAAAGAGGCCCCAATTTTCTCCGGGTTAGAATCAATGCCATTAGCCAGAGATATTGCAACGACTACCGGGATCAGATTTGCTGATATCCAGGCAAATTTAGTTGTTAAAGAAGGATGACTTGGACTATCTTCACTATTCTTGTTTGAGAAAGCAATGTACTTCAAGAATAGGGGAAAGGAGGAACTGTATGAGGCGACACTTGCCTTAATGATCTATGGGTTGGTTCTGTTTCCAGGTGCAAAGCAGTTCGTTGATACTCAGGCAATACAAATTTTCAGAGTCCATAACCTAGTCCCTACCTTGCTGGCTGATATGTACCACGCGGTTCAAACTAAGTACAACAAAGGATGTGGAGAAATTGTGTGATGTATACCTCTTTTCTATAAGTGGTTCACAGCCTACTTGCCAAAAACCCCTGCTTTCTGGGAGGTAGAACATTGTCAAGTATGGATTGAGAAACTGATGAGTTTGAAGCACACAGATGTCAAACGGCATAGCCCAACAGAAGAAGGGATTGTCATAATTACCAGCTGCGGGGATTGCCCTAACGTACCCCTGTTGGGAAGAAACGGCTGCATCAACTACAATCCCGTGCTCGCCCGTCAACAACTGGGTCATATGGGGAATGAACCCATAATCAAGGAGGATTTACACATGATGTATTATGGGGAATGAGACGGCTACGAAATGAAAATGCTTCTTGAGCAAGCATGGTGTCAAATCAATAGGCAGTTGTGGAAGGCGGAGTGCTCCGTCAATGAGGCGCATCTGGAATGGTCTCATGAGATAGCCAGTGTGATGAGGAGACCCTATTCCCGTCACAAGCCGCTCAGAACTAGACAAGGACTAGAGGAAACATTGACAGGGTTGTTACTCGAGAGGAAAAGGATTAAGGGACGTATTGAAAAGCTGATGAGGGAGATGGATGAGGAAGAGGAAACATCCACCAACGGGTCTAACTTCTAAAGAGCTTGTTGCTGGTTCCCTATGTTGTTTATTTTTTCTTTGTTGTTGTTATCTTTTCAGTTATGGGAACAACCCACCTTTGTACTAAGAGCATGAAGATACTCTGCTCCAAATGTAATGAATGCCAAACTTGCTTAATGAAGAAATTTTTTGAAATACCATTGTCAAAAGCCTTGCAATTTTCTGTGTTTCTTGATAGATTAGCTTTGCATCTGCATATCATATTGCATCATTTTGCATTTTTGCTAAACTGTCGAGGTACTAAATTTTGTTTTGCAGACTTTGTAGAAAATGGACGCTACTAAGAACGTAAACTGGCCCGTCACTTTCCTGATCCCTAATGTTGAGCATTTGATAGAGATTGGAGGAAGAATTGAAGACCCGCCAAGCTTTATTGACAAGTATGGGGACCTATTATCATTAATGAAGTTGCAAGTAAAAGAAGGACTGCTAGAAACCTTGGTACAGCGGTATCATCCAGTATACCGATGCTTCATCTTTCCAAACTTTCAGTTAGTCCCAACCATAGAAGAATATTCACATATGCTAGGACTACCCATTCAGCATCATCCCCCCTTTTTCAGTTTGGAAGAAGAATTCATTAATCAGGAGATTGCCGTAGGATTGGGGATCCAAAAGAGACACATCCGAGAAAACATGACCACCAGGGAAGGGTATCGTGGGCTACCTGCCCAATTTTTAATTGAGACAGCTCTCCACTTTCAGGAAAGCGGAAACTCTGCAATGTTTGAGTCAATGTTTGCTTTGCTGGTGTACGGGTTATTCCTATTTCCCAATGTCAAAGATTTTGTCGACGTCCAAGCAATCAGAATCTTTATGGGTCAGAACCCTGTTCCCACTTTACTGGCTGACATGTACTTCTCGGTCACCACGCAGACTATGAGGAGTAAAGGTGTGATTGTTTGCTGTGCTCCATTACTATACAAGTGGTTCATTTCATATCTACCCACGACACCGACATTTTGGTAAGTGAGTGACAATGCTCTTTGGGTCAAGAAACTAATGGATCTAAGGCATTCTGACATCAAGTGGTACGATACAGACCCTGAAGGAACCATAATAATTGTTAGTTATGGAGACTATCCTAATGTGCCACTCATGGGTCGACTTGGTTGTATAAACTATAACCCCGTGCTCGCACGTTGCCAGTTGGGTCATCCAATTGAAGAGGAGCCTAGACCAGAAGAATTGGAGCTGATGTACTATGGATACAGAGAAGGATTTGAAGGAAAACTCAAGATGAGGGAAGCATGGCTTTTCATTAATTATAAAAAATGGATCACCGACAGTCCTGTCACTGAAGCTCATCTGAAATGGGTACGAGGGATTTCACTCAGCATGAGAAAGCCCACTCCGCATTATGAGGCATCCACAAGTGTTGAACAGAGAAGGATGAAGTTATTAGGAGAGCTGACTTTGGAGAAAGCCAAAACCAAGCAACTTATCAAAGAAATCATGGAAGGGATCAGGGAAGGCGAAGGGCTGCCCTATTTTCCGTAGTTGTAATCAATCGTTGTAATCTTTTTTAAAAAGTTGTATTTCTTTTTAATGTGATCCAAACAATGATTGTAACATTTCCTTTCTGTAAGCACTTATATTATTTTCAATGGGAAAGTTATGTTATTAGTAATCCTGTTATTTACACTGTTTTGTGAACTCTTTTAGTTCTTGATGGTTTAGCCTGCATGCGCATACCATTTGCATTTTTGCATGTGCATGTGCATTTCTTCTGTGTCTCATTGTCATTTTATCTTCTCCAGTTGTTGTTGTTGAACCGTCACCCTGAATTCCTCGCATCGTTACAATACCCGGGCACAGGCTCGAAGAAGAAGAATGTCGGTAGATTACGAGAACATGGACCAAGTTAAAAATGAGCTTAATGAGCTAAAAGGTGGGATGGGGCAGATCATGGAAGCCCTGAATATTATACGAGCAAAGATGGATACGCAGGTCACTGTGGTCTCAGAGGTCGCAGCTACAACTGTTGAACCACCCGTCATACCTGTTGAAGGCCCTACTCTGGGAATGCCACGTGACTTTATGAGAGTCACGACTCTGCAATCTACACAACAAACAGTACCACTATTTGATGAAAATCAGCAAGCTATTCCAACTTATGCCCCACTAGCGGTGCATACCCATTTTTAACCCGTTTTTCAAGATCAGCGTCATTTTGACCATGACGAGATGTCTATGGAAGAAGATGACAGTAATGAGAAATTAAGAGCCAATATGGAGATTATGCAGAGAAAGCTGAAGGCCATGGAGGGAGACAATGTCTTCAGTTCTGACCTTAAGGATATGTGTTTGGTCACTGATCTAGTAATTCCACCAAAATTCAAGTTGCCAAGCTTTGAATTGTACTCTGGTGCTACGTGTCCTAAGGCACACTTGGTCATGTATCTCCGAAGGATGGCGGCATATATGGATAACGATAAGTTAATGATCCATTATTTCCAAGACAGCCTGAAGGGCGCTGCCGTAAAGTGGTACTTAAGCTTAGACCAATCTCAGATTAAATGTTTCCAAGATGTTATGGACGTCTTCATAAAGCACTATAAGTATAACTTGGATTTAGCTCCTGATCGTAGACAGCTATTGACCATGACTCAGAAGAACACTGAGTCATTCAAAAAATATGCTCAAAGGTGGAGAGAGACTGCATCACAGGTTGAACCACCATTGACTGAGAAGGAATTAGCTGATTGGTTTATAGACACTGTAAAACCAGAATTCTATGAGAAAATGATTAGTAATATCGGTGCCAATTTTTCTGATATCATTGCAATTGGCATGAAAGTGGAGGCAGGTCTGAAAAGTGGAAAGGTAGCCAGTTCACCTAACTGTTCCGCTAGCGCCAGTGTCAAGAAGTCTCCAGGTAATTTTCATAAGAAGAAGGAAGGCGAGACTAACGCTATTATGACAGGGAAGAGGCAGAATCCTAAACGATCTCTATTCCAACCACAACCAGGTCCTAGCTTTCCTCAACAGCTAGTTTACCCTATGCAGTTCGCACAACAACCATACGTGGCGTCTGTTATGCCCACTTTTAATCATCAGATAATGCAACAAGTTCCTGTTTCCCAGCCACAAAATCAGCAGCAGTGGCCGAAGAATCAAAATCAGAACTACCAACAGCCGATGCGGCCAGCGCCACAGCAAAATACCCCTCCAAGTAGACAGGCGGTAACACAAAATTTTCCACCCATACCGATGACGTATACATCATTGTATCCTTCTCTGGTGGAGCAGGGATTAATTGTTACTACGCCATTGGGGCCACCATCTGAGAAATCTCTGCAGTTCTTCAACCCTAATGCAACCTGTGCTTTCCATCAAGGAGGAGTGGGCCATGATTTAGAAGGGTGTTTGGCATTAAAGAATCTGGTGAAAAGTTTGATAGAGAAGAACATTCTATCTTTTGCTAATAACCAGCCAAATGTGAAGAGTAATCCCTTACCAACTCATGGGTCAACTAATGTTGTCGAGGACGAGAATGATGAAGTATTGATCTCAGATACAGCAAAGATTAAAACTCCCCTGAGAACATTTCATGCCAAGCTGTTCAGCGCCAGTTTGGTCAAAATTTGCCATGATGGTTGTGAAGAATGTAATGGTAGTAGTGAAGGGTGCCAGTTGGTTCAAGATGATATTCAGCAATTGATTGATGAAGGCTTCTTACAAGTTTTCAGAAAAGAAAGCAGAGTAGCAGTAATTGAACCAGTGTTCAATTTACCAAAACAAGTGCCAGTGTTTGAGGAAGAAGAATACATGTCAGTAGTCCCTGTGTTCAACAATCCAGGGGCAAGTACCGTGAGTCCGGTGTTTAAATAATCAGTTCCAAGAATCAACAAATCTGAAGTTGTTTCCCCTGTTAATCACACCAGGCAAAATAATTTCCCAAGACCAGTCCCGTTCAGGTTCAGAGGAACCAAAGCATTACCATTTATCTACGAAGACATTACAGGTGGTAAGAAGAAGGAGGAAATGATCCCAAGGAAAGAGGTGGGGGTTGTTATAGAAGAACCAGTCCCAAGGAAAGAGGTGGGGGCTGATGAGAAGAATGTGTCCAATATAGTAGGGACGGGAAGAATGACGAGGAGTGGGAGGATTTATACCCGTATGAACAAAGAAGTGTCTGGTAAAGAAGGTGATGTGTGTATACCTACCAATGACAAAGGTAAAGAAGTGATCTCCAAGGAGGATGATGAGGAGTTTCTCAGGATAATAAAAAGAAGTGACTACAGAGTCGTGGGTCAGCTCCACCAGTCTCCGTCTAAGATTTCTATTTTATCCCTATTGATTAATTCACCAGTCCACCGATCAGCACTGCAGAAAGTGTTGGCTCAGGCTCATGTAGCTCAGGAAATTACCGTCGGACAGTTTGATCATGTTATCGCCAACATTACTGCATGTAATACGCTTAGCTTCAGTGATGAAGAACTGACCCAATCAGGTCGAAAACACAATCTTGCTCTGCACATATCAATGAAGTGTCAGGAAGACACATTGGCTAGAGTTCTTGTAGACACAGGATCTTCTCTAAATGTCTTACCGAAGAGGGCCCTCGACAAACTGGCATACAAAGGAGGGATCATGAGACCCACATCGTTAATTGTCAAAGCTTTTGATGGCTCACGAAGATCCGTGATGGGGGAAATTAAGCTACCAGTTTTGATTGGACCTCAGGAATTCAACGTACTATTTCAAGTTTTGGACATTAACCTTGCCTATAGCTGCCTACTTGGAAGGCCCTGGATCCATGAGGCGGGCGCTGTTACTTCAACCCTCCATCAGACGATGAAATTTGTGGTCGATGATAAGCTGGTCATCGTGCATGGGGAAGAAGACTTGATGGTTAGTAACTTGTCATCCTTCCGTTATATTGAGGCTGATGAGGATGCGTTGGAGACTTCTTTCCAAGCCCTGGAAATAGCTAATGCAGTTATGATCGACAATGAGAAGCTAGTGATACCGGAATATCCATCCTTTGCTTCGTATAAGAGTATCCAGTCTACCCTTCAAGAAGGTGTGCCCGCAGGTTGAGGCGAAGTTATTGAGGTTGAGAAGAGGATCCGACACCAAGGGTTGGGTTACAGACCAACTCCAGAAGATGAGGTTGCTTCAGGTACAAGAGGAAGAAGAATGAAGATGAATACTGTGCAGGAGACATTTATCAGAGGTGGACATCAGGTCCATGCAATCATAGGAAGTGCGGAAGAAGACGAAGACATTGATCGTTTGGTTTTTCGCCAAGAAGGCGCATTAGGCAATTAGGAGTCTGTTGACATCCCAACTTTGTACCCGAAACCAGAGTAACTTGTTTAGATTTGTTGTTTTCATCTCCCTAGTCTTGCCCAAAGCTAGTGGATTGTTTTGTACGGGCCTCCATTTTCAAACTTTAAATCAATGAAATGACTCTTTTGCTAATTTTTATCGTTTTCACTTTATTGCATTCTGTTTCTAAAAAATGGCAATCTTTTCAAACAAAAGCATCTTCATCTTGCATGTTCTTGAGTTGTTGTGCATTTTAATAATATGAGTCATTCTACTATGCAGAATGAATCATAAATCTATTGTATTCAATGACCTTGACCTTACCATTGACTTCGACTCCCCTGTCTATCAAGCTGAGAAGGAGGAAGATTATGAGGTGCCCAAGGATCTAGCAAATATATGTGACTACCAGTATACGGATCTCCAGCCTCATGAAGAGCAGGTGGATGTCATCAATCTTGGCACTGAGGATGAGAAGAAAGAAGTCAAGATTGGGGCATCACTGAAACCAGAAATTAGATAGCAATTGATTGCGCTCCTTAAAGAGTATGTGGACGTGTTCGCTTGGTCCTACCAAGACATGCCCGGCTTAAATACGGATATTGTGGTCCACAAGTTACTCCTCAAGCCTGAGTGCCCGCCAGTAAAACAAAAGCTTCGCAGAAGTCATCCCGACATGGCTCTCAAGATTCGAGATGAAGTTAAGAGACAGTTGGATGCTGGATTTTTAGCAGTTTCCAAGTACCCAGAGTGGGTAGCTAACATTGTTCCAGTTATAAAGAAGAATGGAAAGGTACGAATGTGTGTGGACTACAGGGATCTTAATAAAGCTAGTCCCAAGGATGATTTCCCTCTACCCCATATCGACACACTGGTAGATAACACGGCTCGTTTCACTATGTTCTCATTTATGGATGATTTTTCAGGCTACAACCAGATTAAAATGGATCCAGCTGATATGGATAAAACCACTTTCATTACCCCGTGGGGCACTTATTATTATAAGGTTATGCCTTTTGGATTAAAGAACGCCGGGGCAACATACCAAAGGGCTATGGTGACTTTGTTTCACGATATGATCCACAAAGAGATAGAGGTGTACGTGGACGATATGATAGCCAAATCTCGAAATGAAGAGGAACATGTAGATCACTTGCTGAAATTGTTCAAGAGACTTCGAAAGTATCAGTTGAGGTTAAACCCTGCAAAATGTACCTTTGGAGTCAGGTCAGGGAAGTTATTGGGTTTCATTGTTAGCCAAAAGGGCATTGAAGTGGATCCAGATAAAGTACGAGCGATTCAAGAAATGCCAGCTCCTCAAACCAAGTCTCAATTCAAAGGATTTTTGGGCCGTTTGAATTACATCTCCAGGTTCATCTCCAACATGACTCCAATATGCGCTCCAATTTTCAAATTGCTCCGTAAGAATCAACCAGTAGAATGGGATGCTGACTGTCAACAAGCTTTCGAGAAACTCAAAAGTTATCTCCAAGAACCTCCTATTCTAATTCCTCCGGTTCCCGGAAGGCCTCTCTTTATGTATTTGACTGTTTTGGAAGAATCTATGGGCTGTGTTTTGGGACAGCATGACGAGACTGGCCGGAAAGAGCATGCAATTTATTATCTGAGTAAGAAGTTTGCAGACAGTGAAAGTCGTTACTCACTACTTGAAAAGACTTGTTGCGCTCTGGCTTGGGCAGCCAAACGTCTAAGACAGTACCTAATTTGTCATACTACCTTGTTGATTTCCAAGATGGACCCGATAAAGTATATTTTTGAGAAACCTGCTCAAACGGGTAGACTTGCCCGTTGGCACATGTTATTATCTGAATATGACATTCAGTATGTCACTCAAAAGGTCATTAAAGGAAGTGTCCTTTCAAAATATCTTGCCGACCAACCAGTCGAAGACTATGAACCACTCAAGTTCGATTTCCCTGACGAGGATATCATGGCAGTGAAAGATTGTGAAGAGTCAAGCTCTGAAGAAGACCCCAGAGCTGAGTATAGGTGGAAGATGATGTTCGACGGTTCGTCCAATTACAAGGGACATGGAGTAGGTGTTGTTATAATTAATCCTGAAGGTGGCTACACCCCTTTTACAGCCAGGTTGGATTTTGGATGTACAAATAATATTGCTGAGTATAAAGCGTGCATTCTGGGTCTGGAAGCTGCAATCGATCTTGGAATCTGTTTTCTTGAAGTTATGGGTGACTCTGCTCTAGTCATTTATCAAATCAGAGGCGAGTGGGAGACAAAAAATGAGAAGCTTATCCCTTATCAGGCATACGCTTTGGAGTTGATTAAGTGTTTTAATGAGATAACATTTCGTCATGTGCCACGTACTGAGAATCATGTGGTTGATGCTTTAGCGACATTGGCTTCAATGTGGCAAGTTAGATTTATCAATGAAGATCCAATAATTAGTATTGAAAGGAGGACTGAGCCTGCATATTGTCAGTCCATTGAAGAAGAATCAGACGGCAAACCTTGGTTCCATGACATTTTGAACTTTCTAAAGAATCAGGAATATCCAGCCAACGCCTCCGTTCTTGATAAGAAGACTCTACGAAGACTATCAGCCAAATTCTTCATCAGCAATGGTGTACTGTACAAAAGGAATCATGATATGGTTTTGTTAACATGTGTCGATAAGAGAGAAGCAGACTTGCTAATCCATGATATCCATGAAGGAGCTTTTGGCACCCATGCCAATGGACATGCCATGGTTAAGAAGATTTTGAGGGCTAGATACTATTGGTTAACTATGGAAACTGACTGCATTCAGTATGTTAGAAAATGCCATAAATGTCAGATCTATGTGGACAAAATGCACATTCCTCCTACTCTGTTGAACGTGTTATCATCGCCTTGGCCGTTCTCTATGTGGGGCATTGATATGATTGGGGCAATTTAACCTAAAGCGTCTAATGGGCATCGTTTCATTTTGGTGGCTATAGATTACTTTACCAAGTGGGTAGAAGCCGCCTCTTACGCGAACGTGACTAAGCAAGTAGTTGCTCACTTCATTAAGAATAATATCATTTGCCGTTATGGGATCCCCAGCAGGATCATAACTGACAACAGAACCAATCTGAACAACAAAACCATGAAGGAACTGTGCGACAACTTCAAAATTGAACACCATAACTCTTCACCATATCGTCCAAAGATGAACGAAGCGGTCGAAGCTGCGAACAAGAATATCAAGAAAATTCTTCAGAAGATGGTCAAAACATACAAGGATTGGCACGAGATGTTGCCATATGCACTACATGGGTACAGAACATCAGTTAGAACTTCAACAGGAGCAACCCCCTTTTCTCTGGTATATGGGATGGATGTTGTCCTCCCTATAGAGGTTGAAATACCCTCATTAAGGATATTGATGGAAACCAAGCTTGATGAAGTAGAATGGGTTCAAGAAAGATATTATCAGTTGAATCTAATTGACGAGAAGCGCCTGACAGCCATGTGTCATGGTCAACTGTACCAGAAGAAGATGAAAAGGGCATTTGATAAAAAGGTCCGCACTCATGAATTCTGAGTAGGCGAGTTGGTACTTAAAAAGATTCTACCTTCACAAAGAGACGCCCGCGGAAAATGGGCACCCAATTATGAAGGACCATTTGTAGTTAAGACAGTCTTTTCAGGAGGGTCTTTGTTTCTTACAACTATGGATGGTGAACAGCTTGCGCACCCTGTGAATGCAGATTCGGTACAGAAGTATTATGCTTGAAAGACGTCTCACCTATATCCGGGAATCTCCGGAGAAGTCAGCTATAGAGTTTTAGTCCATAGAGTTTGTTACTGGCCATTGAATACAATGTAACCTTTACCAAATTGCCATTTTGTTGCATTTGTAATATTTCATGGGACTCTGCTATTTGGCAAGTCACCATTTTTCAATGAATATCAGCTATTGAGCCATTTTCTTGTTTATTGCACTATCATCTTTATTCTGCAAAACTTTGTCATTTTCACTTGATTTTTGAAAGCGGAAATGTTGCAATTTCTAAGAAAACACAAAAATAAACTAAGTTTTTACTCTGGAATTAAGATGTTTTATGGGATCAAGTTGGTACAGGAAGAGTTAGTAGTACTGTTTTTTTGGCATGGATCTGCCATCTCCAGTGAGAAAGAAGATTGCCTGGTTATCCTTGATGTTTGGGTTTCAGGTTGTTGGCTTGTGTTATCCTTTCTTCTTTCCTGTTTGCGTCGTTCGCGTCGTTTCTAGCATATAGTTAAGCATATGCATCATACCCTAGCATCTTCACTCCTTGTGCTTTGTTTTGCTTGTGGTCTTTTGTTGGTGTCTGTCTTTATCTCCCCAGTGAAGTAAAAACATTCCCGGCTTGCTTCGTGTCATGCTTGTTCGGTCTTAACCATTGCGCGCCAGGTCGGAATCTTTAAACCTTTTGCTCTTCCCCAAGAAGTTTAACATTAAAGATTTTGTAAAACTGTTCTTGTTTGAATCGTTTCGAACTTGAACGTGGACTCTGTTTGAATCGTGTCAAGCACTGTCTTGTGTTTTAAAACTTGTTCTTGTTTGAATCGTGTCAAACTTGAACTTGGACTTTGTTTGAATCGTGTCAAGCATCGTCTGCTTGTTTTAAAACTTGTTCTTGTTTGAATCGTGTCAAACCTGAACTTGGACTTTGTTCGAATCGTGTCGGACATTGCCTCGTGTTTTAAAACCTGTTCTTGTCTGAATCGTGTCAGACTTGAACTTGAACTTTGTTTGAATCGTGTCAAGCATCGTCTGCTTGTTTTAAAACTTGTTCTCGTTTGAATCGTGTCAGACTTGAACTTGGTCTTTGTTCGAATCGCGTCGAGCATTGCCTTTTGTTTTAAAACTGATCTTGTTTGAATCGTGTCAAACTTGAACTTGGACTTTGTTTGAATCGTGTCAAGCATTGTCTTGTGCTTTAAAACATGTTCTTGTTTGAACCGCGCCAAACCAGAACTTGGACTTTGTTTGAATCGCGTCAAACCGGAACTTGGACTTTGTTTGAATCGTGTCAAGCATCGTCTCGTGTTTTAAAGCTTGTTCTCGTTTGAATCGTGTCAAACTTGAACTTGAACTTTTCTTGAATCGTGTCAAGCATTGTCTTCTTGTCTTAAAACTTGTTCTTTGTTCGAATCGTGTCGGACATTGAACCCTTACCTTTAGTTTTTTTGAAAACTTACTTTAAAGCTAAGCTTCTTGGAACAAGTTTCTTCAACCTTATAAGACACATGTCTGGTGCGCAGGGTTTGTCTCTGTCCTCCTGGCCTTTCTATGAGGATCCCATTTTGAACTCTTCAGTATAGAATCCCCAGGAAGTCTTTGCTTGGTTGTCTGTCTTTTTTAGGCTGATCTCTAGTGATCAGGTTTTTCTTCCTGGTTTCATGCCCAGGAAGAATGTGGGTTTGTTGTGCCCCCGGTAGTCTATCTCCCCGGATACTTCCCCAGTGGAGATTATCTGCGGTCTTTTCCCAAGTGTTTCTTTGGAGTCTCCCCGTTAGGTCTCTTCTGTTGGTTAGCTTGTATCCCTAGTGAGGTTTTTCTCATGGAGACTAGCTTTCGTCCCTTCCCGGTGAAGCTCTGTAATCTTTTTGTTTCCTGGTTGCCTCTTGGTGTCTTGTCGTGTCTGCATCTTCTTGCATCTTCTTGGCATCATGTCTGTTGCATTGCATGTGTGTGCATCTGAGGGCAAAATTTTTGGTTATCTGTATTTAAATATCTTTCATTGTTGATTACATGAGGATCTTCATCTCTCATGTCATCAGGTGAAGATATTTAAATAGGGGCAACTGTTGTACCCCAAATTTTACCCTCACCTTTTTGCTAGATGCTGTGTGACCTATTTCCTCTGTTTTATCTTAAATTTCCTTTTATCTATTTTTGCCTTGATTCATTTAGCATTTTATTTTATTTATCCTATCTTAATTTAATTTTAACATGTTTTTATGTTTATTTATTTTTGAATTTTAGATATTCTAATTGATTAGTAGCTTAATTAATTAATTTAGTTGATGACTTAATTTTAGTTTATTTTGTTTGATCTTGAATTAATTATCCTTTTATTATTTTGGTTAAAATTTATTCAAAATGCCTTAATTTTAATTTTAAATAATTTATTAATTGAGATTGAGTTAGATTTTATTAGTAATTAATTTAATCATCATTAGTTTTCTTTTAAAAAAAATATAATATTAAGCTTTAATTTAAATGTGATAATTTAAATGTCATTTAAGTTTGATTAAGAAAACAATACGTGTGGCATTTTTTTTCATTTGGTCTTGTTAGATTTATTGGAAATTCTGATTGGAGGATGACTAAAACCATTAGCCAATCAGAAGGCTTTGTTTTGCTTTGACTTTTCAACGGTCGTTTTAGACCAATAGGAATATGGCACGTGTCCTAGGGAACAGTTTTCTTCTTCCTCTCTTCGTTTCCTTTTTCATTTTTGCAGAAAAAATCAATTCTTTCAACCCTTTGCAAATTCATTTCGAATTCATCTCATCAAATCGTGGCGCCATAAATTCAATTCCGTCTTGCCCTAATATTGCCTCATTTGCTCCATGGGATTTCATTGGCACAAAGCAAAGATTCAACCTTCTGTTCTCGTCATTGTCTGTACCATCTACGAGAAGAGCAGAGCAACATTGCTCTCACTTTCCCAAAGAACGCATACATAGGCTGATAGCAAAGAAAGATGGGAAGATGCTATCCGTTTCTACCTTGCGAGTCAGAATGAGGGAGCGTCTGTCCCTTGAAGCAACATTTGAATCCAATTTCAAAACCCTAGCCACCAAGTTTGGATCCCTGGATGAGTTCAACCCGGCCCATATCTCAGCCTATATAAAGAGGTTCAGTTTCAATGCAAATCATCAACAATTTTCTCAAAAAACATCTAAATATTTCAAGTCTCGAGCAAGCCGGGTGAGTGACTTTTTGAGTGACTGTGGAAGTAGTCTGCATACTCAAGACATTGGCAAAGCTCCAGTTGGTATCATTCTTTTCCATTCTCATTCATCATACTCATTTAATCTTATTCTTGTTCATGATCATTTTATTACATTTTGAATCTTATGAATAGATGCCCTGTGTTATCTGAATGATGTTGCTCTTCTTCATTTGGCTTAATGTGCATATATGTCTTGAGACAATGTTAGGAGTATGTTACTTTGTTAGATCATTAGAAATGTGAGTGTCCCTTTTGTACTGAAAACACATTTTGGTTTCAATCTGCTGCTGATGTTTTTGAGTACCTATAAGCTTGTTTTGTGGTTACCTTATTGAGTTTATCATGCTGATTAGGGATGTGAAGCATTGCTTTGTTTGTGTTCATGTTCATACCTTGTATAACCTATCAATATATTTTGGATTCATGACTGTCTTTTGGGATGTTTGTGAAGTAGAACTAGGTGTTTAGTGACTATTGTATCTTGTTTCAAGTTGTTATTTTGCCTCTGCCCTGTATGTTCTACTACTGATGGTTGCCCTGATCTAGGATTTGTGTCCTGTCTTTTTTTGAACTTTGCATCTGAAATGTTATGATCATTGGTTTGTTTGACATGTTATTTATAGGCCTGCCTCTTTGCTTTGATGAGTTCACAATCCGTTTTTTTATTGTTAACCTGTTTGATAAAATTTGTAACTTGAATTTGAGTGTTAAGTTTGTTTTTGATAATGAGCATACCCTGCTGTACATTTCTGATCATATGCCTCACTTCTATACATTCTCACTAAACTGTTTGCACACAAGGCACATGCTCATTCGTATAGGTCTGCTCTCAATATTTTACATTTGTGGGGCTATTTGAACCTTTACTGCACCTCACACTCTATTTCAATGATCACAGCTCAAACCTTTGAGACTTATGCTTGCCTATTTTGTGCATTGTTCATGTGTTGTATGCTCATAAGTTTTAGGCACTTGTTCTTTCTTTATATGAGTACCCTGCTGCACATTCCTGATGGAATTCATCACTTCCAAACTCATATGAATCTGCTTGCACACTTTGTTTGTACACATGCCTTTGTATTATCTCTGTTCACTTTTGTTTTAGAATGGGGAACTGATGACTTATGCATCTATGTCGGTTAAGATCATTGCACTTATATAGCATGCTCCATGTTTTGAGTTTATTCATGACTAGCTGGCTTTTAGTTTATGTTCACTAATCATGTGATATTGTCAACTTTAAACTCCTAAATTAATTATGTGCCCCTGCCAAGTCTTTTGAATCCATGCCTGCTTTTTGTTTTGTGTAAGTGTACAATGCTGATGATCAGTAGTACTTCCTAACCGTGCCCTGTGAAAGCTCAAGCCTGCTTGTCATATAGACCCTCTCTATGCCATTCACAGTTCTGATACACTTTGTTGAGTGTGTGTGTCTTTTATTCAAGCATCAACACCTGACTTGTTTTGGCTGGTTTTATTTTGCTATTTGTTACTGTATGTTTGTTAGAATGGTTACTTGAATGATTTTGCCTTGTTTTTGTATGGTAACATGTTCTTTGTTATTTCAACATGAATGCAAATCTTGTCACTTTGTCCTGTCATAAGTTGTCTCATCTCATTTTGAATCAATAGTAGGTTCTTCATCTCTATGTGCTATTAAACTCTTATGCCATGGAATGTTAAATATTGACCTCATGCTTGTCAGACCTCATTAAATCTTTATGTACTTGAGATGCTACACTTCTGCTGTTGGTTGACCATTCTAACCTCACACCAGTTATAATGCTATGTTCTTGCCTTGCCTTGTAATTCCTACTTGTCATGCTCTGCATCATATAATTGCTTTTGCATCAGAACTGTTATTGCATACTGTCATTCTGCTTGCATTAGATGTGATAGGACATATGCTTGCTGGAACTTATCTTTCATATGCCAATACTATTTTATTTCATGACTTTAAGTATGAAAAGCTTTACTTGATCACACACATACACTTTGCTTGATCACTTATGGTCCCTTTAGCTATTTATTTTGGATGAACATGAGACTACGTTTTAGTGCATATCAACATTCGAGCTCTGCCTTTTAGCCTTTTCCTTGGACTGATGCTTACAAACCTTTGGTGGTTTTTGAGATTATGAAATCTGCTTTGATGGTTCTTTGCTGCGCATATGATAGGGCTCATGCACTTTTTGATTTTTTTCTTGTGAACTCATTTAACTTGATGCATAGTTTAGTTTTGGATAGCTTACATTGCTTCTGCTTTAATCACGATGACCTACTAGATTTGTGAGCCTGGATCAGTTCATGTAGTTGCTTTTGATGTGTTATGGGATTGTTGTTATAGCTACTTTAGTCTACTTGTGGACATGTGTGTTACACCACCTTTGTGACCAGTGCACGTTTTGTGTGTTTAGATTTAGAATAAATGGATGACACTACCTTGTTCCTTGTTCTTTCCTGATCAGTTTTGGTTTTTATTTCACTTAATTTGGTTTAAATTTTGTGAAGTTATGATTCCTTGAATTTGGCTTATTGAAACTTGAGTCTTGGTGAACATGGTTGAGTATAGGTGTGTTGTTGGTTTGTTTAATTTGGATATACGCACATATTATACTTCTTATATTTATTGGTGCAAGTATGTTACCGGATGTATTTCCGCCCCAGCGGATGGACTTGTGTGTGTGTTACTATTCCTCTTTGCCGTGCCTATAAGGACTGGGGTTCGATCCCTACCCAGTCCTTTTGTTTTTTTCTTTCTTCTGATTTTCTCTTTTTTAAAATATATATGTACACTTGCACTTTGTATTCACCACAAACGCGTAGCTCAGATGGTTGGGGTTTTGGCCATTGAATTTAAGGGCGTGGGTTCAAACCACACTTGGGGTATTTCCGTTTCTTTTTTAGTCAAAATCATTTCCCTTTATTTTAAGTTTATTTTAAGATTCAAAGACAATTTATTTTTTAGAAATTCTAGTTATTTTCAAAACTCCAAAAACCTTCATTTTTATTTAGTAATTTATTTTCTTAAATAATTATTGAAGTTGATTTATTATTAATGTGAGTTTCCACTTTCTTGATTAATTTGTTAAACCTTTTATTTATGACCTTATTGATATTTTAATGTTTAACTCACTTTTAATTTATCTTATTATTTGATTGTTGATTTAATTTGTGATTGGTATTGTCTAACTTGGAATATCATCTTAATTGATCTTTTATTCATGATTATATTTTGACTTATGATGTGTGATATATGTCTCAAGTTTAATATCTTTGGTTTGCCTTTGTCTAATTGATATCTTGATATTTATCTCATGTCTACACATCATGTGTCATATTGCCATCTTCATGCTCATTGTTGCTTTCATTATATTATCTTATATCAATGTTTTCATCTTCTATGACTTTTTTTCTGTTATTCTTTTTTCTCCTATTCCAAAGAAAGGTTAAACATGTTGACTCATAAGTCATTGACCCCCCACCTTAACCTAAGTAACCTTTTAGGATAAAACTTCAATTTCTTGGCCTCATCAGAGCCATAGAAATTACAACTAGCTTTAGGAGAGAGTTCCTCAACTCTTAGTGATATTCATCATAATGAATTTATCACTTCCCCTGCTGACTAACCTTTAGCATAGAACCTTTAGCAAACATAAGATAACATTAAACGAGAGGCTCCCGTAGAGTACTACGGACGTTTAGGGTGCTAATACCTTCCCTAGGCGTAACCAACCCCCGAACCTTAGATCTCTCCCCTTTAGGTTTTTCTAACGATCTTGAACCTTTCCTTTGGATAAATCAAAGTCGGTTGTAAAAGAAATACGATGCAAATTAATTAATAATTTGTTATCCAATTTTCACCGCAACAGTATCCCTTAAATCCCTTAAACCCCTTAGATCCTTTAAATCCCTTTATATCCCTTATATTTAAAAGGAGTCCCTAAAATTCCATAGAAATTAATAATAAATTCCAAAATGCCATTATAACAAAATTAATCCCCCAAATTATTCCAAATTAAAAAATAATCTCTAAACTCAAAATAATTCCCAAAAGTAAAAGAATTTAATCCCAAAAAATTAAATCAAGATAAATCCCAAGAATAAAAAAATTTAAGTCCCAAAAATTAATTTATTTTCATCCCCAATCCCATATTTAAATCAAATTTAAATAAAAATCTAATTTCCTTAAAATAAATCCTAAACCTTCTAAAATTCAAAATTACCAAAATACCTCATCCCAAAACACCAGGAACAAAATCCTATTTTATAAAAGGAAATCCTTAAAAGAAAAAATAAATAAATTATTTTACATATATAAAACTTTTTATTAAAATAAAACAAAACCCAGAATTATCCCTAAAATCCTAATTATAAAAGCAATTATCCCTATTTAAAAACAAACAAGTTATTTCAAATGTATATAAAAAAAATGTAAATTAAAAAACCAAACCCAAAAATTAATCCTAAATTCCTAATTATATTTCCTAATAATAATAATACCCAAAAATTCTATTATTATATTAAATACTAAATTAATTAACCCTAAATACCAATTAACCTAATTAAACCCAAATTATGTCTTAATATTTATCATAAAGTATTCCAATCAATTATTAATTCCTAATTTCCCTAATTGGACCCAAACATCCGCCTAATCAATTATAACAAAATACTAAGTATTTATTATTTTAGTATTAGCAATAAATGGAAAACAATATTAGCAATTTAGCATGTCAGTAGAGAAACAAATGAAAATATTATCTCACTTGCTTTCTATTGAGAGTCTTTCTCCTCTTTCTCAGTGAACAGAACCAAACATGAAAAGCTTATACTCCCATAAAAACCAATTCGATTCAGAAAATCAAAACAAAGAAGGAAAACAATATAGTAAGAGGAGTACCGTCGGATTTGAACGGTAATGGAACAAAACGAGGTGGTGGCGTCGGCGCTCATTTCAGACAGTGGGGTGTCGGAATGGTCGCAATTTTTGAGTTAATTTTCCGGCGGAACCCCGTTAATTTTGATTTTGTTTTCTCATTGTTTTTGTGTTGTGTTGCTGGTATGATTGTTCTTTGAGTTTGTTGAGGTGTTATTTGAAATTGATGATGTTAATGGTTGTGCAATGTTTTGATTTTAAAATAGAGTATTGTTTGTAGTGTTTATGGTTTTGATGAAAGATGATTTGAGTTTAGGAGATTTACCGGTTATCGGTTCGACAGTAAATGTGTGGTTCAAGGATGTAATGAAATTGGTGATTAGTGAGTAAAGTTGGAAGAATAATTCTTAGAGGTTTATGTATTTGTCAAAGTGAATTTTTTATAATGAAAAAGTATTGTTTTTTATGGAGAGTTTTGTATAAAAATTAGGTGTAATGGACCTGTGTGATATGTACAGTGTGTGTAATGGTTAAAAGTAATTGTTAGTGCAAAATTTGTACGTGAGTGAGGAGCCCCCCTCTCTTAGGATTAGTAAGGGTCATATTTATATTAAGAAGAATGAGGTTTTCTTTTAAAAAATTATAGAATGAAATTTGATCAAAATAATCAATAAAGTTAATTTGATTAGATTTAATGATCATATTTACTCACTCCTCATTGATTCTTTTCCTAAAAAGTTTCAACTTGCTCCCCAAGATTCAATGAAAATAGAAATAAAATCTTTTTTGAAACTTTTTTATTATTTGATCAAAAGTGCATAAAATCAAGAATTAAATGAAAATAAAATATAATATAATGTTAAAAAAAATACCTAATTAAAAAACAAAAATTGATAAATAAATAATAAAATATACTTTTTTTTGATTTTTTTTATAAAAATTAAATATTAGTTAAACATGAATAATGCTAAAATCAATAATGAAAGCAAAATTTAATGTGAATAATTTTCACTATAAATAAAATTATATTTTTTTATTTTTTTATTTATTACTAATTTTTGGATAAAAAAATGCATAAAAGTGAAAAACAATATTTTTTTAAAATGCATTATTAAAAAAAACGAAAAATAATAAAAAATAATTAAAATGAAATATTTAATTAATTTTTCCAATATGATGCAAAAGTTAGAAATAAAAAAAAATAAGAGAGAAGAAATAAAAAAGTGACAAAAGTGAGACTTGAACTCATGACCTCTTAGACTCCCAATTCCTAACAATAAATCTTTACCATATGGACTATCCTAATCATTCAACAAAATGCCACTAATAATATTAATAATACCCATAATTCCTTTAACTAAAAAAGTATAGCTTAATAATAATTTAAAAACCCCAATTTCTAATACTGGTCATAATGGTAAAAGTTATACTCCTATAATATTAATAGTAGGCATATTAATATTTTCCTAGTAAATTAGCCTGAGTTACGTGTTAAATAAGTTAGAAAAATATAGATCCCAAAACAGCAACCAAACCCTCATTGTACTGGATATGTTAGTGATCTAAGCTCTAAGGAAAAGAGGGAGTGGTCAAAATTTGGGGTACGACAGCTGCCCCTATTTAATCGTCTTTGAATCAGAAGGATGTTGTCGACGAGCCTTCCTCCTTTTGAGGAGGAGACGATTAAATACAATAAGAACCCTAATTTTGACCGCAGAGTCTAATAGGTGCTATGCTGACTATCCTAAGATCTCTGGCAATAAACCCTTGGCAAAATACCCGATTGAACCCCTTGGTAAATACCTTTTCGAGAAACCCCTTTTGACAAACTCACTAATGGAACCCCTTGATACTTAAATAAAAATCCTTTAACAGAATCCCCTGATAAAATCCTTTGGTGAAATCCCTTTTGGTAATCCCTTGGCAAGACCTATTTTGATAGGTTCCTTGCTAAAACTCCTTTTGAAAAATCCCTTAGTAAAACCCCTTTTGATTAATTCCTTAGTAAAACCCCTTGATGAGATTTTGGAAAAAAAACCTATTGACGAAATCCCTTGATAGAAAACCCCTTGATAAGACCCTAGTGAAACCTTTTAATAAAACCATTTGATAAAACCCTGATGAAACCCCATGATAAGACATTGGTGAAACCCTTTAATAACATTCTGGTAGAACCCCTAAAAAGAAATCTGGTAGAACCACCTAATAAAACTCCTTGACAAAACCCCTAGATGTATCCTTTATGTGAATCCCTGAGACGAATCTTTTTAAATGAAACCTTGGTGGAATCCCATTGATAAATCTCTGGTAAAACCCCTAATAGAGCCCTTGAAGAAACCCTTAGATATTTGATGAAATCTATCCCTTATGAAGGTCATGCTGTCAAGTTGGGGACGTGAGAGATGAAGACCAACTCACAGCTGGATGATAATCCTGTAAAATCCCTTATTGAAGCAATGCTTCAATGATAAGGTTGGGGATTAAACCCCTAAGAGTAATTATGAACCCTATGTATGCATGCTTATGTATATGAGTGCATGTATGTATGTTCATGTATGCATGTGATGCCATGTTATATATGCATGATTAGATGCTGGAGCGTAGCGACATGATTAATGCATGATAATGATTTGAATATCTCCATATGTGCCCCAGTATTTGAACCTTGAAAATATGCCCCTTATTGTTAGGACATAGAAGAGTGTCTTGAAAAGGAACTTGGATCCCCCCATACTGTAGTATGACTTTGATATGAACTGCCCCCAATATTTGAATCTTGAAAAGTGTGTCCCATTGTTTGAATCCTTGAAAGGTATGCCCCTGATTAGATTGACCCTTGGAGTGATTATTTTCACTATTCTCTTGAGGTGGCCTGCCCCTGTATGAGCCTTTTGACAAGTCTACCCCTTATTATTAGAATCATGGAGGTAATTTGACATAGGTGTGTCAAATCTTGGGATGCTTTGCCCCTAGTTAGTAGGATCTTCAGATGATGTACTCCTATGATCATTAGGTTTTGCCCCTTGATTGGGAGGATCCTTAGGTGACTTTCCCCTAGTCAGAAATTCCTTGAAATGATATGCCCCTGATTAGACCATTATTGATATTTTCTTGGTGCTAAGTATTTATTTGCGAGTAAAATTATTCCCTTTGAAAAGTAATTCTAACTCAATGCTCATGCAAGTTTTGAAATCGAGAAAATTTTTTTACAGCGTATACAGATGATATTTGTCCATAAGGTTGGCACAAATGAAGGTGTGAGAATATGGTTAGCGATGTTCCAACAAACATTCAGATTCGGAGTCAGTTTAACAATGACTTTGCCGAGTATGCTTTTATAGTGCCCCTAGCTTCAATTAGGACTTTTACATGTTGTAACGTGGCCTGGTTCACGGTTAAAAACAAAGGATACAAGGCTAAAAATTTGAAATTTAACCCACCCCATTCTCCTTGATGTTCTCCATTCCTAAATCCAATTAACCCTACAGACGCATTCATCTTGCAAGAGAACCTTTTCAGTCACGGTGATTAAAAGGTATACTGGTTTAAGCACTCGATGAGATTTTTTTTTTGAGGTGCAGTCACTCACTCCTGTTTATAAGATTGTTCCCTATTTTCCTTTTTCTTTGCTTTTAATCCCTTATTTTTTCATGGACCAATTCTTTTGAGTTTGTGGTCCATCGGGATACCCTAATTTTTGCCTAAGTCAAAGTCCACTGTTTTTCAGCTTTTTCCTTTTCTTCTTGACTTAGCGGGCTTTTTCCTTTTTTTTTTGGAACAATTCTTGAGTGATTTGCTTTTGACTTAGAAAGGGTGTGACTGCCCTATTAGATATTATGAGCTATTATCCCTTTTGCTTCCTCAATGTTAAATGGTGTGAGGAAGAAGATGTGCTTTAAACCTTTATCCTTGTGATTAGGTGTACTGATTACCTTGCATTAGGACGCAATGTTGAATTAATTGAAATCTACTCTGCCCCTGGTTAAGATTAAGGTTTTTTTTAATATAAAGAAACACCGACTTCTGGCTCGAGGGGGTTGACTACGGATTATCTCCTTATTTCTCCAGTGTTTGGGGAGTGAAACAATGCCTTACATCTTCAGCCAGGTCATACCATTAAAGCATACATCAGCAAATTCTTTTGTTTATTTACATCCTTCTCCTCCTAAGTTTGTTAATAAGTGAGAAGTGAAAAGAAAAGGTGTGATTTATTTTATTTTTGTGGCATAAGAAAGAGTGAAACGAATGGATGAATTCCAAAAACATGCATGCTCATCTTATTATAATTATTTCCCAAAAGGTACATCTTTTAATTACAAACAACACTTAGCAAAAGGGAAAATACAACTGGGAGTGATAAAGGCCTAGTGATCCTAGAAGTGAGCTCCCTTGTTGATCCACCGAATTTAGGAGTCACTTCTTGAAGCTCTTGCACTTTGTCCAAGTAAGGGTAACCTCTAACCAATGGGGACTCCTCCTTTGAAAGTCAATTGCAAGTCTTATACTTTGTGCTCATAACTTGTATGATCTGAGTAGGGTTAAGTAATCGCAACTTCACTAAGGCACCTCCGAGTAAGTCACGAAACATTGGTGTAGGATCCAGTTCCCTTCCACACTTCCTTTGTTGAAGCGCATGAGGTTGCTACTGAAATATATACAATTGAGACTCTATTGCAGAGGCATATATCATCCAAGGTTGTTATATTTGAGGCTTTAGGTGGGCCTCTAGTTGGCATGGTGAAGGGTTACCTTCCCTCTTCAATGGTACTTTCCCCCCTTGAGTTGCTTTACATCTTCTTAAAGAATCCTTTAAGTTCGTTCATGAGTATCGGGAAACCTCTTAGCTCTTGGTAGTTGGACAAGGGCGAAAGCGGAAAGGATATGCAAATGTATGTGTATGTATGCAAATGCATGAAAATGCATAGGGTATGCAAAAAAAAATTAAAAATTTATTTGGGGGGAATTCCAAAATCCATTGTAGTTAGAGATGAATATATTCGAAGGATGAAACCCATACACATAGAATAAAAATTATTTTATAGAATTCGAATCCAATAGCCAATTCCCAATCCAAAATGACTTCCAAACTTAGAAAAATAAAATAATCCCTTGGGAATAACCCAAAACCATAATCCAAAAAACTCCTGAACCTAAGAAGGCGTAAATTAAATAGATGTCCCCACTTCCTTCTTCAAATGAGCTTTAAACTCCTCCAAGTATCCTTTCTTGAGCCTTTGCACTTCCTTATCCTCCTTGTGGTGAAATAATAGATCTTCAACAAGCACAACTAAGTCTTTAGGCTTGACCTTTTTTTTTTCTTTTGCCCCCATGCCCCTTGTAAGGTTTTTCCCTCTCCTTGTAAATCTAAGTATAGTCCAAATTGTTCCAGCGTAGGAGCTCGTTGAAAATCCTTGAAGAGGAAGTCACATAGAGGAGGATCATAAAATTGTACAAAAGCAATTACTGCCTCTACCTTCATAGGGATCCCTAAGAGATCGAGGATCCTTCCATATTTATGTATAAACATCCTTTGAGCAGATTTGACATTAAGTCTCAAAGGTCTTTGGGACTTTGTAAATCAGCACTTAGCACTCTGATGCGTAGGGTAGCCCTTTTTTTTGAATCAATCTTTCCAATGTACCTACAACACATTTTGAAATTCCCCACATAATGCATATATGCAAAAACTATTTTTAAATGCATGATGACATGGACATTTTTGTTTTTTTATTATGTTTTTTATTTGGTTAAGGTAAGGGTGAAATGCAAACATGACCCTAACTAGGTAGGCTCCCTATAATAAGTGTAGATCTAAGTCTTATTTACCCAATCCCCTCACATGTAGGATATATGGTTTTGGACAGCATGACGGCTCTAGAATTTACGGAGTATACCCTTGTTTTACCATGAGAAGGATCAAGCCTTCCTACGGTAAACCTTCGGGATAAGTCACATCTAGGAAGATCCTAGTAACGACCCTTGAGGGTTGAATACTTAGGATCACCATGGGTTGATAAGGGTAGGCTAAAATTTCTCAAAGTCTCGGACCACATCCAAATCATCCTCTATGTTAGGGGCTAGCCCTACCATGAAGACACCTTTGAAGGATCTATTCTGAGTGTAGCATCAATGAATTGTTGGGATGTCACATCCCCCCAAAACATTTCCGTTCTACGTCCTAATCTAGGGTTGTACTCCAAGCTTGGGCTTTAGCTTCACACATCATATGCCCCAATCCAAAGTATGATGACAAAATAAAAATATAATGGACAAATATAATAAATAAAAACAAATTAAAACATAAAATAAATCATAATAAAAAATAAAAAATAAAAACAATAAACACCCAAAACAAACAAGGACCCTAAAACCTAAGGTTAGGAGGGACTCTCTTTAGGGAGGCATCCCCAGCAGAGTCGCCAGCTGTCGCGGCCGGCAAAATTATCGAGTCACCATCATATTTTTTAAGGAAAATAAATGATAAACCTAAGATCCTAATCCTAAGGGTAGAGATTCCTGAGGTTCGGGAGTCGGTTAAGTGAGGGGAAGGTGTTAGGCACCCCTCACTTCCATTGTACTCAATGGGATCTTCCTTAGATTTTAGGGTATGTTTGTTTGTCGTCTAACTTGTTATTTATTTTACAAAAGAATCCTAAGTTTTTTATTATTATACTCGCTAGGATTTACAACCCTATGCCTACGTACCTTCAATTTTGAAGGATCAGAGTAACCGTAGTTCACCTCCCCTATTCCTACCCCCCTAATCCTATTCCTAACCCTAATCCCAAAACCGAATCCACTATTTATACTCTTGGATAAAGAGTTATATCCCTTAATTTATTGTTTATACTCCTAAACAAGGAGTTTAATCCCTTAATCTATTGTTTATACTCCTAGATAAGGAGTTATATCCCTTAATATATTATTTATACTCCTAGACAAGGAGTTCTATCCATTAATCTATTATTTATACTCCTAGACAAGGAGTTATATCCCTTAAATCCCTTATCCATTGTTTATACTCTCGGATGGAGAGTTTTATCCCTTAAATCCCTTATCCATTGTTTATACTCTCGTATGGAGAGTTTTATCCCAAAATCCCTTATCCATTGTTTATACTCTCGGATGGAGAGTTTTATCCCAAAATCCCTTATCCCATTGCCTATATTTATACTCTTGGAACCTAAGAGAGCTATCCCTAAATCCCATCCCTTATTTAGGCTCTCGGACCAAGAGTTTTATCCCAAGTTTTAAATCCTTAAAAGAATCCTATTATAACCCTTAAGTTCTTAATAATTATCCCTCGAATCTCAATCCTTTAAATCCCATAAATCCTTTATATCCCTTAAGTCTCTAATAGTATCGCTTAAATCCCTTAAACC
The DNA here is from genome assembly GCA_022829125.1 of Lathyrus tuberosus. Taxonomy (NCBI): domain Eukaryota; kingdom Viridiplantae; phylum Streptophyta; class Magnoliopsida; order Fabales; family Fabaceae; genus Lathyrus; species Lathyrus tuberosus. The sequence continues at coordinate 1,397,611 of JALAZF010000616.1, read as the reverse complement.
CCTTAGATCCTTTAAATCCCTTTATATCCCTTATATTTAAAAGGAGTCCCTAAAATTCCATAGAAATTAATAATAAATTCCAAAATGCCATTATAACAAAACTAATCCCCCAAATTATTCCAAATTAAAAAATAATCTCTAAACTCAAAATAATCCCCAAAAGTAAAAGAATTTAATCCCCAAAAATTAAATCAAGTTAAATCCCAAGAATAAAAAAATTTAAGTCCCAAAAATTAATTTATTTTCATCCCCAATCCCATATTTAAATCAAATTTAAATAAAAATCTAATTTCCTTAAAATAAATCCTACACCTACTAAAATTCAAAATTACCAAAATACCTCATCCCAAAAAACCAGGAACAAAATCCTATTTTATAAAAGGAAATCCTTAAAAGAAAAAATAAATAAATTATTTTACATATATAAAACTTTTTATTAAAATAAAACAAAACCCAGAATTATCCCTAAAATCCTAATTATAAAAGCAATTATCCCTATTTAAAAACAAACAAGTTATTTCAAATGTATATAAAAAAATGTAAATTAAAAAACCAAACCCAAAAATTAATCCTAAATTCCTAATTATATTTCCTAATAATAATAATACATAAAAATTCTATTATTATATTAAATACTAAATTAATTAACCCTAAATACCAATTAACCTAATTAAACCCAAATTATGTCTTAATATTTATCATAAAGTATTCCAATCAATTATTAATTCCTAATTTCCCTAATTGAACCCAAACATCCTCCTAATCAATTATAACAAAATACTAAGTATTTATTATTTTATTTATTTAAAATGATATAAGAAGAAAACTTTTTAGACTTAATTTACAGATTAATTCAATAAGAGAAAAGATTATGACATTCTCTTTCCTTTTTTTTTTAAAGGAAAAGATTATTTATCATTTTTTTTGTTATTAAGAACCCTAATTAGATGAATGACTTAGTTTTAAATTAAAGAGATAGTTTTCCTTATAATTAGGGTTGACTAAGAATTAAATAAATTGATTAATAATTAACCACACTCAAAAGACTTAAATTAATTTCCTTAAACAAATAACAAATAATTAAAAAAAAATAGAAACAAAAAAACACAATAAGCAAATGAAAACTAATTACCTGCTGAAGAAGAAGCACCGCCTCTTTATTGGTCTTTAGTCACTGATGAAAATTAAAGTTAATAACAATGGCCCACTCATATGTTGACATGTGGCGGACCTTAAAAAATAATAAAAAATGGAAAACAATATTAGCAATTTAGCATGTCAGTAGAGAAACAAATGAAAATATTATCTCACTTGCTTTCTATTGAGAGTCTTTCTCCTCTTTCTCAGTGAACAGAACCAAACATGAAAAGCTTATACGCCCATAAAAACCAATTCGATTCAGAAAATCAAAACAAAGAAGGAAAACAATATAGTAAGAGGAGTACCGTCGGATTTGAACGTTAATGGAACAAAACGAGGTGGTGGCATCGGCGCTCGTTTCAGACAGTGGGGCGTCGGAATGGTCGCAATTTTTGAGTTGATTTTCCGGCGGAACCCCCGTTAATTTTGATTTTGTTTTCTCATTGTTTTTGTGTTGTGTTGCTGGTATGATTGTTCTTTGAGTTTGTTGAGGTGTTATTTGAAATTGATGATGTTAATGGTTGTGCAATGTTTTGATTTTAAAATAGAGTATTGTTTGTAGTGTTTATGGTTTTGATGAAAGATGATTTGAGTTTAGGAGATTTACCGGTTATCGGTTGGACAGTAAATGTGTGGTTCAAGGATGTAATAAAATTGGTGATTAGTGAGTAAAGTTGGAAGAATAATTCTTAGAGGTTTATGTATTTGTCAAAGTGAATTTTTGATAATGAAAAAGTATTGTTTTTTATGGAGAGTTTTGTATAAAAGTTAGGTGTAATGGACCTGTGTGATATATACAGTGTGTGTAATGGTTAAAAGTAATTGTTAGTGCAAAATTTGTACGTAAGTGAGGAGTGTGGGAATAAAATAGAAATAAAATCTTTTTTGAAACTTTTTTATTATTTGATCAAAAGTGCATAAAATCAAGAATTAAATGAAAATAAAATATAATATAATGTTAAAAAATACCTAATTAAAAAACGAAAATTAATAAATAAATAATAAAATATACTTTTTTTATTTTTTTATAAAAATTAAATATTAGTTAAACATGAATAATGCTAAAATCAATAATGAAAGCAAAATTTAATGTGAATGATTTTCACTATAAATAAAAATATATTTTTTGATTTTTTTATTTATTACTAATTTTTGGATTAAAAAATGCATAAAAGTGAAAAACAATTTTTTTAAAAAAATGCATTATTAAAAAAAATGAAAAAATAATAAAAAATAATTAAAATGAAATATTTAATTAATTATTCCAATATAATGCAAAAGTTAGAAATAAAAAAAAATAAGAGAGAAGAAATAAAAAAGTGACAAAAGTGAGACTTGAACTCATGACCTCTTAGACTCCCAATTCCTAACAATAAATCCTTACCATATGAACCATCCTAATCATTCAACAAAATTCCACTAATAATACTAATAATACCCATAATTCCTTTAACTAAAAAAGTATAGCTTAATAATAATTTAAAAACCCCAATTTCTAATACTGGTCATAATGGTAAAAGTTATACTCCTATAATATTAATAGTAGGCATATTAATATTTTCCTAGTAAATTAGCCTGAGTTACGTGTTAAATAAGTTAGAAAAATATAGATCCCAAAACAGCAACCAAACCCTTATTGTACTGGATATGTTAGTGATCTAAGCTCTAAGGAAAAGAGTGAGTGGTCAAAATTTGGGGTACGACAGGAGGTGATAGGATAGGTGGATTCAACAGATACTCTTTGATACTGTCGAAGGCGGTTTGGCAGTCTTCTGTCCATACACAACTTTGATTCTTTTTGAGTAATTTAAAGATTGGCGCGCATGTCGCGGTCATGAGGAATATGAATCTGGAAATGTAATTCAAACGCCCCAGGAATCCTCTGACTTGTTTTTCACTCTTTGGAGAAGGCATTTCTTGAATGGCCTTGACTTTGTCAGGATCAACCTCAATTCCTTTCTGGCTAACGATGAACCCTAGTAGTTTCCCTGAGCGGACACCGAAGTGCACTTGTTAGGATTCAAGTGGAGTTTGTACTTTCTCAGATGCTCGAATAGTTTTGACAGGTGGGTCACATGCTTCTCTTATGTCTTAGATTTGGCAATCATGTCATCGACATACAATTCTATTTCTTTGTGTATCATGTCATGAAACAGAGTAGTCATGGCCCTTTGATAGGTTGCTCCGGCGTTCTTCAAACCGAATGGCATTACCTTGTAACAAAAGGTGCCCCATGGGGTAAGGAACGAAGTTTTCTCCATGTCTTCCAGCACCATTTTTATCTGATTATAGCCCGAGAATCCATCCATGAAGGAGAATACTTTGAAATTTGTTGTATTGTCTACCAGCATGTCTATGTGCGATACGGGAAAGTCATCCTTTGGACTGGCTTTGTTCAGATCCCTGTAGTCTACACACATTCTGACTTTTCCGTCCTTTTTCGGAACTGGTACTATGTTGGCTAACCATTGAGGATATTCTGACGTGGCGAGGAAACCCGCGTCAATCTGTTTCTGCACTTCCTCTTTAATTTTGATGGCCATGTCCGGGTGAGTTCATCTCAACCTCTATTTTACTGGCAGACATTTTGATCTTAACGGTAGATGATGTTCCACGATGCTGGTGTCCAACCCTGGCATGTCCTGATAGGACCAAGCGAAAACATCAGGAAACTCTTTGAGAAGTTTTATCAAGTCTTCTTTGACAGTCGGACTGAGTAGTGCCCCAATCTTGACTTCTTTTCTCTCTTCTTCTGAACCCAAGTTGACAATTTCCAACGGCTCTTTGTGAGGTTCAACGGACCTTTCCTCTTGTCTGAGTAATCGGGAGATCTCTTCTGGAATTTCTTCGTCATCTTCTTCTTCAGCCTCAAATACCGGGAATTCAAAGTTGGGAGAAGGCATTGGATCATATGCTTCAATGGGGTTTAAAACAAGCAGTCTGCATGACGTGATGATTTGTTTTTAGAAGAGATGGAGAGAAATGCAAGAGTGCTTGCAGTATATTTTCTGAAAAAATATTTGTTTTTATTTTGAGTTGTTTTTTAGGATTACCATTTTCTGAAAAAGGCGAAAAGTGAAAACAACAATAAATGCGGAAATCACAGAACAACGTTTATTTATTTATGATCTTGGTCGATTCTTGAAACTACAACCCTATAAAAAAAACTATGTCGCTTTGGGCGAAGCGAAAAGGGACATTTACAGAAAGTGAGTCCTATCAAAACATCTGTTTCACCCGGGCAGGGTGAAAGGTTAAAACAAAGACAACAATTACTTAGACTTATGGACGACTTTCGGGACATTGACAACAACCCATTGGCGGTGAACTCCTCGGTGAATCACAAAGTCTGGTAGCTTCTTTCTTGGTTTTTCCTCAGAAATGACGCTGATTTCTAGCGGAGCTAGATCGTTTGAGTCTTCCTCCCAAGCAGAGTTGTCGTAGACGAACTCTTCTATTGTATCTTGCACAGGGTTTTCATTCTCAGGTGGATCTCCCCATCCAGTAGGCTGAATGTCCTCAAGCCTAATACGAGAGCTTTCAGGAGCGGTGTACTTGACCAAGAAGTCGTACTTGCCACTCGGTTGTCCTAAGGTATCCCATACTTCGGTGGAACTGGAGGAGTCATCCTTCTCGATGACGTTGACCTCAGGAAAAGCTTAGTTGATGAACTCTAGTCCTGCGATCTTTACAGATTCATCGTTGTGCTGGATATCTTCTGAATGTCCTGAGTAATGATCCCATGATTTGGTGGGGACGCATGTATTCTTTTCAATGATGCTCAGCTGATATGCATCGTTTGGCTAACTCTTTTGTCCCAAGTCTTCTGGGTACGGCTGCCAGATCGTCAAGTCATCCAGGGGATCATAATAGTCATAGTCAAAGTTGTCTTTCATCAGAGTGTCCTCCTCTAATGAGTTTGGTGGAGCACGACATCCTTCTGGATCATAATCTCCGTACATCATCTTGACGTATGATCTAGGTATATATCTCGAACTTTGCGCGGGATAGCAAAATGGTGTAGGCGTTTCTTCCTGAGACATATAACTGTCCTCATTGAGATAGGACTTCCATTCTTCATCTGTATCGGAGGAATCACCCTCATTGATGATATGTACTTCTAGAAACACTGGGTGAAGGAAACCTCCACTGTGGAAGAAGTCCTGAATGGGATAAAAAATTCATCTTTCTTTGCAGTCTGGGTACAGGTCGAAGGGAAACCAAGACCTTTCTTTGTCTTGTTATCAGTAGGCATGACGAGCTGTCCCCATCCTTTTGCGTTGTTACTCTTGATCACTTCAAGAGCATCTTGGTATGAGGAAATTGACGTTCCTTTCTCTGGTCGATTCTCATTGCTCACTGAAAGTGCTTGGAACTAGGTTACAATAACCTCCCCGGGTTCTAAACAGGATGATGATGATAAGTTGCTCCTGATTAAGGCTTGCTCCCCAAAGACTGTGACTAGTTGGTCGTTCTTGATGAACTTCAGCTTCTGGTGAAGTGTCAAAGTGACTGCCCCAGCCTCGTGTATCCAAGGTCTTCCTAATAAATAGCTGTATACTGCTCGGATGTCCATGACCTGGAAAGTGACTTGGAAAGTGTGAGTACTGATGGTTATGGGAAGATCGACTTCGCCGATAACTATTTTTCGGGATCCGTCAAATGCTTTGACGATGACCTCACTGCCTCTCATCGGAGATCCTTGAAATGATAGTCGCATTAAAGTAGATTTTGGTATAACATTCAGAGCTGATCCGGTATCTACCAGTACACTGGCTAAAGCATCGTCCTGGCAGTTGACTGTAATGTTAAGCGTCATGTTGTGATTTTTGCCTTCTTCTGGCAATTCTTCATCACTGAATCCTAAGTTGTTGCAGGAAGTGATGTTGGAGATGATACTGTGAAATTGTCTTATTGTCACATCTTGTTCCACAAAGGCTTGCTCTAAGACTTTCTGTAGAGCTTCCCTGTAAGCTTCGGAACTAAGCAAAAGAGATAACACATAGATTCTCGAAGGAGTTTGCAACAGTTGATCTACTATGTTGTACTCGCTCTTTTGGATGAGCTTCAACATCTCATCATTGTTCTTTGAAAGGTCAGGATTACTGGATTGCCCGACTGGTTGATTTGGAACTTCTATTTAAGGTTCCTTTTCCTTGGTGGGTTCTCCAACTCCTCTGTTGAAGATCTGGCAGCTCCGTGTTGCTCGACTGATGTCAGCAATGTTCACGATGAAGGATAATGGAGTTTCCTTTCCATTCTCAATTGTTGTTGCACCGTACTTGTAAGGGATAGCCTTATCGGATTGGTACGGTATTGGTCCTGGCAGATAGATAACCACAGAAGCCTTTTGATTTTTCTGATCATCGTAGGCAGTCTCAATTGGTTCTAGGTTGAGAATCTTTCTACTATCAAGAGGAACTCTTGATTCATGGAGTAGAGGGATTATGTCACATACGTCTTTGGTTACTTCTCGTTTAGGGATTAAGACAACGTCTTTGCTTTGATCGGGAAGATAGTCTTGCATTACGTGGATCGACCCAGAGCTTGAACATGGTCGAATCTCTTTGCGGTCCAACTGGTTTTGAAGGGCTACTCGCACGAGGTAGCATCCTTGGTTGTTCTCTGAACAAACTCTACAGCGCTTATAATTGTGTGGTGGCACCCGGCCACGTTCGCTTTATATGTAGTGCAACCTTACTAGATTTGTTTCCAATGATTGAACATTCTTGCCTTGATGCCTAGAAGGGTTTCCGTCAGTCATACTGATATGTTGGGTGTCTTAATCTAGATAGATCGGAAGCCACCAGTGGTTCAACAGGTGTTGAAGTGCTCTTTGGACAAGTGCACATCCTTGGTTGTCTTCACGACACACTTTACAATTCTGATAATCATGTGAAGCCAGAAAACCGAGTCTGGACTGCTTAGCGTGCAATTCTACCATACTGGTATTCATCAAGCGAATATCAAAGATTTGAATCATATTAACTTGATAATGACTTCTATCACGGTAGTCCTGAATCCATCCGAGATCCATCTGACGCTGGAGGGCCTCTTGTACAAAAGAGCATCCCTGATTGTTTATTGAGCAGATCGGACAGGAATTGTAATCGTGTCGTGGCAGATCATGATGTTGGCTTTGCCTCGAGTGCATTGCCACTAAGTTGACATTCATCGCACGGATGTCGTGGTTTTGAATGATGTTGGAATTTGTATAAGTCATGTTGACCTCACGGATTCGATGATCTTGGATCCATCCAAGATCCATCTGTTCTTGTAGAGCTGATTGCACTACGGAACATCCTTGATTATTCTTTGAGCAGATATTACACCGGTGATAATTATGAGACGGTACATGACCGTATCCGCTCTGTTTGTAATGCATCCTGACCAGATTGGTTCCCAATAGGAGTACATCGTGAATTTGATAGCTGTGGTTAAATCCTTCCTCTATCAAATTTACTACAGTTTTCTCATGTTGAGGCAACGGGTTCGTCTGAACATTTGGATTTGTATCATTAAGATAGGACCCCGCTCCTGACAAGCTTCTGTACATTGGACTTCAAGCTGAGACAGTTTTCAATGTTATGCCCTGGTCCTCCTTGATGATAAGGGCAAGTTTGATCCTCTTTGAAGCAAAAAGGTGGATTTTCTGGTACTGTAAGAGGAGACCTGGTTTGGACATGCCCCTTGACCAGTAGTAGTGGAAACAGTTCTGCGTACAACATTGGTATAGGGTCAAACCCTGGTGGTCGCGTTGTACGGTTGTTGTTGTTGTACTAAGGACGAGTCTGCTGGAGAGGTTGTTGTGTCCTTTGTTGATACTGTTGTTGATTAGGTTGGCTCTGAGCAACCTGAGGTTGATACGTTGGAACAGGCGCAGGGTTAATGGCAGGAGTTACTGCTGCTACTGGTTGATACCGTCGCCTTTGCTTTCCGAGAGAGATATTACCAATATCTTGCTCTTTTTTCTTAGGGAAAGCATTACCGTATCTTTTGGTACTGCTTGATGGTCCTGCAACTTTGACCAATCATCCTTCTCGGACTGCTTCTTCAAAGTGCACTACCATGCTTACCATTTCAGTAAAGTCACTGGGCGCACTTGCGACCATTCGGTTGTAGTAGAATAAGCTCAAGGTTTTCAAAAAAATATTTGTCATCTCTTTTTCCTCAAGATGGGGACAAATCTGGGCGGCAATTTCACGCCATCTCTGAGCATATTCTTAAAAGTTTCCTTGTCTTTCTACGACATTGCTCTGAGCAGATCTCTATCTGGTGCCATGTCCAGGTTATACTTATACTGTTGAACGAAGGCTACTCCAAGATCTCTGAAAGTAACGATCTTGGTGCAGTTTAAACCCATGTACCACTTGAGCGCGGCACCGGTTAAACTATCTTGGAAATAATGGATCAGTAGCTGCTGGTTTTCAGTCTGAGTTGACATCTTTCGAGCGTACATCACCAAATGGCTTTGAGGGCAAGAGTTACCCTTGTATTTTTCAAAGTCAGGCACCTTGAATTTGTGCGGGATTTTCACATTGGGGACCAAACAAAGGTCTGCGGCGTCCTTTCTAAATAAATCCTGGCTGCGAATGGCATGCAGTTCCTTCTGCATCTCCACGAATTGTTCCTGGAACTCATTCATTATGTCGTACATATTTTAGTTCTCACTAGAGATTACTTGTGGAATTTGTCCTTTCGGGACAGTGTGTACCACGGGTTGTGGTATAGTCATTACGGCGGTGACTCCAGGTGCTTCCCTATCCCGAAGTTTGTAACCTTCAGGAGTTGCGGTCATCACTCTTGCGTCTTCGCTTTCCCGAAGTTTATAACCTTCAAGGCCAGAGGTTCCTACTGCAGTTTCCAGGTCTTCCGTGACCGGTGGAATATATCCTTCAGGGATAAAGTTAAGAGGCATGCCCCAGGGACGATCTTTAGGCATGTTGTACTGAGGATCATACTTCTCCACTATGGGCGTAGATGTGATCTCCAAGATCATAGTCCTTTGTTGCTGCCTCTGAGCTACTGCCAGAGATTGCATATCACTGTGAAGTTTTCTCAGATATTCTTTCAGAGCATCGATTTCTTCTCTCAGCTCTCTGTCCTCTTCCTCAAGATCGTCCATTTTCTTTTGTCGATTGGCCCGAGTATTGTACGAATGAGACAACTTGACTCTAGAATCGAGACACAGACGAGAGATTCGTAGGTAAGAAGAATGTGTTATGTGAGAATGATGAATGCAATGATATATATATTAAATTTTTTTTGTTATTTTAATAAAAAAGAAACTTCAACAATTGGATTGCAAATATCAAACAGTGGGGAGACCCCGTTTTATTGAATTTGAAAGATTGCGGAAATGGAAATACAGTATTTTACAAAGTGCTGTAAAAGGAAATGTCTAAGCTTATGGATCCTGAGTCCTCTCTAAGGAGAGATCAGGTGTTGGTTCTGGTATTTTCCTTTTCTTTGACCGGGGTTCTTGAGCCGTTATCGGGTTGTCAGTCCTTTGCCAAGTGAAATGAGCGAGCAAATTTCTTCGGTCTTCTTGATTTTCTATAACATGTTGCTCTAATATCCTGATCAGAGCGTCCTTTTCTTTTAACAGTTGATGTATTTTGGTACACTCCACATTGAGAATGCGGTACTTGTTCTTCCAAGATTTCCTTTCCCGTAGAACTTTGTTGAGAGCGACCTGGAGTTTTTTCGTATCAGACATAAAGTAAAGGACATATTCCTTTAGCGGAAGAACTTCTTGACGAGGGTATAGCATCCTCAGCTTGAGTGCTCTAGTTTGTACCGAGTGGAGATAAGGTTCCACAGAGACACAGTATGGTTTTCCTAGAAACTCTCCTCCTTTCCTGTGAACATGTTTCCAGGCATGCACTATTTCTGTCTTTAGTGCCCTATCATTTTCTCCTTCCTTGAAGAAAATACCTTCCAGATGAACATTACGCGGGATATGTCTCATCGGGTATCCGAGTTGACGACGAACTAAAACTGGATGGTAGTTGATTCCTCCTTTAGTTCCTATGAGGGGTACATTAGGGAAGTTTCCACATCGGTCGATGATTTTTATCCCGTCATAGATCCAATTGTACCAATCTATGTTAGAGTTGGTGGGAGACATGATTCTCTGTGACCAACGTAGAGTACTCTTATGATCCCAAAAAGCAGCAGACTTGGGTAAATGGGAAGTGAACCATTTGCTTAGCAGTGGTACACAGCATGTGATCCTTCCTCCGTTGTACAAATTCCTTAAGTGTACAAAGTGATAAGCATCTGCGAGCAAGGTTGGTACGGGGTTTCCAATCAGAAATATCTTAATGGCATTGATATCAATGAAGTTATTAATGTTGGGAAAAACGAAAAGCTCGTATGTGAGTAGAACAAAGATATCTTCGAAAGTAGTAACGTTTCCTATACTAGCAAAGTACATGGATTTCTCTACCAAAAACTTGGCCGGTAAACCTTGGATTCCATCCTTAGCGGTCATGTGAGTCCTGACTTCTGACTTGTCTAAATAGATTGCTCTTGCAATGGTTTGATCCTTTGGAATTTCTTCCTGTCCATAAAAGGGAGCTTGGTCAGCGATGGGTAAATCAGTCAGGTGAGAGTACTCCTCCAGTGTTGGTGCTAGTTGATAATCCGGGAATGTGAAATAGTGATAAACCGGATCATAAAACTGAATCAGCGTAGATAGGATTCCTTCAACTACATGGACCCTTAACAGAGACAGCAGTCCTCCATACTTAGCTCTGAAAGCATCAGGGTTGGTGATCATCCTTGCCATCCCTCTTAAATCCTCTAGTTTTGGAACCTTGAAGGTGTACTTGTGCGTCTTTCTTCTACGAAATCCATAACGCAATCTTTTTCTCTGATATTTGCAATCATTGTCTTAGTTTAACTTGAAAAAGAGAGACTAGAAAAGAAGATTTTTTTCTTTGTTTAAAAGTTTTTAAAAAGAATGCATGAGTGCAGCACACAAAAACATAGAAAAAACATGGGTTCAAAGGTTAAGCGTCACGAGCATGGAGTCATGGCTCTACCCATCCCCAAAGGTTGTACTATGGTGAATTTTTGTACCTGTACTCAAAATCATTGACCCCCCTTGGGATAACAACAGCAGGTTGGTTCACCCGAGCGAGCTATAGCATCTTAGGGTAATCTCAATTGAGTGTAGTATCGCGTGACAACTATTTCCGATAGCTACCGCACTACTAAATAGCCACATGGTTATTGTCTACTAAATCCTCAGTTTCATGGATACCACAATCGAATAATCTGCTTTCACAACCGAAGTCATTAGACATTGAATCCGCAAAGGGTATCTCCACTGATTTGATGGTCTACCAGGACAGCTTATTCGAGATTCACTCCCTGTAAGACCGCCCGTCTCTGCCATCACCTATCTTAGGTATCACTCAAACTTTTCGCATGCGACATCACTCGCATTCCCATTAGCAGAAAAATAAACACGGATATCAAGTAGGAAAAGCGATATATATATATATATATTCATTCCTAAAACTAACATCCTAGACCTCTTAAGAATTCTAGTCTATAATCCTATACAGACAAAATGACTCCCCAACAGAGTCGCTATTTATCTGTAGCGAGCGATTTTTGTCGGTGACACGACCACATTATCGCGGAGTTGGTTTCCTCCTCTTTGAGGAGGAGTGGGGTTCTACTTCCTGATTTCTTATTTATCTCGTGAAGCTGGAAGGGAAAGGGAAGCTATCTAAAACTAACCTTGCACGTGAATGTTTAACTGAACAAACTCTTAAAGAGATTGGAGGGTCCGGGGTCAGGTTATACAATGGGGAGTTGTCAATTACCCATCCTATATGTGGTTATCCACAGGTTGTTAGCAATAGGTTCTGCTTTGTACTTGATGGTGTTTATTTGTTAATGGGTTGGGAAAGTTTCTTGGGAAATATGAGAGAGAGTGAGTTGATGTTGATGTTCAGGTTTTTTGATGTTTTTTGCAAGGTACTGGACCTAGGTTTTGATTGGTATGATGGTACTGGACCTAGAGTTTTTTTTGTTTGGTATGCTCGCTAAGATTTTGAAATCTTATGCCTACGTATTCCCGTTAAAGATAAACAGGGAAATTAGAGCAATCATAGTTCCTCCTATTCTAAGGCAGGAAAAAAAAGGATGTTTTGGTGTCTTGTTCAAAGCCCAAGATTGAAGCTAAAGGAGTATTGGTGTCTTGTTTAAAGCCCAATATTGAAGCTAAAAGGTTTGACTGAGAGGGAATTTGTCATCTCTAAAGGGAGACATCTGGTCTGTTTATCACGACTGTTGGGTGACTGATTATAAAGAAAAATTACTTTAACTCGAATATGTGAATCCAGCAATGCCATAATTTCCTTTATAGGGGATTTTTCCTGAAGGAGGAAACTTTAACTCAGTGTTGACCAATGCCATTTTTCCTTAGGAATTTCTCAAGCTAAGAGAGGGACAGTGGCGTGGATGTAACAAACCAGAGGCTTGCCGCTTACAGCAATTAGATGAAAGAAAGGGTTTTACCAGGATAAGAGATGGACGACAGCTTGGATATTTGAATCAACAAGTGTGCCACTTACTGCAGTTTTCTGGGATTAAGGTTTAATTTGAAAGTCTGTTTTGATATGTGATATATAGAGAAATGTCTCCCTACAGAGAGATTTTTACTTTCCCCTGAAGGGATGTTGATTTTTGTGTGCCTTGATCAAAGCCCAAGGTTGAAGCTAAGAGGTTGATTGACTCCACTGGGGAAGTCCTTATACAAAGCCTAAGAGGAGGCTGGAAAGGGCTGACTCAACAAGAAAGTTTTAATCTGTCTTGTACAAACCCCAAGATTGAGGCTAAAAAAGACTGACTCTTTTGGGGATATCATTATACAAAGCCTAAGAGGAGGCTAAAAGTTTGACTTTTCCGGGGAAAATATTTTGTCTGTCTTGTACAAAGCCCAAGATTGAGGCTAAAAGGGATTTTTACTCAGCTGGGGAGGGTTTGTATGTGTCTTGTACAAAGCCCAAGATTGAGGCTAAAAAGAGGATTGACTCTGTTTAGGAAATTTATATCCAAGATTGAGGTTGAACAAGCTGAAGAAAACATTATACAAAGCCTAAGAGGAGGCTGAAAAGGATTGACTCAATAAGAGAGTGTTTTTATCTATCTTGTACAAAGTCCAAGATTGAGGCTGAAAAGGGTTGACTCAACAAGAGAGTATTGAAAGGCGATTGACTCAACAAGAGAGTCTGAAAAGTGATTGACTCAACAAGAGAGTCTGAAAAGTGATTGACTCAACAAGAGAGTCTGAAAAGGTTAGCTCTGCTAAGGGAGAATCATTGTACAAAGCCCAAGAGAAGGCTGACTTCTGGTGAGGATTAGTAAGATTCGGAGGCAGGTCCAAATGGGAAATCAACTCTTGCTGAGGGTTACAGAAGAGTTGAGATATCAGAGGCCTTCAGGTTCTGATTTGGGATAGTGTTATACTGATGGTAGGCTAACCCTGGCTGGGGAATTTTTAGGAGAAAGACTGGGTTTTAGAACCCTTGGGTTTTAACTCTGCTGGAGATTTATTAAAATGACCAGGGTTTCTCCTATGTTTGTAGGGAACTTGAGAATGTCTTTGAGACCCAAGAAGGGATGAGACTGTCCAAGTCTACTGGTGTGGAAGAGTTTATCTTTGTATGATGCCCAAGAGGAGGCAGATAAGGGTTGAGTATCAACCCTAAAATGGTTTGATGTATTGACACTGGAAAGACTGCTCTAGCAAAGGATGACTAAGTTCTGTCATATACCTTTAAGAGGTCTTCAGGGTCCTTGTATTAAGACCAAGAGAAGGTATGAGAACTTCTAAGAAGCCGGAGGGTCCTTGTACAAAGCCCAAGAGGAGGCGGGGATGCTTTTAGAAGCCTGTGGGTCCCAAACCTAAGAAAAGTTCAAGAAAGGTTTAACCGAGAATTAATCCTTTAGTAAACAGTTCTAGGGTTTGAAGAAATTCAAGAGAGGTTTCACCGAGAATTAATCCTCTCCGGGGAACTGAACTTCTTTTACAATATCTAATAGTGACAGTCTGAGAAAAGTTTCACCGGGAATAACGCTTTTCTCTTTGTTCCATATTGTTTAAGCCCAAGAGAAGGCAAGACTGTATCTGGAAATCCTATGGGGATCTAGTTTTGACTGTATTAAAGAGTGACCAACTGGCTTTACCTAGTTCTAGACCTAGTTGTCGGGGAAAACTCTAAGCAGATACACAAGTATATATATACAGTTGATATATGACAAGTATTTAAAAGGATATAAAAGAAGAACTTACAGGTGAGCAAGCTTCCCACAATACAATTATATATATATATATATATATATATATATATATATATATATATATGACATGTACTTAAAAGGATGAAAGAATGACTTATAGGTGAGCAAGCTTCCCAGAATACAGTTATATATATAAAAGCAGGTAAAAGAAAGCTAATAAAAACTTACAGGTGAGCAAGCTTCCATAGCTGTATTATTAGTTGTTCAAGAAATTAAAGAAAGTTTTGATAACAACTGTATATTTGAACCTAAATCAAAAGGGAAGTTGTTTTTGAAAAGATTGTTGGGGGCTTATACTCAAGTAGAGGCCCAGATGAAAAACAGTAATCGTACCGTCATTTTGTAAACTGTACTGGGGCTTATACAATGACTGAGGCCCAAAGGGTTTTCTGTACAAAGAAATGGATCTTACACCTCAAGGAGAGGCCCAAAAGTTTGAAAAAAAAAAGAAATGGGACTTACAACACAAAGGTAGGCCCAGATGATTTTCGTTTAAAAGGCGACGACCGCGCCGAGATTTTGAAATCGCAGTGGGACTTATACAATGACTGAGGCCCAAAGAGGTTTTTATTTACAAGGAATGGGTCTTACACTCTATTAGAGGCCCAAAAAGTGTTTGAAAAGATTTGTTAGGGCGATGGTGATCAAAACCCTAATTTTTGGTTTTTTAAAATGTATTTTAATTGAATAAAAATTCAATTAAAATAATCAAACATGTGAAAAAAGGTTGTGATCTTGGATTTATATTTGGAAAATCATGTTTCATTCATGGGATGATTAAAAAATCATTTGAATTTTTCAAAACCAAGAGAAAGAAATACTTTTTAATGTTTAAAACAAATAAAAATATAATTCTTTACAAAAATATCAAATATATGAAATAAATAATATTTTTGTGAAATTTTTATGGAATAAAATATTTTAACATTTTTGGAAATTTTCAAAAAAAAGAACCAATCAAAAGTAATTAAAATTGAGAGAGAAATTAATTTTGGAATTAATAAAAAAAAAACCATAAATATAGCAAAAATATCAAAATATGGCAAAGTGGAAAAAATGGTCTAGGTGGGTGTTGAACCCACGACCATCAAGCCAAACACACATGCGCGCTATCACTGGGGTGGTGATACATCCGTGTATCAAAACCACCCCACAAATACATAAGGCAAGCCTTGTTTCTAGGCCTGAGCAAGGCAAGGCAAGGCAAGGCCAGCTTTTGGGCAATTTACGTGAAGCCTCTAACTTTCTACTTTCTACATGGATTGGGACAAAATTTAGGTGCATCTGACCCAGAATTTCACAAGGAATCCAATGGTGGTCTTGGTTTTTTCAGATGAGGTCCCTATTTTAAAACCCGATAGTGGTTTTGAAATAGGCCAAAATTTGCATTTTCTATGCTATCACATGGTACAGGCAAGAATTACATGGCAAATTGGTTCAAACACAACATATATAACATGTATGAGATGTTTATGATCAGTGGACTTCAAAGCAATGTATAATTCAAAGAGTTCAAGTTGTCATGCACTTACTTCTTGGAGCTTTTTGTGCTATCTGCCAAGTTCCTTGTGCCAGAAGTAATTTGATGCTTTGGACACTCTCAATTGATCCCTTAGAAGCTTTTAGAATGGTTAGAACCAGCTGGAATCCTCAAGAACAAGTTGTGGCACCTTCTTGCAAAAGGGGCAAAAGTGACCACTATGGCAACTCTCTCAAATGGTGTTCCAGATGATGGGAACCATTTGGGACAGTTCAAGGATGATATTCAGAGTGTGTTTGGGGCTTTGTTTGGTTTAGGAAGTGACTGAATCAAGACATGGCTTGAAAAATGCAGAAAAGCCCAATTTTGAGGTTTTGGAAGTGGACTTTGTGATTTTGGTGTTTCAGGTCACAAGTGAGTGTTTGAACAGCTTAGATACAACATATTAGAGGTGTTTGGATCATGAGCTGTGGTGGAATTACTCTCTAACTCAAAAACTCAGAGATACATTGCAAAAGAAGGAATTTTGGCCTAAAGAGAGGGATTTTGAGGAAAGCAGGTGTTGTAGTACTTTGTGTACTCAAAATGAGCACAAATGAGCTCTATTTATATAAGAGCAAGTTTGTTTTGCAAGCAATAGTGAATGGCAGCTGCAGCAGGCCTTTGGCCAATGTTGAGCAAAAGGAATCTCAAGTCTCCTCTAGCCATTGACTTGAGGTTAGGGCACAAGCATATGGTCCTATGATTCAGTGTTGATCCTTGACTCATTCAGTTAGGAATGTGTGTCATACCCCAAATTTTGACCACCGGGATTTCCCATCATTATGCAAATCATCATCACAATATGGATGTAATTACATGCCTCATCAATCTCCTCAAGGATTATTGAGCATTCACTACAATCAAGAATTAGGGTTTCAATCCCTCTCAGAGCACTTAGACAAAGGTTCAATCAAGAAATGACATGATCTTCAACTTTCCTAGCCTCTAAAACATCCACAAAGGATCAAGAGGACTCCCACACCAAGAATCAAGCATAAGATTGCAGCATTCCAAGTGGATCAAGCCTCAAGATCGCCAGTGTCACCAAATTAGGGTTTTGGTCGCCTGAGGCCTCCAGATGAAAATTTCCATCAAGGCTTGAGCCAATGCCTCAATGTATGGTCTTATAATATCAAAAGGATCTCAAGAGCCTATCCACAATGGCAAAATCACCTTGAAGGTCAATCTATCAAAAAATCAGGAATTAGGGTTTTGACCTAATTCAACCCTTGAGTTAACTTGTGAAGTGAGGCATGGCTTGAAGCTTCGAAATGAACTTCAAGGACCTCAAATACATCACATTAGCATGTTTACAAGATTTGGTTGACTCAAAGAGCTCAAATCACAAGTCACAAGAACTCAAAACCATCTGATCACAAATTATGGTTTCTGATGGAAAAAGTCAACCATATCCTTGACGGTTGGCCTACCCTTGATCTCAAACCTTAGGGAGGGGTCCAAGACATTCCTAAATACCCTTTGAGGCCATCCATGAAGTTTAATTAAGCCCAAGGATTGATTTCACAAAAGGATCACAAAGTCAAAATTTCATCTGATGAAAAAGTCAATTGTACAAAAATCCAAGTTTGACTTTTTGGATTTTTAGTAAACCAAGGTTCCTTAACCCTAAAACAATGTTAATATGTGATTTTAATCATCATTCATCAAGAAAAACCAAATAAAATGAGTTAACTTGTTAAAGGGGTAACCATAAAAAACTTAGAATTTTTCTAAGTTATGGAACAAAGCGGATAGGGTACCAACTTTGCAAGGCCATATCTCCCAAACCCTAAGGCCTTTTTCCCCCATTAAAAGCTCAGATTGAAGTTCATATTACACACTTCAAATATGTCAACTAGACCTCATTCCAATTCATCATGGATTTTGAGTTATTGTTTGAGCAAAATCACAAAAACATGAAAATGACACTTTTTCCAACACTTAGTGAAAATCTGCCTAAGTTACCAGCCTGGAACATCAATGTTCATGAGGCTTTTTCACTTGGATCCAAATAGTTTCAAAACAAGCTATGATCACACATGTTTTGTATCATATGAGGGCTTTCTAAAAAGCACAAAAACCTCCCATAACTCAACCTAAGCAGGGAGATATGAATCCCTTAAATCACCATTTCCACCTGTCCCAAGCAAGGGAGATTTGGTGCATTTGCTCGATTTGGAAAATTTGGACAACTCCAAGCCTTGTCATCCATTTGGACACATCTGAGGATAAAACAAAAGGAGAATGATCTGATCCCCAAGCCTCCCAAGTCCAAGAATCTACAAGTAGCCCTAACAAACCTAAAAAGGCTAAAAAGTGCCAAGACTCCAATTTTGTTTCCAAGCCTTTAATGGATGCACCAAGGTGGCGTGAACTGAGCCTATTCCAACTGAATTCAGTCAAGACTTATCCCTGAACCAAGAGACCATAGGCCTGTGCTCTAACCTCAAGTCAATGGCTATAGGAGACTTGAGATTCCATTTGATCCACATTGGCCACAGACCTGCTGCAGTTGCCACACACTATTGCTTGCAAAACGAACTTACTGCACTATAAATAGGCCTCATTTATGATCAGTTTGAGTACACCAAAGCACCCAAAATGATGCTTTCCTCAAAATCACCACTTTCACTCCAAGTTTGCCTTCTAACTCAAGTCACTATCGGATTTTGAGTTTAAGAGCAATTCCAACCAAACCAATCATACACACACATCTCACATATAACATATAGAAGTGATCCAAACTCTTACATAACATCTGTAACATCAGATTCTCAAAATCACCAGCCAATTGCTCAAGTTCTTGACAAATTTGCAGTTGAGGTACCACAACCAGTTCCAGATCATTTCCATCCATTCCAAGCATTAAAACACACTCCTTGGCACCTAAGGAAGCTGTCCAGATCATTGGAATCAACTTACAACACCTCCATAACCAAACTCGATCACCAGCTGCAAGAGGTAAGCATGAACTCTTCAAACTCCATGATGCATGCATATTTTACTACACAATAATTTTGCCACATGTTCATAATCATGTATGGAGTGATAACCCTCAATCAATTGCCATGAATCAATCGTGTATGGAATTTCATGGTGTTCATGCTAAAATTAGGGTTCTTGAGGTTTTCTTCTGATTTCTCACTCAATACTCAAAATAAATGCAATTAGTCTATATGGTTGTGATCCTTGTTCAAAAACGAACAAGATTGGTATTTGAATCGTGCAAAACCATTGAGGAATCATGGAGAAAAGTGAGAAAATGTAAATCTACAGAAACAGGGCACGCGGGCAAGAACTTGGTGTTCTTGGCGCCCATTTTCAAATTTTTGAATATTTGAATATTTTGATATTTTTGTTAATTGATTCAAAAATTAATTTCTCTCTGAATATTTATGTTTTTGAATTGATTCTTTTTCTCAAAATTCACTAAAATGTTTAAATATTTTATTTTAAAAAGAAATACAATTTATATTATTTATTTAATATAGTTAGAATTTTTGTAATTAATTTCATTTTAATTGTTTTTAAACATTTTTAAATGGAATGCCCACTTTGATTTTTCAAAACCAATTGAATTTCAAACTCTCATGTAATTGAACATGATTTTTCAAAATATTTTTCAAAGTGTACAACTTATTTTTGAATATATTTGGTATTTTATATCATTTTTTTCATTTAATTTCCTTTGAAAAATAACATTTTTATTTAAAATTAGGGTTTTCTCTTGATTTTAAACTTTCAAACACTTTTGGGCCTCTAATAGAGTGTAAGACCCAATCCCTTTTTAACCAAAACCATTTTGGGTCTCAGACATTGTATAAGTCCCACTGTATTTTCAAAAAATCTCGGCGCGATCGCCAGTTCAAAATCAAATCACTTGGGCCTCTCCCTGAGTTGTAAGCCCCATCACTTATACAAAAATAAATCTTTGGGCCTCTTGAAAGAGTGTAAGACCCAACCCTTTTGTAAATAAACCTTTTTGGGCCTCAGTCGTTGTATAAGTCCCGATACGATCTTCAAAACAACGGTGCGATCACTGTTGAACCTTGGGCCTCTCTTTGAGTATAAGCCCCAACAATATTTTCAAAAACAACTTCTCTTTTGATTTAGGTTCAAATATACAGTTGTTATCAAAACTTTCTTTAATTTCTCTGAACAACTAACAATACAGCGTGGAAGCTTGCTCGCCTGTAAGTTTTATCAGCTTTCATTTACATGCTTTAATATATATAACTGTATTGTGGGAAGCTGTTCCTCTGTAAGTCCTTCTTTCATATCCTTTTTAATACTTGTCATATATCAACTGTATATATACTAGTATACCTATTTAGAGTTTTCCCCGGCAACTAGGCTAGAACTAGGTAAAGCCAGTTGGTCACTCTTTAAATACGGTCAAAACTAGATCCCCATAGGATTTCCAGATACAGTCTTACCTTCTCTTGGGCTTAAACAATACGGAACAAAGAGAAAGGCAGTATTCTCGGTGAACCTTTTCTCAGACTGTCACTATTAAAAATTGTCAAAGAAATTCAGTTTCCTTAGAGAGGATTAATTCTCGGTGAAACCTCTCTTGAATTTCTTCAAACCCTATAACTGTTCACTAAAGAAAAGATTATTCCCGGTGAAACCTTTCTTGAATTTTTCTTAGGTTTGGGACCCACAGGCTTCCTAGAAGCATCCCCGCCTCCTCTTGGGCTTTGTGCAAGGACCCTCCGGCTTCTTAAAAGTTCTCTTGCCTTCTCTTGGGCTTAATACAAGGACCTTGAAGACTTCTTAAAGGTATAAGACAGAACTTAGTCATCCTTTGCTAGAGCAGTCTTTCCAGTGTCAAATCTCAGACCAATTTAGGGTTGACTCTCACCCCTTAAAACACTTGCCTCCTCTTGGGCATCATACAAAGATAAACTCTTCCATACCAGCTGAAATTCTGGTACCAGATGTGTGATGTTAGGTGCGATGTCACAACAACACACTCTGAACAATGGACAAAATAAACAGCAAATAAACACACAGAATTGTTCACCCAGTTCGGTCTAACTACCTACGTCTGGGGGCTACCAAGCCAGGGATGAATTTCACTACTTGTAGAATTAAATTACAGACTCAACAACCCAGTTGACAATCTCCTAATCTTAATTCCTACTAGTGACTTTCTAACTAAGAAACCACTTAGATATGAGAACATTACTCAATCCCTAGAACCTCTCAAAGAACAACCTCTTTGAGAAACCTTGATTCTGCTTCACAGCTTTGATCAAGTTACACAACTCTCTTTGCTTCACAGCTTTAGAGAGGACAGATCACCAATTCACACTATAACGGTTCGCTCACAATTTGTACTAATATCCAAGACACTCAGCCTATGCTCTTGATCTTCAATCTGTACTTTTTCCTTTGGTCTTATGCGCTTTATATAGCCACCTGAATTGGGCTTGGACTACTGCAATATCTGACTTGATATGTTATTTAAAACTGAAACTTCAAAACAGATTTTCTCCTAAAATCTTTTCAAATCTTCAACCTTTTAAATCTCCTACAAATCTGCACCAGATCTCCTATGCAGCGAAGAATATCTAACCCAAGATATCCGCATCCAATGAGACAACTTGCTCTCCACAATTCTAGCTAAAACGCAAACCCTAACAACATCACTAAACCTGATGTTATTAATTCTGCAGACCTGATGTCACAACATCGCATGTGACATCAGACATCCAACTACACACTTAACACAACCCAGTGTTAAGACTCAATGTTGTGACATCACCCATGTGACATCAAACATTGAACAACTTCACCACTTAACACAGCCCAGTGTTAAGACTCAATGTTGCACCATCACCACCTTGACTTCAACATTGAACAAACTTTGTTTTACCAAAATTCTAGCCAATCCAAGAAACTAACAATCTCCCCCTTTGGCTAATTTTGGCTAAAACAATCTCTGCACCTTCAGAGACTTCAGCAGCGGAAAAAAACTTGAATAATTTTTGAACCTTCAAGCAGCAGCATCTTCAACAGCAACTTGGCAACAACCAAAATGGTGCTCCCCCTCAATCATGAACCAGCATACCAGCACTTACTCCCCCTCAATATCTGCACTTCTGTACTATAACATTAGCAATCAGCTACATCCCCAGCTGCATATTTCTTGACTTCATTCCTTAGCAGCAACAACCATCAGCTCCTTTGACAACATTTGACATATCAGAATATTTGGCAACTCCTTGGCTACTTCTCCCCCTTTTTAGCCACAATTTGACAACCTTCAACCAGAAGCCCTACTAACTATAGTTAGTACTACCCTAGCTCTCATTGTTAGCCTCACAGTTAGCAACCGGACATAACAAATCATAGAACAAAAAAAACAAAAAGGGTGCATATACAACACAATATCACAAAATTAGAGCTGAAACAAGGACAACATTGCAGAAACATAAAACTAAAACTACTAGAAGCAAAGGCAAATAAGCTAGTCTTCATTTGAACTTGATCCAACTCTAGTATCCTCTTCATCCTCTTCTGAGCTATCAGCACTGGCATTCTCACACTCATCATTCTTATCAGGAACATCATCTTCTTCTGACCCATCAACATTGTTCTCATTATTTTCTTCAGGAACATCATCACCATATTCTTGTTCTAACTGCTGGATCAGCTTTTCAAGTTTCTCTTTTCTAACCAGACTGGTACTGATGACCGCATCAAGGTCTTTGCACATGGTCTTTAATTCTTCAATCAGTTCAACCTTTGTAGTCTTCTTTTTGTATTCAGTAGTTGATGTTACAACAATGTCTGGAACATGATGTTCAGTAAACAGCTTAGGGTGTAGGGACAAGACTGTCTTCCTATGGCAAGCTATGTCTGAGCTTGTTAAAGTCTCAGGTTGCTGATGTAAAATGATTCCACAAACCAAAGAGGGGAATGCTATAGGTAACTTGACAGCATTGGTTTCAGCATGTTTTACCACCTGGTTAAAAATATAGCTTCCAAAGTCAAATTTCATTTTCCTTCCAACAGCATAGATAAACTTTCTAAGACCAACAGCAATTGTTGTTTTATGGTTGGTTGGCACCCAGTTAGCTGCACCAATCCTGTGAAGAATGGCATACTTGATGCTGAGTTTGCTAGTCTTCAGCTTCCCTTTCAACGGCCAAACCTTCACTTGTCCAGCAGTAATCTCCTTGCAGATATCATTATCAGTAGACTCAAGATCACTGCACTCTCCATCATGTCTACCTAGATATTTGTTGATGACGCTAGGAGAAAAATTAATACACTTTCCTCTAACAAAGACTTTCATAAAGTCTGTACTTCTCTTATCAGTAATGTTGATATGGATGTTTACAATAAACTCTTTGACAAGCCCTTCGTAACATCTAGTAAGTTTTGTCACAGTCTTCTCCAGTCCAGTATTATTGATTAATTCCATAATTTCCACCATTTCCAAAGCTTCTTTACCTAGTTCCCTTTCCAGGGCTAGTCTTCTCTGACAAACAAACTTCCACATAGATGCACTACTGGCATAATGGAAAGAGATGTTATCAATTGGAACTTCAGGAACCTTATCAGATATTCTCTTTAGAATAGTTTTCCTGATATACGTGATGTCATGAACATCATCTTCGACATCATAGTCAGAATCTGAATGCTCCACAGCCTTCCTCTTTCTAGGATTTACTTCCACTTTGCTCCAGGCTTTTGCTGGTCCAACAGCAATGTTCTTCCTCTTTTCATCAGATGACTTCTTAGGAGAGGGTTCAACCTTCTTTCCCTTCCTAGATTTTAATCTCTTTCCAATACTTGGGATAGCTCTTGCTATCACTTCATCATCTGATAGATCATCTACATTGATCACATCAGCATTATCATTACCAACAGAAGTGGGTTCTGCAGATGTCCTAACATTCTCCTCAACATTTGTCTCTTCATGCATGTCTTCACTCTGATCAACATCTTCAATAGCTGTTATTGCAAGTTGTTGAAGACTTGACTTACCTCCTTGCACGTTATCTTTCTCAGCTGGCATCTGATTCAGAGGAATTGAAATTCCTTTAACAGGGATGCCTTTGTCCATAATTTTTGAGGCAAGATTACCCATCCTTTTGTCTACATCAAACTTCTCTTCAATAGACTGAGAATTTGATGATTTTGGCACAATTTTGTCACCAAATAACACACTAGTAACAACTTTCTTTGTTTCAGGATTCTTAAAGACAGTAGCAGGTCTCTTAGGAGTTAGTTTAGTGGGTCTCGAAGTACCTGATTCAGGAAGAATTGTTGAGAGGGGCTCAATGTTCATAGGATCGGATGTTGAACCTTCGTCAGTGGAAACCCTAGCTATTCCTTTTGTAGAACTCTGAAACGCAGATTTCTTGGATGGAGAAGCCATGAATCCTTTGAGATAGGTGAGATTTAGTGAGGGTTGATTCTTGAAGGCGAAGAAGATGAACAGTTGTGAGAACAGGGCTTTGAAGAAGCGTGATGTTGCAACACTAGGAAATGATGGTCTAAGGCAAGGAGCTTGATTTTGAGTGTAAATCACTTTCTCCCTCCATACAAACTTTCCTTTTAAATTTTTAAAAGGATTTAGATCAGAATTCATTAATTCTGATTGCCCTTTCAGTATTCTTTCATGCTTGATGTTACCATCTGATGTTACAACATCAATCATAACATTACCATATAAGTTGACCTCTTTTGGTATCCATTTATAGCAATTATCTTTGGATCTTATACCTTTTATCACAACCTGATTATGCTCATCAGATACCACACACTCATCTTTGGTGTAGTTGACTTTGTAACCTTCATCACACAACTAGCTTATGCTGATCAAATTTGCATTTAAACCATTGACAAACATAACATTGTCAAGTTCAGGTCCATCACCACACTTTACTTTTCCAACTCCTGCAACTACACCTTTTTCACCATTTCTAAAAATAACCTCATGAGAGGGACAATGACTGACTTCAACTAACAGAGTTTTGAATCCAGTCATATGCTTTGAACATCCACTGTCAAAGAACCAAGTATCCTTATCAACCTGTCTATCTGAGGTGTGGGCTAAAAGACATTTCACCTTCTCTGTAGGAACCCATTGTTTAACAACTTTGGGCCTGCCCTCCTTTAGTTTTCTTTGAGGAGCAGATTATGGGTAACCATGCAGTTTAAAACAAGAGTATTGCATATGTCCAAAACTTCCACAATAGAAACATCTAACTCTGTCATCTCTGAATTGGTTATATCGTCTACCATTATACTGATGATATTGTTGTGCCTCCCACCCATAATGTTGACTCCTTCTTCCATAGTAGGTCTGTCTTCTATGGTGTTGTTGTCTTTTACCATAGGTAGACTGTCTCCTGAACTTAGGATGCTGTCTTCTAGGTTGTCTCCTATGGTGATGAGGCTTCCTTCTCCCATAGTAATGAGGCACAACATTGTTGTATCCGTATCCATATCCACCCCAGTTACCCTGATGTTGTGACATCTGATGAAACCTGTTCTGATTGGACCTAACAGCCTCCATGCTCTTGTGAAACTGAGGAGGCATATACTGACTAGCTCCTTGAGGCTGCACCTTCCTTTGATGAGTATTTTTCTTCTCAACATTCTGTGGCTGAACAACCTTCTTAGGTGTAGGATCTTGTCTCTTAGTTTGATGTTGAGACATTGGTTGAGACATCTCCTTCTTGGTTCCTGAAGTGCTAGCTTCAGCAGATACCTTTTTCTCAGCCACATATCTTGTACCTGATTTATCTCCAACAGCTTTCTCTGACTGAAGAATCTTATCAAGAGTAGCTGTACCACTGTTTATCATCCTAACGGATTTTGTCATCTGGTCAAGTTGAGATTTAATCAACAAAACCTCATTTTCCAGATCAGCTTTAGCAGTCTCAAGCTGGGCAATCTGTTGCTTGTGACACTTGTTTTCTTGACAAATCTCAGTACTTTTTAAACACAGCTCTTGATAAGTAGATGCTAACTCCTCATAAGTTATTTCTCCATCACTATCATCATCAGAAACAACAGTTCCTGTTAAGGCTCTAACATGCCTTGCTGACTCACCTTCACTTTCACTATCAGATTCAGACCAGGAAACTGACATGCCCTTCTTCTGCTTCTTCAAGAATGTGGGACATTCTTTCTTGACATGTCCATACCCTTCACATTCAAAGCACTGAACTTTTTTATCCTGGGCAGTCTTCTCTTCATCTTTCTCTTTTGACTTGCTGATGTCAGAAGGGAAGTTCTTGACATTAGGCTTGTAGTTATTATTCCACCTCTTGAACACTTTGTTGAATTGCCTTCCCAACATAGCAATGGCTTGAGACAGATCTTCTTGAGAATCATCATCTTTGACTTTCTTAGCTTCTGCGGGAGTGGAGACCAAAGCTATACTCTTGGGCTGCTTTTCTGGTTCTTCCTCATTCAAACCAAGCTCAAAAGTTTGAAGAGATCCAATGAGCTCATCAACCCTCATCTTGCTGATGTCTTGAGCTTCTTCAATTGCAGTCACCTTCATCTTGTACCTCTTAGGAAATGACCTAAGAATCTTCCTTACAAGCTTTTCTTCTGACATTTTCTCTCCAAGAGCACTAGATGCATTGGCCAGCTCAAGAACACTCGTGTGGAAGTCATGAATAGTCTCATCTTCCTTCATCTTCAGGCTTTCAAAATTAGATGTTAGAAGCTGAAGTCTTGACATCTTAACTCTAGACATACCTTCATGAGTAGCCTTCAAAATATCCCACGCTTCCTTAGCAACTTCACAGGTATTTATCAACCTGAATATATTCTTATCCACTCCATTGAAAATTGCATTTAGAGCTTTGGAATTACCAAGGGCAAGCTCATCTTCTTCCTTGGTCCATTCTTCTTCAAGCTTCGGCTTTGAGGTGCCCTCTTTATCTTTCCCAGCATCATCTTTTTCAAACACAACAGGTGCTTTCCATTCTTTAATAATGGCCTTCCATGCCCTGCTGTCCAAGGATTTTAAGAAAGTAGTCATCCTTGGCTTCCAATAGTCATAATTGAATCCATCCAAAATAGGGGGTCTGTTAACAAATCCTCCAACCTCTTTGTCCATCTTTACACCAGAAAGTAACTTCCCTATATCTCACCCAGAGACAGATAGGATGCCTGCTCTGATACCAATTGAAATTCTGGTACCAGATGTGTGATGTTAGGTGCGATGTCACAACAACACACTCTGAACAATGGACAAAATAAATAGCAAATGAACACACAGAATTGTTCACCCAGATCGGTCTAACTACCTACGTCTGGGGGCTACCAAGCCAGGGATGAATTTCATTACTTGTAGAATTAAATTACAGACTCAACAACCCAGTTGACAATCTCCTAATCTTAATTCCTACTAGTGACTTTCTACCTAAGAAACAACTTAGATATGAGAACACTACTCAATCCCTAGAACCTCTCAAAGAACAACCTCTTTGAGAAACCTTGATTCTGCTTCACAGCTTTGATCAAGTTACACAACTCTCTTTGCTTCACAGCTTTAGAGAGGACAGATCACCAATTCACACTAGAACGGTTCGCTCACAATTTGTACTAATATCCAAGACACTCAGCCTATGCTCTTGATCTTCAATCTGTACTTTTTCCTTTGGTCTATGCGCTTTATATAGCCACCTGAATTGGGCTTGGACTACTGCAATATCTGACTTGATTTGTTATTTAAAACTGAATCTTCAAAACAGATTTTCTCCTAAAATCTTTTCAAATCTTCAACCTTTTAAATCTCCTACAAATCTGCACCAGATCTCCTATGCAGCGAAGAATATCTAACCCAAGATATTCGCATCCAATGAGACAACTTGCTCTCCACAATTCCAGCTAAAACGCAAACCCTAACAACATCACTAAACCTGATGTTATTAATTCTGCAGACCTGATGTCACAACATCGCATGTGACATCAGACATCCAACTACACACTTAACACATCCCAGTGTTAAGACTCAATGTTGTGACATCACCCATGTGACATCAAACATTGAACAGCTTCACCACTTAACACAACCCAGTGTTAAGACTCAATGTTGCACCATCACCACCTTGACTTCAACATTGAACAAACTTTGTTTTACCAAAATTCTAGCCAATCCAAGAAACTAACACCAGCAGACTTGGACAATCTAAATCTCCTCTTGAGTCTCAAAGATATTCTCAAGTTCCCTACAAACATAGGAGAAACTCCGATCATTCTAGATCAATCTCCAAAGGAGTTAAAACCCTGGGGTTCAAAAACCCAGTCCCTCTCCTAAAATTCCCCAATCAGGGTCAGTTTATTATCAGTATAACACTATCAGAACCTCAAGGCATCTGATATCTCAACTCTTCTGTAACCCTCAGCAAGAGTTGATTCCCCAGTTAGACCTGCCTCGGGATCTCAATAATTCCCAGCAGAAGATAGCCTCCTCTTAGGCTTTGTATAAGGATCTTTCCTCAGCAGAAGACAACCTCCTCTTGGGCTTTGTACAATGATTCTCCCCAGCGGAGCTAACCTTTTCAAACTCTCTTGTTGAGTCAATCAACTTTTCAGACTCTCTGGTTGAGTCAATCACCTTTTTGGACTCTCTTATTGAGTCAACCCTTTTAGCCTCAATCCCGGGCTTTGTACGAGACAGATAAAAACACTCTCTTATTGAGTCAATATTTTCCAGCCTCCTTTTAGGCTTGGTATAAGGATTTCCCCTAGCAGAAGTCAACCTCCTCTTAGGTTTGGTATAATGATTTCTCCATCTTGTTCAGCCTCAATCTCGGGCTTTGTACGAGACAGATAAAAGCACTCTCTTGTTGTGTCAAACCCTTTTTAGCCTTAATCTTGAGCTTTGTACAAGACATAAATCTTCATAACTTTCTCTTAAGCTTGGGACAATTTTCTTCCCCAGCGGAGTCAATTCCTCCCAGCCTTCCTTTAGGCTTTGAGAAATAAATTTCCAAAAGCTGAGTCAAACTTATTTCAGCCTTAATCTTGGGCTTTGTACAAGACAAATAATACTCTCCGGTAGAGTCAAACTCATTTCAGCCTCTATCTTAGGCTTTGTACGAGATACCTAAAATATCCTTAACCGAGTCAGCAAAGTCTCATTTTAGGCTCAATCTTGGGCTTTGTACAAGACATATAAAGATTTCTTTCCGACGGAGTCAAACTCTTTCTAGCCTCAATCTTGGGCTTTGTACAAGACAGACAAAGCATTTTCCCCGGAAAAGTCAAATTTTTTTAGCCTCCTCTTAGGCTTTGTATAATGATATCCCCAAAGAGCCAGCCTCTTTTTTAGCCTCAATCTTGGGCTTTGTACAAGACATATAAACACTCTCTTGTTGAGTCGGTCATTTTCAGCCTCCTCTTAGGCTTTGTATAAGGACTTCCCCAGTGGAGTCAATCAACCTCTTAGCTTCAATCTTGGGCTTTGATCAAGGCACACAAAAATAAACATCCCCTCAGAGTAAATCCTAATATCTCTGTAGAAAGTCACTTCTCTGTTTATCACTTATCAAAATAGACATTCAAAACAAACCCTAATCCCCGATAACTGCTATAAGAGCACACTTGTTGATTCAGATATCCAAGTTATTGTCCATCTTTTATCCTGGTAAACCCTTTCTTTCATCTAATTGTTGTAAGCGGCAAGCCTCTGGACTACTTACATCCATGCTACTGTCCCTCTCTTAGCATGAGAAATTCCTAAGGAAAAATGGCATTGCTCTAAACTGAGTTAAAGTTTCCTCCTTTAGGACAAATTCCCTATAAAGGAAATTATGGCATTGCTGGATTCATATATCCCAGTTAAAGTAATCCTCCTTTATAAACAGTCACCCAACAATTATGATAAACAGACCAGATGTCTCCCTTTAGAGATGACAAATTCTCTCTTAGTCAAACCTTTTAGCTTCAATTTTGGGCTTTGAACAAGACACAAATAAACCTTTTATCTTCAATCTTGGGCTTTGAGCAAGACACCAAAATATCTTTTTCCTCCCTTAGAATAGGAGGAACTACGATTGCTCTGATTTCCCTGTTTCGTTTAAACGGGAATACGTAGGCATAAGATTGCGAATTCTTAGCGACTATACTAATCAAAAACTCTAGGTCCAGTACCTTCATACCAATCAAAACTTAGGTCCAGTACCTTACCAAAAACATCGGGAAAACCCGAACATCAACAAAAACTCACACTCTCTCTCATATTTCCCCAGAAACTTTCCCAACCCATTTGCAGATAAACACCATCAAGTACAAAGCGAAACCTAAAGCTAACAACCTGTGGATAACCACATATAGGATGGGTAATTGACAACTCCCCATCGTATAACCTGACCCCGACTCCCCGAATCTCTTTAAGCGTTTGTTTAGTTAAACATTCGCGTGCAAGGTTAGTTTTAGATAGCTTCCTTTTCCCTTCCAGCTTCATGGGATAAATAAGAAATCTGAAAGTAGCACCCCCCCCCTCCTCTTCATTGAGGAGAAAACCCAAATTTCGCGATAAGGTGGTCGCGTCACCAACAAAAATTGGGCGCTACAGTAAAAATGGTGATTCTGCTGGGGAGTCATTGTATGTATAAGGCTAGGATTATAGCTCTTAAGAGGTCTAGGATGTTAGTTTTAGGAATAAATATACATATCGCTTTTCCTAATTGGTATCCGTGTTTATTTTTCTGCTAATGGGGTGATGCCGCATCTGGAAAGTTAGAGTGATACCTAAGATAAGTGATGGCATAGACGGGGGGTCTTATAGGGAGTGATTCCTGAATAAGCGATCCTGATAGACCATCAAATCAGTGGAGATACCCTTTGCGGATTTAATGTCTAAACGACTTCAGTTGTTGAAAGCAGATTGTTCGATTGTGGTATCCATGAAACTGAGGATTTAGTAGACTAAGACCATGTGACTATTTTGTAGTGCGGAAGCTATCGGAAATAGTTGTCACGTGATACTTCCCTCATTTAAGATTACCCTAAGATACTGCAGCTCGCTCGGGTGAACCAGCCTGCTGTTGTTATCCCAATGGGGGTCAATGATTTTGAGGACAGGTACAAAAATTCACCAGTACAACCTTTGGGAATGGGTAGAGCCATGACTTCATGACACTGAACCTTTGATCCCATGTTTTTTCTATCTTTTTGTATGTTGCATTCATGCATTCATTTCATTAAAAAAAACTTTAAATAAAGAAAAAAATCTTCTTTTCTAGTCTCTCTTTTTCAAATTAAACTAAGACAATGATTGCAAATATCATAGAGAAAGATTACGTCATGGATTTCGGTAGAAGGAAGACTCACAAGTACACCTTCAAGGTTCCAAAACTAGAGGATTTAAGAGGGTTGGTAAGGATGATTACCAACCCTAATGCTTTCAGAGCTAAGTACGAAAGATTGTTGTCTCTGTTAAGGGTCCATGTAATTGAAGGAATATTGTCTACTCTGATTAAGTTTTACGATCCGGTCTATCACTGTTTCACATTCTCGGATTACCAACTGGCACCAACACTGGAGGAGTACTCTCACCTGACTGATTTACCCATCACTGACCAAGCTCCCTTTTTTGGACTGGAAGAAATTCCAAAGGATTAAACCATTGCAAGAGCAATCTATTTGGACGAGTCAGAAGTCAGGACTCACATGACCATTAAGGGTGGAATCCAAGGTTTACCAGCCAAGTTTTTGATAAAGAAAGCCCTGTACTTTAATAGTATAGGGAACGTAACTGCTTTCGAGAGCATCTTTGTTATGCTCACCTACGGGTTATTTCTGTTTCCCAACATTGATAACTTCGTTGATATCAATGCCATTTAGATATTTCTGATTGGAAACCCTGTACCGACCTTTCTCGCAGATGCTTATCATTCTGTAAACTTAAGGAATTTGTACAGTGGAGGAATGATCACATGTTGTGTACCCCTGCTATACAAATGGTTCACTTCCCATCTACCAAAGTCTGCTGCTTTTTGGGATTATAAGAGTACTCTGCGTTGGTCACAGAGAATCATGTCTCTTACCAACTCTGACATAAATTGGTACAATCGGATCTATGATGGGATAAGAATCATTGACCGTTGTGGAAACTACCCTAATATACCCCTCATAGAAACTAAAGGAGGAATCAACTATCATCCAATTTTAGTTCGCTGTCAACTCGGATACCCGATGAGACGCGTAATGTTCATCTGGAAGGTCTTCTCTTTAAGGAAGGAGAAAATGAAAGGGCGCTAAAGACATGAATAATGCATGTCTGGAAACATGTTCATAGGAAAGGAAGAGAGTCTCTAGGAAAACCAGATTGTGTCTCTGCGGAACCTTATCTCCACTGGGTACAAACTAGAGCCCTCAAGCTGAGGATGTCTTACCCTCGTCAAGAAGTTCTTCCGTTAAAGGAATATGTCCTTTATTTTATGTCTGATACGGAAAAACTCCAGGCCACTCTCAACAAAGTTTAACGGGAAAAGAAATCTTGAAAGAACAAGTACCGCATTCTCAATGTGGAGTGTGCCAAAATACAGCAACTATTAAAAGAAAAAGATGCTCTGATCGAGATTTTAGAGCAACATGCTGTAGAAAATCAAGAAGATCGAAGGAATTTACTCGCTTATTTCACTTGGAAAAAGGATGACAACCCGACAACGGATCAAGAGCCCCGGTCAAAGAAAAGGAAAATACCAGAACCAGCACCTGAGCTCTCCTCAGAGACGACTCAGGATCCATAAGTTTAGACATTTCCTTTTATGGCACTTTGTAAAATACTATATTTCCATTTCCGCAATCTTTGAATTCAATAAAACGGGGTCTCCCCACTGTATGATATTTGCAATCCAATTGTTGAAGTTTCTTTTGATTAAAAAATTATTAATATATAATCATTGCATATCATTCATCATTCTCACATAACGCATTCTTCTTCCCTACGAATCTCACGTTTGTGTCTCGATTCTAGAGTCAAACTGTCTCATTCGTATAATACTCGGGCCAATCGACAAAAGAAAATTGATGGTCTCGAGGAAGAGAACAGAGAGTTGAGAGAAGAAATCGACACTCTGAAAAAAGATTTAAGAAAACTTCACAATGACATGCAATCTCTGGCAACAGCTCAGATACAACAACAAAGGACTGTGATCTCAGAGATCTCATCTACGCCCATAGTGGAAAAGTATGATCCTCAGTACAACATGCCTAAAGATCGTCCCTGGGGCATGCCACTTAACTATATCCCAGAAGGATATATTCCGCCGATCACGGAAGATTTGGAAACTACATTAGGAACTGTTGGGCCTGAAGGTTACAAACTTCGGGAAAACGAAGATGCCAGGGGCATGACAGCAACTCCTGAAGGTTACAAACTTCGGGATAAGGAAGCACCAAGAGTCACTGCCATAATGACTATACCACCACCCGTGGTACACACTGTCCCGGAAGGACAGATTCCACAGATACCTTCTAGGGGAAATGAAAGTATGTACGACAGATTAAATGAGTTCCAGGAATAATTCCTGGAGATGCAGAAGGAACTGCATACCATTCGTGGTCAGGATCTATTCGAAAATGACGCCGCAGACCTTTGTTTGGTCCCCAATGTGAAAATTCGGCACAAATTCAAGGTGCCCAAATTTGAAAAATACAAGGGCAACTCTTGCCCTCAAAGTCATTTGGTGATGTACGCTCAGAAGATGTCAACTCAGACAGAAAACCAACAGCTACTGATCCACTACTTCCAAGATAGTTTAACCGGTTCAGCACTCAAATGGTACATGGGTTTAAACCGCACCAAGATCGTCACATTCAGAGATCTTGGCACTGCCTTCATTTAGCAGTATAAGTATAACCTGGACATGGCACCAGCAGAGATCAACTCAGAGCAATGTCGCAGAAGGACAAGGAAACCTTTAAAGAATATGCTCAGAGATGGCGTGAAATTTCCGCCTAGATTTGTCCACCTCTTGAGGAAAAGGAGATGACAAAATTTTTTTTGAAAACTTTAAGCTCGTTCTACTACGACCAAATGGTCGCCAGTGCGCCCATCGACTTTACTGAAATGGTGAGCATGGGAGTTCGTCTTGAAGAAGCAGTCCGAGAA
This sequence comes from Lathyrus tuberosus, assembly GCA_022829125.1. Classification (NCBI taxonomy): domain Eukaryota; kingdom Viridiplantae; phylum Streptophyta; class Magnoliopsida; order Fabales; family Fabaceae; genus Lathyrus; species Lathyrus tuberosus. Next base: position 1,363,520 of record JALAZF010000616.1, on the reverse strand, counting down.
GGACGTCTGGTCAAAGATGCTGGACCATCAAGCAGTACCAAAAGATACGGTGGCGCTTTCCAAAAGAAAAAAGAGCAGGAAATTGGTAATATCTCTCTCGGAAAGCAAAGGCGAAGATACCAACCAGGAGCAGTTGTAACTCCTGCTATTAACCCTGCGCCTGTTCCGACGTATCAACCTCAGGTTACTCAGAGCCAACCGAATCAACAAAAATATCAGCAAAGGAGACAACAGCCTCTTCAGCAGGCTCGTCCACTGTACAACAATAATAATCGTAAAACACGACCACCAGGGTTTGATCCCATACCAATGTTGTATGCAGAACTATTTCCACTACTACTGGTCAAGGGGCACGTCCAAACCAGGTCTCCTCTTATAATACCGGAGAATCTACCTTTTTAGTTCAAAGCAGATCAGACTTGTCCTTACCATCAAGGAGGACCGGGGCATAACATAGAAAATTGTGTCAACTTCAAGTCCGATGTACAGAGGTTTGTCATAAACGGGGTCTTATCCTTCAAGGATACAAATCCAAATGTTCAGACAAACCCGTTGCCTCAACACGAGAAAGCTACGGTAAATTTGATAGAGGAAGAGTCTAAACATAGCTATCAAATTCACGATGTACTCCTGTTGAAAACCAATCTGGTCAAAATGCATTGCAGACAGAGCGGGTACGGTCATGTACCATTTCAAAATTATCACCAGTGTGATATCTGCTCTAAAGACAATCAAGGATGTTCTGTGGTGCAATCAGCACTACAGGAACAGATGGATCTCGGATGGATCCAAGATCACCGAATTCGTGAGGTCAACATGACTTATACAAATTCCAACATCATCCAAAACCACGACATTCGTGCGATGAATGTCAACTTGGTGGCAATGCACTCCTGGCAAAGCAAACATTATAATCTGCCATGGCACGATTACGATTCCTGTCTGATTTGTTGGGTAAATAATCAGGGATGCTCTTTTGTACAAGAGGCCCTCCAGTGTCAGATGGATCTTGGATGGATTCAGGATTACCGTGATAGAAGTCATCATCAAGTTAATATGATTCAAATCTTTGATATTCGTTTGATGAATACCAGCTTGGTGGAATTACATGTTAAGCAAGTCCAACTCGGTTTTCTGACTTCGCATGATTATCAGAACTGTAAAATATGTCATGAGAGTGACAAAGGATGTGCACTCGTTTAAAGAACGCTTCAACACTTGTTGAACCACTGGTGGCTTCCGATCTATATGGACCAAGCTACACATCAGATCAGTATGACTGATGGAAACCCTACTAGGCATCAAAGTTAGGATGTTCGATCAATGGAAACAGATCAAGTAAGGTTACACTGCATACAAAGTGGACGTGGTCGGGTGCCACCACACAACTATGAGCGTTGTAGAGTTTGCTCGGAGAATAACCAAGGATGATACCCCGTGCGAGCATCCCTTCAAAGTCAGTTAGACCACAAAGAGGTTCAACCATGTTCAAGCTCTGGTCCGATCAACATAATAACAGATTATCTTCCTAATAGAGGCAAAGAAGTTGTCTTGATCCCTAAACGAGAAGTGGCCAAAGATGTATGCGTCATAATTCCTTTACTCGATGAATCGAGAGTTCCTCCTGATAGAGGAAAGATTCTCAACGTCAAACCAATTGAGGTCTGCTATGATGGTCAGAAAAATCAAAAAGCTCCTATAGTTATCTATCTGTCGGGACCAGTACCATACAAATCCGATAAGGTTATCCCTTACAAATACGATTCAACAACAATTTAGAATGGAATGGAAACTCCATTACCCTCAGTCGTGAATATTGTAGACATCAGTCGAGTAACACGGAGCGGTCAAATTTTCAACCGAGGAGTTGGAGAACCTACCAGAGAAAAGGAACCTCAAACAGAAGTTCTTAATCAACCAGTCGGTTAATCCAGTGATCCCAACCTTTTAAAGAACAACGATGAGATGATGAAGCTCATCCAGAAGAGTGAGTACAACATTGTTGATCAACTGTTGCAAACTCCTTCAAGAATCTTTGTGCTATCTCTTTTACTCAGTTCCGAAGCTCACATGGAAGCTCTACAGAAAGTCTTAGAGCAAGCCTTTGTGGAACAAGATGTAACAATAAGACAATTCGACAACATCATCTCCACCATCACTTCCTGCAACAACTTGGGGTTCAGTGATGAGGAACTGCCGGAAGAAGGCAAACATCATAACATGGCACTAAATATTATAGTAAACTGCCAGGACGATGCTTTAGCTAGCATACTGGTAGACATCGGATCAGCTCTAAATGTTATGCCAAAATCTACTCTAATGTGACTATCATTTCAAGGATCTCCGATGAGAGGCAGTGAGGTCATCGTCAAAGCATTTGACGGATCCCGAAAAACAGTTATCAGCGAAGTCGACATTCCCATAACTATCGGTCCTCACACTTTCCAAGTCACTTTCCAGGTCATGGACATCCGGGCAGCATACATCTGTTTGTTAGGAGGACCTTGGATACATGAGGCTGGGGCAGTCACTTCGAGACTTCACCAGAAGCTGAAGTTCGTCAAGAATGACCAACTAGTCACAGTCTGCGGAGAGCAAGCCTTGATCGTGAGCAACTTATCGTCATCCACTTGTGTAGAACCAGAGGAGGTTGTAGGAACCCAGTTCCAAGAACTTTCGATGAGCAATGACAACTAATCAGAAAAGGGAACTTCGATTTCCTCGTACAAAGATGCTCTCGAAGTGATCAAAAGTAACAATGCAAAAGGATGGGGACGGCTTGTCATTCCTACTGATAACAAAACAAAGAAGGGTCTTGGCTTTTCCTCAACCTGTACCCAGACTATTACTAATGATGAAAGTCTTCATCCCATTCAAGACTTCTTCCACAGTGGAGGTTTCCTTCACCTGGTGTCTCAAGAAGTGCATACCATCAACGAGGGTGATTCCTCCGATACAGATGAAGAATGGAAGTCCTATCTTAACAAGGAAGGTTATATGTCTAGGGGAGAGGTGCCTACGCCATTTTGCTATCCCGCACAAAGTCCGAGATATATACCGAGGTTAGATGTCAAAATGATGTACGGATATTGTGATCCGAAAGGATGTCGTGCTCCACCAAACTCATTAGAGGAGGACACTCTGGTGAAGGACAACTTTGACCATGACTATTATGGCCCAATGGATGGCCTTCCTATCTGGCAGCCGTACCCAGGAGACTTGGGGCAAAAGAGCCATCCCAATTATGCATATCAGCTGAGCATCATTTAAAAGAATACCTACGTCCCCACCGAATCGTGGGATCATTACTCAGGGCATTCAGAAAATATACAGCACGACGATGAATTTGCAAAGATTGCAGGACAAGAGTTCCTTAACTACGCTTTTTCTGAGGTCAACGTCATCGAAAGGGATGACTCCTCCAGTTCCAAAGAAGTGTGCGACACCTTAGGACAACCGAGTGGCAAGTACGACTTCCTGGTCAAGTACACCGCTCCTGAAAGCTCTTGTATCAGGCTCGAAGACATCCAGCCCACTGCATGGGGAGATCCACCTGAGAGTACAAGCACTGTGCAAGATACAACTGAAGAATCCTTCTACAACAACTCTGCCGGGGAGACAGATTCCAACGATCCGGCTCCACCAGAAATCAGTGTTATTTCTGAAGACAAGCCAAGAAGAAAAGTACCAGACTTTGTGATTCACCGAGGAGTTCGTCGCCAATGGGTTGTTGTCGATGTCCTGAAAGTTGTCCATAAGTCTAAGTAATTATCGTCTTTGTTTTAACCTTTCACCTTGCCCAAGTGAAACGGATGTTTTGATAGGGCTCACTTTCTGTAAATGTCTCTCTTCGCTCCGCCCAAAGCGACAGAGTTTTGTTTTATAGGGCTGTAGTTTCAAGAATTGACAAGATCATAAATAAAATAACGTCGTTCTGTAATTTCTGCATTTATTGTTGTTTTCTCTTTTCGCTTTTTCAGAAAATGGTAATCCTAAAAACAACTTAAATAATAAATACAAGTAGTTTTCAGAAAATACACTGCACACACTCTTGCATTCTCTCAATCTCTTCTAAAAACAATCATCACGTCATGCAGATTGCTTATTTTAAACCCCATTAAAACATACGATCCAATGCCTTCTCCCAACTTTGAATTCTCGGTATTTGAGGCTGAAGAAGAAAATAACGAAGAAATTCCAGAAGAGATCTCCTGATTACTCAGACAAGAGGAAAGGTCCATTGAACCTTACAAAGAGCCGTTGGAAACGGTCAACTTGGGTTCAGAAGAAGAGAGAAAAGAAGCCAAGATTGGGGCACTGCTCAGTCAACTGTCAAAGAAAGTTTGATAAAGCTTCTCAAAGAATTTCCTGATGTATTCGCTTGGTCTTATCAGGATATGCCAGGGTTGGATACCAGCATTGTGGAACATCATCTACCTTTAAAATTGGAGTGTCCTCCGGTGAAACAAAGACTGAGACGGACTCACCCAGACATGGCCATCAAAATCAAAGAGGAAGTACAGAAACAGATTGACGCGGGCTTCCTCACCACATCAGAATATCCTCAATGGCTAGCCAACATAGTACCAGTGCCAAAAAAGGACGGAAAGGTCAGAATGTGTGTAGACTACAGGGATCTGAACAAACCCAGTCTAAAGGATGACTTTCCCTTACCGCACATTGACATGCTAGTAGACAGTACAGCAAAGTTCAAAGTCTTATCCTCATGGATGGATTCTCGAGCTATAATCAAATCAAAATGGCGCCGAAAGACATGAAGAAAACTTCATTCATCACCCCATGGGACACCTTTTGTTACAAGGTAATGTCGTTCGATTTGAAGAACGCCAGGGCAACCTATCAAAGGGCCATGACTACTCTGTTTCATGACATGATACACAAAGAAATTGAAGTGTATGTTGATGATATGATTTCCAAATCTAAGACAGAAGAGGAACATGTAACCCACCTGTCAAAACTATTCGAGCGCCTGAGGAAGTACAAACTCCGCTTGAATCCCAACAAATGCATGTTTGGTGTCCGCTCAGGGAAAGTACTAGGGTTCATCGTCAGCCAGAAAGGAATTGAGGTTGATCCTGACAAGGTCAAGGCCATTCAAGAAATTCCTTCTCCAAAGACTGAAAAATAAGTCAGAGGATTCCTGGGACGTTTGAACTACATTTCCAGATTTATATTCCTCATGACTGTGACATGCGCGCCAATCTTCAAATTACTCAAAAAGAATCAGGACTGTGTATGGACAAAAGACGGCCAAACCGCCTTCGACAGTATCAAGGAATACATGTTAAACCCACCGATTCTATCTCCTCCAGTGGCGGGAAGACCACTAATCATATACCTAACAGTCTTGGAAGACTCCATGGGCTGTGTACTTGGCCAACAAGACGAAACCAAAAGGAAAGAGTCTGCCATCTACTATTTAAGCAAGAAATTCACTGACAGTGAAACTCAGTACACTATGCTTGAGAAAACTTGTTGCGCTCTGGATTGGGCAGCCAAACGTCTTCGCCAGTACATGATTTGTCACACTACTTGGTTAATCTCCAAAATGGATCCAATCAAGTATGTCTTTGAAAAACTTGCTCTCACGGGAAGGATCGCCCGTTGGCAGATGTTGTTATCAGAATACGACATTGAGTACCATGCTCAGAAAGCCATCAAATGAAGTGTTTTAGCCGATCATTTGGCTCATCAACCGATTGACGATCAGGAATCAGTTAGATTTGACTTCCCAGATGAAGATGTCATGTACTTGAAAATGAAAGATTGCGATGAACCACTACCCAGTGAAGGGCCAGAACCAGGTTCCCAATAGGGACTAATCTTTGACGGAGCTGTCAATCAGTATGGAAACGGAATTGGGGCAATCATCATAACACCTCAGGGTACCCACATTCCTTTCACCTCCCGATTAACATTCAAGTGTACTAACAACGAGGCCGAATATGAAGCTTGTATCATGGGTCTTGAAGAAGCATTTGACTTAAGAATCAAGAACTTGGATGTGTATGGCGACTCAACCCTGGTTATCAATCAGATCAAAGGAGATTGGAACACATACCAATCAGGACTGATCCTTTACAAAGACTATGCAAGAAGGTTGTTACCATTCTTCAACAGAATCGAGTTTCACCATATCCCTCGTGAAGAGAATCACATGGCTGATGCATTGGCCACTCTCTCTTCCATGATTAGTGTAGGTCAATGTAATGACATACCTAAGATTGACATAATGCACCTTGAGAGGCCCGCTTACATTTTCACAATTGAAGCAGTGATAGACGATAAACCTTGGTATCACGATATCAAATGCTTTCTTCAGAAACAAGAATACCCGCCTGGGGCATCCAAAAAAGACAAAAATGCCCTCAGGAGGCTAGCAGGCAACTTCTTCCTGAGCAGTGACACACTCTATAAGAGAAATTTTGACATGGTCTTGCTCTGATGTGTAGACAGACCAGAAGCAAACATTTTGATAAAAGAAATTCACGAAGGATCCTTTGGCACTCATGCCAATGGACACACGATGGCGAGAAAAATTCTGAGAGCAGGGTACTATTGGTTGACAATGGAATCCGACTGCTACAAGTATATGAGGAGATGTCACAAGTGTCAGATATACTCAGACAGAATCCATGTACCGCCAACACATCTCAAAGTTATTTCTTCCCCATGGCCTTTTTCTATATGGGGAATTGACATGATTGGCATGATCGAACCCAAGGCTTTAAACGGACATCGGTTCATTCTAATAGCCATTGACTACTTCACCAAGTGGGTCGAAGCAGCATCGTACACCAATGTAACCAGACAAGTCATGGTCCGTTTTATCAAAAACAATCTCATATGCCGTTATGGTGTTCCAAGCCAGATCATTACTGATAATGGATCTAACTTGAACAATAAGATGATGAAAGAGTTGTGCGCTGAGTTCAAGATCGAACGCCATAACTCATCTTCCTACCGACACTAAGATGAACAGAGTAGTAGAAGCAGCTAACAAAAACATCAAGAAGATCGTTCAAAAGATGGTTGTAACCTACAAAGACTAGCACGAGATGCTACCCTTTGCGTTTCACGGTTATCGCACATCTGTCCGCACTTCAACAGGGGCAACCCCTTTCTCTCTAGTATATAGCATGGAAGTAGTTCTCCCCATAGAAGTAGAGATCCCATCAATCCAGGTATTGATGGAAGCTAAGCTAACAGAGGCTGAATGGTGTCAAAGTCGACGCGATGAACTAAACCTAATCGAAGAAAAGCGAATAACGGCTCTATGCCACGGGCAGTTGTATCAACAGAGAATGAAGAAAGCATTTAACAAAAAGGTCCGGCCCCGAGTCTTTAGAAAAGGATACCTCATGCTCAAGAAGATACAATCATTCCTCACTGATTCCCGGGGCAAATGGACTCCGAATTATGACGGCCCCTATGTGGTCAAGAAAGCTTTCTCAGGCGGTGCCTTGAGACTCGCAACCATGGATGGAGAAGAATTTTCCTACCCCATGAATGTTGACGTAGTCAAGAAATACTTCGCCTAAATAAATAAATAAAAAACGTCTCGGTGGATTGAAAACCCGAAAGGGCGGTCCAGGCAAAAAGTAGAGACATAAGCAAAAAAATCATCCCGATGGATTGGAAATCTCAAAGTACAATCCAGGCAAAAATTAGGCATAAATGGCAAGTAACTACGTCCGACGCGGTTAAATCCCCTGCAGTAATGCCATCCATCAGGAAAATTCCAGTCAAGGTCATCTTCGACAAAAGCTCAGGATATCCAGAATTCAAAGTTGGTAGAAGGATAACGGTCATTATGTTTCGATGTAGCCCTTTTCCCTTAAAATTACCATTTTCTAACTTTGTAAATACTTTATGGAATCACACGCTTGGCTGATTTCCATCCTATCAATAAAATTTGAGCCTTAGTGCTTTTGTTTGCAATTCTTATTTGTTTTAGCTTTACAGAACGACATTTTAACAAGATTAACGATTCTTGAAATAAAACAAAAATGAATTTACTTGTCAAATTTTTCTGCTTTTAAAATAAAGATGGCAATTATTTTGACTGTTGAACATCGAAAGAACATCGATTCCTTCTCCAAAGGCGATTAAGCTTCAAAGTTCAGAATCAAAGTACTCCTTCTAAACCAGTACGCCTGAATGAAGGATCAACTATATCAGATGTTATTTTCCTATCTGATATCCCCGGCAGAGTTCTTACCTCCTAAGTCCGACCAACGTTTTTTCCTCGCGAGAACTACTTTTTCCTAAGCAAGGCAGAATTACCATCTTGAACCAGTGATACTTTTCATCCCCTGCAGTGGCCGAGTATCCAGTCATGTTCATCCACTAGTCTGTATGTCGTGTCAGTTTTGTCAGCATAAACATACATACATCATGCATTATTGATTCATATACTATTCATATTGCATCACTATCACTCTAGTAAGTCTTATCCCCTAGGGATAAAAGTCCTCTCAATCGAGTTGTCAGTTCTTTCCTTGTCAGGAAATGTTTTGTCTAAACCATCTCTCTTCCCCAGTTTATTTCTGGATTGGAGACGGTCCTCGACCACTTTGATAACTTGAACCTCCAAAAGACAAAAAGACCTTCGATAAACGTCACTCTTCACCATTGAAGATGATATCTTCGCTTTCCCAGATTAAGGAAAATCCCCAGAGAAAGCCTCGCAACTAAAAAATCTCAACAACACATTAATTTTGCTCTCCAAGAGAGTCAATGTTAATGAAGTCATCAGCACCTCAAAATTAGATTGCATCACATGGCATTTCTCCGAGAAGATCTCGGGGAAAAGTATGATGTAATATCCCCAAACAGGAAGCAGTCTCTCAAGAGACTCGTTTTCCCCGGTAGAGTCGACAAATGGCATCTCCAACAGAGAAGTTTGTACACCTCTACAGCTCAGACAAATGGGTTCCCCAGCAAGTCTGACATCAAAACTTTTTCCCATTAAATGGCATTTCCCCAGGAAAATTCGGCGAGAAGTTTGAGGAAAACTACTACAAATAGTGTCCCTTGTCAAAAGTTTATTGACAAAAGAAACTGAGACCAATTCCTTGGCTGAAGACCAGGATCGAGGGGACGTTTATTTCAGAAACAGAGACTAGTTCCTTGGCTGAAAACCAGGATCGAGGGGAAGTTCACATCAAAAACTGAGACCAGTTCCTTGGCTGAAGACCAGGATCGATGGGAAGTTTATTGACAAAAGAAACTTAGACCAGTTCCTTGGCTGAAGACTGAGATCGAGGGGAAGTTTCACCTTTTTCTAAGTATCATTCCTTAGCATAAGAAGATGGATGAGCAAGCAGCCATTCATAACCACCATCAAAATTTTGGGTATTCCGATATTTAATCCTCTTGCACCCCGAATGCCCGAATACCTTCGTCATTCACACCTTCGGGTCCAATAAGATTAAATAAGGGCATCTGTCATACCCCAAATTTTGACCACCAGGATTTACCATCATTGTGTAAATCATCATCACAATATGGATGTACTTACATGCCTCATCAATCTCCTAAAGGATTATTGAGCATCCACTACAATCAAGAATTAGGGTTTCAAGCCCTCTCAGAGCACTTGGACAAAGGGTCAATCAAGAAATGACATGATCTTCAACTTTCCTAGCCTCTCAAACATCCACAAAGGATCAAGAGGACTCTCACACCAAGAATCAAGCACAATATTGCAGCATTCCAAGTGGATCAAGCCTCAAGATCGCCAGTGTCACCAAATTAGGGTTTTGGTCGCCTAAGGCCTTCAGATGAAAATTTCCATCAAGGCTTGAGCCAATGCCTCAATGTATGGTCCTATAAGCTCGAAAGGATCTCAATAGCCTATCCACAATGGCAAAATCACCTTGAAGGTCCATCTATCAAAAAATCAGGAATTAGGGTTTTGACCTAATTCAACCCTTGAGTTAACTTGTGAAGTGAGGCATGGCTTGAAGCTTCGAAATAAACTTCAAGGACCTCAAATACATCACATTGGCATGTTTACAAGATTTGGTTGACTCAAAGAGCTCAAATCACAAGCCACAAGAACTCAAAACCATCTGATCACAAATTAGGGTTTCTGATGGAAAAAGTCAACCCTATCCTTGATTGTTGGCCTACCCTTGATCTCAAACCTTAGGGAGGGGTCCAAGACATTCCTAAATACCCTTTGAGGTCATCCATGAAGTTTAATTAAGCCCAAGGATTGATTCCACAAAAGGATCACAAAGTCAAAATTTCATCTGATGAGGTTTTTTCAGTTGGATCCAAATAGATTCAAAACAAGCTATGATCACACATGTTTTGTATCATATGAGAGCTTTCTAAAAAGCACAAGAGCCTCCCATAACTCAACCTAAGCAGGGAGATATGAATCCCTCAAAATCACCATTTCCAACTGTCCCAAGCAAGGCAGATTTGGTGCATTTGCTCGATTTGGCAAATTTGGACAACTCTAAGCTTTGTCATCCATTTGGATACATCTGAGGACAAAACAAAAGGAGAATGATCTGATCCCCAAGCCTCCCAAGTCCAAGAATCTACAAGTAGCCCTAACAAACCTAAAAAAGCTAAAAAGTGCCAAGACTCCAATTTTGTTTCCAAGCCTTTAATGGATGCACCAAGGTGGCATGAACTGAGCCTATTCTAACTAAATTCAGTCAAGACTTATCCCTGAACCAAGAGACCATAGGCCTGTGCTCTAACCTCAAGTCAATGGCTAGAGGAGACTTGAGATTCCATTTGATCCACATTGGCCACAGACCTGCTGCAGTTGCCACACACTATTGCTTGCAAAAACAAACTTGCTCCACTATAAATAGGCCTCATTTGTTATCAGTTTGAGTACACCAAAGCACCCAAACTGATGATTTCCTCAAAATCACCACTTTCACTCCAATTTTGCCTTCTAACTCAAGTCACTATCGGATTTTGAGTTTGAGAGCAATTCCAACCAAACCAATCACACACACACCTCATATATAACATATAGAAGTGATCCAAATACTCACATAACATCTGTAACATCAGATTCTCAAAATCACTAGCCAATTGCTCAAGTTCTTGATAGATTTGCAGTTGAGGTACCACAACCAGTTCCAGATCATTTCCATCCATTCCAAGCATTCAAACACACTCCTTGGCACCTAAGGAAGATGTCCAGATCATTGGAACCAACTTACAACACCTCCATAACCAAACTCGATCACCAGCTGCAAGAGGTAAGCATGAACTCTTCAAACTCCATGATGCATGCATATTTTACTGCACAATAATTTTGCCAAATGTTCATAATCATGTATGGAGTGATAACCCTCAATCAGTTGCCATGAATCAATCGTGTATGGAATTTCATGGTGTTCATGCTGAAATTAGGGTTCTTGAGGTTTTCTTCTGATTTCTCACCAAATATTCAAAATAAATGCAATTAATCTATATGGTTGTAATCCTTGTTCAAAAACGAACAAGATTGGTACTTGAATCGTGCAAAACCATTGAGGAATCATTGAGAAAAGTGAGAAAATGCAAATCTGCAGAAACAGGACACACGGGCAAGAACTTGGTGTTCTTGGCGCCCTTTTTCAAATTTTTTAATATTTGAATATTTTGATATTTTTGTTAATTGATTCAAAAATTTATTTCTCTCTGAATATTTATGTTTTTGAATTGATTTTTTTCCTCAAAATTCACTAAAATGTTTAAATATTTTATTTTACAAAGAAATCCAATTTATATTATTTATTTAATATAGCTAGTATTTTTGTAATTAATCTCATTTTAATTGTTTTTAAACATTTTTAAATGGAATTCCCACTTTGATTTTTCAAAACCAATTGAATTTCAAACTCTCATGTAATTGAACATGATTTTTCAATATTTTTCAAAGTGTACAACTTATTTTTGAATATATTTGGTATTTTATATCATTTTTTTCATTTAATTTCCTTTGAAAATTAAACATTTTTATTTAAAATTAGGGTTTTCTCTTGATTTTAAATTTTCAAACACTTTTGGGCCTCTAATAGAGTGTAAAACCCAATCCCTTTTTAACCAAAACCATTTTGGGCCTCAGACATTGTATAAGTCCCACTGTATTTTCAAAAAATCTCGGCGCGATCGCCAGTTCAAAATCAAATCACTTGGGCCTCTACCTGAGTTGTAAGCCCCCATCACTTGTACATAATAAATCTTTGGGCCTCTTGAAAGAGTGTAAGACCCAACCCTTTTGTAAATAAACCTTTTTGGGCCTCAGTCGTTGTATAAGTCCCGATACGATCTTCAAAACAACGGTGCGATCACTGTTAAACCTTAGGCCTCTCTTTGAGTATAAGCCCCAACAATCTTTTCAAAAACAACTTCTCTTTTGATTTAGGTTCAAATATACAGTTGTTATCAAAACTTTCTTTAATTTCTCTGAACAACTAACAATACAGCATGGAAGCTTGCTCGCCTGTAAGTTTTATCAGCTTTCATTTACATGCTTTAATATATATAACTGTATTGTGGGAAGCTGCTCCTATGTAAGTCCTTCTTTTATATCCTTTTTAATACTTGTCATATATCAACTGTATATATACTAGTATACCTATTTAGAGTTTTCCCCGACAACTAGGTCTAGAACTAGGTAAAGCCAGTTGGTCACTCTTTAAATACAGTCAAAACTAGATCCCCATATGATTTCCAGATACAGTCTTGCCTTCTCTTGGGCTTAAACAATATGGAACAAAGAGAACGGCAGTATTCTCGGTGAACCTTTTCTCAGACTGTCATTATTAGAAATTGTCAAAGAAATTCAGTTTCCCCAGAGAGGATTAATTCTTGGTGAAACCTCTCTTGAATTTCTTCAAACCCTAGAATTGTTCACTAAAGAAAAGATTATTCCCGGTGAAACCTTTCTTGAACTTTTCTTAGGTTTGGGACCCACAGGCTTCCTAGAAGCATCCCCGCCTCCTCTTGGGCTTTATACAAGGACCCTCCGGCTTCTTGAAAGCTCTCTTGCCTTCTCTTGGGCTTAATACAAGGACCCTGAAGACCTCTTAAAGGTATAAGACAGAACTTAGTCATCCTTTGCTAGAGCAGTCTTTCCAGTGTCAAATCTCAAACCAATTTAGGGTTGACTCTCATCCCTTAAAACACTTGCCTCCTCTTGGGCATCATACAAAGATAAACTCTTCCATACCAGTATACTTGGACAGTCTAAATCTCCTCTTGAGTCTCAAAGACATTCTCAAGTTCCCTACAAACATAGGAGAAACCCCGGTCATTCTAGATCAATCTCCAAAGGAGTTAAAACCCTTGGGTTCAAAAACCCAGTCTCTCTCATAAAATTCCCCAATCAGGGTCAGTTTATTATCAGTATAACACTATCAGAACCTCAAGGCATATGATATCTCAACTCTTCTGTAACCCTCAACAAGAGTTGATTCCCCAGTTAGACCTGCCTCGGGATCTCAATGATTCCCAGAAAAAGATAGCCTCCTCTTAGGCTTTGTACAATGATTCTCCCCAGCGGAGATAACCTTTTCAGACTCTCTTGTTGAGTCAATAAACTTTTCAGACTCTCTTGTTGAGTCAATGACCTTGTTGGACTCTCTTGTTGAGTCAACCCTTTTAGCCTCAATCTCGGGCTTTGTACGAGACAGATAAAAACACTCTCTTGTTGTGTCAATCTTTTCCAGCCTCCTTTTAGGCTCGGTATAAGGATTTCCCCTAGTAGAAGTCAGCCTTCTCTTAGGTTTGGTATAATGATTTCTCCAGCTTGTTCAGCATCAATCTCGGGCTTTGTACGAGATAGATAAAAGCACTCTCTTGTTGAGTTAAACCCTTTTTAGCCTCAATCTTGGGCTTTGTACAAGACATAAATCTTCATAACCTTCTCTTACGCTTGGGACAATTTCTTCCCCAGCGGAGTCAATTCCTCCCAGCCTTCCTTTAGGCTTTGCGAAATAAATTTCCTAAAGTTGAGTCAAACTTATTTCAGCCTCAATCTTGGGCTTTGTACAAGATAGATAATACTCTCCCGTAAAGTCAAACTCATTTCAGCCTCTATCTTGGGCTTTGTATGAGATACCTAAAATATCCTTAACCGAGTCAGTAAAGTCTCATTTTAGCCTCAATCTTGGGCTTTGTACAAGACAGATAAAGATTTCTTTCCGACGAAGTCAAACTCTTTCTAGACTCAATCTTGGGCTTTGTACAAGACAGACAAAGCATTTTCCCCGGAAAAGTCTAATTTTTTTAGCCTCCTCTTAGGCTTTGTATAATGATATCACCAAAGAGTCAGCCTTTTTTTTAGCCTCAATCTTGGGCTTTGTACAAGACATATAAACACTCTCTTGTTGAGTCGGTTATATTCAGCTTCCTCTTAGGCTTTGTATAAGGACTTCCCCAGTGGAGTCAATCAACCTCTTAGCTTCAACCTTGGGGTTTGATCAAGGCACACAAAAATCAACATCCCCTCAGAGGAAATCTTAATATCTCTATAGAAAGTCACTTCTCTGTTTATCACTTATCAAAACAGACATTCAAAACAAACCCTAATCCCCGATAACTGCTATAAGAGGCACACTTGTTGATTTAAATATCCAAGTTGTTGTCCATCTTTTATCCTTGTAAACCCTTTCTTTCATCTAATTACTGTAAGCGGCAAGCCTCTGGATTATTTACATCCATGCTACTGTCCCTCTCTTAGCATGAGAAATTCCTAAGGAAAATGGCATTGCTCTAAACTGAGTTAAAGTTTCCTCCTTCAGGACAAATCCCCTATAAAGGAAATTATGGCATTGCTGGATTCATATATCCCAGTTAAAGTAATCCTCCTTTATAAACAGTCACCCAACAACTGTGATAAATAGACCAGATGTCTCCCTTTAGAGATGACAAATTCTCTCTTAGTCAAACCTTTTAGCTTCAATCTTGGGCTTTGAACAAGACACAAATAAACCTTTTAGCTTCAATCTTGGGCTTTGAACAAGACACCAAAATATCTTTTTCCTCCTTTAGAATAGAAGAAACTACGATTGCTCTGATTTCCCTGTTTCGTTTAAACGGGAATACGTAGGCATAAGACTGTGAAATCTTAGCGAGCATACTAATCAAAAACTCTAGGTCCAGTACCTTCATACCAATCAAAACTTAGGTCCAGTACCTTACCAAAAACATCGGGAAAACCCGAACATTAACAAAAACTCACTCTCTCTCTCAAATTTCCCAAGAAACTTTCCCAACCCATTAGCAGATAAACACCATCTAGTACAAAGCGAAACCTAAAGCTAACAACATGTGGATAACCACATATAGGATGGGTAATTGACAACTCCCCATCGTATAACCTGACCCCGACTCCCAGAATATCTTTTAGCATTTGTTCAGATAAACATCCGCGTGCAAGGTTAGTTTTAGATAGCTTCCCTTTCCCTTCCAGCTTCACGGGATAAATAAGAAAACAGAAAGTAGCACCCCCCTCCTCTTCATTGAGGAGAAAACCCAAATTCTGCAATAAGGTGGTCGCGTCACCGATAAAAATCGCGCGCTACAATGTGTCAGTCCATGCCACCTTGGTGTATCCATTAAATGCATTACAACAAAATTGGAGTCTTGGCACCTTTTTAGCCTTTTTAGGTTTGTTTTGGCTAATATAGATTCTTGGAATTTGGAGGCTTGGGGATCAGATCATTTCCTTCTTGTTTTATTCTCAGATGTGTCCAAAATGATGACAAGGCTTGGAGTTGTTCAAATTTCTCAAATCGAGCAAAACAACAAAATCTGCCAAAATCTACCTTGCCTAGGACAGTTGGAAATGGTGATTTTGAGGGATTCATATCTCCCTGCTCAGGTTAAGTTATGGGAGGCTCTTGTGCTTTTTAGAAAGCCCTTATATGATACAAAACATGTGTGATCATAGTTTGTTTTGAAACTATTTGGATCTAACTAAAAAAACCTCATGAACATGGATGTTCAAGGCTGGTAACTTTGGCAGATTTTCACTAAGTGTTGGAAAAAGTGTTATTTTCATGTTTTTGTGATTTTGATCAATCCATAACTCAAAATCCATAAGGAATTGGAGTCTGAGGTAGTTGAAACTTTTGTAGAGTGTATCTAGACCTACAAATCCAGCTTTGGATCACCCAAAATGGTTGCTTGGATCTCAAGTTATGATCCTTGGAAGTTGGTACCAAAATCACTTTTATTCCATAACTTAGAAAAATTTTGGTTTCTTAAGGTTGCCCCTTTTGCAAGAAACCTCACTTTTCTTGATTTTTCTTGATGAATGATGATCAATACCACACATTAGCATTATTTTTTACTTAGGGGAATCATATTTGTGAAAAATTCCAAAAAGTCAAACCTGATTTTGTGCACAGTTGACTTTTTATCGGATGAAATCCAAACTGTGCGATCCTTTGTGAAATCAAGTCCTTGACCAAAATCAAACCTAATGTATGGACTCCATAGGTGATATAGGGTGTATTGAATCATTTCCCAAGGTTTGGGAGCATGTCTTAGTCAACAGTCATAGGTACAGTTGGCTTTTCCCTTCAAAACCCTAATTGTGGTCCAGATGAAATTGAAACTGGTGAACCAAATTTCTTGGGTCAATCCATTTTTGCAAATGGATAAATGTAGTGTATTTGAAGTCCTCAAATCATGTCTTGAGGTCTTGGCTCATGCTTTGCCTCAAAAGTCAACTTAGGGGTGAATTAGGTCAAGAAACCCTAATTCCTGATTTTTGGTAAATGCATCCCCTGAGGTTAAATTGACTTGATGATTGGGTTCATGAGGTCCCTTAGAGTATCTTGGGTTATGTTTTGAAGTATTGGCTCATGCCCAGGTGAAATTGCTTTTATTTGGAGGCCTCAGTCGACCAAAACCCTAATTTGGTGACACTGGCGATCTTGAGGCTTTATCCACTTGGAATGTTGCAACCTTGTGCTTGATTCTTGATGTGGGAGTCTTATTGATCCTTTATAGGTGTTTGAGAGGTTAGACAAGTTTAAGATCATGTTATTTCTTGATTGATCCTTTGTCTAAGTGCTCTGAGAGGGCTTGAACCCTAATTCTTGATTGTGGTGAATGCTCGACCATCTTTGAGGAGATCGATGAGGCATGATGGTACATCCATATTGTGATGATGATTTGCACAATGATGGAAATCTTGGTGATCAAAATTTGGGGTATGACATTGAGTACAAAAGAAGAGAGGAAAGAAGTCAAGATTGAGGCACTGCTCAGTCCGACTGTCAAAAAAAACTTGATAGAACTTCTCAAAAAATTTCTAGATGTATTTGCCTGGTCCCATCAGGACATGCCAGGGTTTGATACCAACATCATGGAACATCATCTATCGTTAAAATCAGAATGTCCACCGATAAAACAAAGACTAAGACGGGCTCATCCAGACATGGCCATCAAAATCAAAGAGGAAGTACAGAAACAGATTGACGCGGGTTTCTTCGCCACCTCAGAATATCCTCAATGGTTAGCCAACATAGTACCAGTTCTGAAAAAGGACGGAAAAGTCAGAATGTGTGTAGACTACCAGGATCTAAACAAAGCCATTCCAAAGGATGACTTTCCCTTACTACACATAGACATGTTGGTAGACAGTACTGCAAAGTTTAAAGTCTTCTCCTTCATGGATGGATTCTTGGGCTATAATCAAATCAAAATGGCGCCGGAAGACATGGAGAAAACTTCATTCATCACCCCATGGGGCACCTTTTGTTACAAGGTAATGCTGTTCAGTTTAAAGAACGTCGAGGCAACCTATCAAAGGGCCATGACAACTCTGTTTCACGACATGATGCATAAAGAAATTAAAGTATATGTCGATGATATGATCGCCAAATATAAAACAGAAAAGGAGCATGTGACCCACTTGTCAAAGTTATTTGAGCATCTGAGAAAGTATAAACTCCGCTTGAATCCTAACAAGTGCACGTTTGGTGTCCGCTCAGGAAAACTGTTAGGGTTCATCGTCCCCCAAAAAGGAATTGAGGTTGATCCTGACAAAGTCAAGGCCATTCAAGAAATGCCTTCTCCAAAGACTGAGAAACAAGTTAGAGGATTCCTGGGACATTTGAATTAGATTTCCAGATTTATATTCCTCATGACCGCGACATACGCGCCAATCTTCAAATTACTCAAAAAGAATCAGGACTGCGTATGGACAGAAGACTGCCAAACCGCCTTCGACAGTATCAAAGAGTATCTGTTGAATCCACCTATCCTGTCACCTCCAGTGAAGGGAAGACCGCTGATCATCTATCTAACAGTCTTGGAAGACTCAATGGGTTGTGTGCTTGGCCAACAAGACGAAACGAAAAGAAAAGAGTCTTCCATCTACTATTTGAGCAAGAAGTTTACCGACTGTGAAACTCGGTATACTATGCTTGAGAAAACTTGTTGCGCTCTGGCTTGGGCAGCCAAACATCTTCGCCAGTACATGATTTATCACACTACTTGGTTAATCTCCAAAATAGATCCGATCAAGTATATCTTTGAAAAACCTGCTCTCACAGGAAGGATTGCCCGGTGGCAGATGTTTTTATCAGAATACGACATTGAGTACCATGCTCAGAAAGCCGTCAAAGGAAGTATTTTAGCCGATCATTTGTATCATCAACCGATTGATAATCAGGAATCAGTCGGGTTTGACTTCCCAGACGAAGATGTCATGTACTTGAAAATGAAAGATTGCGATGAACCGCTACCCAGTGAAGGGCCAGCACCCGTTTCCCAATGGGGACTAATCTTTGACGGAGCTGTCAATAATTATGGAAACGGAATTGGGGAAATCATCATAACACCTCAGGGTACCCACATTCCTTTCACTGCCAGATTGACATTCAAGTGTACAAACAATGAGGCCGAATACGAAGCTTGTATCATGGGTCTCGAAGAAGCAATTGGTTTAAGGATAAAGAACTTGGATGTGTATGGAGACTCAACCCTGGTTATCAATCAGATCAAAGGAGATTGGAACACATACTAATCAAGACTGATTCCTTACAAAGATTACGCGAGAAGGTTGTTACCATTCTTCAACAGAATCGAGTTTCATCACATCCCTCGTGAAGAGAATCACATGGATGATGCACTAGCCACCCTATCCTCCATGATTAGTGTAGGTCAATGGAACGACGTACCTAAGATTGACATAATGCGCATAGAAAGGCCCGCCTACATCTTCACAATCGTAGCAGTCATAGACGACAAACCTTGGTATCACGATATCAAATTCTTCCTTCATAAACAAGAGTACCCACCTGGGGCATCCAGGAATGACAGGAAGACTCTCAGAAGATTGGCAGGCAGCTTCTTCCTGAGCGGTGATACACTCTATGAGAGAAATTTCGACATGGCCTTGCTCCGATGCGTAGACAGACCAGAAGCAAACATGCTGATGAAGGAAATTCATGAAGGCTCCTTTGGCACTCATGCCAACAGACATACAATGGCGAGAAAAATTCTAAGAGCAAGGTACTATTGGTTGACAATGGAATCCGATTGCTACAAGTACATGAGGAAGTGTCACAAGTGTCAGGTATACTCGGACAAAATCCATGTACCTCCAACACATCTCAAAGTTCTTTCTTCCCCATGGCCTTTTCCTATATGGGGAATCGACATGATTGGCATAATCAAACCCAAGGCTTCAAACGGACATTGGTTTATTCTGGTAGCCATTGACTACTTCACCAAGTGGGTCGAATCAGTGTCATACACCAATGGTGTTTCAAGCCAGATTATTACGGATAATGGATCTAACTTGAACAACAAGATGATGAAGGAGTTGTGTGTTGAATTCAAAATCGAATACCATAACTCATCTCCCTACCGACCCAAGATGAATGGAGCGGTAGAAGCGGCTAACAAGAACATCAAGAAGATTGTTCAAAAGATGGTTGTAACCTACAAAGACTAGCACGAGATGCTACCCTTTTCTCTTCACGGTTATCGCACATTTGTCTGCACTTTAACAGGGGGAACCCCTTTCTCTCTAGTATATGGCATGGAGGCAGTGCTTCCCACAGAAGTAGAGATCCCATCAATCCGGGTATTGATGTAAACTAAGCTAACAGAGGCTGAATGGTGTCAAAGTCGACACGATGAGCTGAATCTGATCGAAGAAAAATGAATAATGGCTCTATGCCACAGTCAGTTGTATTAGAAAAGAATGAAGAAAGCGAGGTTCGCCCCGTGTCTTCAGGAAAGGAGACCTTATTCTAAAAAAGATACAATCATTCCTCACTGATTCCCGGGGCAAATGGGCCCCGAATTATGACGGCCCCTATGTGGTCAAGAAAGCCTTCTCAGACGGTGCCTTGAGACTCGCAACCATGGATGGAGAGGAATTTGCATACCCCACTAATGTTAACATAGTCAAGAAATACTTCGCCTAAACAAAAAAAAAAGTCTCGGTGGATTGAAAACCCGAAAGGGCGGTCCAGGCAAAAATTAGAGACACAAGCAAAAATCATCCCGATGGATTGGAAATCTCAAAGTACAATCCAGGAAAAAGTTAGGGATTAATTGCAAGTAACTATGTCCGACAAGGTGAAATCCCCCAGCGGTAACACTATTCGTCGAAAAACTTCCAGCCAAGGTCATCTTCGACAGAAGCTCGGGATGTCCAGAATTCAAAGTTGGTAGAAGGATAACGGTTGTTATGTTTCAATGTAGCCCTTTTCCCTTAAATTACCATTCTCTAACTTTGTAAATACTCTATGGGATCGCGCGCTTGGCTGATTTCCATCCTATCAATAAAAGTTGAGCCGTAGTGCTTTTGTTCGCAATTCTTATTTGTTTTAGCTTTACAGAATGACATTTTTAACATGATCAACGATTCTTGAAATAAAACAAAAATGAATTTAATTGTCAAAAAAAAATTCTGCTTATAAAATAAAGATGGCAATTCTTTTGACTGTTGGACATCGAAAGAACATCGATCGCTTCTCCAGAGGTGATTGAATTTCAAAGTGCAGAATCAAAGTACTCCTTCTAAACCAGTATGCCTAAATGAAGGATCAACTGTTTCAGATGCCATGTTTCATCTGAAATTCCCGGCAGAGTTTGTATCTCTTAAGACTGATTGAACAATTCTTTATCCCCACGGGGACCGTCTTTCTTAAGCAAGGCAGGATTGCTATTTTGGACCAGTGATACTTTTCATTCCCCGCAGTGGCCAAGTATCCAGTCGTGTTCATCCCTTAGTCTGTATGTCGCGTCAGTTTTGTCAGCATAAACATACATACATCATGCATTATTGATTCATACTCATATTTATATTGCGTCACTATCACTCTGGTCAGTCCTACCCCCAAGTGGTAAAGTCCTTTTAATCAATCGAGTTGTCAGTTCTTTCCTCGTCAGGAAATGTATCGTCTAAAACAATCTCTCTCCCCATTTTATTTCTGGATTGGAGAAGGTCCTCGACCACTTTGAAAACTTGAACCTCTGAAAGACAAGAAGGCATTCGACAAACGTCACTCTTCACCATTGAAGATGATATCTTCACTTTCCCGTATTAAGAAAAATCCCCGGAGAAAGCTTCTCAACTAAAGACTCTCAGGAACACATTGGTTTTTCTCCCAAGAAAGTCAATGTTAATGAAGTCATCAGCACCTAAAAATTAGATTGCATCACATGGCATTTCTCCGAGAAGATCTCGAAGAAAAGTATGATGTAATATCCCCAAGCAAAAAACAGTCTCTTGAGAGACTCATTTTCCCCAGTAGAGTCAATAAATGGCATCTCCAACAGAGAAGTTTGTACACCTCTACCGTTCAGACAAATGGGTCCCCCCAGCAAGTCTGACATCAAATTTTTCAATTAAATGGTGTCTCCCCCAATAAACTCGGCGAGAAGTTTGATGAAAACCACTACACATAGCATCCCTTGTCAAGGAAGGAACTGGAAAAAAAACTGAGACCAGTTTCTTGGCTGAAGACCAGGATCGAGGGGAAGTTTATTTCAAGAAGAAACTGAGACCAGTTCCTTGGCTGAAGACCAGGATCGAGGGGAATTTTATTGACAAAAGAAACTATGACCAGTTCCTTGACTGAAGAACAGGATCGAGGGGAAGTTTATTTCAGAAACTGAGACCAGTTCCTTGGCTGAAGACCAGAATCGAAGGGAAGTTTATTTCAGAAAATAAGAACAGTTCCTTAGCTGAAGACTAGGATCGAGGGGAAGGTTTATCCTTTTCTAAACATCATTGCTTAGCAATAGAAGATGGATGAGCAAACAGCCATTCATAACCACTGTCAAAATTTTGGGTATTCCGATATTTAATCTTATTGCACCCCGAATGCCCGAATACCTTCGCCATTCACACCTTCGGATCCAACAAAATTAAATAGGGGCATCTGTCATACCCCAAATTTTGACCACCAAGATTTCCCATCATTGTGCAAATCATCATCACAATATGGATGTACCTTCATGCCTCATCAATTTCCTCAAGGATTGTTGAGCTTTCACTACAACCAAGAATTAGGGTTTTTAGCCCTCTCAGAGCACTTAGACAAAGGATCAATCAAGAAATGACATGATCTTTAACTTTTCTAACCTCTCAAACACCCATAGAGGATTAAGAGAACCCCCACATTAAGAATCAAGCACAAGGTTGCAACATTCCAAGTGGATCAAGCCTCGGGATAGCCAGTGTCACCAAATTAGGGTTTTTGGTCGACTGAGGCCTCCAGATGAAAGTTTTCATCTGGGCATGAGCCAATGCTTCAAAGAATAGCCCAAGATACTCCAAGGGACCTCATGGACCCAATCATCAAGTCAATTTAGACTCAGGGGATGCATTCATAAAAAAATCAGGAATTAGGGTTTCTTGACCTAATTCACCCCTAAGTTGACTTTTGGAGCAAAGCATGAGCCAAGACCTCAAGACATGATTTGAGGACCTCAAATACACCACATTGATCCATTTGCAATAATGGATTGGCCCAAGAAGCTTGATTCACAAGTTTCAATTTCACATGGACCACAATTAGGGTTTTGAGGAAAAAGTCAACTGTAGCTTTGACTTTTGAACAAGACATGCTCCCAAACCTTGAGACATGATTCAATACACCCTATAACACCTATGGAATCCATCCATTAGGTTTGATTTAGGTTAAGGACTTGATTTCACAAAGGATCGCATAGTTTGGATTTCATCCGATACAAAGTCAACTATGCACAAAATCAAGTTTGACTTTTTGGAATTTTTCACAAATATGGTTCCCCTAAGTCAAAAATAATGTTAATGTATGGTATTGATCATCATTAATTAAGAAAAATCAAGAAAAGTGAGGTTTCTTGCAAAAGGGGCAACCATAAGAAACCAAAATTTTTCTAAGTTATGGAACAAAACTGGTTTTGGTATCAACTTTGCAAGGTCATAACTCCTAAACCACAAGGCCTTTTTCTCCCATTCAAAGCTCAAATGAAAGTCCATCTGACAGACTTTAAAAGTGTCAACTACAAGAGATTCCAAATCCTTATAGATTTTAAGTTATGGACTGATCAAAATGACAAAAATGAAGAAAATGGCACTTTTCCAACACTAAGTGAAAATCTGCCTAAGTTACCAGCCTTGGACATCAATGTTCATGAGGATTTTTCAATGGGATCCAAATAGTTTCAAAACAAACTATAATCACACATGTTTTGTATCATATGAGGGCTCTCTAAAAAGCACAAGAGCCTCCCATAACTCAACCTGAGCAGGGAGATATGATTCCCTCAAAATCACCATTTCCAACTGTCTTGTACATGGCAGATTTTGGAATTTTGCTCGATTTGGAAAATTTGGACAACTCTAAGCCTTGTCATCCATTTGGACACATCATAGGATGAAATTAAAAGGGAATGATCTGATCCCCAAGCCTCCTAAGTCCAAGAATCTACACATAGCCGTAACAAACCTAAAAAGGCTAAAAAGTGCAAAAGACTCCAATTTTGTTTCCAATCATTTAATGGATGCATCAAGGTGGCATGGACTGACACATTCCTAACTAAATGAGTCAAGAATCAGCTCTGAATTAAAGAACCATAGGCATGTGCCCTAACCTCAAGTCAATGGCTAAGAGGAGACTTGAGATTCCATTTGATCCACATTGGCCAAAGGCCTGTACCAGCTGTCATTCACTATTGCTTGCAAAACAAACTTGCTCTACTATAAATAGAGCTCATTTGTGCTAAGTTTGAGTACACCAAAGCACTACAACTGATGCTTTCCTCAAAATCTCTTTCTTTAGGCCAAAATGCCTTCTTTTGCAAGTAACCTCTGAGTTTTTGAGTTAGAGAGCAATTCCACCATAGCTCATGATCCAAACACATCCAATATGTCATATCTAAGTTGTTCAAACACTCACTTGTGATCTGAAACACCAAAATCAGAAAGTCAACCTCCAAAACCTCAAAAATTGACTTTTCTGCATTTTTCAAGCGATGTCTTGATTCAGTCACTTCCAAAACCAAACAAGGCCTCAAACACACTCCAAATATCATCCTCAAACTGTCCCAATCGGTTTTCCTCATCTGGAACACCATTTGAGAGAGTTGCTATATTGATCACTTTTTCCCCTATTGCAAGAAAAGGCCTATACTTGTTCCTGAGGATTCCAGCTGGTTCTGATGATCCTAAAAGCTTCTAAGGGATCAATCAAGAGTATTCAAAGCATTGAATTACTTCTGGCACAAGGAACTTGGCAGATAGCACAAGAAACTCCAAGAGGTAAGTGCATCACAACTTGAACTCTTTAAATCATGCATTGCTTTGAGGTCTATTGATCATGGATCTCTCATACATATCATATGTGTTGTGTTTGAACCCATTTATCATGCTATTATTACCTGTACCATGAGATAGCATAGAACATGCAAAATTTGGCCTATTTTGAAATCACTATCGGATTTTTAAAGAGAAACATTTTCTGAAAATTCCAAGGGCACCATTGGATCCCTCATGAAATTCTAAGTCAGATGCATCTAAATTTTGTCCTAATCCATGGAGAAATGAGAAAGATAGAGCCTTCATGCAAATCCACCAAGACTTGGTTTTTTGCCTTGGCCATGCCTAAAAACCAAGTCACCCATATATACACATGGGGTGGTTTTGATACACGGATGTATCACCACCCCAGTGGTAGCGCGCATGTGTGTTTGGCTTGATGGTCGTGGGTTCAACACCCACCCAAACCATTTTTTTTACTTTGCCATATTTTGATATTTTTGCTATTTTTATGGTTTTTATTAATTAATTCCAAAATTAATTTCTCTCTCAATTTTAATTTTTTTTTTTTAAATTCCCAAAAATGTAAAAATATTTTATTCCATAAAAATTTCACAAAAATATTATTTATTTCATATATTTAGTATTTTTGTAAAGAATTATGTTTTTATTTGTTTTAAACATTTAAAAATATTTCTTTCTCTTGATTTTGCAAATTAAAATGATTTTCAAATCATTCTATGAATGAAACATGATTTTTCAAACATTAATCCAAGATCACAACTTGTTTTTCACACATGTTTGATAATTTTGATCATTTTAATTGAATTTTTATTCAATTAAAATGCATTTTAAAATCAAATTAGGGTTTTGATTATTTTCACCCTCACAAATCTTTTTCAAAACATTTTTGGGTCTCTAATAGAGTGTAAGACCCAACCCCCTTTGTACATAAATAATTTTGGGCCTCAGTCGTTGTATAAGTCCTAGTACAGTTTTTAAAACGACGGTACAATCACTGTCTCTCCCTGGGCCTCTGCTTGAGTTGTAAGACTCATCCCTTGTGCAAAAATAAAATTTTGGCCCTCTAATAGAGTGTAAGGCCCAATCCTTGTTGTACATAAACCTTTTTGGGCCTCAGTCATTGTATAAGTCCCACAGTGTTTTCAAAATCTCGGTGCGATCGACACCTTTTAAACAAAAATCATTTGGGCCTACCCTTGTGTTGTCAGCCCCATTTCTTTTCTTTTTTCAAACCTTTGGGCCTCTCTTTGAGTTATAAGACCCATCCCTTTGTAAATAAAACCTAATTTGGGCCTCAGTCGTTGTATAAGTCCCGATACAATTTTCAGATCAACGGTGCGATTACTGTTTTTCATCTGGGTCTCTCCTTGAGTATAAGCCACAATCTTCTGTTCAAAAACAACCTTCCCTTTTGATTTAGGTTCAAACTCATAGTTGTTATCAAAAATTTCTTTAATTTCTTGAACAACTAACCATACAGTTGTTACAATGGAAGCTTGCTCGCCTATAAGTTTTATCAGCTTTCTTTTACATACTTGCACACACACACACACACACACACACATATATATATATATATATATATATATATAATTGTTTGTGCTGGAAGCTTGCTCATCTGTAAGTCCTCCTACCCTCTTTTTACATATAGTATATATTTCATCTATATATATAGGCATGTATATTATCTGCTTATAGTTTTCCCCGGCAATTAAGTCTAGAACTAGATAAAGCCAGTGGTCACTCTTTCAACAGTCAAAACTAGTTCCCCATAGAAATTCCAGATACAATCTTGCCTTCTCTTAGGCTTATACAATATGGAACAAAGAGAAAGGTATTATTCCCGGTGAAACTTTTCTCAGACTTTCACTATTAGAAACTGTCAAAGAAGTTCATTTCCCCGGAGAGGATTAATTCCCGGTGAAACCTCTCTTGAATTTCTTCAAACCCTAGAACTGTTCATTAAATAAAAGATTATTCCTGGTGAAACTTTTCTTGAACTCTTCTTAAGTTTGGACCCACAGGCTTCCTAAAAGCATCCCCGCCTCCTCTTGGGCTTTGTACAAGGACCCTCCGACTTCTTATAAGTTCTCATGCCTTCTCTTGGGCTTAATACAAGGACCCTGAAGACGTCTTAAAGGTATAGGACATAACTTAGTCATCCTTTGCTAGAGCAGTCTTTCTAAAGAGTCAAAACCTCAGACCAGTTTTAGGGTTAATTCTCATCCCTTAAAACACCAGCCTCCTCTTGGGCATCATACAAAGATAAACTATTCCATACTATTAGACTTGGATAGTTTAATCCCCTCTTGGATCTCAGAGATCCTCAAGTTTCCTAAAAATACTGGAGAAACCCTAGTCATTTAACCAATCTCTAGTAGAGTTGAAACCTCTATAGGTTTTTAAAACTCAATCTTTAAACTCTCACTTTAAATTTCCCCAGCCAGGGCCAGCGTATCATTAGTATAACACTATCCAAAATCAGAACCTCAAGGCATCTGATACCTCAACTTTTATGTAACCCTCAGTAAGAATTGACCCCCCAACTTGGACCTGCCTCTGGATCTCAATAATCCTCAGCAGAAGCCAACCTCCTCTTAGGCATTGTATAATGATTTTGCTCAGTAGAGTTAGCCCCAACAACACCCTTTTGTTGAGTCCATCTTCTTTCTTAAAACAATTTCTTGTTGAGTTAACCCTTTTCAGCCTCAATCTTGGGCTTTGTACAAGATAAACAAAGTACTCTCTTTTTGAGTCAATAACCTTTCCACACTCTCTTGTTGAGTCAATAGTATAAAATAAAAGCACTTTCTTGTTGAGTCAATCACCTTTTCAGCACTCTCTTGTTGAGTCAATCTCCTAAAAGGACTCTCTTGTTGAGTCAAATCTTTTTAGCCTCAATCTTGGGTTTTGTACAAGACACCATAAAAGCACTCTCTTGTTGAGTCAATCATTTGTTTAGCCTCAATCTTGAGCTTTGTACAAGACATATATAAACTTTCTCCAACAAAGTCAAAATCTTCATAACCTTCTCTTAAACTCTGGATAAATATCTTCCCCGGCGAAGTCAATTCCTCCCGGCCTTCTTTTACTCTTTGAGAATTAATATCCCTAAGCAAAGTAAAACCTCTTTTCAGCCTCAATCTTGGGCTTTGTACAAGACACCAAATAAAACACTCTCTTGTTGAGACAGTCTCATTTCAGCCTCAATCTTGGGCTTTGTACAAGACACCGTATAAATCTCTCCAGCATAGTCAATCTCTTTTTAGCCTTAATCTTGGGCTTTGTACAAGACAGATAAAACCTCTCACAAGTAGAGTCAGTTTTCCCTTTTAGCCTCAATCTTGGGCTTTGTACAAGACAGACAGAATATTTCCTCGGAAAAGTGAACTTCTAGCCTCCTCTTAGGCTTTGTATAATGATATCCCCCAAAGAGTCAATTCTCTTTTAGCCTCAATCTTGGACTTTGTACAAGACAGATAATCACTCTCTTATTGAGTAACCCTTTTCTAGCCTCCTCTTAGGCTTTGTATAAGGAATTCCCCAGTGGAGTCAATCAATCTCTTAGATTCAACCTTGGGCTTTGATCAAGGCACACAAAACTCAACATCCCCTCAGAGGAAATCTAAATCTCTCTGTAGGAAGACATTTCTCTGTGTTATCACACATCAAAACAAACAAATCAAACAACCCCTAATCCCAGATAACTGCTGCAAGTGGTACACTTGTTGATTCAAAAATCCAAGTTGTCGTCCGTCTCTTATCCTGGTAATAATCCTCTCTTTCATCTAATTGTTGTAAGCGGCAAGCCTCTGGATTATTTACATCCACGCCACTGTCCTTCTCTTAGCATGGAAAACTCCTAAGGAAAAATGGCATTGCTCAACACTGAGTTAAAGTTTTCTCCTTTAGGATAAATCCCCTATAAAGGAAATTATGGCATTGCTGGATTCTCATATCCCAGTTAAAGTAATTCTCCTTTATAATCAGTCACCCAACAGTTGTGATAAACAGACAAGATGTCTCCCTTTAGAGATGACAAATTCTCTCTCAGTCAAACCTTTTAGCTTCAATATTGGGCTTTGAACAAGACACAAATACAACTTTTAGCTTCAATCTTGGGCTTTGAACAAGACACCAAAACATATCTTTCCTCCCATAGAATAGGAGGAACTACGATTGTTCTGATTTCCCTGTTTCTTGAAACGGGAATATGTAGGCATATGATTGCGAAATCTTAGCGAGCACACCAATAAAAAACTTGAGGTCCAGTACCTCGCCGAAAACAACAAATCTCTTTCTCTCAAAAACCTTCCCAAAGGAGAAACTTTCCCAACCCACAACATATAAACACCATCAAGTATAAAAGCACAACCTATAGCTAACAACTTGTGGATAACCACATATAGGATGGGTAATTGACAACTCCCCATTGTATAACCTGACCCCAAACTCCCCAAACCTCTCTTAAGCGTTTGTTCAGTTAAACATTCGCGTGCAAGGTTAGTTTTAGATAGCTTCCCTTTCCCTCCCAGCTTCACGGGATAAATAAGAAATTAGAAAGTAGCACTCACTCCTACCATTGCGGTGAGGAGAAACCCATGGCGATAAGGTGGTCGCGTCACCGACAAAAATCGCACGCTACACCTAGCAATGGGAAACTTTCAGCTGGGAAACTGAGTGTGAAGTATGCAATTCTGCATAGAATTGGTACTATAAACTGGGTTTCCACCAATCATACTTCAACCATCTCTGTTAGTCTAGGTAGATTCATCTATATGATTGGCAAAGGAAGAAGGTTCGACTTTGGAACTCACATCTTCAATCAAATTTTGAAGCAATCTACATCAACTACTGTGAAACTCCTTATATGCTTTCCTTCACTTATTTGTGGGATGATTCTGAATCAGTACCCAAGCATCCTAGTCTCTACAGATCACGTTATGAAAAGGGCTTCTCCCTTGACTTTGCACTATAAATTGTTTACTGGTAAACTTGTCTCAGATATTACCTCAACATCTGCTCTAACATCTTCTGCTACACCTTCAGAGGAGGACACTATTGTTCAGCTGAAGGCAGCCTGCAAGGAGCTTGATGATATTATCAAAGTCGACACTACCAGAAAAGAGAAGCTGGAAAGGTTGATACAAGTCTTGTCTGCTGAGCAAAACAAGGATATTGGAGTCAACACCGGTGATGCTGAGAAGGCAGATAAGGAGAACAGTGATGCAGTTGAAGGAGATGATGATGCTGATAATGGTTTTGGTGAGAGTGCACGAGAAGATGATGATGAGGAAACTGAAGATGACTTCTGATAGTTATCTTTTCTCTACTTTCTGTTTTATGTTTCTACTTTATTTTTGGTTGTGTAAGGGATGAATGCCCAAGATAATTTGTACTTTTGTTAGGTGTGTAATTTATTTTCTATGAACTGATTAATTGGTTTTAGAGTTAGTCCTTCTGTAACGCCCCAGTTTTGTCAGTTTTTATTTAATCGAGTCGTTATATTATTTTATTATTATTTTATTTTATTTTCGACTTTTACCTAAAAATATGTTATTTTTCAATGTTGTGATATTTTATCGGGTTTTGGGAACGTTTGCGAGATATTTGAGTGTGGAGGTATTTTGGTCATTTCATAATATTTTCATTAAGTAGTAAGAATAGAAAATAGAAAGAGAGAAAAATAGAGAGAAAGAAAAGGAAGAGAAGGAAAAAGGGGAGAAAAGAGAAGAAGAGAAGAAATAGTAAGAAAATCTTGGAAATTCAAGAAATCAACTCCTAGAATCGATTTAATCGGGTAAGGGTGCGAAACTCAGTTATTGTATGCTTGTATATGATTATGTATGTGTGTTTGTGGTTGTTATTGGATTGAATTGGAAAAATTTAGTAAACCCTATATTATGATAAATTGATTAGAAATCGATTAAATGTGTTGGAAATTATGTTTTTAGTGTTCATTATTGTTGTTACATGATAGATACATGTTGTTATGCATTGTATTGGTAATTTTCTGGGTGTAGGTGAGAAATTGGAGGACAGAATTTTTCTGGTTTTCCAGGTCATACGCGTATGGGGCATGTTCATATGCGTATGGACCTTGGCATTACGCGTAACATGGGCGAGGCATGGGCCATTACGCGTATGGATCTTCAATTTTCTCGGCCATCTGCCCATTTGCGTATGGTACGCGTAACATTTTAGGGCATACGCGTACGGAGTTGGGCATTACGCGTATGGACTTTTACACGTGAACTTTGGGAAGAACGAGTCTCTGCCCATACGCGTATGGCTCAGGGCAATACGCGTACGGCCAGGAGAATGGTAAAATGGGACTTTTCAAAATATCGTTTTCGTTTTTCTTTCGTAACTTGGGTTCCGTTTATCCGATTTTTACATTCTTGGTATCGTTTGAAAGCTATTGAGCTGTACTTTCTTATTATGATGATTTGGAAATGGTTAGCCGATTTAATTATGTCGGAAATTGGGAATAGTGTCGTTTTGTCGATTTTGTCGTTATAACTGTGTAACTAGTGTGTACCGTGCAAGGTGTTGTTGTATGTTGTAAATGCAGGTGTTTAGATGGTATTGAGATGATTTGTGGCGGTATGGCAATTAAATGCATTGTTTTGGGCTTAAGTGCAAAGTGTGATTTTGGTGAATGCATATATGTGTGTATTTGAATGTCATGAGTCCTTGTATGTCAAGCATCATGATATGCATTGTTGTGACGTCCTGAGTGACGGTTTGATTCCAGAGGGAATCTGCTATAACATCGTGAGCCTTAAAAATAAGAGGTATGAATAGCCTTAAAAATAAGAGGACCGAAAGCGATGGTTATAGACAATCGTGTGCCCATGTGGGGTGTGAGCGATCGGGTCGTGTGCCCATGTGGGGTGTGAGCGATCCATAAACGTCGTGTGACCGTGTTGGATGTGAGCGACGGGGGACATCGTATGCCCGACGGGGAGTTACAGTGATGTAACGAGCGATGATTCCAGCAGAGTTCCTGAGTGAACTAGTGATGAGAAACATTGGAAGCCGGTACCGCATGTGCATATGCATAGAGTCGTTGTGTCGGTCTCTTGCATTTGCATAAATCATTAATGTCTATTTTATGTGTGGTATTGTGGATAAATGGATATATGGATATGTGTTGGTGATACTACTATTGAGCATGGTTCGTACACCTTGGGGATGGAAATATGAATTATGCATTGTGTTGTCTTGTGTTTGAATTATGGTGTGAGTTGTGGTGAGAATTGTATATATGTGTATTCTTGGGTTATACATAATTGTATGCAATTATATTATGATTGTTTTTCTCACCCTTCTGTTGTTTTATAATGCTCTATGAGGCATTGCAGATTAGAGTTGCTGGAGGTCTTTTTGTGAAGCTTAGGACTTCATTCTTTTGTCGGTCGGCTCTGATATGTGACACCAGGTAGTTAGGGAGGCCGTTTGTGATTATTTGTATATGTATATATATCTTTTGGCTTGTGCATGTATAACTTGATGTATGACAAACTTTTCATGGGATATATATATATATATATATATATGATATTCAGTTTTAGATTTTCCGCTTTTATTCTAAAAACTGAAATGTGGGTGTAAGGAACTGAGTTCCTCTGTTGATTGCTACCCCACTGTTGCATATCTTTATGAGCAGGTGTTGTATGATTTGTTTCAATATAATGTGATTCCCCCGTCTGTGCCATGATAATTTAAATATACTCTGATGAAATTTTGAATTTCCTTTTACTGCTTTATTTGATTGGGGGTGTTACATTAAGTGGTATCAGAGCTATTCGTGTCAGTTTGTGTCTGTTCTTGTCGGTTTTGGCGTTGGAGTGAGTTATTTGTTTAACCATAGTTGTTGTTATTGGAAATGAACAGAATATGGCGGGTAGGAGCGATGCTTCTTTGGCTGCTGCTATGCAAGTTATGGCTCGGGCTGTGCAGGGTGCACCTAATGCTGCAGGTAATGATGAGTTCAAGAAGAACAAACCGCCTGTCTTCAAGGGAAGATATGATCCTGATGGTGCACAAATTTGGTTGAAAGAGATTGAAAGGATTTTCCGAGTAATGGATTATGCTGAAGATCAGAAGGTGAGACTGGATACTCACATGTTACTAGAAGAAGCTAATGATTGGTGGATAGGTACTCGTCATGTGTTGGAAGCTGCAGAAGAGGAAGAAATTACTTGGGAAGTTTTTAGCCGGGAGTTCTTGCGGAGGTATTTTCCTGAAGATGTGAGAGGAAAGAAGGAAATTGAGTTCTTGGAACTGAAACAAGGTAATATGTTTGTTGTTGATTATACTGCTAAGTTTGTGGAACTTGTTCAGTTTTATCCTCATTATGCCGAAACGACTGCGGAATTTTCCAAGTGTGTTAAGTTTGAGAACGGATTTCGTCCTGAGATAAAGCAGGCGATTGGTTATCAAAGGATTCGGAGGTTTTCTGATTTGGTGGATTGTTGTAGGATTTATGAAGAGGACAGTAAGGCTCGTTCTACTCACTATAAGAGTGTGAGCGAGAGAAAAGGGAAGCAACAATTTCGTGGTGGTCCGTATGTGACACCAGCTGATAAAGGTAAATAGAGGGGAAATTTTGAGAAAAGGTCAAGTGGAGGAGGAATGTCTGGTCCTCTGAGGTGTTATAAATGTGGTGAGTTGGGGCATCGTCAGTTTGAGTGCAGGAAAGATTTGAGGAAGTGTACTAATTGTGGAGGTGTAGGACATGTTGCTGCTGATTGTGCCAGGAAAAATGTGGTGAAGTGTTTCAACTGTGGTGAACCTGGTCATATTAGTACGAAGTGTCAGAAACCGAAGCAAGCTCCAGCTAGTGGGAAGGTATTTTCTTTGGCGGGTACTCAGACTTCAAGTGCAGATCGTCTGATCAGAGGTACTTGTTTTATTAATAGTACTCCTTTAGTTGCTATTATTGATACTGGAGCGACTCATTCGTTTATTTCGTCTGAGTGCGCGAAGCGTTTGAATCTTGTGTTGTCTTTAATGGATGGTAAGATGGTTATTGATACTCCAGCAATGGGGTCAGTAACTACTTCTTTGGTTTATCTAAGTTGTCCTTTGACCATTTATGGTAAAGACTTTGAGATGGATCTGGTGTGTTTGCCGTTGGAGGGTTTAGATGTGGTTTTGGGAATGAATTGGTTTCAATTCAATCGAGTTCATATTAATTGTTATCATAAGCTGGTAAGGTTTCCTTCTCTTGAGGAAGACGAAGACTCGAGTTTCTTATCTACTAAAGAGTTGAAGAGACTTTTGGCGGATGAAGCTCAGTTATTTGGATTGTTTGCATCTTTGACTGTGGATAGTCAAGTTTCACTTGATGTGTTTCCTGTTGTGTGTGAATTTTCGGAAGTGTTTCCTGAGGATATTTCAGATTTGCCGCCAGAGAGAGAGGTGGAGTTTTCTATAGATCTAGTTTCGGGTAATAGACTTGTTTCTATGGCACCTTATCATATGTCGGCATCTGAGTTGGTTGAGTTAAAGAAACAGTTGAATGAGTTGTTGGAAAAGAGGTTTGTAAGACCTAGTGTTTCTCCTTGGGGTGCTCCAGTTTTATTGGTGAAAAAGAAGGATGGCAGTATGCGGTTGTGCATTGATTATCGCCAGTTGAATAAGGTGACGATTAAGAATAAATATCCTTTTCCAAGGATTGATGATCTGATGGATCAGTTGGTTGGTGCTTGTGTGTTCAGTAAGATTGATTTGAGATCAGGGTATCATCAGATAAGGGTGAAAGAGGAAGATATCCAGAAGACGGCTTTTAGGACACGTTACGGTCATTATGAATATTCTGTGATGTCGTTCGGGGTTTCTAATGCGCCGTGTGTGCTCATGGAGTACATGAATCGCATTTTTCACGAGCATTTGGATTGATTTGTCGTTGTGTTTATTGACGACATTTTGATTTATTCTAAGTCTCGGGAAGAGCACGCGGAGCATTTGCGTATTGTTTTGCAGGTTTTGAAAGAAAGGAAGCTTTTTGCCAAATTGTCCAAGTGTGAATTCTGGTTGTCGGAGGTGAGTTTTCTTGGGCATGTAATTTCAGGTAATGGTATTTTTGTGGATCCATCTAAAGTAGAAGCAGTTCTACAATGGGAGGCTCCGAGATCTGTTACTGAAATTCGAAGCTTTTTGGGTTTGGCCGGTTATTATCGAAGGTTCATTGAAGGTTTTTCTAAGCTAGCACTTCCTTTGACCCAGTTGACTTGTAAAGGGCAAGCGTTCATTTGGGATATTCGGTGTGAAGAAAGTTTTAATGAGCTGAAGAGAAGATTGACGACAGCTCCGATTTTGATTTTACCGAATCCTAATGAACCATTTGTGGTTTATTGTGATGCTTCTTTGATTGGTCTAGGTGGTGTTCTGATGCAAGAAGGTAAGGTCGTGGCTTATGCTTCGAGGCAGTTGAGAGTGCATGAGAAAAATTATCCTACTCATGATCTTGAATTAGGGGCTGTGGTTTTGGTGTTGAAGATCTGGAGGCATTATCTCTACGGTGCAAGGTTTGAAGTCTTTAGTGATCATAAAAGTTTGAAATATTTGTTTGATCAGAAAGAGCTAAATATGAGGCAGCGTAGATGGTTGGAATTCTTGAAGGATTACGACTTTGGCTTGAATTACCATTCTGGTAAAGCTAATGTGGTAGCCGATGCATTGAGCCGGAAATCGTTACATATGTCCGCTTTAATGGTTAAAGAGTGGGAACTTTTGGAATCGTTTCGAGATTTGAGTTTGGTTTGTGAAGTGACATCGGATAGCGTGAGGCTTGGTATGCTAACGATTACTAATGATTTTCTGATGACGGTTAGTGAGAAACAGAAGCTGGATGTGAAATTTGTGGATTTGATGTTGGTTGGAGGTAAAGATACGAATAGTGATTTTCAAGTGGATGCTAATGGTGTTTTGAGATTCCGAGGTAGAATTTGTATTCCGGATGATGCGGAGTTGAAAAGGATGATTTTGGAGGAAGGACACCGGAGTAATTTGAGTATACATCTGGGAGCGAATAAGATGTATCAAGATTTGAAGAAGATTTTCTGGTGGTCTGGATTGAAAAGAGATGTGGCTCAGTTTGTTTATGCATGTTTGACTTGTCAGAAATCGAAGGTGGAACATCTGAGGCCTAGTGGTTTGTTACAACCGTTGGATATTCCTGAGTGGAAGTGGGATAACATTTCCATGGATTTTGTGACAGGGTTACCGAATACTCAGCGAGGCCATAATGCTATTTGGGTGATTGTTGATAGGCTGACTAAATCGGCTCATTTTATTCCGATTGACATTAGTTTTTCTTTGGAGAGGTTTGCTGAGATTTACATCAGTGTGATTGTGAAGTTGCATGGGGTTCCATTGAGTATTGTTTCGGATCGAGATCCTAGATTTACCTCAAGATTTTGGGAAAGTTTGCAGAGGGCTTTGGGTTCTAAATTGAGATTGAGTTCGGCTTATCATCCGCAGACGGATGGTCAGACGGAGAGGACGATTCAGTCTTTGGAAGATTTGTTGAGAGCGTGTGTTTTGGAACAAGGTGGTGCGTGGGATAGTTACCTTGCATTGATTGAATTCACGTATAATAATAGTTTCCATTCGAGTATTGGAATGGCACTGTTTGAGGCATTGTATGGACGAAGGTGTCGAACACCGTTGTGTTGGCACAAATCTGGTTAGAGTTCGGTGGTGGGACCAGAGTTGGTGCAACAGACTACAGAAAAAGTGAAGCTTATTCGAGAGAAAATGAAGGCTTCTCAGAGTAGGCAAAAGAGTTATCATGATCGGAGACGGAAAGATCTTGAGTTCCAAGAGGGCGATCATGTGTTTCTAAGGGTTTCACCGGTAACGGGTGTTGGTCGTGCGTTGAAATCGAAGAAACTTACTTCTCGGTTTATTGGTCCGTACCAGATATCCGCGAGAGTGGGTGCTGTGGCTTATAGGGCGGCGTTGCCGCCGAATCTGTCGAATTTACACTATGTGTTTCATGTTTCACAGCTTCAGAAGTATGTTCCGGATCCGTCGCATGTGATTCCGATGGATGAGGTTGAGGTAAGGGAGAACCTTACGGTCGAGGCATTACCAGTTATGGTTTTGGATCGCGAGGTGAAGCGGTTGAGAGGCAAGGATATTGCACTTGTGAAAGTGGTGTGGGGAGGCGCTGCTGAGGGCAATTTGACATGGGAGTTGGAGAGTCGGATGCGGGAGTCGTATCCAGAGTTGTTCGTCTCAGGCATATTTTCGAGGATGAAAATTTCTAGGTGGGGGAGAGTTGTAACGCCCCAGTTTTGTCAGTTTTTATTTAATCGAGTCGTTTGATTATTTTATTATTATTTTATTTTATTTTCGACTTTTACCTGAAAATATGTTATTTTTCAATGTTGTGATATTTTATCGGGTTTTGGAAATGTTTGCGAGATATTTGAGTGTGGGGGTATTTTGGTCATTTCATAATATTTTCATTAAGTAGTAAGAATAGAAAATAGAAAGAGAGAAAAATAGAGAGAAAGAAAAGGAAGAGAAGGAAAAAGGGGAGAAAAGAGAAGAAGAGAAGAAATAGTAAGAAAATCTTGGAAATTCAAGAAATCAACTCCTAGAATCGATTTAATCGGGTAAGGGTGCGAAACTCAGTTATTGTATGCTTGTATATGATTATGTATGTGTGTTTGTGGTTGTTATTGGATTGAATTGGAAAAAAATTAGTAAACCCTATATTATGATAAATTGATTAGAAATCGATTAAATGTGTTGGAAATTATGTTTTTAGTGTTCATTATTGTTGTTACATGATAGATATATGTTGTTATGCATTGTATTGGTAATTTTCTGGGTGTAGGTGAGAAATTAGAGGATTTTTGGTTGAGAAAATGCAGAACTTTATTCTGCAGAATTTTTCTGGTTTTTCCAGGTCATACGCGTATGGGGCATGTTCATACGTGTATGGACCTTGGCATTACGCGTAACATGGGCGAGGCATGGGCCATTACGCGTATGGATCTTCAATTTTCTCGGCCATCTGCCCATTTGCGTATGGTACGCGTAACATTTTAGGGCATACGCGTACGGAGTTGGGCATTACGCGTATGGACTTTTACACGTGAACTTTGGGAAGAACGAGTCTCTGCCCATACGCGTATGGCTCAGGGCAATACGCGTACGGCCAGGAGAATGGTAAAATGGGACTTTTCAAAATATCGTTTTCGTTTTTCTTTCGTAACTTGGGTTCCGTTTATCCGATTTTTACATTCTTGGTATCGTTGGAAAGCTATTGAGCTGTACTTTCTTATTATGATGATTTGGAAATTGTTAGCCGATTTAATTATGTCGGAAATCGGGAATAGTGTCGTTTTGTCGATTTTGTTGTTATAACTGTGTGTAACTAGTGTGTACCGTGCAAGGTGTTGTTGTATGATGTAAATGCAGGTGTTTAGATGGTATTGAGATGATTTGTGGCCATATGGCAATTAACTGCATTGTTTTGGGCTTAAGTGCAAAGTGTGATTTTGGTGAATGCATATATGTGTGTATTTGAATGTCATGAGTCCTTGTATGTCAAGCATCATGATATGCATTGTTGTGACGTCCTGAGTGACGGTTTGATTCCAGAGGGAATCTGCTATAACATCGTGAGCCTTAAAAATAAGAGGTATGAATAGCCTTAAAAATAAGAGGACCGAAAGTGATGGTTATAGATGACCGTGTGCCCATGTGGGGTGTGAGCGATCGGGTCGTGTCCCCGTGTGGGGTGTGAGCGATCCATAAACGTCGTGTACCCGTGTGGGGTGTGAGCGACGAGGGACATCGTATGCCCGACGGGGAGTTACAGTGATGTAACGAGCGATGATTCCAGCAGAGTTCCTGAGTGAACTAGTGATGAGAAACATTGGAAGTCGGTACCGCATGTGCATATGCATAGAGTCGTTGTGTCGGTCTCTTGCATTTGCATAAATCATTAATGTCTGTTTTATGTGTGGTATTGTGGATAAATGGATATATGGATATGTGTTGGTGATACTGGTATTGAGCATGGTTGGTACACCTTGGGGATGGAAATATGAATTATGCATTGTGTTGTCTTGTGTTTGAATTATGGTGTGAGTTGTGGTGAGAATTGTATATATGTGTATTCTTGTGTTATACATAATTGTATGCAATTATATTATGATTTTTTTTCTCACCCTTCTGCTATTTTATAATGCTCTATGAGGCATTGCAGATTAGAGTTGCTGGAGGTCTTTTTGTGAAGCTTAGGACTTCATTCTTTTGTCGGTCGGCTCTGATATGTGACATCGGGTAGTTAGGGTGGCTTTTTGTGATTATTTGTATATGTATATATATCTTTTGGCTTGTGCATGTATAACTTGATGTATGACAAACTTTTCATGGGATATATATATATATATATATATATATGATATTCAGTTTTAGATTTTCCGCTTTTATTCTAAAAACTGAAATGTGGGTGTAAGGAACTGAGTTCCTCTGTTGATTGTTACCCCACTGTTGCATATCTTTATGAGCAGGTGTTGTATGATTTGTTTCAATATAATGTGATTCCCCCGTCTGTGCCATGATAATTTAAATATACTCTGATGAAATTTTGAATTTCCTTTTACTGCTTTATTTGATTGGGGATGTAGATTTGGGGTGTTACACCTTCTACCTTTGTCATATTGTGGCTAAAAAGGGGGAGAAATATTAACATCACTAACCACTGTTGATATGCTACTAACCACTGAGGGGGGAGTAGTTTTGTGCTGCTTGCAGAATGTACTGGTTAAGGGGGAGACAAAGTTTGTTTCCGTTGCTGCTCTGATGATGGTCTCCCTGATATGTTTCTGCAGGACAATTACAGTTATTTTTAGCCAAAATCTGCCAAAGAGGGAGATTGATGAGTCCAAGCCTTTGAGGTTGGCATCAATTTTGGTAAAACTAACTTAGTAGAAAGATGTTTGACAAGATGTCCTGACATGATGAACTAACTGCAGGTTAAGGTGTTAGGCAAGATGTCCTATCAGGAGGATTCGACATCTTTGTCTATTACAGTTTTGAAATAACTGTATTTGTTTTCCAGGAGTGATTGGAATATGATTTGATCCTAGGTGGCATCTGAGATTGAGGAATCAGATTCTGATTCCAAAAGGAATATGTGGTTTCCTTGTAAGGAGACATTTTTGGAAACTTAGGATTGAAGAAAAGAATAGGTCGCAGATTCTGTGGAGCAGAATTGTTGTGTTTTTGAAGCCCAAATCCAGTTCTGTTTTACTATATAAATAGGATGGATTTAACCTAGAAGGTGTGGAAGTTTTACAGTTGTTATAGAGTACTAGGGTTTGTACTTTTGTGAGTCTCTCTTGTATTGCGTGAATACCTGAGTAGGACAGTTAATTGAGTTGTAATTTTTAGTCACTATTGTGATTGAAAGGGAATTGAGAAGGGTCTCATACCTAGGAGTGTCTTAGGTAGAAATCTAGGAAAGGTAGTTTCTAGGTGCTAAGTTATATAAACGTTGGAGTTTAACTTAGAACCAATTCTACTTAGTTGATTTCATTCCTTGCTTGGTAGCCCCCAGACGTAGGCGTTGTTGATCACCGAATTGGGTTAACAATTTCTGTGTGTTGTTTTCTTTCTACTATTTATTTCTGTTCTTCCTTAATCCTTGTGAGAAGCAGAGATCAAGTGTCATGACATTCTGTCCGACATCTTAGTGATCTGCTTAACCAGAATTTCACTACTCACATTCAAAAAGATTCTAAGACAATATGTTGTTGCTACAATGCTCTCTTAGATTCTTCCTCTGAACATGACTCTGATGATTTACTTATGAAGGCTTTCTAGCTTCTGAAGTCATTATCTTATAAAGACTAAGTGCTGAAGACCCTGAAGACAAGGTTTTGCTGAACAACGTTCTAAAGACTCTGAAGACTAAGTGCTGAAGACTCTGAAGACAAGGTTCTGCTGAACAATGTTCTGAAGACTCTGAAGACTTAAGTTTCCAAAGACCAAGGGTTCTGAAGACTGAGTGCTAAAGACTCTGAAGACAAGGTTCTGGTGAATAAGTTCTGAAGACTCTGATGACTGAAGACTCTAAAGACCCAGTGATTAATTCTTCTACTCATGCTTCAATCATCTCTATTCAGAAGCCTCTGATGAAATGAAGAAGATGAAACGTTTGCAAGGGAAAATAGTACATAGTACGTATCAAACACGTTCTTTTCCACTACCATTCCACTACCCTGATTTGGTGGTACAAAGGACAACTTTTGTGTACGATCTTCATCCCTGCATAACGACATTATTTCAAGTCACCAGCAATCTTAATGATATTCCTAATCTGCCCTTCAACGGATCTCTTTCTGGCTATATAAAGACTTGATCACTTGAAGAAAATGTGAGAGAGATACATATGCATGAACAGTAAAGCACCACAATACAACGCAAGAAACATTGTTCATACTGTATAGATTTTCTTTAAGTTATTTGAGTTATTCATGGTGTTTATATATGCTTGTGTAGAAGCAATTCATTGTAAACATTAATTTTGTTCAAACAGATGTTTGTATTCCTTAAGGGACCAGTTAGGTCAGAATCCTTAAGAAGAGACAGTTAGTCTTTGATTGTTAGTTACCGACAGTTGCTAGTGCAGTGTAATCAGTTAATTATAGTGGATTAAGTACTTGTGTTAAGGTGAAATCACCTTGGCGGGTGGACTAGATTAGCTTGATAGTTTTCAAGTGAACCAGGATATATCGTGTGTCTTTCTCTCTTGTTAGTTTATTTGTGATCTTTGTTTGGCTTTCACAAAACGCTTTTATTTTTGAAAACCCAATTCAACCCCCCCCCCCCCCTCTCTTGTGTTTTCTCACACCTTCAAAGACAACCCCTTAGAAACTTGGGATACCTTGGGACAACCAAGTGGAAATTTTGATTTTCTAGTAAAGTATACTGCTCCTAAAAGCTCTTGCATCATGTTTGAAGACATTTAACCAACTGGATGGGGAGATCCTCCTGATCAAGAAGATTCATGTGAAAAGGCAACAGAAAATTTCTCTGCTAATAACTCTGTATGGGAAGAAGACTCTAGTAATCCGACTCTGCCGGAAGTCACTGTCATTACTGGAGACAATCCCGGAAGAAAAATACCAAACTTTGTAATATATAGAGGAGTTCCTCAAAATTGGATAGCTTTTGATGTCCCGAATGTTTTTCACATCTCAAAGTAAATGCCTCGTCTTTATTTTTGCCTCTCACCTTGCTCGGGTGAAAGGATGTTTTATAGGGCATCGTTTCTTATAAATATTTCCTCTCTGCTTTGCCCAAGGAAGATGAGTTTTGTTTTATAGGGCTTGTGTTTCAAGAATCAACAAATCACAAATAAAGATGTCATTCTGAATTCCCGCATTTACTACTGTTTTTGCTTTTTGCTTTTTCAGAAAATGGTAATCCTAAAACAAACAAAAATAACAAACATTTTTCAAAATACATTGCACACCACTTTTTGCATTTTTCTATATTTTCTAAAATAGAATCATCAATCACATTATACAGATTAATTGCTAAGAACCCCGTTGAAATATATGATCCAATGCCTTCTCCCAACTTTGAGTTCCCAGTATTCGAAGTTGAAGAAGAAGAGGATGAAGAAATTTCATAT
The DNA here is from genome assembly GCA_022829125.1 of Lathyrus tuberosus. Taxonomy (NCBI): domain Eukaryota; kingdom Viridiplantae; phylum Streptophyta; class Magnoliopsida; order Fabales; family Fabaceae; genus Lathyrus; species Lathyrus tuberosus. The sequence goes on along the minus strand of JALAZF010000616.1, from coordinate 1,321,050 downwards.
GAGATCTCCCGACTCCTCAGACGGGAGGAAAAGTCCATTCAACCCCTCAAAGAGCCATTGGAAATAGTTAATTTGGGTTTAGAATAAGAAATAAAATAAGTTAAGATTGGAGCCCTGCTCAGTTCAACTGTTAGAAAAAGTCTGGTACAGCTTCTCAAAGAATTTCTAGATGTGTTTGCTTGGTCCTACCAAGACATGCCAGGGTTGGATACCAACATTATGGAACATCATTTACCATTAAACCCAGAATGTCTGCCAGTCAAACAAAAATTGAGAAGGACTCATCCAGACATGGCCATCAAGATCAAAGAAGAAGTCCAAAAACAGAATGACGCAGGTTTCCTTGCCACATCAGAATATCCTCAGTGGCTAGCCAACATAGTGTTAGTTCCCAAAAAGGATGGAAAAGTCAGAATTTGTGTAGACTACAGGGATTTAAACAAAGCAAGTCCTAAGGATGACTTCCCCTACCACACATTGACATGTTAGTTGATAGCACTGCAAAATTCAAAGTCTTTTCCTTCATGGATGAATTTTCAGGCTATAATCAAATCAAAATGGCGCCATAAGATATGGAGAAAACCTCATTAATGACACCATGGGGAACCTTTTGCTACAAAGTGATGTCGTTTGGATTAAAGAATGCAATTGCAACTTATCAAAGGGAAATTACAACTCTATTTCATGACATAATACACAAAGAAATTGAAGTGTATGTGGACGACATGATTGCTAAGTTTGAAACAGAAGAAGAACATGTGGAAAATTTATCAAAATTATTCGAGCTTCTGAGAAAATACAAACTTTGTTTGAATCCCAACAAAGGTACATTTGGTGTTCACTCAGGAAAGCTTTTGGGATTCATCGTCATCCAGAAAGGGATTGAAGTTGATCCCGAAAAAGTCAAGACCATTCAAGAAATTCCTTCACCCAAAACAGAAAAGCAAATACGAGGATTATTGAGACGTCTAAATTACATCTCAAGATTCATATTTCTCATGACAACGACATGCACACCGATTTTCAAGCTCCTCCGAAAGGACCAAGGATGTGTATGGACAAAAGATTGCCAAAAAGCTTTTGAAAGTATCAAAGAATATCTGCTGAATCCACCTATTTTGCCTCCTCCAGTAGAAGGAAGACCCCTGATCATCTACTTAACAGTCCTAGAAGATTCCATGGGTTGTGTGATGGGTCAACAAGATGAAACAGGACGAAAAGAATACGCCATTTACTACTTGAGTAAGAAATTCATAGACTGTGAAACTCGATACACTATGATCGAGAAAACCTGTTGCGCTTTAGCTTGGGCTGTTAAACGTCTTCGCCAGTATATGATTTGTCACACCACTTGGTTAATCTCCCAAAATGGATCCCATCAAGTATGTCTTTGAGAAACCCTGCTTTAATCGGAAGAATTTCCCGTTGGCAGATGTTACTATCAGAATATGACATCGAGTACCATGCTCAGAAAATAGTCAAAGGAAGTATTCTAGCCGATCATTTGGCTCACCAACCAATTGACGATAATAAATCAATCAGATTTGACTTCCCTGACGAGGATGTGATGTACCTAAAGATGAAAGACTGCAATGAACCACTACCAGACGAAGGGCCCGAGCCGGGATCCCGACGGGGACTAATATTTGACTGAGTTGTCAACACCTATGGAAACAGAATTGGGGCAATCATTGTTACACCTCATGGTACCCCATATTCCTTTCACCGCCAGATTGGAATTCAAATGTACAAACAATGAGGCCGAATATGAAGCTTGCATCATGGGTCTCGAAGAAGCTAACGACTTAAGGATAAAGAACTTAGACGTCTATGGAGACTCAGCCTTGGTTGTAAATCAGATCAAAAGAAAATGGGACACACGCCAGACTGGATTAATTCCTTAATAAGGGCTACACAAGAAGGTTGTTACCTTTCTTCAACAAAATTGATTTTCATCACCTTTCTTCAACAAGAAGGCTACACAAGAAGGTTGTTACCTAAAGATGAAAGACTGCAATGAACCACTACCTGACGCACTGGCTACTATATCATCCATGATTACTGTAAATCAATGGAACGACGTGCCCAAGATTAACGTAATGCGACTTGACAGACCAGCTTACATATTTGCAATTGAAGCAGTCATCGACGACAAGCCCTTGGTATCACAACATCAAGTTTTTCCTTCAAAGACAAGAATACCCGCCTGGGGCATCAAGAAAAGATAGGAAGACTCTCAGAAGACTGGCTAGCAACTTCTTCCTGAACAATGATGTACTCTACAAAAGAAACTTTGACATGGTTTTGTTCAGATGCGTAGACAGACACGAAACAAACATGCTAATGAAAGAGATTCACGAAGGATCCTTTGGCACTCATGCCAATGGACATACAATGTCAAGAAAAATTGTAAAAGCAGGATATTATTGGCTGACAATGGAATCCAATTGTTACAAATACATGAAAAAGTGTCACAGATGTCAGATTTATACCGACAAGATTCATGTGCCTCCGACTCTTCTCAAAGTTCTCTCTTCTCCATGGCCTTTTTCCATATGGGTCAAAGCAGCATCATATGCCAATGTAACCAAATAAGTGGTGGTCCGGTTTATCAAAAAAAAACCTCATCTGCCATTTGTAGACTACTATTTTTCGATGGCAATAGATTGATTGGAAAACAAAAAGTAGAAGGAGTTGGTCGAAATATTTCGACTCAAGATTTGATGTTAAATGAAAAGCTAGTCGAAGATGGTTTAGAAACTGGAACAAGTGATGTGAATTTCTCTAAGTAATAAAGAAGTTCCTGATTTCGACAACTTGAGTTGGAGAGGTATTTCGTCAGATAGTTTGAAATTCTAAATTGAGAGGGAGATGCAGTTGAAGGAAATCGGACGCGTGGAGCATATCCAAGGCAAGGAAGCATGCAAGACGCCATTTGTCACATTTAGAGGAAATAGCTATTATTGACAGTTATTTTGTTTGTATATAAATAAAAGTCATAGTACGAAAAAAAGTGTGTGCATTTAAAAAATTGTACAAGTTATTCAAATTACTCAAAGTAACCGTGTGAGAGAAACGAGTCATTATGAAAAAAAAATGTACGTTTGAGAAAAAACACCAGTTTATTACTTGCAATTCTTTATGAAATTTAAGTTTGTTTACAATACTCTTTAAGATTCTGCAAATTTTATTCTTGTCACGTTACTTTCATTTCACCAGTTATTTACCAATTCCAAGTTCTATTTGATTTAGTTAGTCAAAAATTCCCCACTATGAGAACAATAATAAAACAATGATGAAAAGGTTAGAGTTTTACTCAAATTGTCAGCATTTTTAAAGCACTGTGTCCTAGGATTTGTGTGGTCGGTCCTGTTAGTAAACTAATTCCACAAATTAGAAGACCAGAGGTTGTTTGCTAAATTTCAAGGCGAACACCGTTATGGTGTTCCAAGACAGATCATTACTGATAATGGATCGAACTTGAACAACAAAACAATGAAAGAATTATGTGTTGGATTCAAGATTGAACACCATAACTCCTTGCCTTACCGGCCGAGGATGAATGGAGCGGTTGAAGCGGATAACAAGAATATTAAGAAAATCATTCAGAAAATGGCCGTGACTTACAAAGATTGGCACAAAATGCTCTCATTTTCTCTTCACGGTTATCGCAAATCCGTCTGCACTTCAACAGGGGCAACCTCTTTCTCTCTAGTATATGGCATGGAAGCAGTGCTCCCCATAGAGGTTGAGATTCCGTCAATAATATTCCTGATAGAAGCCAAGCTAACAGAAGCTGAATGGTGTCAAAGTAGATACTATAAATTGATTCTAATCAAAGAAAAAAGAATGACGACTTTATGCCATGGTCAGTTATATCAACAAAGGATGAAGAAGGCTTTTGACAAAAAGGTTTGACCCCGGGTATTCAGACAAGGCGACCTCGTGCTCAAAAAGATCCAATATTTCCTCACCGACTCCAGGGGCAAATGTACTCCAAATTATGATGGCCCATATGTTGTTAAGAATGCCTTCTCAGGTGGCGCTTTAAAACTCACAACTATGGATGGTGAAGAGTTCACTCGACCTACAAATGTCGATGCAGTCAAGAAATACTTCGCCTTAAAAAAATTAAATAAAAAAAATAGCTCGCTAAGTTGAAAACCCGAAAGGGTGACTTAGGCAAAAAAAAACTTCTCGGTGGATTGAAAACCTGAAATGGCGGTCCAAGCAAAAATTAGAGACATAAATAGAAAATAATCATCCTGATAGATTGAAAACCTGAAAAGGCAATCTAGGAAAAAGTTAGGGATTTATGGCAAGTAACTCATCTAAAAAGATTGGATCATCTCAGGCGAACGTCATCTATCAAAGAATTTTCAAGCAAGTCACTTTCAATGAAACCTCAAGAATACTTGGAATTCAGGGTTGTTAAAAGGATAGTGGTCATTATGTTTCAATGTAGCCCTTTCCCTTTAAATTACCATTTTCCAACTTTGTAATGCTCCATGGAATCACGCATTTGGCTTATTATCATTCTATTAATAAATATTTGAGCCTTTGTGCCTTTTTGTTTGCAATTCTCACTTTTATTCTGCCTTACAAAATGACATTTTATTTTATTTTCATTCTTGAAACAAACAAAAAATTTACTTTTGCTTTTAGAGATGGCAATTTCCTTTAGTTTATGAACATAATAAGGAATAACAACAGCTTCTCCGAGACTGATTAAAACCTCGAAATACAAAATTAAATGCTCTACGATCAATCTCGCAAATATCCCCGAGTGGCGGATCATTACCTCAAATAGGCAAGATCTGGTTCTTTTTTCCCCGACAGGGTTTTACCATTAAAAACACCAGTGATGCCTCTATTCCCCAGAATGGCCGTATATCTGATTTTGTTCATCCCCAATTTGTGTGTTGTGTCTGTTTTGTCAGTATAAGCATAACATTCATACATCATGCATAATCAATTCATATTCATATTCATAATGTATAAGTTGCGTCATTCACTTTGGTTGTGTTTATCCCCAAGTGATTTCCTCTCTCCAATAGAGTTGTCAACTTTAAGCAGAAAATATACATGCTTTCTAAATCCCCCACTGAGTTTGATTCTCGTGGAAGTTTCACTTCAGTTCTCCTTTTCACACTTGGATAGGATAAAATTCCCAGTTTGAGTTCATTCCTCGTCTGGAAGTATCTTCCTTTACACAGTCTCTCTGGATTGAAATCAGTTCTTGACCATTTTGATAACTTGAACCTCTAAGGTAGAAGGACATCCAATGAAACCTTACTCTTCCTCAGCGAAGACACAATTTGCTTTCCCAGATAAAGGAAAATCCATAGTGGAAGCTTTTCAGCAAAATTTCTTGGTAACGAGGACATCACATCTCCCAAGAAGTATCTACCAATCGACAAATGGTAGTCCCTTTCAGAACAATTTGTCTATATCCATCAAAGATAAGTTCATTCCTCGTTGGAATTTACACCTGACAAATAAGTGGCAGTTTCTTAAGAAGCTTGTTTTTGTCCCAGAAATTCCCGGTAGATCGACAAATGGCAATCTCTTCCCGAGAAGTTTGTCCCTATTTCAACAAAGTCATCTGCACCTCAAAATTGTCCTACATCACATGACATCCTTTCTGAAGAAGTCTCAAAGGGAAGTATCATGAAATCTCTCCAAGCAAATGGCATCTCAACAGAGAAGTTTGTGGCATTGCCCAGTAAGTCTGCTATCATATATTTGCTCATCCTATGGCATCTCTCCGAAGAAGTCTCGAAGAGAAGTATGATGAAGCCTACTTCCATCGAATGGCGTCTCCTCAAGTGAATTCCAGTGAGAAGTTTGATGTAGACCTTCACAGATTTCGAAATTTATCCTACAAGATAATTAGCCTGAATCTCCTCGAAGATCCCCGACAAAGTTATTAGTCCAGCAAGTGATCACATTTTCAGAAGCTTGCCTGCCTAAACCTTGTCAAGAAAAAGACTTGATAAGAAGAAACTGAGACCAGTTTCGTGGCTAAATGACCAGGATCGAGGGGAAGTTTATTTCAAGAAACTGAGACCAATTCCATGGCTGAAGACCAAGATCGAGGGGAAGTTTTATCCTTTTCTAAGTTGGGTTACTTAGCAAAATAAGATGGATAAACATATTCCAGCATTGGAAATTTGTCACTGTTCAAGTTATCATATCATTTACACTCGCAGTCAAAATTCCAGGTATTCTGATATTTTATCCTCTTTTACATTGAATGCCTGAATATTTTCATCATTCATACATTCAGGTCCAAGAAGATTAAATAGGGGCATCTGTCATACCCTAAATTTTGACCCTAAGATTCCACATCATTTGCATATCATATGAATGTACTTTTATACATCACTACTTTCATACATCACTAACCCATCACAAGTACAAGATATGTGTGCTTACTTGCTTCACAGGTTAGGTGATCCCCCTAAAGCTCAAGCAGATGAATTATCAAGGGATAAGCATCATATTCAACACCACAAGTCTCTATATCATCCATGAAGATCAAAAACTTTACCTCATCAATAATAAAGTGCAAAATTGCATCATGACAAGCTCATCAGGCCTCAAGACCCTCAATACACCATAATTAGGGTTTTGACCTAATTCAGTCCCTGAGTTGAATTTTGAAGCAAGGCATGATCCCAAACTCCAAATATGTTTCAAGGACCTAAAATTCCTCATATTAATCCCTTAATATGATTAGATTAACCCAAAGGACTTGATTTATAAGCTATGCAAGAAGTTAAATTCATCTGGACCACAAACTAGGGTTTCTAATAAAAAGTCAACCATACCTTTGACCTTTGACCAAAACATGATCTCAAAACTTGGAACATAATTCAAGACACTCAAAAAAAACTCTTTGAATCTATCCATGATGTTTAAAATAGCCCAATGGTTTGATTTCATAAAGGATCACAAAGTTCAAGATTCATCTGATACAAAAAGTCAATTGTGTCCAAAATCAAGTTTGACTTTTTGGGTTTTTGGTCAACCATGGTATCTTCAAGCCAATAACAATGTTAATATGTGATTTGAATCATGATTGATCAAGAAAAATCAAGAAAAGTGAGGTCACTTGTAAAAAGGGCAACCTTAGGAAACTTAGAAATTTTTCTAAGTCTTGAAAAACAATGATTTTTGCCCTACTTTGCAAGGTCATAACTTCCAAACCAAGTAACCATTTTCTTGGATCCAAAGACCAAATTGAAGAGCTTATTACATACTACAACTTTGTGAATGAGGGTGAATTCCTAAAAAAGTGCATAGATTTTGAGATATAAAGCCATGAAGTTAGGATTTCAAGACTTTTTAAACTTTAACGCTTAGAAAAATTTTAGGCAGAATCTGTTTTGTGTTTTAACCAACTTTGAGACCATTTTTATCCAAAATCCAAGATGAATCAAGACTAAATGCAAACATCAAAGTTAAAGTAGGATATCTTAGCTTTCCAAAAATTACAAGAACATCCATTGATTCTACTTGAGCAAGGAGATATGATCCTCACAACATGCCTTGATCAAACTGATTTTCAAGACAGCATTGGTGCATTACTTGTGTCACACGATTTTCACCTTTAATTTTTGTCACTTCACAAGCCTTGTCATCCTCCAAGATTAGAAGGAATCTTATTGAATCACATAATATCTTCAACTTTGAACCATAAGTCAAGGATTCTATCTCTTAGCATGTGAGAATCATATTTGCAAGTCCATGAAGTCAAGTTTGTTTTTGTGCATTTATGTGAAACATTGAATTGGCATGAAATGAGCCACGCCAGTTCAGATCAGTTTAAAAGCAATGAGTGTTCAACCCTACAAATGGTAATTGAGTCATGATTCTAGTCATGCTATAAAAGACTTTTGGTACCTTAGCATTTAAGTTAAAGGCTACATGACTATATCAATTTGACAATAGCATGCTCCCTCATCCAACACTATTAATCCAAAACAAATTAGTTCTCCTATAAATAAAAGTCATTTTGCATCAATTAAAATACACCAAAATAACTACAAGACTTGTTTTCTCTCATTTCTTTCTTTCACTCCAAGTTTCAAAATTTTCAAGAGTGAGAATCGTGTTTTCAAAACTAGAGCAATTCCACTCAAACCAATCATCCATACACCTCACATACATCATGTATAAGTGATCCAAACACTTAAACATCATCTATAACATCAAATTCACCAATATCACAAGCTCACTTAACTCAGCTGCAGTTGGATTCAAGCCCATCAATCCAGAAGGTTTCCATCCATTCCAAACACATCAACACATTCCTTGAGGTATAGGGAAGCTGTCTAGATCATCATTTCACATCTGTAACACCTACAACTGAGGATTTGATCTCCTCTTGCAAGGTAAGCCTGAAGTTTTTCAAACTCCATGAAACATGCAACCTAAATGTTATTTCAAGTTACCAACATGCTTCTGGTAGTTCATAGATTATATACCCTCAATCAATTGTTGTTTTTAATTCGTGTATGGAATTTCATATTAGTTTTTGCAAATACTAGGGTTTTTGTGTTCATGCTTAATAACTCGTACCACACTAAAAATAAATAAAATCAAAAAGAGCCATTCAATTACTCGTTAAAAAACACGTAACTTTGGTGTTTACATCATGTCAAATGGTTGCATATTGAGAGAGATAGCATAGATTTTGCAAATTCAGGAATTGGCTCGAGGAAGAAGATGAAGTATGGCGCGAAATTTTTAATTTACCATGCATATTTCATATATTATGTCTTGGTTTGGTGTTTTTATCACCAACATAAGCTGGCTCAGTTGGCCAAAGCGTGTTTTGTGAGTTGGAGTGAGAGGGTGTGGGTTCAAATCCCACCCTTAACATTTCTTTTTACCACCTTTCATATTTTCTTATTTTATTTTTTTCAAACTTAAAACTATCATAACTTTCTCATTTTTTATCATTTTAAATCCATTCTTGTTGAAAATTATTCATGATAATGTCTATTTTATATTTGTGAAAAGAAAATACCAAAAGTAATTATTTTTAATACATTTATGAGTGTTCTAAGTGTGTGGTGTTTTTAGGGTTTCTTAAAGGACTTCTTTGATCCATTTGAATGTTTTTTGCTTTCCTTTGCTTGTAAACACTTGTTTGGACCATGTTTAACTTATATGAACTTTGTATGATGTTGTGATGTTATACATCCTTGTTCCCTCTTGTTTTTGATAAATTTTTCAAGTATATGTTTACATATAAAAGTATATGTTCAATTTTGTCTATACCATGAACTTTTGCTTGAATATTTTGCCTTAACATGTGATTTTCCTTCCATGTTTATACCACTTTGATATGTACATATGTCTTTGTGTTGATTATACCATGTTTGTGTGCTCCTAAAACACTTGAAATTTGCCTTGAAAATAATTTTATATACATGTTTGTTTTTATGAACCTTTGTGATGTTCTTACTTGTTTGTGATCATGTTTGAACCCTAATATCCATGTTTGGTTGTTATCAACTTGTCTTAACATGTTCAACTTGTATCAATGCTTAAATATTCAAGTATGTTTGGATGTTTCCTTTACTATATTCATTGGATCCTCGATTCATCTTGAATACATACCTGCTTGAACCTCTCTGTAATTGCTCCCATGGCTTAAACCTTTGCTTACATGTTCAAATATTTCCTCCATAAACTCTTAGTATGAGGAATATATCTCTTTGAAATGCACATCATCTTTTCAAGTCAACCATGCTTAAATCTTTGGGTCTCTATTAGAGTGTAAGTCTCATCCCTCTCTTTCAAAGTCATCTTCTGTTTTCAAAACAAGAATAAATCTTTGGGCCTCTGCTTAGAGTGTAAGACTCAACACCTTTGTATTTAGAATAAATCTTTGGGCCTCTGCTTAGAGTGTAAGACCCAACACCTTTGTATATAAAATAAATCTTTGGGCCTCTGTCAAGAGTGTAAGACCCACCACCTTTTATTTTCTTCTAAATAAGTCTTGGTCCTCTGCTTAGAATATAAGACCCAATAGAACATTCAAAAATCCTACAAATACAAAAACTTTCCGTGAATTCAAACATGTCATATCAATGTCTATACTTGTTAAAATCTTCAATCACAACATAGTTCAAACAACTAGTTCCCTGGCCTCCTCTTGGGGCTTATACAAGCATCATGGCCTCCTCTTGGACCTTATACAAGCATTATTTCCTCCTTTTGGGCATCATACAAAGAATCTCCCCAGCAAGATAGCCTCCTCTTGGGCTTCATACAAGGACCCTCAGGCTTCCTAAAAGCATAAGTCAAGTCTTAGTCATTTATACAATAAATCTTTTAACCTCACTATCTTAGGCTTTGTACAGGATACAATAAATTATTTTAGCCTCATTTATCTTGGGTTTTATACAGGATACAAAATAAAAATCCCCAAAAAGAGTCAGTCAAATACTCAGTATTGAGTCTGTCTATTCAAATTTGCTCAACAGTTATTAGCCTTCTCTCAGGCTTTTATACACATAGTTTCCCCCAGTAGGTCAGCCTCAATCTTGGGCTTTGTACAAGACAGATAAAGCTCTCCATTTGAGTCAGTTATCAATCTTTTTTTCAGCTTCATATCTTGGGCTTCAATCAAGATACCTAAATAAATTTATCTCCTCACAGATGAGACTTTGAGTCATCTCTGTAAGAAGATATATCTTCTAATCACTATAATTCAAACAATCAAAACTTTTTTCCAGATAATTGATGTAAGTGGCACTCTTGTTGATTCAAAACCCAAGTTAGAGTCCTTCCTTTGTCATGGTTCAAAAACTTTTCTTTCATCTAACTGATGTAGGTGGCACACTTGTCGATTCTATATCCAAGTTAAAGTCCTTCTATTAGTATGTAAAGAATTCATAAAGGAAAAAGTTGCATTGCTTAACACAATAAGTTTAAAGCTTTCTTCCCTTATAACATCACTCTCAAATGATTGTAGTGAATAGGTGAGATATCTCCCTTAAAGACGACAATTTGTCAAATCTTTCAAACACTCTTTTAGCTTCATCATTTTGGGCTTTAAACAAGATACAAAACAAACTTTTTCCTCCCATAGATTAGGAGGAACTACGAACGCTCTAATTTCCCCGATACGCTTTTTTTGGGAATATGTTGGCATAAGGTCGCGAGATCTTAGCGAGCACATTATTTAAAAAATCTTAGGTTTAAGTACCTTCCAAAAATAATATAAAACCAAAAAAAAATAAGAAAAAATTTTCCTCAATTTTCACAAAGGAGAAACTTTCCCAATTAAACAGCAAACAAACTTAAGCAAACGGGTAATTCAACAGTAAAAATATATACAATAAAGGTTCCTATAGATTACTATAGATACTCAGGGTGTTAATAGCTTCCCTTTGTATAACCAACCCTCGATTACAGATCTCGTAACATTTGTAGGAAAAACACTTGCGAGCAGGGTTAGTTTAAGGTATCTTCCCCTTCCTTTTAAGCATCATAGGATAAATATTAGAAATCAGAAAGTAGCAATGAATGCAGTAGTGGTCACGTCACGAAAATCGAAGCTACAGTGGTAGGGGAGTGTATAGTCAAATGAGTGTATGAAAACTTCCTTCCTTTTCCAAAACTCGTGGCAGCTTTAGAGCCACTTCTAGGTAGAATTGTCGGTGGAGGAGAATAAGGTTTCACCTTTAGGAATAAAGCACTTAGGAAGCAGTTGGCTCAGACCAAATTGCATGGCCACCAGATTTGATTGGTAAGGATCTGCCCTCAAGCCTGTCTTAGCAAAGGTAAGTCTCGACCACAAAGAAGTGGGGCTGAAGCAGGCAATAAGAGTGTCATGTATGTCTTTATCTGCTTGTGAGGATGGATTGGGAAAGGATTTCCTAAACTAGTCAGGACCACATTGTCGAATGGTAAATGGTTCTATCGTCGAGGTGAAGGCCTTGTACCTATAAAAAAATTGGAAATCATTTTCAAAGATCTCCAAAGAGACACTTTTCTTGTCATAGGGAGTTAGTTTAGCCATCCTAAGACCTCCGACCTCTACTTACGGGTTAGGAGGAACACTGGTTTTGAGAGAGGGTTCAAAAGTGGCATTGAGCCACAATTGTAAAATCCAGATATGGCCACCTATCTGAAGGTTGTCGGGGTTCTCCCTCTCCTTCAGGTCTTCACAGGCCAACCCTAATGATTTGTAGAGGCTAAAGAGGATTAACCTTCTTAGGAATATTTTTCTACCTTCATGGAGTTGGGTGGCCAAATGGGCCATAATTCTTCGTTACTTAAACAGATCGAGCGCAAAAGACATACCTAGAAATCCAGTAAATCGTGAAGGCAATGTGTTCCTGATCATTCACTCAATCTGAAGAAGGTAAAAGCAGGATTGGTTTTTGTTTTACTTGAGGGCTCGAAGGCTTCTCCAGTTGGTCGAAGGCCAAATATGGCAGGGATGTTGGAAAGGGTAGGAGTTATCATCCCACAAGGTAAATGAAATGTGTAGCTCGATGTGTCCCAGAAGCACATGGTGAAGGTAAAGAGAAACACAAGAAAAAGGGTTTGAATTAGGTTTCTATAAATGAAATCTTTTTCTACCCAACATAACAAACAGAAAATAAAGAACAAAAATAATGAAACAATTATTTTTTATCCCGGTTCGTTGTTAACTAAACTACCTCCAGTCCACCAGCCAATGTGATTTTTCCTTATCAACAAGGACTTAATCCACTATAATAAAACTTGATTACAACATAAAGACCAATTTTCAATGTCTTCTTAATACTGACTAAACCCTAGTCACTCAAGGAAATACAATCAAAAAGATTGAGATAAAAAGTGTGTTTACAAAATGCTTCTAAGAAAGCAGAATACACAAATGAGTTACAAGTGTTTCATACAAAATATATTCTATGAAGAGTATGAACAAAAGTTTGTTGTGTGAGTATTTCTTTTCTCTCAAATATTTCACAAAGAGCATTGTTCACGTATATGATAATCTCTTAGAGTGTAGCACTGTTCCATTCTTCCAAGTCTTCTTTATATAGGTAATGAAGAGATCCGTTGGAGGGTAGAATTGGAATACCAAAATGCAATTGTATCCTTGCATAAAGGTTTTTGAAAATAGTGGACGTAATGGTACAATAGTATAGTCCTTAGCCCACAAAATCAGTGTAGTGGAAGGAATATTTGATCTTGTACTGTGTACTATTATCCCATGTAAAACCTTTTAATCTTATCTACAATATTTAAAGGCTTCTGATAGATAGGTTATGAACCATGCATAAAAGAATAGTAAGAGTTTGGTTGAGAGATTCTTTCAAAAACTTGGTCTTCAGAGTCTTGATCCAGTTCATCATAATCTGGTCTTTAGAGTCTAGTGACACAGTTCAGCGTTGTTTGAGCACAGGGCTTCAGAGCATAACAACGTCAGAAGCATCAGAGTAATAAAGTTTTGGATGAGTAGACATCAGAAGTGTTTAGTACATAATCCAGAGCTTGATCTTATTGTAAAAACACACATCTTAGAATCAGAGTGCACTATGGTAAGAATCTGATGATGTTACACGTCATTCAATCAGAGTCAGAATTTGTATCTAGTATCTGCATACTGAACGAAATCATTAGGGTACAAAATTGTTCTCTAAGATTTTATGTAGTTGTTATCATCAAAACATAAGGTTAGATGCAGAACCAAATCTTGTTCTTACAATCTCCCCTTTTTTGATGATGACAAAACCATACATTTTGATGAACAAGTTTTACATGGTTTTATCACATAAAAACATCAGAGTAAGGTTTGTAAGTTCCCCCGGAATTTTATACTACTAAAATTATTTTTCAACTTAAAACTTCAGAGTTAGGTTTGCAAGCTCCCCCTAAGTTTAAGACTTAAAATAATTTTAACACATAAAATATTCCAATCGGTGTAAAAGAAATAACTTCCCTAAACAAGGAAGCCTGGTTGAAATGTCTTTAGAACTAACTTGGCTTCATGTATCAGAAACTCTGATTATCTGCAATGTGTCTTGTATCAGAATCTTGTTTAGACTAATATAAAAACTTGATTAGAAATTTTCAATTTCTTATGTCAAGGCCTGGTTGGAAAATGTTTTGAATTAGAACTTGGTTTTAAAAAATATGCTTGGTTAACGCCTTTATGACTATGAATTCCTAGTTATCATGTGCAATGCCTTGGTAGACTTAAATTTTGAATAACCTAGTTAACTTATCTAAAAAGGATCTTCTTAGCAATAATGGTGAACTTAATCAAAGTTCCCAGATAATAGTGGTCAAATTCACAAAACTAAGAAACATTAGAGTAAGATGTTTGGGATTCATAAAGGAAATAATTATATCAAAATTGTGTCCACTCTTCACCCTCTTTGTCATCAATCAAAAATAATAAAGACAAAGTATAAATACAAAAGAAACTATATTTCATTTAAAGATAAAGATACATAAATGATAAAATAAGACTTAAGCAGAGAAACAAGAAAGCAACAAATTTTTTAAAAAATTAGGTTTCTAAGAATGGGGTGGTAATTTGGACATAATAAGTTAAAGCATTCCTTCAATATTTGTATTAGTCTGAGCATGTTCCTTGAACATGTCGTCTTGCTTGTCGAGGTGAGTCCTAATAATCTCATTCACTTGCTTCAGCTCTTACAGAGTCTTCAATACCAAAGGAATGGGTTCATCTTATTCCACTGGCTTTGTTCTAGAAATTATTGCAATCTCAGTTTCTGGAGGAGGAATGGGAGGAGATTTTGTCTCAGCTTCAGCTTCCGCTTCCGGAGTGGGTGGAGGCTTTGGAGTAAAAATACCCACAAGTGAGTCGATGACTCCAGACAGCTTGTCATGAAGCCTCTTCTCAACAGCCTTGTATCTGAGTTCTTTTAGCTCCTAGGAACGAGAGTTCATCCATCTTCTGAACTCAAACCAAGAAGAATCACTCTAAGCAGGGTTTATGCATTTTGTTCATTCTTGCATCACAGAGTGTAGACGCTCATTCGCTTCTGACTCCAATTGCTTTACTAAATCGTCAATTTCCTCAAGGTTCAAGTTCAGGTTATTTCTCAGTGTCAGAAGAGATATGGATGGTTCGTTCAGATGAGTCAGGGTTGAAGGTTCATTGTTTCTGAGACGTTCCCATAATGTATCAATGACTGGTTCATCTATGTTGTTAGGCTAAGGGGGTGGAGTCGGTGGTGTTGGTGTGTCTTCTAGAAAGGCACTGACTTCAGAAATGGTGATAGTGAATGAAGAGTAAGTGGAATGGATTGTTTTAGAAGATGAGTCTTCTGTTTGATATGGTTGAGGGTCTGTTGGGACTGTTTCAGCAATTGGTGGTTGTGTTGGTTCAGATGGTTGTTCAGTTTTTATAGTGGGGGGTTGTTCAGATGTTGTATTTTCAGTTGGTGGTATTTGTGGTTGTTCAGTTGTTGTAGTCTCAGATGATATTGGTATAGTAGTAGTGGTTTCTTATGAAGCACGGACACCTCTCGGAATAGGCGTGCCGCGGTGTCGGACACGCGTCGGTGTCCGACACTTGTATGACACCCGTACGACACGTGTCGGAAAAGTCAAAGAAGTGTCAAAAAAGTCAGACAAGTGTTCCACTAAAAAATGTTTTTTTTCTTTGTTTCGACACTCTTTGAATCAATGGTTGACACCTATATGACACTTATAACACATATGTCAGACAATTCAGACAAGTGTTTCAACCAAAAATTTGTTTTTTCTTTGCTTCAACACACCTTTATACATATTTTGTACAAATATCACACAAATTTAAAATTGTTAAACTTGTTTTTAAGTTATGTTATCAATAAAACATTAAAGATATTAATTTTGATTAGAATATTTTCAATTTTTTAATCATAGACGGATAACTAAAGCTTAAATACTCTCTTATATACAGCGGTGTCGGTGTCCTATGTTTTAATATTATCGGTGTCGGAGTGTCCGTGTCGTGTCGTGTCCCGGTGTCCGTGTCGGAGTACATGCTTCATAGGTGGTTTCATATATTGCTGGTATATGAGTGGTGATTGTCTTAGATACAGTTGGTATAAGGGTGGTGATTGTTTCAAATACACTTGGTTGTTTTTGTTTGGGATTTGAAATGGCTCCAAAATAATGGAAATGAGTGGTGTTGTAATGGGTTAGAGAAAAGTAGATGAAGTAGAAAAGACAAGTTAAGCAGAATTAAAAGGAGTCTTAGCAAGGGAAGACTTACCATGAGGTCTATTTTGAGGAGTAGACATTGTAGCTGGCCTAGTACTCTCAGAACCAACAGCTTCTGCTTTTGGTCCCATAGTATTCTTCATAATGTGAGAAGCTCTAGCCATATTGGTTGGGGGTTGATCTATTTTAAAAGGTTCATCACCAGTTAACTTATACTTCCTCTTTCTCTTGAAAGAGTAGACGTCATGAGCTCTTTCTGGAAGCTCTTCAAATGAATAAGCTATTGGAGTAACTCCTATTTCCAGACAATCAACAATGTAGGACTCCATAACTTCTTGAGGAATTTGGTGAAGAGAGGGTAGTCCTTAATAGGAATCCTTCTAGAAGCAACAGTCTTCGTATCTAGTGACAAAGTGATCAATGACATGTTCTTCATATTCCTTTCATTGAAGATCTTTCCAATGTCAAATTCAACTTCTTTCGTCAAACCCACCTCCATCAAGGTTTGAACCAGCTTGCTTTCAAAAAGAATGTCTGAAATTAATCTTCCCAGAGGGATCCACTTTCTGGGCTTTAAAGTTCCATCTCTTGTTTCCTTAACCAGTTCCCTCAGATACTTGAATAGTATAAAAGGTAGATTCATCTTGGTTCCAAATGAAAGATAGTGCAACATGTACTTTTGATCTGTGTTGATGTAGTGAGAATAGTTTGTTAAGGGTCTGTGATGAATACAATCCAGAAGAATCTTGAACCATACTCTGAGATGGGTGTGCAGATTTTTGGCATTAAAAGTTTTTTCCATTCTGGAAAATAACTTCAGCAATTTCATTCATCTTCTCCTTCTTGGCATACATGTCAAAGTACCTCTTCCCATAACCATCATAATTTAGAAGTTTTGCTATTGACTTCTCAGTATTAATGATCTTGTGCCTTAACACGTAAGAAGTGATTTGATGTTTGGATGCTTTTGCAAAAATCCAAAATTGTTTTACCAACTCAGGATACACCAGTCCTTTAGACGATCAAAGTATTTTTCTCAGCCTTGAGACTTTACCCCTTTAATGAGGTTAAAACCATTTGCCTTAAGGTTTTCAAAATCCACAAGCAGTTCACTGAAAACTTATAACTGCGTAACAGGAGTAGAAAGTATGAGTTCTTGAATTCCTTCCTTCTATTGCTCTTATTGTTTTTATTGTGTAGATTGTTGTTCTTGAGTAGCTTGAGTAGACTGTTGTTGTTGTTGAACTTGTTGAGAATCAGCCATGATGAAGAACAAAAGGTTTTAGGGTTACAGAGAAAATATGGCTTGAAAGAGGTATCTTCCCTAATGGGTCTGATGTGAGGCAGGTCCTAGATGCTATCAAGACGGAGGCACGGAGGGCATTGGTGGCTGAGGAGCCCGAGGCAAAGGAGGCAAAGGTGGTAGAGGAGATGCAGTCCGACATACACAATAGTGCATTAGTATATAGTAGTACTATGGATTGTATTTTATTTTGACATCATGCTACTTTATCGTTGTTCTCGACTTTTTTTACATATATTGATCTTTCATTTATATATGAAATTTTTGGACCATCTGGATTTATGTACTTCATTTTTTTCATCTCGTCGCATAACATGATACATAATTCTTATGAATCTTCATCTGAATACACGTAAACAAAATATGTCATGAACGATTTTGTTCTGATAGGGTTACAGAGATGTATCTCTTGAATATTAACTGAGATACACCTCTGGTACGATAAACTTGTATAATAACTTCTGAGTGTGTTGTATGGTATACGTTTTAAATCGTTACGGAGATATATCTCTAAAATATTTTAATGTTCAAGCAGAATTTGGTATGTCTAAAAATTCATTTTCGGAATTTGAAGACATTTTATTATTTCCGTGGTGCCTTACTAACATATAGAATACATTAAAAAATTCTCTATTTTATTGTCTGCCCAGCTCAGGTTCTTTCCTTTTCATAGCGTATAAAAATATAAACTCTTAGAAAATAAAATATATACAACCCAAGAGGTTGTATATTTTTTAAAATATTAATATGAACGCATAACCAAATTTGTAACTAGAAAAAAATACCATCTAACTATGCTGATAAGACAGAATTATATGTAACGAACTTAAAGGATACCTATGTTCAACCAAGGTATACAGTCGCATCATATTCGCTACCGTAAACGTAGGAATATTATTACCCTTTACTCCTTACTCCGATGTATAACAAGATTTGTATTGCTTGAATTGCAAGTTATTCTTGAAGTTTTGAAAGAAACATTAGTATATTATTACTATTATAGCACAACTATAAGATCCTTGAATTGCATAAAAGCAAGCATATTATTCGAACATAACCTGCGACAATGAAAGCTAGCAAATGATAGAAATGATAGAGAAAATAAAGAACTGATTTGAATTTTATTGATGTAGTTTTAGGCACAATGAAAGCTAGCAAAATGATAGAAATGATAGAGAGAAAGAAAATAAAGAACTAATTTGAATTTTATTGATGTAGTTTTAGGCACAATGACCTATTTCTACAAAAAGAATGAATTAACATCAAAAGGGGAAGCAGCTGACGGCATTTTAATAACAAAACAATGGAGACCCATGTTGCTAACAAGAACTAAACAACTGATCAGAAAGTAAACAAATTTACACTGAAATAACGTAACACTAAGCCAATTTCTAACTTTCTAGTTTTGCAGGTCGGTCAGGTTCACCCAGCGAAGTAGGAAAAACACCCCAGCCAGAGAACCCAAAGGATCACCACCAGTGCAAATGGCCCAAATGTTAGGGCTTGTCTGCACAAAGAATGTAAATTCTTATCCTAATATTGGTTAAATGCATTGCAGCTGCTTCCAGAATCAATCATTTGGATTTTCTGTATTGTTAGAAAGCCATTTAGCTAAAATGAAGTTAGCAATGTCAGACTCCCGCAATCTATTTCAAAAGGCAACTTGAAACTTCAATTCAACCTGCTCTCTAAGCCCAAAAATGAAGGGCCTCGGACTTTAAGTCGCTTAGACCCGATCTCAATGGATGGCGCTTCTCTATAAATTTGCTGAAACTTCTCTCTCCGGTGGTGATTTTGTTGCATATGCATACTTACTTCCTCATTCCCTGACTTTTTATGTCTAAGAGGAAAGGGAGCATCATTTCCCCTTGCAAATCTATCCTTGGAGGAAATTCCAATATCAACTTTATGACTAACTGGGTTATATTTATAACTTGATTCACTGGTTCTGACATTCATTTGTTGCCTGTTGCTTTTTCCTTCAGGAAGGACTTTCTTCAACCGTTTAAGTACCTGCTCATATGGATCAAAATTAGACTGTCAATTTGCATAAGATGGAAAATATTGGAAATATGTGACAAGAATATCCGGCAGATTTACATTATGGACTAATTTAATCAACAATGAGACTATTTACACACCTGCTGTTCAGAATGTTTCGCAGCCACAGCCTTCAAATTTCTTTTCTCGGCTTTTAGTGAGGCGGGGCGCTTTACCCTAAATATTCCTGAATCGGAATCATCGCTGTCATTATCTACTATATGCTTCACATCAGGTTTCTGAAGATGCACTTTAACTGAAGTTTCATGATACCGAGCGGGGAATAGTGAAGACCCGCATGCATTGTTGGAAATTGTTTCTCCAAGTTCATTGCAATCAATAATGCTCACTTTCAAGTTAGTCTGCACCTCAGCCTAAAGAATGCAGGGCGTTAGTTTCAAGCAGTGTGGAGTAGTGACAAATTGTCAATATTAAAACACATTTGTATTAAAAAGACTTACATCTTTATTAGCAGAGGAACACTCAAGATGTTCTGAAAGAGAACAAAGAGTGGATGCAGCAGAAAAGGAAACCTCAGACACTTCAGGTTTATGGTTTTCTGAGTAATGTCCTAATACAAATTGACTGTGTGTGTCACACTCTTGATTATTTGTCGACTGTTCTGGAGTTGTATAAAACTCCATCATAGAATCAAATTTAAGCTCACAATATGGTTCATATCCACTTGCTTCAGCTTTCTGAAACATATCTGACAAAGGATATGAATACATATTTTGTTCACTTTTGGATTGCTTGCCTATCTCATCCAATATCCCATCTTCCAGCTCAAACATCTTGGCTGCAGCTTCCATGTCTCCAATATCATCTCTCAAATATAGAGTGTACTTGTTCCCACAGCTGAAGTCAAGAGATTTAACATCTGAAATTTCAAACTATAGACATTAAATACGAGAAAGTTGTATCACAAAATACATGAAAACTAATGACGTAAAAAGTTCATTGTTGGGAACAAATTTATCTTATGCTCTAGAATTGAGATAATGCTTTATTCATTATTATGCAGTAAGACAATGACAGAGTAAATGGCACTAGCATGACAACCAGACATATGGAAAATAGTATTACGTAAGGCATGGGAGCAAACAAGCAGGTAACAACCAAAGATCATTATGTCATAAGGGGACGTAGATTATTATGACTTTAGGGGATATTCCATCATTTTACCATACTTGGGAAGTAATTATTATATCTCTGCGTATATATTTGTTAAGAATGCTTTTAAATTTTATTTATTTTAAAATTAAAAAATTAAAACACTGAAAAAAATATGGTAAAATGGGGTAAAAGTGGGAAGTTATAGTAGGTAAGTATAAAAAAAATTATATTACCAAGGGATTTAAGATCAGGAATCAATAATATCCATAAAGGAAAAAAAACTAAAACATTGAAAAAATATAGTAGAATGAGGTAAAAGTGGGAAGTTGTAGTTGGATTTAAGATCAGGAATCAATAATATCCATGAATATTTTTTTACATTTTGTATTAAACATGAATAGAGTTCCCAAGCTCACTTTACCAAAATGATTTTGCATGCATTGAAGCACACTTGGTAAATAGCATTGAGCAAAGCTTACCATGACGTAGGCACACAGGATGCATGTGACAGCTGCAGTCAACATAAGCAATGTAACAGTCACGTTTGCACAGGCTACAGAGAATTGTGCCATGCGAATGTGAAGAAACACTAGTACACGCCCTTGATTTCATTAGTAGCCAACTGGCACAGTGCTGAAAACGCAGCAAATTAATGAAAGATATCTTTGTTCTATTAGGAGAAATCAAGTCTGGGGAAGGAAAGTCTGAATCTTCAAGTTCCACGCGTGAATGAATAAGCATCGCTTCTTTGCAAAGAAGTTCTTCATGGGGCAGTAAAGGAACCCTGTTAAGAAGTGCATATCGCCGGCTCGCAATAGCCCCAAGAGGAAACCAATCATCAAGTGCAAAATTCACAGCTTCTCCACAGTTGAAACCTAGAATTTTATTGAAAATATGCAACATTAACATTTAACATGCATTAAATGGGTGATATCAGAAAAGATTACATTCTTGGAACAAAATAATTGAAAAGATTAGACTAACCATGACTGAAGCCTGCATGATACGCTCTAGGAAAGGTTATTACGAACTCTCCTGGCTTTTGAACAGCTTTATAGACAGGGACTTTATGCTCCAACAAAATATTAGGCGGAAATAAAGTTGTTTTCCCCAGGAGAACATCAAAGGCTCCATCTTCCCCATCACTTGACAAAATATCAGTAGTATACACATGTTCTCTCACCACCCTTTCAAATTCCAAAGCTGCATGACCAGGGATACCATACCATGTTTTTGATGCCCCACAATGCTGATAATTAATGCTGCCATTACCATATAATATATCAATATCATTAAATATGCAACTACAGAAGGAATTATTTGATTGTGATAATGCTTCGCTGTTATAATAACTAGTTAATACAACTATACCTGTACAAATAATGATCCTCCACGTGCCACGCAAACATACTAAACAGCATTCCAATGTATAGCATGGGTTCTGTTACTCCCTGAAATAAAGCCCTATATAAGACACCCCAATAAATAGCATATAAATGGTACTACTGATAAAGATAAGAAATTTCCATACCGGAATTGAAGTTTCCAAGAGACGCAAAGTTGATTTGGGCAAACGGGAAAGTTTCTAAAATAATAGAGAGGAAGTATTTAGTAAGTTAATTGACTAGCAAGATTCGTCATTCAGTTAAATTACTGTCCCATATGTCAAATAAAAAAATAAAAGACAGGTTAACTAAGAAAATGACCAAATATAAAAAGAGACACTAGTAAATTTAACACCTTTAAATTCCATTTGCTGTTCCCAAGCTGATCAGTAGGAGAAGATGAAAAGGCACTACCATCAACATCACATGCATATTCAACAGTGTCCATTTTCCCACAACCAATTTCATGCCAAAACTCCTTTTCCAAGTAAGTGGCTGGAAGACATCCAGAGCTGCAATATCTTCGTGCAAAAACCTTGTTTGCCATTTTCTCATAATCGCGGAATGTATAATTTCTGATTGAATTACAATTGTATTAATTAGTAATTAGAAATTAGAAATGATATCTAATGTTGAAATTACAAATATTAACATGCCCACTAGAGTACCTACCTTCCACTCATAAAAAAGGTGACTTTGTCTTCAGTGTCCCATTCAGCAAGGCGAAGGGGCTGTACTCTAGTTGTAAACTTGAATCCTGCTTTCTCTTTCATTAAAACAACCCCAGCAGGTACAGAAGCACTCAAAGGCGAAACAATCTTGCATATCCCTAGAATTTATCGAAGATTCAAATAAAAAAGTTAGGTTATAAGTATATCACTACTGATTTCATCTATCCTTACCCTAAAGAGAGAAGACGTGATAAACAACGGGCAATGCAAGGTAGAAATTGTCATTTCATTAAGTCGAATCAATAACCTCTACTATTAAAATTTCGAATTATCAACGGCAATCCCATAATCATCTTACCAATAACAAAAATAGTTGCAGGGAAGATGAGGCAATGAAAAACTTGGGAAAATATTTTGACAAAAGGGAAGATGCAAGAGAAGATAGTGAAAAAAAAATCATTTTAACATTTAACAACCACCTCCATACCATGTCAGTATGTCTATTGACTTTTAAGTTTCAATATTATTTAATTTGAGCTTTTTCAAATAGGAAAAAGTATCAAGATACAAGATGAATGGTCATTCTATCGCTAATGTTAACATCGACGAACAGCTACAATTTGTTTATAGAGAACACCATCCTAGACCACAAATACCACATTCAAATAAGGAATTTCCGGAAAAAGTCAGTTCTATTAATAAAATTATTTAAACTACTACATAAATAAATGTTCAGGGAATCTTGCAATAAGTGTGTTTTTTAAACATCAGCATCATGAGTAAGTTAAAAAAATTTCCATATACCAATTTTTTTCAGAATCCTCTCTACTTCCATAATCGTCTATAAGCTTATGATGATTTTTCTATAAGTAAAGTTATGTTAACTGAAGGTCCCCCATGATAGAAAATCTAAACCAAACACACGTGAATGGATATGGGGGTTTGCAGAATACTCTCCATATCATTCAATCATTTCATCCCTTACAAATGATCTAGAGACCCAAAAGGCAGATTTACAAAATGGAAAAAGTATGAGAATGCCAAAACTTGGGCACATGTTAATGCCCAAGTTTACTGATTAACTAATATGTAAACACCAGTGCAAACTGCTAACGTTAGTACACAGTAGAACTAACCAAACTCCATACCATATTTAGAAGCTTCTGGAGCTATCTTCTGCAAGTAAATCAAAGGATCTTCAAATTCCTCCTTCGTCGGAGAATATACAGGACACTCTGGAATCTTTTCAGTCCATTCCAAATCACTTGTATCAAACTTATCCACCTTCCGTTTGAAGAAGACATCCGGATCACTGTGCAATCTTGTGCCACATGAAGCTGAAGTTCTCAAAGCATCTCCTCCACTTCTACTCATCATGTTAGCAACACTAGTCTGAGAGGCGGCAGCGGCTTGTGCACGCTGAAGCCTTTTGCGTTTCAAAAATTCCAACCCATTTCTAGCTTCCTCGGATAATCGCATTCTTCCTCCTTCTACCTGTCAGATGTTTCACATTTTCACACTCAGATTGGAATGTACTCAAATACAAGGATAACTTTTAAGGCAAACAGGTAAACACAATCATGTCACAAATTTACAGTAACTTAAAATACGATAGACATACAACCAACAATATACATACTGAAGCATTTATTTTGATGGCACCCCCGGAAATTTGAATTACCCAGCAAAAAAAACATGTGAAACATTGCCCTGGTGATTCTTGAAGAATGAACTAAGGGATGTCAAAGCAAAGCATAATTTCTGATGCTTTTGCTAACTACAGTTGGCAAAGGATGCAGTTCAACAAGAGAAAGGAATAAACCTTGAACACAAACAAACTCAAAACAACCCTAGGGAAAAATGAATGAGATGTGCTTTGACATATTATCATTGAGGAGACAATAACTTGATGGTCAGGGTACATTTACCAGCTATGTCAAAACTGTTTTCAACGTCCAAGGGAAAGCACAAATCACCTGACTCGGGAAAAGTAACTACTAAGAGAGTCAAAAAAACATCCGAATATAGAGAACAACGTCGCAAAAGAAATAGTCAACAAAAAATTATCCTATAGAAATAGAATAGAAACATTCAAATAATGCATGCGCTGAAATTTAAACAGTCTATTACTCCTTTCAACATCTTTATTTTCCACCTCATTAAACACCACCACACAAAAAGTAGCATCGGTCATACAAATTTCAACCCAAAAAAAAAGGTAAAGGGCGCAGAAAACTGTTAATCCTTGATTAAAATAAATTTCTGAATTCCTATTCATAATTTTAGAATTTACACACGGAAATAAAATTTATCCTGGTCCTTCTCATAAATTTTTTTCTAAATAAATTTTAGATAGAAAAACTCATTATTCAAGCCAATAAAATGAGAGAAATCGTATAGAAACCGTTAGAAAGTATAACAATGTCCGAGATCTGAACGATTAACAGAACGAAGATACATTTCATAGAGAATTTCAAGCATTCATGAATCAGAAACGAAACAACAACACGAGACGAAAATTTCATCAAAACGCGATTAACCTACCATTTCATTACGAAGTCGCTCCCTGTAGGTATCCGTCTTCGTTAACCAGAACGAGAAATCACAAGCAAAAAGAATAACAAAACCGAAACGAAATCGCAGAGCCAAACCCTAAATCACGATCCTGAATGTTGCAGATTAAAAGCTAGCCTTATAAGACAACAAGGCTCGCCACATTCTCGAACAACGCCGTATACGAGACTTATACCGCGTGACAGAGAGATCCAACGGCTGGTTGGAGCAACCACGGGAAATTTAGAGTGAATGCAAGCGTTACAATCGGAAGAACGTGACGAGCTTCCTACGAAAGCGAGGAAAAACGACGAAAAAATCGAAAGCGGTTTCCCGGCGAACGGAAAAGGTTTTCCGACGAGGAAAAAAAAACGGAGAGAAACAGTGAGAAGAAAGAGAGGAAACAAAAGGTTAGCAAACCGAAAAAGAGAAAGGAAGTGATAATTTATAGTTTTATACTCGAAAATAATTAATCGCTTTATTAGCTCTGAAAACCAAAATATATTAAAAGGCTTTTTATTTTATTTTATAATTTTCTTTACGGGTTTGTTTGGTTAATAAAATAATTAAATTAAATGAAAGAAACTTTGAGGAGAAGTAGTGGTGGTTGTTAGGTGGTTCAACGAAACAAACACGCCGTCCAAATTGCAAAACGCGTTTTGAATGTAAACGCGACTTAACATAACGCCGTTTCGAGAATATGACGGAATCAATCACCGTTACTGTTACAAGTATTTATTGGCGGGTACAAGAATTAAAGAGTGAGTAATTAATGTGATAGAGTGAAGGGTATTTTAGTAAAAGAAAAATTAAAGACGGTGTTATCGATGAGGCTGGCTCTTGTATCGGTCAGAGAAAAAGAAAGAGGCAGAAAAAGAGAAGGAATAATCACGTGCAATATTAGTATATAGACAAGTTTGACATCCAACCGTTGATTTTATATGTCGTTTACTTAGAACCGTCAAAGGAATTTGAACTGAAAAACTCCCTCGAATCAGGAAGTTTCAGAGGGATGTGTACTTTATCTGTTGAACTGGTGAGTTGTACAGGATAACTCTCACCAACCTTCGAGTTAGTTAAGCCAATGGGAGAAAAGTACGAGTTTGTCCCTGATCGGTTAGCTCGATTTGGCGCGGAAATGGAGGGTATTAATGGGTTTTTATTAAGGTAGTGACATGAATAGTGATATTTCCGTAACTAAAGCGTGATGAGGGTCGAGGGAGGGTAATTCCAAGAAAGAAGGTGGGGTCGACGCGTGGGGACTTGTTGTAAGCAGGAGAGATGACGTGGCAAGCGGGTAAGGGTGTGGTTTAGTGTGGAGATGGTGGTTAAGGGGTGGTGGTGAAGAGAACGGTAATAGCTGGCGGTTACAAAAGGGTTCTCAATGTGTCACATCTTGGATTCAGAGGAGACGATAGGGCCCAGCCAGTAGAAGTGCAACCACTTCACGAGATGTTCTCCTGTTCTCTGCCCTGCAGAGAAATTTTCATTTGAAATTTGGAACTTTATATCATGTGTTCTTCAATTTATTCTGTTTTAAAATGAATATCGCCTGAAAATTTTATTTGCGACTAAATAATATGTTAAAATTGTGAAAAATATAATTTAGTTTATTAATTATTTAATTTATTTTACTATAAATATATTAAATATATGAAGTAAAATATAATAGTCCTTTAAATAAAATAATTTTACCAATTTATTTTCTTATATTTATATTTTTTTTAACAAATTAGTACTTTAATATATTACATAATTATAACTATAATTGAGTCAAAAAAAATTATAACTATTATTGATTTTGTAAACACGTTTAATGAAAAAAATATATATATTGTATTTTTTACGGGAATGGTGTTTAGTTCACTCTATAAGTAATAAAAAAAGCCTTATTTATATCCTAAAATTTAATATATAATTATTTAAAAAATTATAAATCTATCAATTGAATTTACCTAACTGAACAAACATGATCATTTTATAATTAATTGCATAATAATTAAATATTATTAACATTATTATATTTTACATCACACAAAGCAGAATCATAAATTTTCATAAATCTTAGTTTAACAAGTTGCAAACAATATTGTTATGATTTATTATGTGTGAAATTTTAATAATAATTACACTTTACATAATACAATCTCAAAAGATTTAGTAAAAATCGTACAAAAAATATATTGTCAATATAAAATTATTTTACACGAATATTTAATTAGAATTAATCATTTTAAAATATAAGAAATAAAAATAAATAAATAAATTATATTTAAATTATTTTAATAACTATTTATTTCATATTTCTCTTATGTATCAATGTATTCTAATTAAATGATAGTATAAAATATGATTTTACATATTCTAATTAATCTCTTAAATTAATTCTTTTAATCATATGCTATCCACAAATACTCGAGTCAGTAATGTAAGGAATCCCTAATAATGTAAGCACATTCTGCCAAGTTCTAATGCATTGTTAGGGGTGTGTCTGGTTGGTTATTTTGAGAAACCAAACTATAACCATTTTCAAACTATTTAAATGGTTTGGATTTATAACCAAAACCACATTTTAATCAAAATCGGTTATAAAATCAGTTATAAATTTTGTTATGGTTATATAACCGGATTTTTTAAAAAAATCCAGTTTTAAAAAAAAAATATTCAAAAAAAATTTTTTTTTTTATTTTAAAAATTAAAAAATTTGGATTTTGGATAATAACCGGATTATAACCGAATCCAAAAAATTTTAACCGATTAATAACCATTTAATTATAACCGGATTATATAAATGGATAACCAAAACTATTAAACCTTAAACCGGTTAATAATCATTCAATTATATCCGGATATTTAAAACAGATTTGAATTTGGTTATGGATTTTGACATTACAACCAGATATTTTGCACACCCCTATGTATTATTTTTTTTTTTAAAAGAAAGCAAATAAATGAATTACAAAATCAAATTAAAAGGTAAAACAACACAAAACAAACAAGTAAAGAAGATAAAACTAAGAGAAAATAAGATAGAAAGAAAAACCAACCGGTTCTCAAATCCTCACTAATATTTATTAGTTTCTTCTTGCTGTCGTGTCTCCTTTAAAAAAAAGACTCATATTTATATTAGTAGTGTAATAGCTTTAGACCACTAAAGCTAGTTAAAAGCCCAATAAATATAAAAATCAAATCAAATATGTTAACCAATCAAATCAAACTAATAAAGAGTCAGTCAAATCAAATATATTCTCTTATTTTTGTTATTATAATTTTTCATTTTTAATAATTTTTTATTTTTTATTTTATTCGTATTGTTTTGTTTAATAATAAAATAAATGATTTTGGACAAAATTTGAAAAAACCCCTCACATATTACTATTATCATTTTTTTCAATTTTCAATTAAAAAACAAATAATTGAGATCAAAAATATATTTGACAAATTTTAATTAAAACATATCTTAATCAGATCATTCAAAATCAAATAAGACAACATACTTATTTCATAATTAAAATTAATTTATTATTGAAATAGTTATTTTAAACTTTAATAATGTTATTTTATTTTTTTATTATTATATTTTTATTATTTTGATAGAAATAAAAAACCATGTGAACTCTAGCTTAGAGCTAAAATTTTGTTCATTATAAAATAACTATTTCAAACATTATTTTATTTTATTTTATTTTATCTTTTAAACATAGTATTTGTTATTTTGTTAGAAATAAAAACTAATATTAACTTTAGCTTGTAGTTAATATCATTATATACACATTGCTATTTATAACCATATAATTTTTTAGAGAAAAGAATGTAAATTATTTTTACAGTGTCAACTGATAACAACCATGTATCCCACCAAGTCAGCCTGTAAAATTTAAATTATTTAAATGATTTGACACATTAAAATATTTTGATTGGATATATGTGTAATACTTTTTTACACGGACAGTGCACTACCATTAAACTCATTTTTTTTATTTACACCTAATTTTAGTTTCAGGCACGAAAATAAAAGTGAACCAGTTTTGGGCTCATTTTCATATTTATATACTAAAAGCTAATTATTTATACATTTTTAATGATGTATAACATATAATTTTATTATATTTAAAGTTTCTCAAAGTTTTTTTCCCACTTTTACAAAAGGGAGATAATGGTTTCACATGAGATTTAAATTTGCTCATGCAAATAAGTGTTCAATGTAGGTAAATTATAGTTTTATAAGTAACTCAAATGGTTAAATTTTTTCAAGTATCAAAAAGATGATATTGAATTGCATGTGCGTAATGAAGATGGTTGATTTATACTTGAGTGAATCGCACACTCAAAGATACAACAGAGTCGCCACCGAACTTTATTTAGTCTCAAAGGACAGGGAAAATATCGATAAAATCCAAGGGGAAGAGAAACGGGAACGGGGGTCGGTTATGCGAAAGAAAGGTACTAGCACCTTACGCATCCGTCGTACTCGACGGAAACCATTTCGCTTACTTCTAGGCTTGGATGGGTTATCTATCTAAAGGCTTCTAGCTAAAAGAGGAGGAGAGAGAAGAGAAAAAGAAAATAAAGAAAGAAAGAAAGTGCTCGCGGAGGATTGGGGCCCTCGTGCCTACGTACCCTCATAGTGCAAATGAGGAAATCAGAGCTCCGTAGTTCATGGAACCAGGGAAAAGAAAGGAGAATGGAAGAAGGGTGGAAGGGTGGAAGTGTGCTCGCCAAGATCATCGCGATCTCGTGTCTACGTATCATACATTCGAATGAATGCAGAATCAGAGCTTCCGTAGTTCGGGGAACTAAGACAGAAAACCAAACAAAGAAAGGAAAGCGGTGTCAAAACCAAGAGCAAAAGAAGGTAGAGAAAGATCCGTTGGGGATAACAAAAGAATTGGTGTCGAAACTAAGAAAGTAAGGGAATAAAAGGTATAGAAGAAACCCCATTGGGGAAGTAAGAGAACAAAAGATTGTGCTGGGGACCAGAAGGTAACGACCCTACTAGGGAACCGAACAAAGGTGATGGTGTTGAAACCAAAAGAAAAGAGGTTCGGTATATTAACTGACTGGCAGTGGTTAACCGAAGAGAGAGAGAGTAGGACTCTGTGGGGAAAAGGTTTTAACAGATAGACTGTGATTAACCAAAAGAACGGGTGTAGAACCGAATGAAGGTTATAACCCAAAGGACGGGTGTGGGACCAACCGAAGGTCGTGACCCACTAGGGATGTTGGTACTGACCGAACAAATGATACTTGACCAATGAAAAGGGTATTGGAACCAAAAGAAGGTTACTAACCCAAGGGAGCAAGTATTCGAACCAAGAAAAGGTTGCTAACTGCTGGGGATTCAGTTTTAACAGAAGGACTGTGATTAACCGAGAAGGAAACGAGTGATTAACCAAGAGAAGGTGATTAACTTAAGAGGCTCAGTATTTTAACAGGCAGGCTGTGGTTAACTTAAGAAATGGGTGATTAACCCAGAGAAGGTGATTAACCGAAGGGCTCAGTATTAACAGATAAATTGTGGTTAACTGAAGAAATGGGTGATTAACCAAGAGAAGGTGCTTAACCCGAAAGGCTCAGTATTAACATATAGATTGTGGTTAACTGAAGAAATGGGTGATTAACCAAGAGAAGGTGATTAACCCGAAAGGCTCAGTATATTACCAAATAGACTGTGGTTAA
The DNA here is from genome assembly GCA_022829125.1 of Lathyrus tuberosus. Classification (NCBI taxonomy): domain Eukaryota; kingdom Viridiplantae; phylum Streptophyta; class Magnoliopsida; order Fabales; family Fabaceae; genus Lathyrus; species Lathyrus tuberosus. Next base: position 1,290,106 of record JALAZF010000616.1, on the reverse strand, counting down.
CTGAGAAAATTGCGCAAATTGGTGTTTTAACTGACAGGCAGTGGTTAACCAATCAAAAGGGAGAAGAACCAAAAGAAGGTTACTAACCCCTGGGGAGAACAGTTGTAACAGAACTACTGTGTTTAATCGAAGAAAAAGGAGTTGAGACTCTTCAGGGGAATCAAAAGACGATGATTGACCCCAAGAAGAGAATAGGGTATTGAAACAAAGAGAGTTTTCTACCCTAAATGGCAATGATCTTAACCAAGAAGGTGATTGACCAAAAGAGAGAGATTGAAAGAGATAGGAGTGAACAAGGATCGACTCGACTGGGAAAGAAGGTACACTACCGCCTGGGGATAGAGATGACTAAGCCAAGCACAAGGTCATTCGTCCCCTACCTGAAGTAGTCAGAATGAGAGTAGGAATTCTCCCTTCTCATTCCTTCTCTAACGCACAGGGTGTAGTGCAGAAGTTAAAACGGACAACATAACAGCTCCAAGTTGTACAGTGCTCCCGCGTCGCACGAAACTCTAACTCAGCCAGGTACCAAGAGAAAGCAAGTTCTAAAGGAAGCCCAAAGAGAAGCGCCAAGGGAAAGATCAATAATCGAAGCAGAGTTTCGATTAATTAATCAAAAGGGAGAAAAATGCTAACAATTTTTCAAATGAATGAAAAATTATTAAAACAACAAGGTGTATTATTGATTGTACAAGATTAAGTTTATTCTCTTGAGAACAAACCTAATGCAAAGCAATGGGAGAAAGTGCAAAACAGTGCCAAGTCATACACCAAAACATGTAGCATGTGATCAAAGAGAAATGCAAGAAAGCATGTATTCACATAATGCCAAGAACGTGATTAAATCGAATAATCAAAAATGCATCGAAAGTTCGTGAATATGCTTCAAACAGAAGTTAAATGACACTTAAAACATCCATAAAATCAAGCATGACAATCAATGGAAGTTAAAAGGAAGAAAGCATGGCAAACACACTTGAAAATGCAAGAAAATGGTCTTCTGGTTCAGTGTTAATCGATTAACACTTTTGCACTGCAAAGTGTTAATCGATTAACACTTGCAAAACAGCAAAAAACTAAAAAAAATAGAGTGTTAATCGATTAACACTTTTGCACTACAAAGTGTTAATCGATTAACACTGGCGCGGGGGCTAAAAAATAGTTTTCAAAAGTGCTTTTGGCCAACTTAATGATTGTGCAATCACTCCAATGCTAGGACAAACAATTATGCACGAAAAATCAAGTTTAAAAATAGCAAATGATCAACAATAGAATCAATTAATTCATCAAGATCATGGATCAAGCAATGGTATAGTCAATTCACATGCAAAAACAACGAAACTACATCGCGAATGATACGAAAACGTTCGAAACAGAAAAAATGAGTGAGATTTACCAACCTACAAGTCGGAGATTTGGCTTGGTGATTGTTGCAAAGAGATCTTGGCGAAGATAATCAAAGAAAACCAGAGGAATCTTCAACTATAGCCGAAACGTATCGAAACCGAGCAAAATGCGACAAAAACTCCGAAATGAGAATTATCACCGAAGAAACCTGAAATAATCACTTGAGATGAATCCAAAAGCTCTGAAGCTCCACAAAAACCAATATAATGGAATGATGATGAAAGCCAAGCTCAAGAAAAAGCACTTTCAAGGTGAAAGTTGCTTTTCTTCAATGGAGAATTAAGAGCTTTAGTGTGGTTTTGGAAGAGAATTAAGATGAAGATGAAGAAGTAGCAGAGAAAAATTAGAGAGAATGTGAGAGAATTGAGAGAGAAGTGTGAGGAATTTGTGTGAAAATGGTCGATCCTTGAAAAGTGAGTGAAAGTGTGTTTATATAGATTTTTGGTTTGGAGTGTGAGAGGTTTGGAATTAGGTTTGGACTTAGCTTTGGGTGGTTTGGAACTAGGCTAGGAGTTAGTTAGGCTTAACTCACCGAGTCAAGCGGTTAACTCAGTTAGTTAGGATCAACTCGCTAACAATTTCAATGTGAGCTCCAACATCCAAAGGTCCACATACTTGGAAATCAAGGAACATGGTGCACTTATTTGAAAATGATGCATTGGAATAAATTTGAGTGAATTCTTGAATACTCCAGAATGTTCCACATGCTACTAGACCAATGTAGAAGTTCAAAATGTGGAGGGAAAGCTGTTGACTTGAAAAAGCAGCAAATTCGGCAAAATTTGCATGTGTTAATCGATTAACACATTTGCACTGCAAATGGTTAATCGATTAACCAAGCCAAAAATGCCCAAATTTGCCTGAAAAATGGTGTTGTGGCCACGGTTCCGATTTTCAACCTCTTGCTTTGATGAATAGGCATAGAAACCCTTATTTTGTGCTTGTTTTGATGATGAGATGACCTTGTGAGGATGTGATTAATCGGGCTTGGCAAACCTGAATATTCCTGCAACAAAGTTAAAGAGAAAAAAATGTGAATGCGTACGCCAACGATGCGAATGCACATGCTTATGCAAGAGGCAAATAGGAGGTCAAATTTTGGGCTACGACACGTATTATCGGTTTATCTTTTATTTTAATGTTTTATCTTTAGTAATTTATTCTATTTTGAATTTTTCTCATTAATTTCCTCACACACAAAGTAAAAATGATTTTTCATGCATAAAATATATGTTTGGCTTAAGTCCACCTTAAATGAATTTAGTCAAAGTGATTCATGAATCGACTCAAAATGTTATGTTTATATGAATCAATTCAAAGAAGGTTGTGAATCGATTCAAATGAGATTTTTCAAAAATCATGTGAATTTGATTTATGTGATCTGATTCGCAAAGTGGATTTAATCGATTCATCAGTTGGAATTTATCATCATGTTTTTCATTATGTATGTGGGAATCAATTCATACATTTGATTGAATTATTCATTTGCTGAAAATTTTCATCATGTTTTCATTCTAGTTATGAGAATTGCTTCATGGTTTTTGTGATTTGATTCAAACCTTTTTTTAATCGATTTAAAGAAATGTTTTTATCATGATCATAATCCAATTTATGACATGATCGTGTAAGGCAAACCTTTAACATTTGAATTAATTCAATATCAACTTTGAATAGGAACATTTAAGGGTTTTTTGCTCAAAATTAGTGTTATCTCTTGAACACATATATAAAGGTTTTTCATTCTTATAATCATATAGATTAAAAAAATATCAAAAGTGATAGCTACAAACACAACTTCATCTCTCTCAAATATCTATCTTCATTTCATTCATGGAGAATCGTCAACCTTTGTGTGTGTGGGGGGTGTGTATGTGTATGAAGGGTGTGTGTGTGCGCGTGTGTGTGTGTTTGTGTTTGTGTGTGTGTGTGTGTGATGATTGATTGTGAGGACTCATTAGAGTTCTAATTGTTCAATGTTCTGTGTAGTTTTCAAGCAATTTGATATTAGTGGAATTCAATATTGGAGTTCCTTTTCATTGAGATAGAATTTCATTATATCTGCCAACCTGTTAAATAAAGGATTCAAGTCTTGCAAACAAAATTGAATGAAGATCATTGTGGTGTCAAGATCGAAGTCCATCAAAGGCTAAAGATTGAGATCAAGGTGGTAAATATGGTTAGTTATTTTGTAGACAAAATTCAATCAAGAAGCAAGGGAGAAAGATAGATTCGTTTAAGATGTTATTTCATTTAATTATTTTAACCAAAACAAAAATCAAACTATATAGTGAAATAACGAATTTGCAATGGTTTACCATCGAATACTGGATTAGGTGCATGCGAAGACGAAAATGCCAAATCAATATAAATCATGGTGCTCTCTCTCTCTCTCTCTCTCTCTCTCTCTCTCTCCCTCTCTCTCTTGTTGGAAGTGAATATGGGAGTACAAAAACTGTTTAGAGGGGGTGAATAGACCCCAAAAAAATTCAACTGCTTTTTATAAAAAAATATCAGAGTGTTTTCAAAAATTGTGAGCGGAAGGTTTGACACGAAAATATGAAAATTATACTATTTAAATTTTCGATCATGTTAACACTAAGTCGTTTCACAAACACCAAAGATGAATATGATGAAACAGAAGGTATTCAATTGTATAATCTATAAGGTTTGTTTATACAATGATTCAATATAGAGAATTTTAACATCAATTATTTATCAGAGTTTTAATCACTAATTCAGCTTAATGAGGTATCCAATTCTAACAAAACATAATGCTTACGTAATAAATCGCTATCAGTTGTATCAACGATAAACTATGCTAGAATTGAAATACTTAAGCATGCAAATACTACGAAATTAAATGCAAGAGTGAGAGATATAGTGTGTGTGTGTGTGTGTGTGTGTGTGTGTGTGTGTGTGTGTGTGTGTGAGAGAGAGAGAACACTGAGATTTATAGTGCTTCAGCGTTCATCATCGCTTTGCCTATGTGCATTATTCGATGGGTTCCCATTGAAACCTGCATTGTTCCCTCTTTATTTGACAAATATTTGCAAGAGCTCATACAATCAACAATCCACAAACAATTGAGAAAGTTAAAATATCCTAGCTTGATCTTGACGTGTATATAGCACAATGCTAAACTCTTCTACGTAATCTTTAATTAATTAACGCTTCTTGAATCTTCCAATATCGTCAATCTTCTCCAAGTATTCGTGTGTAGAAATCAATCCATTGATCCTACTAATTCCTTGAGCGATGAATTGTCTGAATATTTGATAAGAAATCTACCTTATTCATAGTCTTCCACACAGTCACTACTAAGGCAATTCTGGAGAGAAAAACCTACTTCTTTTCAATGGAATTTGTCAACAGCATTGCCAATTACCTCAATATTGAAAACAACCTGAAAATCTCAACCAAATCTTCAAGAACGATTAGTTTCAAGAATGTGCCTCCTTCAACCAATTACAAATCTCTCGTTATTAAGATCTGAATCAAATTGAAGTTGAAGATGCATAATTTCGTTTTAATACTTTGAACTTTCAAAACAAAGGAAATTGATTTTTCACAGAATCACAATGTTGATTATGATATTCATTATAATTTGTTACATGAGAAATGGTGACAAAAAAGTTTTATGTGTGCTTGAGATTATGCATTTAAAATGGTTGAAAATGTCGGTTAGATTCAAATCAAGAGCATTTCATGATTTGAATAAAATGAACAAGTGAAGTGGAATAAAATAAAAATATAGCTTTGACCCATTTTTCAGTTGATTTGAATCAAGAGGTATGTGTGATTCGAATCAAACACCCAGTGATTCGAATCATGTGTTATATTTGATTCGAATCAAATAGGCTGAGCCAATCGAGAAGATGTGGAAAAATTGCATGATTATAATCATGTGTAAAGCGTGATTTGAATCAGTTGAGGTAGAAGTGACCCCCGAAGTTTGATGATTCGAATCATGGGCAAAATGTGATTCGAATCAAACTGTTTTGAAGATTTTTTGTTTTCCTCTGTCCAAAATGATTTGAATCAGGATTTGTGCTTGATTCGAATCAAACACCCAAAATCCAAATTTTTCAAAATTTTAAGGAGACTTTGAGATTTTTCTTTCCACCTAACTTGAATCAATATCATATATGTTTCTTATTCCATTAACTCATGCAATTGATTAAAATTATCATATTCAAGTTCAAACATAACTAATGGTTTATGTATGCCAAAAACGAATCATTTCAAAACTTGCTTCAGAGAGGTACAATCATAAAGGAGACTCAATAATGGAATGTAAATCAAAGATGAAAGCGATAAGACAAGCAACAAAATAGCCGTATTGGGCTCTCGTTGAATGTATTGGGGACATGTAACTATATTCTCCCATTTTTTTTATGTTTGACAAGCTTTTTCTTGGAATTGAGTCGACTTTGAGTATAATGCAAAAATGCCTATGCTCTTCATGAAACATTGCTCTTTGAGCTTGTTTAATACCATAGAGGGATCTTTTTAATTTAAAAATATGATTAGGATTATCTTGATCCTCAAAAACCGGGGGTTGTGAGGCATACACCTCTTCGTTTATATAACCATTAAGAAAATCATATTTAATAAAGCTTAAAGTCTAGATAGCAAGTGAATGCCAAAAGGAGTCTAATAGCATCTAAACGAGCTACGAGAGCATAAGTCTTCTCGTAGTCTATTCCTTCAGCTCAACTATATCATTTTGCCACTAATTTTGCTTTGTTTCTAGTAATTACACCATTTTCATCCACCTTGTTCTTAAATACCCTTCTTGTGCCAATGACAGTTTTATCAACCGGATGCAGAACAAGGTCCCAAACGTCGTTATGTTTAAATTGGATTAGTTATTCTTGCACAACAAGTAACCATCCCTTATCAAGTAAGGCATCAGATATCGATTTAGGTTCAATATGAGAGTATATTGCTTACAAAAATTAAAGTATATTACTTACAAAAATTATTAACCAGTGGCCTAGTACTTACACCTCTTTTAATTTCTTCTAGGATTTTATCTAACGGATGATCCTTTGTAATTTTCCAATCTTGAGGCATGTGGTTTGAGGTATCTTGCTTTTCATTCTTATGTAAGCTTTCCCCATTATCCTTTGTTGAAGGAATAGGATCCTCTTTAGAACTTACATTGTCAATCAATCATTTTGTTATTACACCTAAAACATCAGAACAAATACTCTTCCCCATCTTTTGGGGTGAGGACTCATCAACAGTAACTATGAGAGCAAGAATTGTCTCTACAAGTCGATCTATGTTTTGATGATAACAATACGTATTTGTGAAAGAACCATTTTATGTTCTAACGTGTGTTGTGTGCAGATCATAATTATAGAAAATATCAGACCCAACAAGCACCAGCCAAATGAGTGTAATTGATAATATGTGAAGTTACTATGTGTGACACAAGTCGTAAGAAGCAAGAACGCTTATGTATCTGATCGTGATCAGTCAGATCCAAGGATGCCGATATTGTTGATGCAATGCTCTTGTGGATGCTCTCTAAAAGTGGTCAAGATTCTGAAGATTGCGAAGCTTCTGAAGAAGAGAACCGAAGTGCTGAAGACTCTCATGACTTGAAGTTCTGAAGGCGGAAGGCTCTGAAGACCAAGTGCAGAAAGACTCTGAAGACTTATGTGTTCTGAAGATTAAGGTTCTGAAGATCAAGTATTGAAGACTCTGAAGACAGATTCCTAATGGACAAGTTCTGAAGTTTCGGAAGACTTGAAGAAGTAAAGGATAACGTGCTCAAAGACAAGTGATGAAGTTCTGAAGACTGATTCCTAATGGACTTCTTCAAATAACTGAAGACTTGACGTATCAGATATCCTGCTAAGAAGACTCTACTCATGCTTCATCAATTAACCATCAGAAGCCTCTGAAGTTCAAAAGTCACATGTTACTGTTGTGAGTAATTGTACACGGCGCCCAAGAAAGATATATCCCGTCACTTCTCCCACAGTAAAAATGAGTTGTGTCAGTACAGCTAGTTATTACGCAACGTCTCTTTTCCGAAAGCCAACAATATTTCAAATGGCTATATTTCTACTGGGCTATTTAAAGAAAAGAGTATTCGCTTTTGAATCATCGATTCCGTCCATGAATGGCGAATTGATCAAAGTCATTGTGTGAAGATAGCAACAACGATGAGTTCTTGTTGTAACACTTAGAATATCCAAAGCTATCACCATTTACACATGGCCATTGTTGTTGAATCTCAAAGATCATCATTCAACACAACAACAATGAATTGGTATTAAAGCTATTGATGAAGAAGACAACATTGCAAATCAGTCAAGTCATCAACCACCTTCTCGTCAGCGCTACATTGAAGATCTGAAGCAAGGAGTTGTTGCTCAAAGCTTGCTCACCAAAGAAGACGAAGAAGAAGAAGATCTACAAGATGTCAACAACTGTCAAATCATTATACATCTGTATAGTTTCTTAGAATGGCAAGGAGTTGTTGCTCGTATCTTGCTTGAACACTTGTGTGTTCTTTGTACTTAAACTTAGGAGAATCTGCTTACAAGGAAGCACCTCACTCATCTCCAGTCTGCCAATTCGACTTAAGAATTGAGATTCCTCCGGTGGACGTTATATCCTGTTTGGATCCCTGAACGGGTCACTGTTGATGAAAGACTCAGGTAGATCATGGGTTGATCAGAATACTTGGGGAGACGGTGGCTGCTGGTCATCGTGAAATCCTGGCTAGAGATCTTGGATGATCTTGGAACATTGGGTCAATGATAGTCATATCTCAAAGAGGATCATATATTGATCAGACTCTTGTGGGATCCCTGATGGAACTCATTGTGATACCTCCAGTGAACGTTATATCCTGATTGGATCCCTGAATGGTTCATTGAGAGAGATGCCTCAAGGGATCATATGGTGATCTGGGTACTTGAGATGACAATGACGTAAGTCATTATGGGTTAGTCACAGTGCGGATGTGCAGGTTGTTAGTCACCGGCTGTTGCCCGTGCATGTGTAATCGAGATTGATTATAGTGGATTAAGTCCTTGTGTTCAAGGCGAAATCACCTGAGGAGGGTGCACTGGATTAGCCTTTATGGTGAACCAGGATATATTATGTGTTCTTTACTCTTATGCTTAATGTATTTATTTATCTTTCTATATTGAGTATCAGAATCCTACAAAAGCAAAGTCAGAACCTTGCAGCTTAACTCTGATAAGCTTCCGCACTGCAAGTTCTGAGAAACATAGTTTATGTTCAGACTCTCGTTAGTTCTTATACTTCACGCAAAACAAGTCTGAATGTAACTTCGTCAGTCAGAGTCTCTCAACAAACTCTGATGTTACACTAAGTGCTTTAATGACAAGAATCGAAAAGTTGTCAAAGAGTAAATACACAATTTAAACCCCCCATTTCTTGCGTCTTTCTCGCACCTTTAATTGGTATCAGAGCTCTGGTTCTGATATTGATGGATATCAAACACTTAACAGTGTCAGAAAAAGATTCAGATGAGGTGCGTTGAAATACTCTGGGTGAGATTGAAATCCACTTACAATTTCTGTAACAGTTCAGAAGATGACTGTGTACAAAAGTGTAATCAATCTGAGTACTTAAGCAAATCACTGATTCTGGAAGCTTTATAGTTGTCAAACAACTAAACCTCTCTCACTTAAAGCCTTGTTGTAGAATAAAGAATCAGCTGATAAGATGAACTCATCAGAATAGAAGCAGTATTTGTTGAATGCTCATCTTGGAAGATACATGTGGATGAACCATGTATTTGCTCAAAGTTGAAAACAAGAAGATGTGTTTGCAGAAGAATAACTCTTTATGAGCTCCTGAGATGTTTTCAAGAAATGGATAAGGTCCACCCTTGACTTTCCCGTTAAAGCTCATTCAGAACCTCTTTATGTAAGAAAGGAAGATTGTGTTCTATGAACCTGAATTTCAAGAAAAGTCTGTTGAAGTCAGAAATCTGAAGAACTCAGACTCTTAAGAAAGGAGCCAACAACTGAACCCTGAATAATCAAAAGCTAAAGGACTCAATGAAGAACTGAATACTGTTTTCTTGAAAGCCATACAGAAAAAAGAAAGAATGTTCAGGAAAAATACTTTCATAGATCCATCAATTGAATCAAACCTTGTTGATCAAATTATCTTCCGATAAGTGTCTCAGAATCTCTCTGCACATAACCTCTCAAAGAAATCAGATGAATGAGGTTAAACAGGAAAGGAAGTCAGAATGCAAGTGATTTTTGAAGAATCTAAGAACCCTCAGTAGTTCACTCAGAAAAGGAAAGATCAGAGTCAAGATGAAAATGTATTTAGATAAGTCTGTAAAGATTCCAGGTACCATCCTTCCTTCATTTATGACTTATTTCCATGATAACAAATCTCTTATCAAAACCTTTGGTTATGTTGTGATAACTAGAAAAGTTTTAAGAAAATTCTTTATCTGTCTGCATATGCCTTTTGAAATAGTTAAAGAAAAGAGAGTCACATAAGTAAGATTCTCCGCATCATGTCATTCACTATGCGTGATCACTTCCTATAACCCATAAGTACACTCTAACTAGTACTCTTATTCTAGACCTAACTCTCTCTTTCTCTCTCTCTCTCTCTTAGAGCCCCTTTACCTAACCTAGTTAGTTTAAGAAACCAGGATGTTCAATTAAATTGTAGCACATTTCTTGCAACCATCTAAATCTCCTTGATATACTCACATTGAATGATATCTGTTCAGTCTCGGAATAGGGAAACGTGCTACCTTGACCAAAATAGCTCTTCACCTAAGCTACTAGCTTTAAGTAGGCATGATTATGCTCTGACAAGTTAGGATTCCCTTTAAATGTTGGAAATAGTGAAAAATCCCTTTACCTGCATTCTTGGCCATGTGTTGTTTAACGATTAATAAATAAAAACCTTGAAATTAGAAAGTGTGTCGTCTGGTTCCCTCTTAGAATTAATGACTTCATAAAGCAGTTACTACATCCACCTAACTTTTGCTAAGAATAAAGTGCATATATATCTCTTTGATCTTCCCTAGAATAACAAACTGCTTAGCTGTCCTCATCCTTTAGACTTTTCCTAAGAATTCCAATCTTCTTAAGTCATTCTCAATTATTGACCTATCCAGTTCAAACTCCTCCACTCGTGTATTTAAAACCATAGCTATTCCGAAAGAATTCACCACTATCTCTTAGTCCTAACCTTCCTTTCATCCTCAATCTAAAATGACTCCAAGAACCTTTTATGGCAATGATGATCTCCTTGAAGTCATCAATGAAAAAATGACCAAATCCAATGGATACTAATCATGATTTTCATTTTGGTATTCACTTCCAAAATTAGAATGGATACATTCATATGTTTAGAGGCTCAATTTATCCGAACCTCTTAAAATCCTTTTGGATTAATGCCTCTGTTAGCAGTAATGGTCTGACTATCTCCTCTGACATTTATAGTCTTCCAGTCACCATCAATGCCACAAAAATCTCTGAAGCCAATAACTGTCCACTAGAGGTGTCACTCCCAACCATGCATCCATTCGATGCACCTCTGATACTGAAATGCACTACATGTTTGATAAATGATCTGCTTTTGAACCCACAAATCCTGAAAGACTTGTGCCAATTGCCAGAGGATGGTTCAAATTCATCTTAACTAATATTAAACCTCGCAATACAAATAAGGACTTTCTGTATCATGATGATAAGCTCCTCATCATGTGTCTCCTTAGGCCAACTCCTATTGATTTGTCTCAAATAATCTTTGATCATCTAAAGGAATAAATTCTTATGTCAAGATCAATGGATAAGTCCTTCATTCCCTGCGGAAGAGTCTTATCTGAAGTACTCTTCAGAGCTGGTATTGTGCAAGGGATTTGCAGAATTCAGTGTGGACCAGACACTGCTCTGAATAGGAATTTTTGTGAAACCTTCGACAACAGATGGTTCTCATAAAATTAGAAGACTATCTGTCATATTTAGGCTAAGTTATCAGTGTGTAATGGTTTATTAAGATCACATGGTCATTTTGTGTAATTGCAAATTAAATTAATAAAGTATGTGTTACTTACAATTCTTTATGCCTACTCCTATATGAGTGCACTTATAAAACATATAAGACAAAATTCTTGAAAGAAGAAAATATGTTTTCAACACTAGAGAATGATAATACTCTCAGATATGCACTTATTGCGAATCCTTGGCTCCCGTCAAGAATCAATTAGAGAATCCTACGTGTGATCTCTTGGTTTTTCAAAGAATGGTAATCTGTCAGACTCTGTGCTAGTTCTAATTCCCAACCTAAGATGTCTAGGAAATGACGAACCTGACGGTTGGAGTCACGAGATTTTAATTGACTCTCTATTTGTTGCATACTTAAGGCACCATGTCCACTCCTCTATCCATCATTCCAAACCATCTCAGTTAGTACCCTTCCTTAGTATTTTCTCCAGGATGTCCACCTCTCGTCCAAAACCTACTGAGAGTGAAATTGCTAAGTTAAAAGTCCTGAATGAATTCTCTGTGAACACCAGTTTTCTCAAGGAACTTGGCTTCACTAGAACTTTATCCGAATTAAGATGTCAGAACTGGGAAGGTTATCTTGAGATGCTTCCAGGTCTCATTTACACAGATCTTGTTAAAAAATTTTGGGCAAATGTTAATTTGTTTTCTAACGAATATAACCAGCACATCATTCAGTCAGTTGTCTCTGGAATTCCAGTGGTAATTAAACCCTCTGTCATTGCGGAAGCAATCAAGTGCGATGAAAACGGTGACACCACTGAAGACTACAAGAAAAGGAAAATCTTCAATGATCTCATCTATAAAATTCATTGTGGAAATGGTCCCTCCAACTGTGTCTCCACACTCAAACCCTCAACTAAAGTCTGGTATAGAATAATGGAAACAAACCTTCGACCTAGAGAAGTAGGAGAACAAGTGCTAACTCATTCAGATAGATTATTCATCTTCTTTCTGATCTACAGAAGGAAAATAAACCTTCCTCTAACTATGTTCAATCATTTGAAAGAAAAATTTCTGTTGTCTAAAAACAAACCCCCTCTCAGCATTCCGTATGGAAGAGTCATATCTCGAGTCCTAGAAATTCAAGATGTGATTACCAGGCTAAACCACTTAGGAGAAACCACTAAATGTTCACCCATAGATCTTACAAATCTATCTGGAAGATCCTAAGGAGAAATAGAATTAAGTTATAAGGGGTCTGTCTTTAATATGTTGTTTCCTACTTTATGTACTCTTATTAAGATTATCAAATGAAGTATTTATGTTTTGATTATCCTGAACTCTTCTAGATTAAGCTCAACCTATGCTCTGCATTTTAAAACTATTTTATGTTGATGCTTCTATCTGATTGTTCATAAATGAAATGCTATAATTAATCTTTACACATGATCTAAAACCTTCAATTGGTAATCAGAAGATTCCATCTAATTGTCCTTAAAATGAATATGCTTTGGTTATAGATGGTTATCACTAAATGACTCGGATTGTTCTCAACTGCTCAAATGTTGGCTCTATGGTTCTATGTTGTTTAACATATCTAAAATATATATAATGATGTTGATATGCTTAAATGCTTAAATGCTTGACTGATGAAGGAATTACATGCTTAAATGCTCATATGCTCTAACACTTTTTGATGATGTCAAAAAGGGGGAGAAATATAATGATTTTGATTGAGAAAAGGAAATTTGAAAGAAGAAGAAAGAACGCAGAATTCAAACAAAGTACTCATATAAAATAAAAATGTGTTACTTCTAATGTTTGTTGTTTGATGTTATCCGAGGAACTCTAAACAAGTTCACTAGGCATTCTAAGAACAGGAACAGGTCAAGAAAGAAGAACTTTGTTATGAATTATCGGTCATATGATAGAAGTTGTCTAGGAATCAGAAGAAGAAGGAAAACTCTGAAAGCAGTCAATACAAAGTATACATTTCAAGATGCTTACTCAGAAGAACTGTGCAAATTAGAAGACAAAGAGCTGTCTGAAGATCCGGATTAAAGATCCAAGAAGAAGTAGTTCTGATGTTTACCAGGAACTAATTAAAATGAAAATGATTTGGTATCAGACTAAATCAACAATTGGTAATCAGACTCAGTACACAAAGATTAGTATCAGACTCATCAATCAGAGCAAAGCTGTGAAATATTATCAAAATACCTTCATTGGTATCATTTCAGCACACAAAGGAATTACCTTCAAAGTGGTATGAGAAGAAGTCCTTCACTTGGTATCAGACTCAACATACTCTGGTATAAGACTCAGTACATCACGTGGTATCAGACCAGAACCAAATCATGAGTACCGGATTCAGAATCAAGCGTTGATTGATCACTATAATTAAATCTTCAATTGGTATCTGATCAAAAATCAAGCCTTGATGAACCACTGAGTTGTGACAGTAACAAGGTTCTGAGATGAAGACCTGTGTTCAAAAGTCAAACTCTGAAAAAGTCATGATCTACATTGGTGATTAAAATCTTACCATCCTGAATTATGATTCTGAAGATCCCAATATCTGACTTATAGAAATTAGGGGGAGACTGCCCTGAAGATCCATTTGCAAAATCTCAAATCTTCACAAAGTCTGAAACTCAGAGGGAGTTTCTTAAAAGATGGTGTCTGTCTCTGATGAATAGCGAGGCTATGTTATCAGATAAGAACTGATCTGCTTGTGCTTAAATGAATCTGCTGAAAGGTAGAAATGCTTCAGAAGACTCTGAAGATTACAAGCTCTGATACGACTACAAAGGAACTGAGTTCTGAAGATCTGAAGATGGAAGTTCTGATGAACTAGTCCAGATGCTAAAGATTCTCTGTTCTCTTAAAGACAAGATAGATAAGTAGTCCCTTTCTATTCTTCGTTCTGGCAACTTAATTTGTCACTCTGTATGTCTTTGGATCATATAAGATTCTAGATGATCACAGATAAAAACTTTGAGGATAACACATTCAGGGGGAGATGTTGTTCCAGAATCTGAATATGTTTTGTTTGGTGATTACCTTGTATAAAATGTTCAATCAAAATACTTGGTTTTGTCATCATCAAAAAGAGGGAGATTGTGAGAGCAAGAATTGTCTCTACAGGTCGATCTATGTTTTGATGATAACAATACGTATTTGTGAAAGAACCATTTTATGTTCTAACGTGTGTTGTGTGCATATCATAATTATAGAAAATAGCAGATCCAACAGCACCATCCAGATGAGCGTAATTGATAATATGCGAAGTTACTATGTGTGACATAAGTCACAAGAAGCAAAACGCTTCTGTATCTGATCGTGATTAGTCATATCCAAGGATGCCGATATTGCTGATGCAATGCTCTTGTGGATGCTCTCTGAAAGTGGTCGAGATTCTGAAGATTACGAAGCTTCTGAAGAAGAGAACCGAAGTGCTGAAGACTCTCATGACTTGAAGTTCTGAAGGCGGAAGGCTCTGAAGACCAAGTCCAGAAAGACTCTGAAGACTTTTTTGTTCTAAAGATTAAGGTTCTGAAGATCAAGTATTGAAGACTCTGAAGACAAATTCCTAATGGACAAGTTCTGAAGTTTCGGGAGACTTGAAGAAGTAAAGGATAACGTGCTCAAAGACAAGTGCTGAAGTTCTGAAGACTGATTCCTAATGGACTTCTTCAAATAACTGAAGACTTGATGTATCAGATATCCTGCTAAGAAGACTCTACTCATGCTTCATCAATTAACCATCAGATGCCTTTTAAGTTCAGAAGTCACATGTTACCGTTGTGAGTAACTGTACACGGCGCCCAAGAAAGATATATCCCGTCACTTCTCCCACAGTAAAAAGGAGATGTGTCAGTACAGCTAGTTATTATGCAACGTCTCTTTTCCAACATATAACAATATTTTAAACGGATATATTTCTACTGGGCTATTTAAAGGAAAAAGTATTCGCTTTTGAATCATCGATTCCGTCCATGAATGACGAATTGATCAAAGTCATTGTGTGAAGATAACAACAATGATAAGTTCTTGTTGTAACACTCAGAATATCCAAAGCTATCACCATTTACACATGGTCATTGTTGTTGAAGCTCAAAGATCATCATTCAACACAACAACAATGAATTGGTATTGAAGTTGTTGATGAAGAAGACAACATTGCAAATCAGTCAAGTCATCAACCACCTTCTCGTCAGCGCTACATTAAAGATCTGAAGCAAGGAGTTGTTGCTCAAAGCTTGCTCACCAAAGAAGACGAAGAAGAAGAAGTTCTACAAGATGTCAAAAACTGTCAAATCATTATACATCTGTGTAGTTTCTTAGAATAGCAAGGAGTTGTTGCTCGTATCTTACTTGAACACTTGTGTGTTCTTTGTACTTAAACTTGGGAGAATCTGCTTACAAGGAAGCACCTCACTCATCTCCAGTCTGCCAATTCGACTTAAGAATTGAGATTCCTCCGGTGGACGTTATATCCTGTTTGGATCCCTGAACGGGTCACTATTGATGGAAGCCTCAGGTAGATCATGGGTTGATCGGAATACTTGGGGAGATGGTGGCTGCTGGTCATCGTGAAATCCTGGCTAGAGATCTTGGATGATCTTGGAACGTTGGGTAAATGATAGTCATATCTCAAAGAGGATCATATGTTGATCAGACTTTTGTGGGATCCCTGATGGACCTCATTGTGATACCTCCAGTGAACATTATATCCTGATTGGATCCATTGAGAGAGATGCCTCAAGGGATCATATGGTGATCTGGGTACTTGAGATGACAATGACGTAAGTCATTGTGGGTTAGTCACAGTGCAGCTGTGCAGGTTGTTAGTCACCGGCTATTTCCCGTGCATGTGTAATCGAGATTGATTATAGTGGATTAAGTCCTTGTGTTCAAGGCGAAATCACCTGAGGAGGGTGGACTGGATTAGCCTTTGTGGTGAACCAGGATATATCATGTGTTCTTTACTCTTATGCTTAATGTCTTTATTTATCTTTCTATATTGAGTATCGGAATCCTACGTAAGCAAAGTCAGAACCTTGTAACTTAACTCTGATAAGCTTCCGCACTGCAAGTTTTGAGAAACGTAGTTTATGTTCAGACTCTCGTTAGTTCTCATGCTTCACGCAAAGCAAGTCTGAATGTAACTTCGTCAGTCAGAGTCTCTCAATAAACCCTGATGTTACCCTAAGTACTTTAACGACACGAATCGAAAAGTTGTCAAAGAGTAAATACACAATTCAAACCCCCTCTTTCTCGTGTCTTTCTCGTACCTTCAGTAACATGAATTGAATATTCTACAAAAATAGTTATATGATTGTAAATTCTATAAGCTTTAATTGTAGATGAGTACCCTAAGAATATACCTTCATCAAATTTTGCATTGAATTTACCAAGATTGTCCTTTCCGTTAATTAAAATAAAGCATTTGCAACTGAAAACACGAAAGTAAGAAATATTAGGTTTTCCACCCTTAAGTATCTCATTTGGTGTCTTCTCTAGGATAGATCGAATGATCATCTTGTTTAAGACATGGCATATAGTATTAATCACATCCTCCTAAAAATACTTAGTAAGCTCATTTCATTTAGCATAGTCCATGTCAATTCTTTTAAAACATGATTTTTACGCTTTACAACACCATTTTGTTGTGGAGTTCTCAAACATGAGAAATTATGAGCAATTCCATTTTCGATGCAAAAGTTTTGAAATTGATGGTTAACAAATTCATCACCATGATCACTGTAACGCACCAGTTCTGTCAGTTTTTATTTAATCGAGTCGGTTGATTATTTTATTATTATATTATTTTATTTTCGACTTTTATCTGAAAATATGTTATTTTTCAATGTTGTGATATTTATCGGGTTTTGGGAACGTTTGCGAGATATTTGAGTGTGGGGGTATTTTGGTCATTTCATGATATTTTCTTTAGTTAGAAAGAATAGAAAATAGAAAGAGAGAAAAATAGAGAGAAAGAAAAAGAGAAGAAGGAAAAAGGGAAGAAAAGAGGAGAAGAGAAGAAAAGTGAGAAAATCTTGGAAAATCAAAGAAACCAACTTCTAGAATCGATTTAATCGGGTAAGGGTGCGAAACTCAATAATTATATGCTTGTGTATGATTATGTATGTGTGTTTGTGATTGTTATTGGATTGGAATGATAAATATAGTAAAAATCATAATGTTTAGAAATTGGTAGGAATTGATTTCAAATGTGTTTAAACTTATATTGTTGTGTTCCTTGTTGTTTATACATGTTGGGTATGTATTGTTATACCTCAAATTGGTGTTTTTCTGAGTATTGGATGATGATTTGGAGGATTTTGGGTTGAAACCCATAGCAGCAAGTTCTGCAGAATTTTTTCTGGTTTTTCCAGGTCATACGCGTATGGGGCATGTTCATACGCGTATGGACCTTGGCAATACGCGTAACATGGGCGAGTCTTGGGCCAATACGCGTATGGGATGTCATTTTGCTCGACCATCTGCCCATTTGCGTATGGTACGTGTATGAGGTTTTGCCGTACGCGTATGACTCAGGGCACTACGCGTACGGGCAAGAGAATGGTAAAATGGGACTTTTCAAAATATCATTTTCGTTTTTCTTTCGTAACTTGGGTTCCATTTATCCGATTTTTACATTCTTGGTATCGTTGGAAAGCTATTGAGCTGTACTTTCTTATTATGATGATTTGGAAATTGTTAGCCGATTTAATTGTGTTAGGAATTTGGAATTTTTTCGGTTGGTCGACTTTTGTCGTTGTAACTGTGCGTAATTGATGTGTATCATGCAAGGTGCTGTTGTATGATGTAAATGCATGTGTTTTGATGGTATTGAGATGATCTGTGGCCGTATGGCAATTAAATGCATTGTTTTGGGCTTAAGTGCAAAGTGTGATTTTATTAAGAGAGATGAATGAATTTATATGTGTATTTGAATGTCATGAGTCCTTGTATGCCAAGCATCATGATATGCATTGTTGTGACGTCCTGAGTGACGGTTTGATTCCAGAGGGAATCTGCTATAACATCGTGAGCCTTAAAAATAAGAGGTATGAATAGCCTTAAAAATAAGAGGACCGAAAGCGATGGTTATAGACGATCGTGTGCCCATGTGGGGTGTGAGCGACGGGTCGTGTGCCCGTGTGGGGTGTGAGCGATCCATAAACGTCGTGTGCCCGTGTGGGGTGTGAGCGACGGGGGACATCGTATGCCCGACGGGGAGTTATAGTGTTGTAACGAGCGATGATTCCAGCAGAGTTCCTGAGTGAACTAGTGATGAGAAACATTGGAAGTCGGTACCGCATGTGCATATGCATAGAGTCGTTGTGTCGGTCTCTTGCATTGCATAAATCATTATGGTTTGTTTATGTGTGGAATTGTGGATAAATTAATATGTGGATATGTGTTGGTGATGGAAATATGAATTATACATTGTGTTGTATTGTGTTTGAATTATGGTGTGAGTTGTGGTGAGAACTGTATATATGTGTATTTTTGGGTTATATATAATTGTATGCAATAATATTATGATTGTTTTTCTCACCCTTCTGCTGTTTTATAATGATCTACGAGGCATTGCAGATTAGAGTTGCTGGAGGTCTTTTTGTGAAGCTTAGAACTTCATTCTTTTGTCGGTCAGCTCTGATATGTGACACCGGGTAGTTAGGGAGACCGTTTGTGATTATTTGTATATGTATATATATATATATATATATATATATATATATATATATATCTTTTGGCTTATGCATGTATAACTTGATGTATGACAAACTTTTCATGTGATATATATATATGACATTCAGTTTTAGATTTTCCGCTTTTATTCTAAAATCTGAAATGTGGGTGTAAGGAACTGAGTTCCTCTGTTGATTGCTACCCCACTGTTGCATATCTTTATGAGCAAGTGTTGTATGATTTGTTTCAATGTAATGTGATTCCCCCCGTCTATGCCATGATAATTTAAATATACTCTGATGAAATTTTGAATTTTCTTTTACTGCTTTAATTGATTGGGGGTATAGATTGGGGGGTGTTACAATCACTACAGAGAGTAATGATTTTAAAACCAAAAACATTTTGGACAAGCTTAGAAAAATCAACAAAATCCTTAAATGGAATTGATTGATCGAGAACAAAAGCGCAAGATGGACAATAAAAGTGATGAAGGAATTTTCTTGGTATAGTATGTCAGCAACATAACTTATCGTGTGTATAACAACCGCACAAAGACCATTATGGAATCCATCAACATGGTTATGGATGACATCCCTCAAATTGAGACTAGTGTTGAAGAGGAAGAACACTCACTCAGGAATGAGCAAAATTTGACATCTGATGTGTCAACCAAAGGTACTAACATCATGCAGAACTCTGAAATTAATGACTCATATGAAGAGGAGGAACATGTTACAACAAACATATGTCATTCTATTAGAATTCATAAGTATTATCATATAGAAAATGCGATTGGGATTCTGAATGAAGTAATTATCACAAGATCCAAAGATGTGATTTCCAACGTGTATTTTATCTCCAAGGAAGAGCCCAGGAATGTTAAAGAAGCTTTAACTAATGAATATTGGATCAATTCCATGGCGGAAGAACTTGTTCAGTTTGAAAGAAACAAATTGTGGGAGTCTGTTCCCATATCGAACTCAGTCAACATCATTTGAACCAAGTGGATTTTCAAGCAAAACTCAATTTGAAAATGAAAATGGAAATGTGACCACTAATGGTTACAATAAGGGTGATATTGGTAAAACCTTGTTTGTCAAGAAAGAAGAAAGTAAGTTGATGATTGTGTAGATTCACGTTGATGATATCGTGATTGCGCATATATATATATATATATATATATATATATATATATATATATATATATATATATATATATATATATATATGAGAGCTTTTATACCAGGCTCATATCACAAACCACATTGAGATTTTGATGAATAATCTCACAAATCCAATTAAAACTTTAATAATAGGCAAAACTCACGAACCAAACATGGGATTTTATTTTTAACGAACAACCTCACAAACTAAACACGAGTTTTTAACTTGGATGAGCTCAGAACCAAGTAGTAACAAAATCTCACAAGAGATATTACAAAAATTCCCTAACACCAGAACCAAAAACCTCAGAGGTAAATTACACTTTCAAATCACTAAGGCAAAAGTGACGAAGAAATAAATAGAGATAAGAGAGTGAAAAGTGAAAAAGAGTATTCAAAATACGTTTTCTGGTGTGAATGAAATGAAAAACAGGTTATCTTTTATGTAAAGTGTGGCTCAAAATAGAAATAATCCATGGTCTTTTTAAAGCTTCTAATTGACCGTTGTTAGGTCTAATCAATTGGCTAAGCTAAAAAAATGAATGTTTTAAAATAGTGCAATCATTAATCAATTATGGCTACTCGTAATCTATTATAGGCCATACAAAAGTGATAATTTATTAACCCTAATGTGCTAATCAATTATACCATTTTAAAACCCTCTTAGTTGATCAGAATGGGTCCCCTAATCCATTAACTAAGCCCACAAAGTTTTTATGGTAATTTTAACAAATTTAGAGAGGCTTTTCAACCATTCAAAATCGTGTGTGTGTGTGTGTCTAAGTGTGTGTGTGCGCGCGAGTGCATGTGTGTGTGTGTGTGCGTGTGTGTGCGCGTGTGTATGTGTGTGTGTGTGTGTGTGCATGTGTGTGAGGCGTGTGTGTGTAGGTGGGTGTGTGTGTTTGTGATTTAACTTAGTAATTCAAAATAGAATCTTATAACCTTAAGGACACATACCACTCTACACAGACAATGCATACGTGGGTGTGTGTATCTGTGTGTGTGTGATTTAACTTAGTAAGATTTGACTTAACGTATACCCAAGGAGGCTTGATCAGTCTTATTGATAGATATCATCATAAAAAATATTGCTTGATTAAGATTATATGGGTGTCCATCAAAGATTGCATGACATTAGGTATTGTTTTAAAGAGATAGACTTTGACATCTTGATCTCTAAGCACAAAAAGTTGTGATCCCTAAGCACAATAACTTAATTATCACTTTAGGTGAAGACGTCGCTTTGTAATGTTGACATCATCAAAACCATTAAGTTTAACTGATTTTTGCAGTCATTATACTTGCAAGTACATAACTCCACATGGAAGACATCTTGTGGCTAGTATGAATATACAACATACTTATGAACTCTGCCAAGTGACCCTTTGGCATTCATGCAGGCAAATTCCTTGGATTTATATTAACAAAAAGAGTGATCGAGGAGAATCCTATCAGTGTTAGATGATCATTGAAATGAGGAGCCCCTCAAGTGTCAAGGAGGTTCTGCAACTAATTGGGTGCTTGGTCTAAATGTCACATTTTCTTTCATGTGCATGTGACAAATAATTTTGTTTCTTTTCCACACTAAAGAAGAAAGAGAGGTTCGAATGGACAAATGAATGTGAGGAGGCATTCGAAACATTGAAAGTATTTATGGGGACACCGGCCATCCTAGCACATCGAAGGCATACACAACCTTATACCTATATATATCATTCACCGATGGGGCAATGAGCTCTATACTAGTCAAAGAGAAAGACAACGGGGAACGACTAGTCATTATCACGAGCAATGTATTCAAAGGTGCTGAGGAGTGATATCAAAAAATTAATAAGTTAGTGTTGGTCGTCGTGACTACTGAAATGAAGCTCAAACAATATTTCCCATGAAACTGTGCCATGGTTAATTCAACAATCCCATTAGCCAAATTCTTAAGAAGCCATATTTTGCGAGAAAGATGGTATCCTGGTCGATGGAGTTATTTGAGTATGATATCCATTTTGTGTCCATATGAACTATAAAACTAGAGGTGTTGGAAGATTTATTGGTGAAGTTCAGTTCTCCTGTAGGTAATGAGATCCCTTACATATGGGTGTTGTACCCCAAATTTTACCCTCATCTTTTTTCTAGATGCTATGTGATTTTATTTTTCTCTGTTTATCTTAAATTTCTCTTTATCTATTTTTGCCTTGATTTATTTAGCATTTTATTTTATTTATCCTATCTTGATTTAACTTTAACATGTTCTTGTGTTTATTTTTTAATTGATTAGTAGCTTAATTAGTTAATTTAGTTGACGATTTAATTTTAGCCTAATTTGTTTGATTTTGAATTAATTACCTTTTTATTATTTTGGTTAAGTCTATTCAAATTACCTTAATTTTAATTTCAAGATAATTTATTAATTAAAATTGAGCTAGATTTTATTAGCAATTAATTTAATTATCATTAGTTTTCTTTTAAAAATATATAACATTAAGCTTTGATTTAAATGTGATAAGTTAAATGTCATTTAAGTGTAATCAAGAAAACAACACGTGTGGTTTTTTCATTTGGTCTTGTTGGATTTATAGAAGTTTTTGATTGGAGAATGAATAAAACCATTGGCCAATCAGATTGCTTTATTTTTCCTTTGACTTTTCAACGTTTGTTTTGGACCAATGGGAACTTGGCACGCGTTTGGGGAATAGTTTCCTTCTTCCTCTCTTCGTTTCTTTTCCAACTTTTGCAGAGAAACCAATTTTCTCAACCCTTTGCAAATTCAATTTTGAATTTATCTCATCAAATCATGGCGCCATAATTCAATTCCATCTTGCCCTAATTTTGCCTCATTTGCTTCATGAGATTTCGTTGGCACAAAGCAAAGATTCAACATTCTATTCTCGTCATTGTTTGTACCATCTGCGAGAAGAGCAGAGCGACGTTATTCTCAATTTCTAAAAAAATGCATACATAGGCTGATAGCGAAGAAAGATGGGGAGATGTTTTCCATTTCTACCTTGCAAGTCAGAAGGATGGAGCGTCTGTCCCTTGAAGCAATTCAATTTCAAAACCCTAGCCACCAAGTTTGGATCCATGGATGAGTTCAACCCGGCCTATATTTCAGCCTATATAAAGGGGTTCAGTTTTAACGCAAATCAACAATTCTCACGAAATATACTCTAAAGTTTTCATAAATTGTGAGCACTCGAGGAAGGAATTTGTCTTTGGAGCATTGTGGAAGAAGGGAATCTGCATATCTGAAGACAATGTATTATCACTCACTTGGTATCATTTTCTCCCTTCTCATTTAAATCACATCTGCTTGATATCATTGTGTCATATTCCATAGTCTTCATATGTGTTTCTCATTTTGCTAATGTATGTTTGAATGTTTGACTGTTGGTTTGTAAACGACTCATTTTTTTTACTAGGATGCCTATATGCCTTGTTAAGTCATTTGTGTCTAATATGTCATCATGGTTGAAGTCATGAGGTCTGTTAGTCTTGCAAGTTCTATCTTGATGTTATAGTGTTAAATTGAAGTTTGAAATGCCAGCCTATTTATGTTTGCTTGGATGATAAGGTTAATGGATGTCTAGTCCTTTATGTGCCTCTAAATACTCATGTTATTATGCTTGATAAACTCTCGTCACCATCTGTACTTCACCTTTGGTTAATGTTAATATAATTGGTGTCACCTCAAGCTATGTCTGAAGATCTATGTTGCCTGATTTTTTTGTTTAAACATGAGCTGTATTCTAGGTTGTGTGGTTTTGGGGCTGTTTATAAGTGTATGAGCTGTTAAACCTGAAGTTGATCCATGAAACTACTGTCACTTATTAAGCTGAAAATCCTTAAATGCCTTATCATCTGTTGAACTTTATGATACCCTGTTTTGGTCTGGTATATGTATGTTTAAGAGGTGTTATCTAATGTCAATATGTATTACTTGGTGTCTCCAATAATGTGTGTGCTTTTAAGTGTCAAAATTATGAGGAGTATTGACTATTGATCTGCTTGTATCCATGTAACCCTGTTCGATGTCAGTTTCTAAAATCTTAAGTTATTTGTCCTGGTACCATGTGCTTACTACCAAGCAATCATGTACCTCATTTACATATGGAGCTTCACTATAATTGTTGTCACATTTAGTTCTTAGCTTGATCTGTCACAGCTGGTCATTCTTTGCTAAATCCTTGTGTGTGTGCTAGCCTAAGGCCTATTTAATACTTTGATTTAGCTCATATGTACATCTTGCTCTCTATCATGCCATGCTCAATGATCATAAGTTATTAGGTAATTGCTAATTTGTTCATAAAAGGGATGTGTTTTACAGGTCTCATATATTGGTATATCATGTTGAATACTATCATTCGTGAACTCTTATGTTGGTTTTGATCTCAGTCCATTTATATAAGGTTTAGGTCCTTTATAATATATTTTGAATGAGTGTTATCTTGATGTATTCAATCTAGAAAGCCATCAATCTTAGTGCAAATGTTTCTGTTATATCTTCTTGTGCATGATGCTTTACATTAACCTACACTAATATACATGTTAGCTGATGGCATGATTGCTGAAACTAAGTTGTTGATACATATACATTAACCTAGCCTTGTTTGAATTTTCTGTTCATGAATGCTTAAAGCTTGCATATAGGATTGTTGTTTAAGTTAAACAATGATTTTAGTATGTCTCTGCAATGTCTGTTCTTAATCCATGCCTCACATCTAAATATGTATGTATATTCTGTCAGCATGTTAATGTATGTGTGAGTACCCAAGTCCTGCTGTATGTTGACATGGAACTATCTGTGCATTCTTTTGATAACTCTGACCTCAGTTGTTTTAGGCCAGGATGATCCCTATATTCAATCTAATGTTTGAGATATGAAACATATATGCATGACTAGGTTTGAAGTTAGTATTTTATCTTGTTTATCATCTGTAGGTTGATGTGAGTGTCATATGTATTATTTTCTTAACATTGTCCCTGCTACTTTGGTCTCAGTTTTAAAAACTTTTGGACATGATTCATATAACTCAGACTTTTGCTTGCACTTTTCTTATTGAAATCTTGACTGCTGCTTGTGTTCCTGCCACTGCTCACACAATCACACACCAGTCATAGTTTTGTTCTCATGCTGCAAAATTTTTAGTTGGTTTGTATCTAATCTTTTGGATTGTCTCTGACATATGTTGTAAATGCATAGACATCTAAGCATGTGTGTGTTTAATTGTTAAGCTGTTTACAGACTATGCGAATTTGTTCAAATCATTGTTTCATTTTCTTGTTGATGTATGCCAATCTGATTTGAATTAGGTCAATGTGTGTTCTATATGTATACCTCTTTGAACTCATCATACAATTGTAAATTAACATGCTGATTCTGTTTGGAGTTAATGTTTGAAATAATCCACGTTTGTAATTGCCCATGATTTGTCCATATGTTGAAATCATGTTGACTAGCTGTTAGGCCTCTTGAATTAAGTGTTTACTTAACATTTGAGCTGCTAATTTTGAGTCCTTAAAACTAACTGTGTAATGACCAATGATCTGCATTTTACCACATTGTCTAAGTCCTTAACACGCTACTTGCTTCTAATTGATTAGAATGTCTGGCCTAACTATTTCATTTGAGCAATCTGATGTTTAACCATTTGCATACTTGAATCTAGGAAATGTGTGCCTTGCGAAATGTTTAGTATTTACATGTTGGAAGTTTGAGACTATGGCTGTCACTTTTGGACTTATGCGTTTATTCTTTTATTGTGTGTCTTATTAAATCCTAATTTAGATGGTATAGAAGTTTTAATCTGAGGTTAACATGACCATGTTTCTGTTTTATGGGTAATTCTTGAACTCATATCGTGTGCCTTGTCGTATGCTAGTTTAAGTTCCGGATGCTTTGTGACTTTGAGAACATGTTAAATCAGATTTGGCTTCTATCTATTTTGCCTTTGCTTGTTGGAACATTGTTGTGATGTTATAGTATTCTTATGATGGCTTTTTGAACCTCTGTGGCAACCTGTTTTCTTGTAGCCGTGTGCGTTTTGTATGTTAGGGTTTAGGCAAAACCATGAATACCTTTGTTTTCCTTGCTTTGCGCTACTCATTTGAAGGTTTATTTTGGTTGATTTATGTCTGTTTTGAGTATGGCTGGGTAAGTGAGTAGTTTGGAATCAGAGGGGCAAAGTTGTGCGCATGTTTTGGTTATTTGGGAAATTAGGAAGCGTTTTGCTTTATATCTTTTTTGAATCATATAATAACTGGATGAGGGCGTAACACCGCTGGTCCCGGAGGAGAGTTATAAGAGTTGTTTAGGCTAAGGACGGGGGTTCGATCCCCTCGCCCAACCTTTTTTTATTTTCCTGATTTTCGCTCGCTTCATAATATATGCTTATGTTTTCACTATGTGTTTGAATGTGCGTGTTTGGCTTGTTGGCTATGGTTTTAAGCTGTATGTGTGATGACATGGGTTCAAGCCTTAAGATTGCCATTTCTCATCTTTTTATCACTTGTTAATTTTACCTTTTTTTAAATTAATGCTTCAATTTCTAAATATCATAACTTGTTCATTTCTTATCATTTTTTTTTCCCTTCTTTTTGCTTCATTTCCTTTATTAAACCTATTTTCCATATATAAAAAGAAATTGACAAAAATATTAATTTTTTTTAGACTTTTACGCATGATTAGATCATAAATGCTTTCTTATTGCACTTTCTTATTCATCATACTATGTTATGTCTACATATCATGATTAATCCTTATTTAATACATGTATGATTCCACTTTGCATTGATATCATGATTTTATCTCATAAATCTATCCATATCTTTTTATTTGAACTATAACTTGTCATCTTTTAATATTTTATCAACTATTCTCCCCCACATTCCAAAGGAAGGTGAAATATGTTGACTCATAAGTCATGACCCCCACTTTAACCTAGGTAACCTTTTAGGATAAAACTTCAATTTCTTGGCCTCATTAGAGCCATAGAAATTACAACTAGCATTAGGAGAGAGTTCCTCAACTCTTAGTGATATTCATCATAATGAATTTATCACTTCCCCTGCTAACTAACCTTTAGCATAGAATCCTTTAGCAAACGTAACATAACATTAACAAGAGGCTCCCGTAGAGTACTACGGACATTTAGGGTGCTAATACCTTCCCTAAGCGTAACCAACCCCCGAACCTTAGATCTTTCCCTTTAGGTTTTTCTAACGATCTTGAACCTTTCCTTTGGATAAATCAAAGTCGGTTGTAAAAGAAAATAATGCAAATTAATTAATAATTTGATATCCGATTTTCACCGCAACAATGGGCATTATCAATGTATGGTACCTTAAATCTAAAAGGCAATGGTGTCGGTATAGTGTTAGAGGTCCCATACAATCTCCTCTTAGATTCGAGTTCAAAGTCAGAAACAATCAAGCTAAGTATGAAGCCCTCATTATCGGTATGAACCTCACCTTAGAGATGGACATTTGAGTCTCAGAGGTATAAGTGAATCACACTTGATCACAAGTTAAGTCTCTAGAGAATACCAAGCGAACGAGGCCTGACTTATCATGTATATCACAAAGGTACGAGGATTATCTAATCATTTTAAATTTTTTAAAGTGATATATGTACCCAGGAAACAAAACTAGCGAGTGAATCTCATATCAAATCTCTCTAGCACCAATAAGCATGTTCATACAAGAAACTTTAGTCGCCCCCAATATTGAAGCAGAATAAGTCAACATCATCGGAGTCACCCGACCCTCAAATTAGATGGCATCTATAATACATTATATGAATATAGACGAGCTTCCTTCATATTATTTTGGAAACTGGGATGATTCAAAATTTAGCAGGGAAATACATCATAGTATCCAAAAAAATTATAAATTGGGAAGATCTTCCCCCATGTTAAGATGTTTGGAAGAAAACGAGACCACTATGGTCCTTATTGAAGTCCACAAAGGAACATGCGCCGGCCACATAGGTGGGTGATCTCTCGCCCACAAACTATCGAGAGCATGCTGCTATTAAGACACCTTGATGAAAGATATTGGAAAATTTGTCAAGAGGTGGGAAAAGTGCCAGAGGCATTCCCATTTACATAATGTGCAAGCTAAGGTTATTCATTCTGTAACCTCACCCTGACCATTTTACTAGTGTGCATGGATATCTTGAGTCTTTTTTTCCTTGAAGGAGGGATAACTGAACTTCCTGATTGCTGAAGTAGACTACTTCACTAAGTTGATAGAGGAGGAAGTGGTCTCCAAAATTATGGTGGAAAGGGTTCAATGTTTCTATTGGCAATGAATTATATGTAGGTTTGGCCTACCTAGGGTTATCATATCTTACAACGACACATAATTTGATAGTTCAGTTGTGGTAGACTTCTGCCATCACCTAGGGATACAAATGAAGTTCATCTCAGTCATTCTCCTATGGGATAAGGAACATGAAGAGTCATCAAATAAGTTTATACTAAGCAGGATAAATAAATTGATAGATGACACCAATGATCTATGGGTTGAGCAACTTCACGAGGTCTTATAGTCATATCACACCACACCTCTTTCTACTATCAAGGAAACACCATTTACTATAGTTTACAATTTTGATGCCATGTTGTTATTCGAAATTAACACGCCCACTTAATGCATACAAAATTCAACGAAGAGGAGAATAAGACATGACTTATGTGCACAATTGACTTAATCAATGAAACTATGGAGGTTGCCCACATCAGGGAGTTTTCCGTTAAACAGAAGGTTGTCATAAGGTATAATTTAAAGGTAGTCCTAAGGGAGCTGAATAAGGGAGATTTGGTACTCAGACGGGTGGTCATGTCTACCCAGTTAAGAAAATTGTCACCCAACTAGGAATGTTTGTATTGGATATACCTAAAACCGACACATGGCATCTATAAACTCGAAGAGCTAGACGGAATATCGGTCCCAAGAACTTGGAACTTGGTTAATCTTATATACTAGTATAGATAACAATTTGGATGTTTCTTTCTAATTACGATGAGGGCAACAACCCACTAGTGTATTTTCTTAAAGATTTTGTCTTACAAAGTATTCAAGGTAGGATTGCACTATTTTCCCTACAAGGGCAGGTTTTTTAATGAGGTTCCTTATCATTTTGGCAATTTGATTTTTAGAGTTTAGAATTCTATGATGAACCCTCATTTAAGAATCCTTTATGCCCTATGAGGCAATGTACATCAAACCTTCATTGAAGGATCCTTGCCTCCATATGAGCCAATATACGCTAGACTTTTACTTAAAGATCCTTGTCACCATGTGAGGAAATATATGTTGGATCTTCACTGAAGGATCATTGCCACCCTATGAGGTCATATATGTATAACCTTCACTAAAGGATCCTTGTCTCCATATGAGGGAATATGTATTGGACTTTCACTAAAGGATCCTTGATACTATACGAGGAAATATGCAATGAACCTTAATTGAAGGATCCTTGCCACTCTATGAGGCAGCATATTATGGACCTTTATTGAAGGTTCCTTTCAACCATATGATGTAATATATGTTGGACCTTCACCAAAGGATATGACCCGCTATATTAATAAATACATGTTGGACCTTCACAAAAGGATCCTTGTTCATTATAAGGAAATACATGTGGGATCTTCATTGAATGACCGATGCCCAAGAAACTTTGTGCTTGAAGGAATCACCTCAAGCAAAAAAATTGCGCAAATAAGGCAACACAAAACTTCGAGATTATTATGCAAACTATGATAAATTCAAGAAACATGAAATTAATTGGGAGATAAGCTTCTAAAATCCCAGAGAGCATAGTTTCTAATGAGTTTTAACGATTGGGAATACAAAAGGGAGAACTAGGTATGCATCCCAAATCATGCCTAAAGGACCTTCCATCTAGAGTATCTCTTAGGGTACTCACCCTTAGCTTCGTCTAGAGGATTCAACCCTAAATTTTCCTCAGGGACCAGACCTCTAGAGTATCTCTTAAGGGACTTTTCCTCTATAATATCTCATAAAGGACTCACCCTTAGCTTCGTTTGGAGGACTTTTCCCTAACTTTGATTGAGGAACCCATCCTCTAGGGTATCTCTTAAAGGGCTCGCCCAAATGTCCCTTGGGGAACCTAGAGTATCTTTAAAGTGACAATATAATTAAGTTAAATCACTTTTCCAAGGCCTCGAGCTTGAAAGAGTGTGGATGGATAATTTACTAGATCTAAAAGGGGGGATGGTTCGTGATGGTGTGAGTGTTAACTACAAATTCAAGCGGGTTTTGAATGATGTCAAACAAGGAACAAGGTAGTATATCGTAGCACTTTTGTATATTGGACGGTATCAACCTACATTTAGATGCTCACTTGTCCCATTAGCCTTAGGATGCATAAAAAAAGTCTTTGAACAAGTTTGATAGGTCTTAGGCATGTCATACACATCAAAAAAATCATGTTTGTGCAACATAACTGCATATGCCAACCTATACGTGATCAAGCCGACCTCTGGAAGCCTCAACTTCAGTATAGGCCAGCACATACATGTTTCAGATCAGCTCCAACGCTCCAAGAACGAAGCCTGTAGGCTCTTCCCATAAGTCTCCTCACAGGCCGGCATGAACACCTTCATAGGCCGACCTAAGCAACTTAAAACTTGAAAAATTATTTTTGCATCTTATTTTTCTTCCATCTTCTTGCACATTTCCTTCACATACCTATATATACTCATACATGCATCTTCCTCTAGGTAAGGTTTCCTAGTGAATAAAACCTAAGCGAAACCAGATTACAAAGTTGCCCATCATCTTCATCCCTTCTTCTATGCATACACACAATTGAACTACACATAATTATTTTTCGATTGGGTGACCATCTAGATTAGGGTTGATAGCGTCCAATTAAGTTCAGTGTAACCGAGAATATAGGGTTGGGAACTTTGTGTGTTTCAAATAAGAAAATCAAGGTGGGGTTTTCCTTCAATATCATTTTGATTTAAAGGTTTTGGACAAGATCATGTCAACACAGATTCGATCGAGTGAAGGCCTTGGGACAAGGTGGTTTCCTTGCAAGGGAGTAGCGCGAGACGGTGATAAGTGCAAATTGTATCTATTTTTGTATATATGTTTTGTTGCACTTATCAATGCTTTGTGGTAAATATCGTGAAAATAAAACCCGATTTGTTTATAAATATGTTTACGATACGTTTTAGTGTATATATTGCATATATTATAAATATCATTGAGTTTAATTGATTTTATCTCATTTTTGCAGGTATCCAATCAAGGATGTCTTGCCATTGTTGTATAGAGCATTGAATAAGCTTTCCAGCGCTTCAAACCGTGGGAAAAACGGAGTTACGGTTCAAAAGTTACGAATAAAACAGTGCTGGAAAAATGTTGTTCTGTCAAATTCGCCAGGCAAATTTTAAATCCGCTGGGCGAATTTGAGAATTTCGCCGGGCGAATCTGTGGCGAGTGAAAATTTGGAAATTCAAGTGGTTGCTGTCTTGTGCTCGCGTCTTGCTCGCGTCATGTTTGCCAGGCGAATTTTGGGACATCCGCCGGGCAAATTTTCAATCCGCCGGGCGAATGTAGATATTTTTGCTTGGCGGTTTATGTATGCAGCTGGTGTGAGAGAAAAAGGGGAATCCGCCAGGCAAATTTTCAATCCGCCTGGCGAATTTGTCTGAACCAAAATTTTGTATTTAATTCATTTGACTTCATTTTTTGTATTGTTATGTTTTTGGGGGAACTTTCTCCCAACTTCATCAAACTTCATTTTTTCAGTAGATTAGCTTAGAAAACATCATGGAAGCTTGCATGTGGATGATCCGGGGTGGATTTCTCATCGATCGGCGTCGACAAACCGCGAGATGTTTCGTTCATTTCTGATTTTCTTCATGTCTTTCTTCTTTGTTGGGTTTTGCATATGTATTGACTATGATCTCATGTATATTTGTCGCCCATGGCGTTGTATAAAACTTGCTTTACAAATCTTTATTGGTAATTGTCTCTGATTTTTGCTTTATGCGCGGGGTTTGGGGTGCGTTAGAGATAACCGTCACAAACTTCGATTAGGGATGATTGTCTGTTAGTTTCTGGATTCTAGAGATAGATTTAGGGCTAACAATCTTCAATAGGCGTCGAAGCTTAATGCCTTCCGTGTTTCGAGGCTTCGCTCGCGAGAGTGACGAAGAGAGTAACACGGTTGTTTTCTCAACTTTGCGTTAGACATAACCTGTGTTGTGAACGATGCTGGGTGATATTGAGGAGTATTGTAGGTGGAGTATAACTGGTCGGTAAGTTTAAGTTTGTGAGGAGTGATTTGTATGCATTGTCGGACGAGTTTTTCTCTCTGAAGAATGATTTCTTTTTATGTTTTAATATTTACTTTTCTATTTTCTTGTTTAAAACAATTTAATCCAAACTCATTAACGCGAGAGATTGTCGAACGACATTATTTCCCTCGAACCGATCTCTGTGGACACGACATAAATCCTGGAGGGAATTCTTCCGAAAATAAATATTTTTGCTTGCTTGCCCTATTCTGCAACCAACAAAATGGCGCCGTTGTCGGGGAATCACTTTAGCATATTCATGATACTTAGGCATTTTACAAACTTCCATGTCATCCATTCTTTTGTATACTTGTTCTATTGTGAATCACTTTAGTTCCCAACCTTTTTGTGAGGTGGCCTTCCATTGTTCATATATGCGGAGAACCGACATTCTTGTTTAACTGGATTTTATTATGTTGAATCTTTTGTTTATATTGATTATATGAATGCATGAAAAGGATCAAGGCGCTTGTTTCATTTTGAGCACAACAAAATGGTGCCGTTGTCGGGGATTGGTTTTGATATTGAATCGCATTGCGATAGTTTCTTTGTTTCTGAGTTTTGTAGATATCGTACATGTTGTATATTTTCACTTGTTTATATTAATACTTGTACATTTTGACGTTTGTTCAAGTGTTTGGTTAGGACGCTTGCTTTTGGTTGCGCGGTGAGACATCACCATGACATGAATGAAGGAAGTTTCTAATTAAGCACCGTAAAGGCGTCAAGCTTACGACGTAAAACAAGCATGTTTTATAGTTTTTCTTTTCAAATGTTTTTGGTTGTTGTTTGCTCACAGATTTTGATTGACTTACTTGAGGATGCTGTTGTGATTTTCCAAGTTGGTTCGTTTCAACTTGCGGATGTATGGTAATGATTTTGTTAAGTTTTGTACACGTCTGAGGTATGTATTTATCGCTTTCTATACTTTAGCATATTCATGATACTTAGGCATTTTACAAACTTCCATGACATCCATTCTTTTGTATACTTGTTCTATTGTGAATCACTTTAGTTCCCAACCTTTTTGTGAGGTGGCTTTCCATTGTTCATATATGCGCGGAGAACCAACATTCTTGTTATTACTGGATTTTATTATGTTGAATCTTTCATTTGTGTTGATTATATGAAAGCATGAAAAGGATCAAGGCAATTGTTTCATTTTGATCACAACTACCTTAGCCAAATAGTCAATTCACCTTGTGAGTGTGTGAGAATTCGTAACCCCTTTGAGCTTTTTGATCCATGTTTTTATTTGAACTTAATGCTTGTCTATGAGTATTTAGTTCACTTATTTTTTAATGGATTTTGTTTTTTCTTGGACCTCTACTATGTGTTGTTGTATGGATTTTTTCCTTGCCTTAGAAAGTAGGGAGTATTCACATGATGGTGCGGTTGAATTCAACCAGGGGAGAGAATGATTGTGTACTCATTGGTTGGATTCTATACGGATTGAAAAAGAAAAGAAAAAAGAGAAAAATTTGTGAAAGATAAAAAGAAAGAAAAAAGGAAGAAAAAAGAAAAATCCTTGAAAAAGGAAACAAAAAGAGTTTCAATAATTGTGCTAAATAAGTATTGTGTGTTGTGTAGCACTTAGGATTTTGGAAGAAGTTGGTTGAAATTTTGTGTGTGAATCTTTGTGAGTTTTCACTCCCTTAGGTTTAGGCAAGTTTTTGTTTCAATTACCTTGAGAAATTGCCCCTTGTTTGTTTACCCGACCATGTTACAACCTTGAAAGTCCTTGTGATTCTTGCCTTTGTATGTTCAATATGAATTTGTGGATGTATGCATAATTTAGTCTTTTGTTTGCATGAGTGTTGTGTGAGTGTAAAGTACCTTATTGTGTGTTTTTCATCTACCGATGATTATTTTTGCTAGGTGTGATTCACTTTGGAACTTGTGTTGTTTTAGAATTTTTGGCATGATTTTTGTATTTTGCATTTGTTTCGTGACTATGTTGTCGTCGTAGTTTAGTGGTAAGTATTTACTTTTTATGTGTACCGTTTTCATTTGAACCATTCATTCGTTCCCGTTTTTCAAAACCTGTTGATTCGTCTTTCTTTGGATATCGCTTTTGCATTTTCAAGTTTGTTTGATTTTTGTTTGTGGACAAACAAGTAGGTAAGTTGGGGAGAGTTTGATAAGTGCAAATTGTATCTATTTTTGTATATATGTTTTGTTGCACTTATCAATGCTTTGTGGTAAATATAGTGCGAATAAAACCCGATTTGTTTATAAATACGTTTACGATACGTTTTAGTGTATATATTGTGTATATTGTAAATATCATTGAGTTTAATTGATTTTATCTCATTTTTGTAGGTATCTAATTAAGGATGTCTTGCCATTGTTGTATAGAGCATTGAATAAGCTTTCCAGCGCTTCAAACCGTGGGAAAAACGGAGTTACGGTTCAAAAGTTACGAATAAAACAGTGCTGGAAAAATGTTGTTCTGTCAAATTCGCCGGGCAAATTTGAGAATTTCGTCGGGCGAGTCTGTGGCGAGTGAAAAGTTGGAAATTCAAGTGGTTACTGTCTTGTGCTCGCGTCATGTTCGCCAGGCGAATATTGGGACATCCGCCGGGCGAATTTTCAATCCGCCGGGCGAATGTAGATATTTTTGCTTGGTGGTTTATGTATGCAGCTGGTGTGAGAGAAAAAGGGGAATCCGCCAGGCAAATTTTCAATCCGCCTGGCGAATTTGTCTGAACCAAAATTTTGTATTTAATTCATTTGACTTCATTTTTTGTATTGTTATGTTTTTGGGGGAACTTTCTCCCAACTTCATCAAACTTCATTTTTTCAGTAGATTAGCTTAGAAAACATCATGGAAGCTTGCATGTGGATGATCCGGGGTGGATTTCTCATCGATCGGCGCCGATAAACCGCGAGATATTTGGTTCATTTCTGATTTTCTTCATGTCTTTCTTTTTTGTTGGGTTTTGCATATGTATTGACTATGATCTCATGTATATTTGTCGCCCATGGCGTTGTATAAAAATTGCTTTACAAATCTTTATTGGTAATTGTCTCTGATTTTTGCTTTATGCGCGGGGTTTGTGGTGCATTAGAGATAACCGTCGCAAACTTCGATTAGGGATGACTGTCTGTTAGTTTCTGGATTCTAGAGATAGATTTAGGGCTAACAATCTTCAATAGGCGTCGAAGCTTAATGCCTTCCGTGTTTCGAGGCTTCGCTCGCGAGAGTGACGAAGAGAGTAACACGGTTGTTTTCTCAACTTTGCGTTAGACATAACCTGTGTTGTGAGCGATGCTGGGTGATATTGAGGAGTATTGTAGGTGGAGTATAACTGGTCGGTAAGTTTAAGTTTGTGAGGAGTGATTTGTATGCATTGTCGGACGAGTTTTTCTCTCTGAAGAATGATTTCTTTTTATGTTTTAATATTTACTTTTCTATTTTCTTGTTTGAAACCAATTTAATCCAAACTCATTAACGCGAGAGATTGTCGAACGGCATTCTTTCCCTCGAACCGATCTCTGTGGACACGACATAAATCCCGGAGGGAATTCTTCCGAAAATAAATATTTTTGCTTGCTTGCCCTATTCTGCAACCAACAGACGGTGAATTGTGTTCGAGAATCTTGGGTTTCAACAAGTTGCATGCTCGGGATAATCGGAGGATTGTAGCCAAATTATTGATCACTTGATCAATGTTTTGATCAAGGGTTGGAGGTGGAAGAATCAACATAAAACAATAAGGTTTTTGGGGTTTACATTCTTCATCTCTTGTATAACCTATTTTGCAAAGAAAAAGTTAATTGCAATATCTCAATTATATTTTGAATTGAGGGCAGACGTACCCATAGTGAGGCCAATTGGGGAACGACCTAAACAAATCTTGATCTCTCTCTCTCACTCTCTTTATCTCTTTATCACTTTTATTATTGATTTCGCAATTTATCGAGTTCTTCGTTGTTTGATCAATTCGATTGGAAATTGTTTTCTATTATCTTTTAAAAGTGTTGTTGTTGATATAATCATAATCATTTTGATTGTGATTGGCTTTTAACATCAACAAAACAAATTAAATTTCCAATTGCTATCGATTGCACACTAAGTGTTTGATAAATTGTTTGTGCGTATTTTAATTGTGTTTTGGTTCATTGGATATACGAGTTACGATTAACATTGTATTTAATTGAATCGTAGCTTGATTGTTGTTGAACATTTACATTCATTATCTTTCCGTTTGGTTTGCGATATGTATATTGCTTTTCGATAGTAGGTTCGGTTAGGCGATTCGATCCGGGTCATTTTTCCGTTGCACCATATTTTTGAAAACAGATTTTTGCCAAAAGTTTTTGGTTGTAAAATTTGTGATCTATTAACCCCCCTCTAGATCGAAGCCTATCGTCTAACAAGTGGCATCAAGAGCTCTGGTTCGTTTCGTGCTTGAGATATATTTCTTAGAAGAATGGCTACCGAACCTAAGGGTGCGTACAATAGAGCACCAATTTTCACCGACGAAAATTATGGCTATTGGAAAACACCTATGCGTATACATGTCAACTTCATTGACAAAGGTATTTGGGATGTTATCCAAAACGGTCCAAATGATATAACTATGACCAATGAGGAAGGTGTCACAATACCTAAACCGGAAGCATGATGTGATTATAATGATAGGAAATTATGTTCACGTGATTTGAAAGCGAAGAACATTATCACTTCCACTTTAGGAGTTGATGAGTTTTATTGCGTTTCTCATTGTGAGACTGCCAAAGCTATGTGGGACGCATTAGAGATTGCCCATGAGGGTACTAATGATGTAAAATAAGCTAGAATCAACACATTAAATCAAGAGTTTGAGCTGTTTCATATTGAGCATGGAGAAACCATTGCGGATATGCAAAAATGGTTCACTCATCTTATAAATCAATTAAATGCACTAGGTAATCCCATTTCCAATGAACTTACTACTAACAAAGTTTTGAGGTGTTTAAGTAGGGAATGGCAACCAAATGTCACCACTATTAAATAAGAAAATGATCTTAAGTCGCTTGATCTTACGGCTTTGTTTGGTAAGTTGGAAGAGCATGAGCAAGAGCTTACTTGCTTGGCAAAATACGAGAAGGAATATGAAAAGCGATCGAAGAGTGAAAATGGAAAGACATAGAAGAAGGGAAGAAGTCTATTGCTATAAAGACTTCTAGCTCAAGGCCTTTTCTAGATGAGCAAAGGGATAATGAACCTAAAGATGACAACGAATTTGACAAAGAAGATATAAGACTATTCATAAAGCGAGTCAATAAATGCATGTCAAAACATGACGACAAATATCCCAACAAGTACCGTGATAAATCATGAAGGTTATTAAGTTCCTCAAAAGAAGAAGATGAGAGCAAAAATGGGAAGTCACGAAGTACGTGTTACAACTGTGGTAAACCCGATCACTTTAAGCCAGAGTGTCCAAAAATCAAGAATGAAAGAGGTCGTCACAAAATGTCTAGAAGAGCTTATGCCGCTTGGGAAAGCGAAAGTGATTTGTCAAGTGATGATAGCTCTACTTCAAGTGATGAATCAACCAAGCTTTTCTATATGGCAAACAAAGGGAAGAAAAAGGTTGTAAGTCACTCTAAACTTCAAGCTTCTCATGACTTAGCTTTTTCTCAACTTCAATAATCTTTTGAGAATCTACAGAGACAAGCCATAGATGCTTTCAAGAGATTAGCTTCAAACAAGAGAATCATCTCTCATTTGGAAGCTAAGATTGTTGAAAATGAAAAACATGTGGAAACACAAAGGAAATCTATGTCAAATATTCTAGAAGGACAAGATGAGGACCCTAGATTTTTGTGGAATTTTGGTTGTGAAATATGTCACATTTGGAAAAAGGAGTCAAGGAATCTTAAAGCTAAACTTGATAAGGCTTTGCAACCCAAGGTTACCTTTGCTATAAATACTTCCAAATATGACTTAACATCTCACAATCAGTATCGAAGGTATAGTTACGTTAAAAAAGAACCAAATAGCAAAAGGCTGTCTTTTTTTAACTTGTATTATCACTACTGTTGCAAAAAGGGACACACTATTGGAAAGTGCAGAGTTCGGAAACTCCATGTCCCAAATGGTGCCTTTAAATGGGTGCCTAAATTCAATTAAGTTTTTACTAATCCCTAAGGACCCAATGAAGATTTGGTACTTAGCACAAGTTGTTAATCATGCAGGAAAAATGTCTTGACTCTACGGAGAGAGTATGGGATCTCGTTCGTGGAGCATCAAGGCACAACACGGTAACATGTCCTTATTGTTTTGATATATGTGACTAACAAGGAAGATTATGTTACCAACCAGGTTAACCCTTTGTGTTTTTTAAGTGGTAAAAGTTTGTGAATGATTACTAATAAGTTATCCGAGAAGTGTCAGAAGGATGTTATATTCAATTATGTAGGTTATCTTTGACTAGACTTGCTCAAGTATATCAAACTAGGAGTGATCAACCTAAAATGATGAAACATGAGGAGAAGCCAGATTATCATCGTAATTGAGCAAATAATCATCAAATGATGTTCTTGGGTACATTACTAATCTCACTTTCAAATACTCGTGGAAGAAGAAAAGTGGTAATAACGTTTTGGTCTTGTTTGTGTTTCGTGGCATGTGTTGCATTCATTTCAACTTTCGTTCGAAAGTTCTTTGTGGAATGCTTGTGCATCCTCTGTCCTATGTATAGTGAGGTAATATCGTTTCAACCCAATTTCTTGTTATGTACGTAAGTGTTTCTTTTACCTGTTTATTTAATAAGGATATGTGATGAATTATGTGTGATGCTTGTGATATGTGTTTACTTCCAAAAATATCAAATGTGACTGTTGTATGTTGCATTTTACATGTTTAAAGTAACCATACATAAATTCCATCATGATTCATTTTTATCTTGAACCAAGTCACGCTTGCATTTTTGTATGTTGCATGCGTCAAGCAAACAATCCATAAAATTTGATCATGTGCATGTGCATCTCATAAAACTTTTGTTCATGAGCCATTATAAGTCTCTCAAAGTCACCAAAAGTCAATTACATCAAATCTTAGTGAAGTTTTGAAGTCCTCAGGTCGACACAATCTGGTACAGGTCGACCTGTGTAAGTAAATTTTTGAATTTACCTGAAACGCTCTAGTACAGGCCGACCTATGTTATTTCAGGTCGGCTCATGTAAATTTTTTTTAATTTTGGTTGCTTGCTTCAGTATGTGCCGACCTATAGCATGGACAGGTCAACACATACGCTCTCAGGTCGGCTCTTAAGTTTATTTTTGGGACATTTCTCTTAATTCGTGCTCTTGTTCTTGCATGCACAAAGATACCCAATATTCCAAATTCACTCAAAAACCTCAAACACACCAAGATTCTTGTTTTTGACTTCAATCTAACATCACAAATCTGTCATTAATCATCAAATCTTGTCATTTCTACCTAAATTCATCCTTTTTCTCCTCTCTTGTTGAAAAATCCCAAACTTATCCATTATCATCAAAATTTCTTCCTTGTTTGGTATTTGTAGTTGCATATTTGTGTTAATCTGTTGTTGTTACTTCTATTTGAATGTGTGAGTGTTGTTGTGTCACTCATTCTTTCACAAGTTTCATTTAAACATTTTCACAAACACCTTGTGTGCAAGTTGTGTCTCACAAATACAATGGCCTCTAAGCCAAAGAATGCATCCAAAGGCAAAGGCAAGGCCTCCTCATCCACTCCTACCTCTGAGAATCCATTCTCTCTGGTTTCAAAGAAATATGAGAAGAATTTTGATCTCTGTCCAGTGCCATGTCCAGGTTATACTTATACTGCTGAACGAAGGCAGCGCCAAGATCTCTGAAAGTGACGATCTTAGTGCGGTTCAAACCCATGTACCATTTGAGTGCGGCACCGGTTAAACTATCTTGAAAATAGTGGATCAGTAGCTGTTGATTCTCTGTCTGAGTTGACATCTTTCGAGCGTACATGACCAAATGACTTTGAGGGCAAGAGTTTCCCTTGTATTTCTCAAATTCGGGCACCTTGAATTTGTGCGGAATTTTCACATTAGGGACCAAACAAAGGTCAGCGGCGTCCTTTCAGAATAGATCCTGACCGCGAATGGCATTCAGTTCCTTCTGCATCTCTAGGAATTATTCCTGGAACTCATTCAATCTGTCGTACATACTTTCGTTTCCACCAGAAGGTATCGGTGGAATCTGTCCTTCCGGGACAGTGTGTACCACGGGTGGTGGCATAGTCATTACGGCAGTGACTATTGGTGCTTCCCTATCCCAAAGTTTGTAACCTTCAGGAGTTGTTGTCATGCCCCTTGCCTCTTCGCTTTCCCGAAGTTTGTAACCTTCAGGCCCAACGGTTCCTGCTGCAGTTTCCAGATCTTCCGTGATCGACGAAATATATCCTTCCGGGATATAGTTGAGTGGCATGCCCCAGGGACGATCTTTAGGCATATTGTACCGAGGATCATACTTTTCCACTATGGGCGTAGATGTGTTCTCTGAGATCATAGTCCTTTGTTGTTGTATCTGAGCTGCTGCCAGAGACTGCATGTCATTATGAAGTTTCCTCATATCTTCTTTCAGAGTGTCGATTTCTTCTCTCAACTCTCTGTTCTCTTCCTCGAGATTATCCATTTTCTTTTTTCGATTGGCCTGAGTATTGTACGAATGAGACAGTTTGACTCTAGAATCGAGACACAAACGTGAGATTCGTAGGGAAGAGGAATGCGTTATGTGAGAATGATGAATGATATGCAATGATTATATTAATTTTTTTTTGTTTAATCAAAAGAAACTTCAACAATTGGATTGCAAATATCATACAGTGGGGAGACCCCATTTTATTGAATTTAAAGATTACGGAAATGGAAATACAGTAATTTACAAAGTGCTGTAAAAGGAAAAATCTAAGCTTATGGATCCTGAGTCCTCTCTGAGGAGAGCACAGGTGCTGGTTCTGGTACTTTCCTTTTCTTTGACCGGGGCTCTTCAGCCGTTGTCGGGTTGTCATCCTTTTACCAAGTGAAATGAGCGAGCAAATTCCTTCGGTCGTCTTGATTCTCTACAGCATGTTGCTCTAAAATCTCGATCAGAGCATCTTTTTCTTTTAACAGTTGTTGTATTTTGGCACACTCCACATTGAGAATGCGGTACTTGTTCTTCCAAGACTTCTTTTCCCGTTGAACTTTGTTGAGAGTGACTTGGAGTTTTTTCGTATCAGACATAAAATAAAGGATAAATTCCTTTAACAGAAGAACTTCTTGACGAGGGTAACGCATCCTCAGCTTGAGAGCTCTAGTTTGTACCCAGTGGAGATAAGGTTCCACAGAGACACAATCTGGTTTTTCTAGAGATTCTCTTCCTTTTCTGTGAACATGTTTCTAGACATGCACTATTTCTGTCTTTAGTGCCCTGTCAGTTTCTCCTTCCTTGAAGAAAAGACCTTCCAGATGAACATTACGCGGGACATGTCTCATC
This sequence comes from Lathyrus tuberosus, assembly GCA_022829125.1. Lineage (NCBI taxonomy): Eukaryota > Viridiplantae > Streptophyta > Magnoliopsida > Fabales > Fabaceae > Lathyrus > Lathyrus tuberosus. The sequence goes on along the minus strand of JALAZF010000616.1, from coordinate 1,248,049 downwards.
GAGTATCCGAATTGATGATAAACTAAATCTGGATGATAATTGACTCCTTCTTTAGTTCATATGAGGGGTACATTAGGGAAATTTCCACATTTGTCAATGATCCTTATCCCGTCATAGATCCGATTGTACCAATCTATGTCAGAGTTGGTAAGAGACATGATTCTCTGTGACCAACATAGAGTACTCTTATGATCCCAAAAAGCAACAAACTTAGGTAAATGGGAAGTGAACCATTTGTATAGCAAGGGTACACAGCATGTGATCATTCCTACGCTGTACAGATTCCTTAAGTGTACAGAATGATATGCATCTGCGAGCAAGGTTGGTACGGGGTTGCCAATCAGAAATATCTTGATGGCATTGATATCGACGAAGTTATCAATGTTGGGAAACAGAAATAACCCGTAGGTGAGTAAGACAAATACACTCTCGAAAGCAGTCACGTTCCCTATACTAGCAAAGTACAGAGCTTTCTTTACCAAAAACTTGGCTGGTAAACCTTGGATTCCACACTTAATGGTCATGTGAGTCCTGACTTCTGACTCACCCAAATAGATTGCTCTTGCAATGGTTTGATCCTTTGGAATTTCTTCCAGTCCAAAAAAGGGAACTTGGTCAGTGATGGGTAAATCAGTCAGGTGAGAGTACTCCTCCAGCGTTGGTGCTAGTTGATAATCCGAGAATGTGAAACAGTGATAGATCGGATCGTAGAATTGAATCAGCGTAGGCAGCACCCCTTCAATTACATGGACCCTTAATAGAGACAGCAGTCCTCCGTACTTAGCTCTGAAAGCATCAGGGTTGGTGATCATCCTTGTCAACCCTCTAAAATCCTCTAGTTTTGGAACCTTGAAGGTGTACTTTTGAGTCTTCCTTCTACCGAAATCCATAACGCAATCTTTCTTTCTCTGATATTTGCAATCATTGTCTTAGTTTAATTTGAAAAAAAGATACTAGAAAAGAATATTTTTTCTTTGCTTTGTTTTTTAATGAAATGAATGCATGAATGCAGTATACAAAAACATAGAAAAAACATGGGGTCAAAGGTTCAGTGTAATAAAGTCATGGCTCTACCCATTCCCAAAGGTTGTACTGGTGAATTTTTGTACCTGTCCTCAAAATCATTGACCCCCTTAGGATAAAACAGCAGGCTGTTTCACCCGAGCAAGCTGTAGTATCTTAGGGTAATCTCAAATGAGGGTAGTATCGCGTGACAACTATTTCCGATAGCTTCCGCACTACAAAATAGTCACATGGTCTTAGTCTACTAAATCTTCAGTTTCATGGATACCACAATCAAACAATCTGCTTTCAACATCCGAAGTCGTTTAGACATTGAATCCGTAAAGGGTATCTCAATTGATTCGATGGTCTACCAGGATCGCTTATTCGGGAATCACTCCCTATAAGACCACCCATCTATGCCATCACTTATCTTAGGTATCACTCAAACTTTCCAGATGCGGCATCACCCGCAGTCCCATTAGCAGAAAAATAAACACGGATACCAATTAGGAAAAGTGATATATATATTTATTCCTAAAACTAAAATCCTAGACCTCTTAAGAGCTATAATCCTAGTCCTAAACAAATAAAATGACTCCCTAGCAGAGTCGCCATTTTTACTGTAACGCACGATTTTTGTCGGTGACGCGACCACCTTATCGCGGAATTTGGGTTTTTTCCTCAATGAAGAGGAGGGGGTGCTACTTTCTAATTTCTTATTTATCCTGTGAAGCTGAAAGGGAAAGGGAAGCTATCTAAAACTAACCTTGCACGCGAATGTTTAATTGAACAAACACTTAAATAGATAAGAGGAGTTCGGGGTCAGGTTATACAATGGGGAGTTGTCAATTACCTATCCTATATGTGGTTATCCACAGGATGTTAGCTTTAGGTTTCGCTTTGTACTTGATAATGTTTATCCATTAATGGGTTGGGAAAGTTTCTTGGGAAATATGAGAGAGTGAGTGAGTTTTTGTTGATGTTCGGGTATTTTCGATGTTTTTGGTAAGGTATTGGACCTAATGTTTGATTGATGTGAAGGTACTTGACCTAGAGTTTTTGATTAGTATGCTCGCTAAGATTTCACAATCTTATGCCTACGTATTCCCGTTTAAATGAAACAGGGAAATCAGAGCAATCGTAGTTCCTCCTATTCTAAGGAAGGAAAAAATATGTTTTGGTGTCTTGTTCAAAGCCCAAGATTGAAGCTAAAAGGTTAATTTGTGACTTGTTCAAAGCCCAAGATTAAAGCTAAAAGGTTTGACTGAGAGAGAATTTGTCATCTCTAAAGGGAGATATTTGGTCTGTTTATCACAACTGTTGGGTGACTGTTTATAAAGGAGGATTACTTTAACTGGGATATGTGAATCCAACAATGCCATAATTTCCTTTTATAGGGTTTTGTCTTAAAGGGGAAAACTTTAACTCAGTGTAGAGCAATGCCATTTTTCCTTAGGAATTTTTCATGCTAAGAGAGGGACAGTGGCGTGGATGTAAATAATCCAGAGGCTTACCACTTACAGAAATTAGATGAAAGAGGAAGTTGCCAGGATAACAGATGGACGACAGCTTGGATATTTTAATCAACAAGTATGCCACTTACAGCAGTTATCTGGGATTAGGGTTTGTTTTGAATGTCTGTTTTGATAAGTGATAAATAGAGAAATGACTTTCTACAGAGATGTTTTGATTTCCTCTGAGGGGATGTTGATTTTTTGTGTGCCTTGATCAAAGCCCAAGGTTAAAGCTAAGAGGTTGATTGACTCCACTAGGGAAGTCATTATACAAAGCCTAAGAGGAGGCTGGGAAAGACTGACTCAACGAGAGAGTGTTTATATATGTCTTGTACAAAGCCCAAGATTGAGGCTAAAAGAGGCTGACTCTTTTGGGGATATTATTATACAAAGCCTAAGAGGAGGCTAACAGTTTGACTTTCCCGGGGAAATATTTTGTTTGTCTTGTACAAAGCCCAAGATTGAGGCTAAAAAAGGATTTCGACTCCGCCGGTGAGGGTTTGTATGTGTCTTGTACAAAGCCCAAGATCGAGGCTGAAAAGAAACTGACTCTGTGGGAAAGAAATCTTTATCTGTCTTGTACAAAGCCCAAGATTGAGGCTAAAAAGAGGACTGTACTGACTTGGTAGAGAATATTTTAGGTGTCTTGTACAAAGCCCAAGATTGAGGCTAAAGGAGACTTTACTAGAGAGTATTATCTGTCTTGTACAAAGCCCAAGATTGAGGCTGAAAAGAGTTTCACTCTGCTTAGGAAATTATTTCTCAAAGCCTAAAAGTAGGCTGAGAGAAATTGACTCTGCTGGGGAAGATATTTTTCCCAAGCTTGAGAGAAGGTTATAAAGATTTATGTCTTGTACAAAGCCCAAGATTGTGGCTAAAAGGGTTTGACTCAACAAGAGAGTGATTTTATCTGTTTTGTACGAGGCCCGCGATTGTGGCTGAACAAGCTGGAGAAATCATTATACAAAGCCTAAGAGGAGGCTGACTTTTGCTAGGGGAAATCGTTATACCGAACTTAAAAGGAGGCTGGAAAAGATTAACGCAACAAGAGAGTGTTTTTATCTGTCCTGTACAAAGCCCAGGATTGAGGCTAAAAGGGTCGACTCAACAAGAGAGTGATTGACTCAACAAGAGAGTCTGAAAAAGGGATTTAACTTAACAAAAGAGTCTGAAAAGGTTAGCCCCGCTGGGGAAAATCATTGTACAAAGCCCAAGAGGAGGCTAACTTTGCTGAGGAAAGATCATTATACAAAGCCTAAGAGGAGGCTATCTTCTGCTGCGGATTATTGAGATCCTGAGGCAGGTCCAAATGGGGAATCAACTCTTTCTGAGGGTTACAGAAGAGTTGAGGTATCAGATGCCTTGAGGTTCTGATTTGGGATAGTATTATACCGATGATAAACTGACCCTGGTTGGGGGATTTTTAGGAGAGAGATTGGGTTTTAACTCCTTTGGAGATTGATCCAGAATGACCGGGGTTTCTCCTATGTTTGTAGGGAACTTGAGAATGTCTTTAAGACTCAAGAGGAGATTTAGACTGTCCAAGTCTACTGGTATGGAAGAGTTTATCTTTGTATGATGCCCAAGAGGAGGCAGGTGTTTTAAGGGATGAGAATCAACCCTAAATTGGTTTGAGGTTTTGACTCAAGAAAGACTGCTCTAGCAAAGGATGACTAAGTTCTGTCCTATACCTTTAGGAGGTCTTTAGGGTCCTTGAATTAAGCCCAAGAGAAGGCATAAGAACTTCTAAGAAGCCGGAGGGTCCTTGTACAAAGCCCAAGAGGAGGTGAGGCTGTTTTTAGGAAGCCTGTGGGTCCAAACTTAAGAAAAGTTCAAGGAAAGTTTCACCGAGAATAATCTTTTCCTTAATGAACAGTTCTAGGGTTTGAAGAAATTCAAGAGTGGTTTCACCGAGAATTAATCCTCTCTGGAGAAACTGAATTTCTTTGACAAATTCTAATAGTGACAGTCTGAGAAAAGATTCACCGAGAATACTGCCTTTCTCTTTGTTCCATATTGTTTAAGCCCAAGAGAAGACAAGACTGTATCTGGAAATCCTATGGGGATCTAGTTTTGACTGTATTTAAGAGTGACCAACTGGCTTTACCTAGTTCTAGACCTAGTTGTCGGGGAAAACTCTAAATAACTATACTAGTATATATACAGTTGATATATGACAAGTATTTAAAAGGGTATGAAAGAAGGACTTACAGGGGAGCAGCTTCCCATAATACAGTTATATATATATATATATATATATATATATATATATATATATATATATATATATATATCTCGGCGCGATCTCCATTTCAAAACGAAATCATCTGGGCCTCCCCTCGTGCTGTAAGTCTCACCCTTCTTTTTCAAAACGTCTTTGGGCCTCTCCTTGAGTTGTAAGACCTAACCCTTTTGTAAATAAACCTTTTTTGGGTCTCAGTTGTTGTATAAGTCCCGATATGATCTTTAAAACAACGGTGCAATCACTGTTAAACCTTGGGCCTCTCTTTGAGTATAAGCCCCAACAATCTTTTCAAAAACAACTTCTCTTTTGATTTAGATTCAAACATACATGTTGTTATCAAAACTTTATTTAATTTCTTTGAACAACTAACCATACAACATGGAAGCTTGCTCACCTGTAAGTTTTAACAACTTTCATATATATATATATGAAAAAGCTTGCTTTAGGTCTAGAACTAGGTAAAGCCAGTTGGTCACTCTTAAATACAGTCAAAACTAGATCCCCATAGGAAATTGGGCGTACCAAATGAGTCTAAGGTTTGAGATTATCTTTAATAGCTTATAAATGGAATTTGACGCTAAAGGTGAGCCCAACCACGTGATATTATTTTGCCTTGTCAATTTATGGGGTAACTAGATCTGCATAAAAAATACATGCATAAATTTTAACTATAAAATCACTTGCATATATATAAATTTACTTTGGATATGTGATTAATTTGTTTGATATGTCTCAACTCGTTTTCTTATTTAGATATAAATTTATCTTGGTGGAGGGTATGCCTTCATTATCTTCCTATAGAATCCTTAAGGAATGATTATCATTATCATCCATTGTAAAATAAATAAATATAAAAACTAGAAGAAAATGTTATTATTATAGGGGCCTTGTTGGGTCATGAGAAAGAGCATCAACATTGGGCCAAAAGCAACACACAAATGAGAGAGACACCACATATTTACCTAAAACCTTAAGATGATAGATGTGTGAGTTCTCCTACTTATAAATACTCAAGTCTCCACATTTATAACCAATACAGGACTCTGACTCACACTTGACTTAGTATTCAGAACACTCCCCCTCAAGTGTGAGTTTAATGCTCCCCATTAAGTGGAAACTCTTTTGTCCACTTACACTTATACTGTAGTTGACACCACTTCTTGGGTCTTTCGATACACATCTTCCTGGACATTTTGATTTCAACGGTACACCTCTTACTGAGCATTTCGATACAAGTAAGTCGGTCTCTTTACTTGAACCAAAGGCTCATGATACCATTTATTCGGTCATGAGGAGGAACATCAAAATTGGGCCAAGATCAATACACAAGTGAGAGAGACACCACATATCCATCTAAAAACTTAAGGTGATAGGTGTGTGGGTTCTCCCACTTATAAATACTCAAGTCTCCATATTTATAACCACCGTGGGACTCTAACTCACACTTGACTTATTATTCTTAACAGGCCTAAGGCCTTTCTATATTTATCTTTTATTATAAATTAGATATTCAATTATCTCTTAATAATTTATTACATATATAAACTATAATTGATGGCGTGAACAACATAAAAAAGAGAAGGTTTGAATTTTATCGGAGTTTAAAAACTTTGAATCCATTTAAAAAATTAAATGTTTAACCTATTAGAGTTTAACCTAACTCATTCTTATAAAACCGGCTTGTAAGATGAGGGGTGTCATGTTGAGTGTGAATATGGAAGTATAAAAACGATTTAGAGGGGGTGAATAGACCTAAATTAAAGTTAAATCACCGTTTTTAAAATCATAGTGTTTTCAAAAATAATTTGCGAGCAGATGGTTTGATGCGAAAATGAAAATTATACTATTCAAGTATTGGTCAAGTTAACACAGATCGTTTCGCAAATATCAAAGATGAATATTATGAAACACTAGGCGTGGATTAATTCAATTGTGTAATTCACAAGAAGTGTTCACACAATGATTCAATGAATGGAGTTCTAATGTCAATTTGTTTCACAAAAACTTAATCACCAATCTAGCTTAACAAGTTATCCAAGTCCAACAAAACCTAATGCTTACATAATAAATCACTATCAATGCACAAACAATAACTATGATGGAATTGAAAAACCTAAGCATGATAATACTACAAAATTAAATGCAAGAAAAGAGAGAGAGAGAGAGAGAGAGAGAGAGAGAGAGAGAGAGAGAGAGATGACAACGAGATTTATAGTGCTTCAATGTTCGTCCTCGTTTTGCCTATGTGCACTCTTCAATAGTTTCCCACTGGAACCTGCATAGTTCCTTATTATTTGACAACTATTTCCAAGAGTTCATACAATCTCCAATCCACAATACAAATGAGAAAATAAAATCTCCTACTTCGATCTTGACTTGTATACAACACACAACCAAACTCTTCTACGTAATCTTTACTTGATTTATGTTTCTTGAATCTTCCAATATCACCAATTATACTTCAATCCTTCATGTATAGATATTAATTCATTAATCCTACCAAGTCCGAAGATTTGAGAAGAACTCCACCTTATTTGTATTCTTTCACACAGTCACTACTAAGGCAATTCTGGAGAGAATAACCTACTTCTTTTCAATGGAATTTGTCACCACCATGACAATCACCTCAATCTTGCTAACAACCTAAAAAAATAAACAAGATCTCCAAGAATGATTAGTTTCAAGGACGTTCCTCCTTCAATCAATTACAAATATCTCGTTATCAAGATCTTAACCAAATTGAAGTTGAAGATGTAAGAATTTCGTTGCAAGACTTTGAACACTCAAAATAGAGGAAATTGATTTTTCACTAAAATCACACTGAAATTTTTTGATCAGAATGATAGATTGTTATGTGAGAAATGATGAGAAAAAGGTTTTATATGTGCTTGAGATTAAGTGCAAAAAAATGGTTGAAAAATTCAGTTAGATTCGAATCAAGAGCAATCTATCAATTGAATCAAATGAGCAAGTGAAGTAAATTAAAAGGAAAATAGAATTTTGAAAAATATATCAGTTGATTCAAATCAGAGAAAAGTGTGATTGGAATCATGAGCAACGTGATTCTAATCATGTACAAAAAATGATTTGGGTCAAATGATACAGCTTTAAATTGAAAATGTTGAAAAAGTTCGTGATTCGAATCATATATAAAATTTGATTTGAAACAAATAAAACAGAAGCGGACATCCAGAAAATGATTTGAATCAAGTGCAAAAAATGATTTGAATCAAATGACTCAGTTTTGCCTCTGTCAAATTTGATCAGAATCATAAAATGTGTGTAAACTCCATGATTCGAATAAAAAACATAAAATCTCAAATTTTCATGGTTTTAAAAGTACTTTGAGATTTTACTTTGAATAAAACTCAAATCAAAAACATAAAATGGTTTTTATTCCACTTACTCATGCAATTGATAAAAAAATATCATGATCTAGATCAAATCTAACCAAAGCTTTATGCATGCTAAAAATTAATCTTTTCAAACTTGATTCCGAGAAGTGTAATCATGAATGAGACTCAATAAATTGAAATGAAATCAAAGATAAAAGTGATAAGACAAGCAATAAAATAACCTAACATAGGTGCTCCTCTGAATGAATTAGGGACATGCAACTACATGTTACTCTATATAAACTCTTTCAGGGATTTTCTCTAACCAATGTGGGATTTGAGATTTTCCCAATACACCCTCTCATGCCCAACACTCTTTTTGGACTTTATGCGTGAATATTAACGGTGGGCAGCCTATGGTTCGGTCGACATGCTCTGATACTATATTAGAGTTTGGCCTAACTCGTCCTTACAAAAACGGCTTGTAAGACGGGAGTGTTACTCTATATAAACTCTTTCAAGGCTCTATCTCTAACCAATGTGAGATTCCGGATTTTTCCAATATAACCAAAATGCTTAAGGTACATAGATAAGGCAGATATAAAACACTTAATATTTAGTATGGTTCACCCAACAATCTGGATCTCTGTTTATTTTTCTCACACATGAGACAACTTCATTGTAACCCAAATGATTACAATTTCACTTAGGTATTTCCTAGTCTAATTTATAATACCTTAGGTTTTTCTACACAAAAAACTAATTGTAACATAATTTCGTTGTCTTATCAAAATATCTAGCTACAAGTTAGTCCTTTAAGGAAATTACTTATAATGAAATGATAAAATGTTTTTTTACAATATAAACGGGATTTAGCTCACTACAAGTTTTTTCTCATTGAATGTATCTTTCTTTATTTTTTCTTTCTTTTTGGTTTGTTCATGTACAACTTGGTCTCGAAGTTTGTTGGAAAGATGTATTGATAAGATTCGCTTCTCAATGATAATTATGTGTGTAAAATATAACTTATATTTTAATGATTTCCTTGATGATATAGAAACATTTGATTTTACCATTTAATGTAATATTCACTAGGATTAGAGATGTTGTGAACCAATGTACTAAATGTCAGAGTAATTTCACACATCCTTGTATTGGTCATCAAAAGTTGACACACATTATTTGTACCATTTTACATTGTGTACTATGCCACCTATCTCTCAATTTGAATTTAATACTTTGAGAGGAAAATGCAGAAGAGGATAACCAAATTTGACTTTTTAAGAATTAACTTGGTTAAGAATTGATCAAAGGGTTATATCAGAGGATTGTTTATAGGCGACACAACCAAATGATGTTTTATCATATGTGTTTTCATATTCGTTGTTGATCATATATGCTAGCCGATCTTTTGGAAAATGTATCTTAAATTTATATGATCAAATATATAAGTATTTTCTGCACATTCTAATAAACCATTTATTCCATGGAGAATTAAAAATGACTTTGTACACAAGAAATAAACATTATAGAGTAAAACTATTCTCTAACATCTTGTTATAATCACAACCAAAATGGTAGGTCCTTGTTCTTCAAACCACTTTGACTCAATAATCTCCTTATATTTTATGATGACAAATATGTTCATTTTTATGAACAATTTTACAATTTTTTAAGAGATAAAAGGGACCAAAGGATAACGCTAAAAGTCTCCCCAAGACTATGCCAAAAAATATGTGAAAATAAAATTTTCAAATAAAATCTCTTAAGAAAATATTTTTCAAACACATTTTAGAGAAAAATATAGATAAATTATCTCCCCCTTAAACCAAATACTCTTAACACCCCCAATTTCATAAAACAAAAAATTTAGTAATGATATTTGAGAAAGTTCTAATAATTTAAAAATATTTCCAAAAAAAAAAAATTATAAACAAATAAGAGAGAAAGTAATAAACACATAATAATATAACATTCAACATATAGAAATAAACATAGTATGCGATTTTATTTTAAACGAAACAAAAAAACATAACAACATAATTAACATCCAAAGAGATCATTCAAAATAACTTAAACTAAAAATATCCTAAGGTCTGAATCTTTTCCTTCTTTCACTTTAAGTGTAAGAATTTTCTTCTTCTTGTCACCTTCTTCATTCTCAGTCAACCTTTTTAATTCGATCTCATGTTCCTGCAATGTTCTAAACAAGGCAGCCAAATCTATAGAAGACAAGTCTTTAGATTCAGAAATCATAGTGACTTTCAGTTGTTAACTGCAATTTCGACATCTAAGGACTTTGTTAATTAAATTTTTGTTTAGAAAATTTTAACCCATAATTCTCAAATAATTAACAATGTGATTAAACTGTTTTTTTTTTCACGTTTTGAATATTTTCTTAGGTTTTATTCTAAACAATTCATGTGTTCATTCTAAGTCTTTTTACCACGGTTGTACTTTTGTGGGTAACTTGAAGGGTGTCTCACATTTCTTTTGCCTAATTACAGTGCGAAACACAAAAAAAGTCAGCAATACCGAGAGCGGTACAATAATAATTTTATCTTTCAAATTGAACTACACATTTTCTTTATCCTCTTTGATCCAAATATCTCTAGTTTTTTTTTTTGCACAACAACATCAAATAGATGTGTGGGACAAAAGAACCATTTTGAATAGTTGCTCAAATATCACAATCCATCCCTTCGAAAAAAATTTCATATTCTCTTTCTAATAAGCATCCCCCTTTCTATTAAAGGATGCAGGCTTGTTTAGTGAATTCTTTAAAGTCACGCTACCTCTTGAGACAATTAGTCTTATAACAAGAGTTAAACTAAGATGCCACTTGTTAACCAAGTTACTTCAAACACAAGAAAAAGGATTAATTGTGTTTTTTTTTTTAAATGATTGAATTTAAGATTGGTCAGTTCTAAGAAATAAGATGAGATTGAGAATTATGAGGGAAAGATTAATTGAACAAATATAAAATATAAAAGATATATAATTCATACCAGGATTTATAGTTGTTTGACCTTAAACCATACGGCCTAGTTCATTCCCCTTGAGTTTTCCCATGAGATTTTCAGTAACAACTTTGAGCTTTTACATCAGGTTTAACCCATAACCTCCATACACCAAGCTTTTACACAGGTTTAACTTGAAAGTTTATATCAATTACAATGTTACAAGAGAAATATTCTCTTAAATTACAATTACAACACAATTTCACGAGAACAATAAAATTACATAACTTTACTTTAAGCATTTCGCTCTCTCAGCACTAAGATAATGAAAAATGTATAAAAATAGTATATATGAAGACAGTGAGTGAAAAAGAAGATTAGTAAATCAAATTTTCATGTTTTGAAAAACGCATATGATTTCTTTATATATGAGAAAAAAATTGGCTAAAAAAAGAATTAATCTATGTGCTATGGCCGCTCTCTAATCGATTAGCATGGGCACCGATTGAGTAGACCTAGCAAATATGGAAAACATTTAGATAGGTTTGTTTCCTAATTAATTAAAGGGTTCCTAATTGATTAGGTGTCAAGATCTCTCTTTAATAAATTATATACAAGTTCTAATCATTTAGAGAGCAAGATTTTGCTTTTCTAATTGGTTCAGATGTTTCCTAATTGATACATTAAAGGCCACAAGTGGTTTTTAAAAGTTTTTTAAAATATACAAAGTTTTGAAGTATGTGTGTGTGTGTGTGCATTGCTTAGTACTTCTCGAACTATTCTTGCTTACATTGGGGTTAAGTTTCATGATTGTATTGGGTTGGAAGTTTGGATGGAGTTAAGTTTTATTATTCATATGGCGGTTAGTTATTAGAAAGAGGTAAAATACATGTTTATGGTTGATAAGTTCCAAAAAATATGTTAAATACGTAGGAATTTATTAACTTGTTACACAAGGGACCAAGCCAAGACTTTTCCCAACAAAGAAAGACTAGTTAAGCCATGAATACATGCATGTTTAGCGAACAAAGGTGCATCCTTGCTAAGCTATAAAACACATGTGCACTTAAAGAGAACTAACGGTTCAAAGACTTCAGGGTTAAGTTTCTTCAAGGTGATGCAAGGGTTTGGTGGCTAAGAAAGCTTTGGCGGTATGCCTAGTGAGAATAAGCGTCAAGGCAATGGCTAGGGTAGCTGGCATGAATTAATCAAGAAGAAATTAGGCACTGAAGATGGCTGGTTTATATCTGAGTAAATCGTACACTCAAAGATACAACAGAGTCGCCACCGAACTTTATTTAGTCCCAAAGGACAGGGAAAATATCGATAAAACCCAAGGGGAAGAGAAACGGGAACGGAGGTCGGTTATGCGAAAGGAAGGTACTAGCACCTTACGCATCCGTCGTACTCGACGGGAACCATTTCACTTGCTTTTAGGCTTGGATGGGTTATCTATCTAAAGGCTTCTGGCTAAAAGAAGAGGAGAGAGAGAGAAAAGAAAGAAAGGAAGAAATAAAGTGCTCGCGGAGGATTGGGGCCCTCGTGCCTACGTACCCTCATAGTGCAATGAGGAAATCAGAGCACCGTAGTTCAAAGGAACCAGGGAAGAGAAGGGGGAATGGAAGAAGGTGGAAGGGTGCTCGCCAAGATCATCGCGATCTCGTGCCTACGTATCATACATTCGAGTGAATGCAGAATCAGAGCTTCCGTAGTTCGGGGAACTAAGACGAAAAAGGAAAAGGAAAATGGTGTCAAAACCAAGACCAAAAGAGGGAGAGAAAAGATCCGCTGGGGATACAAAAGAATTGGCGTCAGAACCAAGAAATGAGTGCAAAGGAAAAGATAGTAACTGAGCTAAGGATGAAGTGCAAGAATGGTGTCGAAACCAAGAAGGTAAAAGAGCAAAAGGAATAGAAGGGACTCCACTGGGGAGTAAAAGAACAAAATGACCGTGCTGGGGATCAGAGGGTAAGCGACCCTACTGGGGAACAAACGAAGGAATGATGTTAAAACCAAGAGTAAAAAGGGTTCGGTATGTTAACTGACTGGCAGTGGTTAACCGAAGAAAGAAAGTAAGACTCTGTGGGAAAAAAGAGTTAGGTGTCAACAGACAGACTATGATGAACCAAAGTGAGAGTACTGAACCAAGAGAAGGTGTTCGACTCTGAGGGGTTTTTGGTGTATTAACTAATAAACAGTGGTTAACTGAGGAAAGCAAATATTGCAACTCTGGGGGAGAGGCAAAGTTAACAGATAGATCGTGATCAACCAAAAGAACGGGTGTAGAACCAAGCGACGGTTGTGACCCAAAGGACGGGTGTGGGACCAAGCAAAGGTCGTGACCCAAAGGACGGGTGTGGGACCAAGCGAAGGTCGTGACCCAAAGGACGATGTTGGTACTGACTGAACAAACAACACTTGACCAACAAAAGGGTATTGAACCAAAAGAGGTTGCTAACCGCCGAGGATTCGGTGTTAACAGAGAAACTGTAATTAACCGAAAAGAAAACGAGTGATTAACCAAGAGAAGGTGATTAACTCGAAGGGGCTCAGTATTTTAACCGGCTGGTTGTGGTTAACTGAAGAAAAGGGTGATTAACCAAGGAAAGGTGATTAACCTAAGAAGAAAACTCAGTATGTTAACATGTAGACTGTGGTTAACTGAAGAAAAAGGTGATTAACCAAGAGAAGCTGATTAACCCAAGAATAAAACTCAGTGTGTTAACAGATAGACTGTGGTTAACTGAAAAGACGTGCAAATTGGTCTTTTAACTGACAGGCAGTGGTTAACCAAATCAAAGGAATTGAGACTCTTCTGGGGAATCAATAATGATTGACCACAATAAAAGGAGTAGGGTATTGAAACAAAGAGAGTTTGCTAACCCAATGACAATGATCTTAATTAAGAATGGTGATTGATCAAAAGAGAAATTGAAGGAGATAAGAGTGATCAAGGATCGACTCAACAGGGGAAAGAGATACACTACCGTCTGAGAATAGAGGTGACTAAGCCAGACACAGAGTTATTCGTCCCTTACCTGAAGTGGTCAGAATGAGAGTAGTAATTCTCCATTCTCATTCCTTCTCTATCACACAGGGTGTAGTGCGGAAGTTTAAACGGACAACATAATAGCTCCAAGTTGTACAGTGCTCCAGTATCGCGTGCGTAACTCCACCTCCGCAGGGGAAGAGAGAAAGGAAGCTCTAAAGGAAGCCTAAAGAGAAGCGCCAAGGGGAGGATCAATAATCGAGATGGAGTTTCGATTAATTAATCAAAAGGGAGGAGTATGCTAATAATTTTCCAAAATGAATTGAAAAATTATTAAAGCCAAGAGTGCATTATTGATTGTACAAGATTAAGCTTATCCTTAGAAGAACAAACTTAATTCAAACATGAATGAAAGTGCAAAACAGTACCAAAAGACATTTAGCATGCATCACAAATCATGTATCATGTGATCAAAGAAAGTGCACGAATGATCATGTTCACACAATGCCAAGAATATGAACAAATTGAATAATCGGAATCATGCATCGAAAGTTCATGAATATGCTTCAAACAACAGTTAAATGACACTTAAAACATCCATAAAATAAAGCATATAAATCCATGTAAGTTAGAGGAAGAAAGCATAGCAAACACACTTCAAAAGCATGAAAATGGCAATCTGGAGCAGTGTTAATCGATTAACACTTTTGCACTGCAAAGTGTTAATCGATTAACACTGAAGCAGGGGCAGAAAAACAGTTTTCAAAAGTGCTTTTGACCACTTATTGATTGTGCAATCACTCCTATGCTAGGGCAAACAATTATGCACGAAAAATCAAGTTTAACAACAACAAATAATTGGCAATGGAATCAATTAAATCATCAAGATCATGGATCAAGTAATGGCATAATCAATTCTCACACAAAAAATATCAAAACTATACCGCGAATGATACGAAAACGTTCGAAACAATAAAATGTGCAAAGAGATACCAACCTACAAGGCTGAGATGTGCCTTAGATGTTGTTGCAAAGTGATCTTGATGAATATAATCAAAGAAAACCAGAGGAATCTTCAATTACAGCCGAAACATATTGAAATCGAGCAAATTGCGACGAAACTCCGAAATACGAATTCGAACCGTTGGATCTTGAAGCAAACACTTGAGATGAATCCAAAAGCTAATAAAACTCCAGAAAATCAAGTAGAATGGCAAGGTGATGAAGGTTAAGCTCAAGAAATAATAACTTATAATGTAGAAGTGATTAATCTTCAATGGTAAAGAGCTATGGTGAGGTTTGGGAAGAAAATGTAGATGAAGATGAAGAAGTTGCAGAAAAATTCAGAGAGAATGTGGGAGAATTGAGAGTGAAGTATGAGAAATTTGTGTGAAATGGTTGATCTCCTGAAAAATGATTAAAGGTTTATTTATATAGACTTTTGGTTTGGAGTGTGAGAGGTTTGGCATTAGGCTAGGAGCTAGCTTTGGGTGGTTTGGATTTAGGCTAGGAGTTAGTTACACTTGACTCACCGAGTCAAGCGGTTAACTCATGAAATTCTGGTACCAGATATGTGATGTTACGTGTGATGTCACAACAACACACTTTGCAATGGACAATGTAAAACAACAACAGAAACACACAGAATTGTTTACCCAGTTCAGTTCAACAACTTAATCTGGGGGCTACCAAGCCAGGGATGAAATTCACTACTTGTAGAATTAATTTACAGACTCAACAACCTAGTTGACAATCTCCTAAACTTAATTCCTACTAATGAACTTTCTACCTAAGAGCCCACTTAGGTATGAGAACACTACTCAATCCCTAAAACCTCTCAAAGATCAACCACTTTGAGAAACACCTTGATCCTGCTTCACAACTTTGATCAAGTTACAAAACTCTCTTGCTTCACAGCTCCAGAGAGGACAGATTACACTCACCAATTCACACTTGAATGGTTAACACAATACTCGTACAAAGACAATGAATGACACTCGTCGATGCTCTCTCTCTTCTGTCTACTTTCTGTGTGTTCTTCCTTTGGTTGATGCGCTTTATATAGCTATATGATCTGGTCTTGGACCTGCTACAATATCTGACCTGATTTATTATTTAAAACTGAATCTTCAAAACAGATTTTATCCCCAAAATCTTTTTAAATCTCAGTCTTTAAACCTCCCTACAAATCTGCATAAAATCTCTATGCAACAGGGAATATCTATCCCAAGATATCCGCATCCAATTACTCTACCAGCTGTCTCAAATTCTAGCTAAAACGCAAACCCTAACAACATCACTAAACCTGATGTTATTAATCTTCTGCAGACCTGATGTCTCAACATCGCATGTGACATCAGACTTCACAACTTCAACAAGTTAAATACTCAACATAAACCAATGTTAAGACTCAATGTTAAGACATCACCCATGTGACATCAACATTGCACAACTTTGTTTTACCAAAATTCTAGCCAATCCAAGAACCAACAATCTCCCCTTTGGCTAATTTTGGCTAAAACAATCTCTGCAACGTTAGAGACTTCAGCAGCGGATAACAAATAGTGTAAAACTCATAGCAGCATAGGGCTACATACTTAAGCACTAACTAGTATCAGCATTTCTTCAAACAGCTTCACAGACTTCAAACACTAATCAGCAGCATAGGGCAAGCTCCCCCTCAAAGCATGAGTCAGCGTATCAGCAACTGTTCAACAACTCTCCCCCTTTACATCTGCACCTCAGCATCACACTAGCTGCACCCCTAAGCATTGTACAATGACTAATTCTTCTTCTTCTTGGTATTGCACCACCTTGACTAACTCTTGGCTAACTCTCCCCCTTTTTAGCCACAATTGGACAAACCTCAGCATGAACGTCCTCCTCACTACAGTTAGTCCTAAACAAGCCCTCATTGTCAGTCTAAAGTCAGCAGGCAAGACACGACAAATCATAGAACATAGAAACATAAATAGTGCATAAACAGGCACAATATTCAAATTACATATTAGGAACATCAAGTGCAGAACCAAAAAAATTAAAACTACACTATTGTCTAGAAAAAGCAGCAGGGAAACTAGTCTTCATCAGAGCTGGCACCATCTTCATCACCAGTGCTAGGGCCACCTTCTTCAGAACCTGGTTCTTCAACATCATCATCACCTTATTCCAAGGATTTGATCATCTGCTCAATTCTCAACTTCCTTGCAGTACTAGTACTGATAACCACATCAAGATCCTTGCATGTTGCCTTCAATTCTTCAATCAACTCAGCTTTAGTACTGGCCTTTTTAACACCAAAACTTGATGTTACAACAATGTCTGGAACATGATGTCCAGCAAACAACTTAGGATGCAAGGACAAGGTTGACTCCCTCTTGCAAGCTATATCTGAACGTTTTAAAGTTTCAGGATGTTGCTCCAAGATGATTCCACAAACAAGTGAAGGGAATGCTATGGGTAGCTTGATAGCATTTGTTTCAGCATGTTTCACCACTTGCTCAAAGATGTAGCTTCCGTAGTCAAACTTGATCTTCTTCCCAACAGCACAGATAAACCTACCCAATCCAACAGCTATTGTTGTCTTGTGGTTTGTTGGCACCCAGTTGGCAGCTCCAATTCTGTGAAGAATTGCATACTTGATGCTAAGTTTACTGGCCTTCAACTTCCCTTTCAATGGCCAAACCTTTACCTGACCAGCTGTAATCTCTTTACATATTTCATTATCAGTCATCTCAAGTTCACTATACTCTTCATCATCTCTTCCCAGATACTTGTTAATAGTACTAGGAGAGAAATTAATGCACTTTCCTCTCACATAGACTTTCATGAAATCAATGCTTTTTTTATCAGCAATTTTTCCAGAAATGTTGACAACAAATTCTTTGACAAGGCCCTCATAGCACTTAGGAAATTTGGTCACAGTCTTCACCAACCCAGCCTCATTAATCAGCTCCATAATATCCTTCATCTCTAAAGCTTCTTTCCCAAGCTCCCTCTCTAGGGCTAGTCTTCTCTGACATACAAATTTCAACATTTATGCACTGCTGGCATAATGAAAAGAAATGTTGTCAACTGGTACTCCAGGGACTTTGTCAGAGATTCTCTTTAAAATTGTTCTTTTGACAGGTGTGATGTCATGAGCATCATCCTCAACATCAAAGTCAGAATCAGAATCTTCCCTGATCTTCCTCTTTTTGGAGGATGTAGCAACCTTGCTCCAAGGTTTTGTAGGACCAACAACAGCAGTTTTCTTCTTGCCTTCAGAAGACTTCTTTGGAGAGGATTCAACAGTCTTTCTTTTCCTTGTCTTCAGTCTCTTAGCAATACTTGGAACAACTTTTCCAATGACCTCATCATCAGATAAATCAACCACATTGATCACATCCTCATTCTTTTCTTCACCAGGAGCAGCTTCAACAGGTGATGTTCTAACATCCCCCTTAACATTAGCTTCCTCATGCACATCATCTTCTTCCACTCCCACTTCAGAATCTTCAATAACAGACATAGCAAGTCTATGAAGATTTGTAGCTGCACTTTGCATGTCACTCTTTTCCCTTTCAGAATGTTTAGCAGGCATTTGCTTAAGTGGTCTAGATATACCCTTTATAGGAAGCCCTTTCTCAAAGATCTTATCAACAATCTGACTTAAGCTTTTGTTAACATCTACCCTTTCTTCAACAGTTTGAGAAGTGGATGACCTAGGTGCTGTTTTATCACTAAATAAAACACTAGTAACAAGCTTCTTCGTTTCATTATCTCTAAAGATAGTCCCAGCCCTTTTTGAAACAAGTTTAGAAGGTCTAGATTTACCTGACTCTGGGAGCATCATGGAAATAGGTTCTACATTCAACGCTTCTTCTGCAGACCCCTCTTCTGAAGAAACCCTAACCTTATCTCGTGAAGAGCTTTGAGAAACAAATTTCTTTGATGGAGAAGACACCTGGTTTGACATGGTTCCCTTTAGGCAGTATGAGTTCAGAGACAGATGATTCTTCTTGTTGAAGGAGACGAACAGTCGGGAGATATGATCCTTGATGAAACGTGATATTGCTATAAACAGGAATGATGGTCTAAGGTATGGCGCCTGATTTTGTGTATCCCTTAAAGACCAATCAATGAGTTTCTCCCTCCAAATTAACTTTCCTTTTAAAAATTTAAAAGGATTCACATTAAGAGTAATTAACCCTAATTGACCTTTCAGCATACTTTCACACTTGTTGTCACAATCTGATGTTACAACATCAATCTTAACATCACCAGATACACTGTCCACTTGAGGTACCCATTGATAGCAGTGATCTCTGGATCTTATTCCCTTCATCACTACCTCATTCTGCTCATTTGTCACCACACACTCATCTTTGGTGTAGCTGACCTTATAACCATCATCACAGAGCTAACTTATGCTAATTAGATTAGCACTCAACCCTTTGACAAGAAGTACATTGTCAAGATCAGGTCCCTCATGACACTTCACTTTTCCAACACCTTGTACCACCCCTTTTCCTCCGTTTCTAAAAGTAACATCAATTGAGGAGCAAGAATTGACATCCACTAATTGGTTTCTGAAGCCAGTCATGTGCTTTGAACAACCACTGTCAAAGTACCAACCATCCTTAGCAGAGTGTCTATCTGAAAAGTGAGCCAATAGACACTTAACCTCTTCTTTAGGAACCCACTGTTTAACAACCTTGGGCCTGTTCACCTTCTGTCTGGGTTGAGGGTTAGACTTGGGATAACCATGTAGCTTGAAACAAGAAGACTGCATGTGTCCAAATCTGCCACAGTAAAAGCACCTAACTCTGTCTTCTCTGAAGTGGTTAAACCTTCTGCCACCTTGATGATGGTACTGCTGTGGTTGCCACCCATAATGTTGTCCTCTTCTCCCATAGTTTGACTGTCTTCTATGGTAAGGATACTGTCTTTTTGGCTGTCTTCTATGGTGATGAGGCTTCCTTCTTCCATAATAATAAGGCACAACATTATTATATCCATAGCCATACATGTTTCCCTGATGTTGAGACATCTGATGGAACATGTTCTGTTTTAACATAGAAGCCTGCATGCTCTTATGATATTGTGGAGGCATATACTGCCTAACTCCAGAACCATATGCCTTCCTTTGATGAGGACCATGAGCATGCCTCTTCCCAACATTTTGAGGTTGTGGATGAGCAACCTGCTTAGGTTTAGGATCCTGTCTCTTTGTGTACTATTGAGACATTGGTTGAGACATCTCCTTCTTGGTTCCTGAAGTGCTTGCTTCAGCAGATACCTTTTCCTCAACCACAAATCCTATGCCTGACTTATCTCCAGCAACCTTTTCTGTCTGAAGGATCTTATCAAGGGTGTCTGTACCACAGTTCAGCATCCTAACAGATTTGGTCATATGATCAAGATGAGCTTTGACTAATAAGACTTCATTTTCCAAATCAGCTTTAGCAGTCTCAAGCTGAACAATCTGTTTCTTCTGTTTTTCACTTTCTTGATAGATTTCTGCACTCTTTAGACAAAGCTCTTGATAAGTGTATGCTAACTCCTCAAAAGTCAGTTCCTCATCACTTGAGTCACCATCAGAAACAACTGTTCCAGTTAAAGCTTTGACATGTTTGGCTGACTCTCCTTCAATTTCACTTTCAGAGTCTGACCAAGAAACTATCATTCCTTTCTTCTGCTTCTTCAGGAATGTGGTACATTCTTTCTTAACATGTTAATGACCTTCACACTCAAAGCACTGAACACCCTTGTCTTGAGCAGTCTTCTCTTCATCCTTCTCCTTAGATTTGTCAGAAGCGATGTTCTTGACATTAGGCTTGAAATTCTTGTTCATTCTTTTAAACACCTTGTTGAACTGCCTTCCCAACATAACAATGGCCTGAGATAGATCCTCCTGGGATTCAGCACTATCCCCTTTCTCTTCTTGAGCATCTGAAACCAAGGCTATACTCTTTGGCTTCTTTTCAGGTTCTTCCTCATTCAACCCAAGCTCAAAAGTTTGAAGAGATCCAATGAGCTCATCAACCCTCATCTGGCTGATGTCTTGTGCTTATTCAATGGCAGTCACCTTCATCTTGTACGTCTTAGGAAGGGACCTAAGGATTTTCCATACAAGCTTTTCTTCTGACATCTTTTCTCCAAGAGCACTGGATGCATTGGACAGCTCAAGGATACTCATGTGGAAGTCATGGATAGTCTCATTTTCCTTCATCTTCAGACTTTCAAACCTTGATGTTAGAATCTGAAGTCTTGACATCTTAACTCTAGATGATCCTTCATGTGTAGTCTTCAAGATGTCCCAAGCTTCCTTAGCAACTTCACAGGTATTGATCAGCCTGAATATATTCTTATCTACTCCATTGAAAATAGCATTTAAAGCTTTGGAATTACCAAGGGCAAGCTCATCTTCTTCCTTGGTCCATTCTTCTTCAGGTTTTAGCTTTGAGGTGCCCTCTTTATCTTTCCCAGCATCATCTTTTTCACACACAACAGGTGCTTTCCATTCTTTTATGATAGCCTTCCAAGCCCTGTTATCCAAGGATTTCAAAAAGGTGATCATTCTTGGTTTCCAATAATCATAATTCGAGCCATCCAAAATAGGGGGTCTATTCACAAATCCACCAACTTCCTTGTCCATCTTTACCAGAAAGTATCAGCCCTAGATCTCACCCAGAAGCAGAGCAGGATGCCTGCTCTGATACCAATTAAAATTCTGGTACCAGATATGTGATGTTACGTGTGATGTCACAACAACACACTCTGCAATGGACAATGTAAAACAACAACAGAAACACACAGAATTGTTTACCCAGTTCAGTTCAACAACTTAATCTGGGGGCTACCAAGCCAGGGATGAAATTCACTACTTGTAGAATTAATTTACAGACTCAACAACCTAGTTGACAATCTCCTAAACTTAATTCCTACTAATGAACTTTCTACCTAAGAGCCCACTTAGGTATGAGAACACTACTCAATCCCTAAAACCTCTCAAAGATCAACCACTTTGAGAAACACCTTGATCCTGCTTCACAGCTTTGATCAAGTTACAAAACTCTCTTGCTTCACAGCTCTAGAGAAGACAGATTACACACACCAATTCACACTTGAATGGTTAACACAATACTCGTACAAAGACAATGAATGACACTCGGTCGATGCTCTCTCTCTTCTGTCTACTTTCTGTGTGTTCTTCCTTTGGTTGATGCGCTTTATATAGCTATATGATCTGGTCTTGGACCTGCTACAATATCTGACCTGATTTGTTATTTAAAACTGAATCTTCAAAACAGATTTTATCCCCAAAATCTTTTTAAATCTCAGTCTTTAAACCTCCCTACAAATCTGCATCAAATCTCTATGCAACAGAGAATATCTATCCCAATATATCCGCATCCAATTACTCTACCAGCTGTCTCAAATTCCAGCTAAAACGCAAACCCTAACAACATCACTAAACCTGATGTTATTAATCTTCTGCAGACCTGATGTCTCAACATCGCATGTGACATCAGACTTCACAACTTCAACAAGTTAAACACTCAACATAAACCAATGTTAAGACTCAATGTTAAGACATCACCCATGTGACATCAACATTGCACAACTTTGTTTTACCAAAATTCTAGCCAATCCAAGAACCAACAACTCAGTTAGTTAGGAAGTTAACTCAGTAGCAATCCCAATGTAAGCTTCAAATCAAAGGTTGGCATGCTTGGAAATCAAGGAACATTGTGCACTTAATTTAAGGTGAAGCATTGGAATAAATGTAAGTGGAGTGTCTTGAATGGTCTTGAAATGTCTAAAGATGTCTAGAATATTCCACACACTGCTAGAATCAAGTAGAATCCTAAAATGAGGAGGAAAAGTTGTTGTCATGAAAAAGCAGCAGATTCTGCCCATTCTGCATGTGTTAATCGATTAACACATTTGCACTGCAAATGGTTAATCGATTAACCAAGCCAAAAAATGCCCAATTTGCTTGAAAAACGGTGTTGTGGCCACTGTTCTGATTTTCAACCTCTTGCTTTGATACATAGGCATAGAAACCCTTATTTTGTGCTTGTTTTGATGATGCGATGACCTTGTGAGGATGCAATTAATCGAGCTTGGAAAACCTGAATATTCCTGCAACAAAACCACAGAGAAAAAGTGCGAATGCGTATGCCAGCGATGCGAATGCACATGCTCATGCAAAATGCAAGAAAGGAGGTCAAATTTCGGGTTACGACATGCGCGTTGAGTGATCCTAGGTGGTGCACTTAATCGTTCACATATGATTTTCAACTTCCTTTTTCTATGGCTTGATTGTAAAGCTATGACGAGTAAGCTTAGCTAATATTATCTTTTGTTGGGGTTAGATGAATTTGTATTGTTACATATTTTTTTTGATCCAAACCATGGCATTCTATGTAATACTTCTTAAGTTTTAATATTGATGAATTCTTCGTTCTTAACTCTTGTTTTGGATTAGCTACCTAAAACATGTTTTCATGGTATGGCTTGATATTTGATAGGTACTGTTCATTACTAGATCCAAGTCTACCATCTATTGGATGCTAAAGTCTAGACATAGATTTAGGTTTGATATCTGTATGAATGCCAATTTTGGTGAAGTGGAACGCTAATTTGCATTTAGTGTTGAGACTTAATACATATGTATTGGTTAATAGGCTAAGAGATCGTCTATTAGGTAATACGAATGACATCACATCGTTGACTTAGACATTAGTTGCAATGAAATAAATAGGTTTCGATATTAATAACTTAATAGAATTTCATATTACGGATCAAGGATGCTACATAAGAACATATCAATGAAGTCTAACCTCAACAAAGTTTTCTCATTGTTGTAACACCGAACGTTTGTTTTATGTTATTTTACTTTTCAAGTATTCACCAAACATTCAATCTTATTACAAACTAAACTTAAAGTAATATAAACTACTGGATGGTCTTTGAAACACAATAAATCCATGTGGGGACAATAAAACTGCACATGTTATCTGCACTGCAAGAAATTGGCGCCATTGTCGGGGACTAGCGTTAGTTTTTAAAGACATTGTGATAGTTTTTATCAATTTAAGTTTTCTGTTTATATCTGTTAATAGTCTCTAACCTACTAATATTTTTAGCTATTTGTGTGATTACTTGTTTATGCTATGTAAGGATCTAGCATAACAACTTTTGTTCGATCTCAAAATCGAAAGGATAACACGCAGAAACAATAGTAAAAACGAAAAGAAAAAGTTGCAAGCCAATTTGCAAGTTCTAAAAGGATATTGTGTTTTAAAACAAGAAACCATGGCTGATATGGATAACAATAACAATCAAAACAATAATGAAAACAATACAAACACTAGAAATAATGTTGGTGGCATGTCATGCTACAACAGTCCAAGACGCGTGGTACACATAGCTAGACCCCAAAGAATGTCCATCCAAAAATGAAAACGAGATTTTTACAAATTCTTTATGCTAACCCTTTTGCATGATTAAACCATAAGGATCCGTCCACACACCTCACGATATTCTACGAGATTTTTGGGAAATTATGAGGTTTAGAAACTAAAGAGAAAGCGGTATTCCTGAGATTGTTTACACATTCATTAATTGGCCAAGGAAAGGAGTTCTATCTAGACCATCCAACATAGACGATAACGAATTGGTATGCATTGGAGGAAAAGTTCTTGAATAGATTTTTCTCATAAAAAATTAATGGAAGTAAAGACAACCATTGCGGTGTTCTCCCAAGGCGTAATTGAAACTCTTTATGAAGCGTGAGAGAGGCTCAAATCCATGTGGAGAAATTGTCGAAACCATGAATTCAATGATGTTATGCAAATTCACATCTTCAGAAAATGGATTACAACAACAACCAAAGTTGTTGCTAGATGCTACTACTAGGAATTCTCTTATGTCAAAAAGCATAGAAGAAGCAATAACAATAATTGAAATAATGGATCTTAGTGATCATCAAGGATAACATAATAGAAACCCTTCAAAAAGAAAGAGTGGTATCGTGGATTTGAACATCAATGATGCTATTCTGGCACAGAATAAGTTCTTGACACAAATAGTGGATAAGTTAACAAAGCAGTTATCTAAACTGCCACAACAATCGAAAGAGATGCATGGAACACCACAACAACGACATATTGAATTTTGAAAATCATGCAACGGTGATCATCCAACTAGATTCCCCCCTAATTGATCTAGAAGTTAATTATGTAGGCAATAAAAAAGGCATAGGCAATGTCCAAACAATAACTTACCAAGGAACAACAACTTCAATCAAGGATGGATATTTGAAGTTGGTCCATTAAATAGACAACTCTTTCAGCATTATACACAAGCACCTCCACAACAAGACAAAGAATCAAAGTTAGAGGAAATACTCGATCAATTTATGCAAGTATTTATGGCCATCCACAAGAACACTGAAGCCTCCGTAAGAAACCTTTATACATAAATCGTCCAACTAAGAAAACAATTGGTTGAGTAACATAAAGACACATTCTATTCCAATACACAAACAAATCCAAAAGAGCATTATAGTACAATTATTTATGCTCAAATCATTGTTGTGGATGTCAGATAAATATAAATAGAAAGTTCAGAGGAAGAAAAGTCGCAGAAGGAAAGCTGCGAGATCACTCAACAAAATCTACCCTAGAAAGAAGCATATCCTGGTGTAGTCATATTTGTTGGACATACGACTCCACACACAAAAGGGAGGGTGAATTGTGGGTTTCAAAAAAAAATTGAGTTTCAAAAACGTTTTGGATCATTATCAAAGTTTAAAAACATTTTTAAAAACGTTTTATGATTAAGAAACAAAATTTAAATTGTGGAAAGTAAAAGTTAAGGGAATAGAGAAAACCCCAAGAATTATACAGGTTTAGTAAAAAACACTTAGTCTTGTCCCCAAGATTTGATCTTAAAAGTATCCAATAATCTTAAGAGCTTTTAGTAGGTTGAACTCTAGAACCCCATTATAGAAGGAAAATGAATTTTATGGCTATCTTCTAACCAAACAACAAATACATAGAGAAACGATGAGTCTTTCTTCCAAACGACGAATTGAAGCAATTATTCTTCTTTCCAAATAACAACTTAGAGCGGTTGGTCTTCAATATTCAAAGTCAAGATTTTACACAAGATGATCTTGAACGAAAGTGAGCTTTTAATACAGGTTGAACTCAAAACGAACTGGGGTTTTCACGGGCTGACCACAAACTTAGGAGATTTTATATTGGGCTTATCTCCAACCTTAATAAGATTTTAATCAGGCTTATCTCCAAACTTAATAAGATTTTAATCGGGCTTAGCTTACGAACTAAAAAATAGGTTTTACACATGATAACCACCAACCAACTTTATATTTTAATGTCGGGATGATCTCAAACCTATGAAAGCTTTTACATGGGGTAAGCTTTCGAACCGAAACAGAGACTTAATCACGAAATCCCCAAACCAAAGCTTTTAATGGATTTAGCTTCAAACCCAAATAAAAATTCCTAAATGGATAAATTATTCAACTAATGTAAAAAATGTTCCTTAGTGAATTTACAATTCTACTCTTCCAAAATTACACAAATGCCTCACTCGCAAAATACATTTCTCAAAAGCATAACAACGAATTTTCTAAGTGAGAGAAAGTGAGAAAATATTTTTAGAGAGAGAGAGAGAGTGAGGTGTGAGAAATTAGAGCTCACGATTCTGGATGATGAAAAGTGTGGAAAGGAACCTCTATTTATAGGCTAGAGGCTGGCACAAAAAAGAAAAAAATTGTGGACAAAATTAATGAGCCAATCAATTGGCATCATGCACCAATCGATTGGTTGGCCTAAAATTATTTGATTAACAAGGTTAAAAATTAAAGAAAAGATATATAGCCGTTACCATTAATTAAGGAAGTTTCCTAATTGATTAGGACATATTTTCCACTAGTTTAACCAATTAGATATAAGTGCCAATCGATTGGCCAGTACAAACAAATTTCCCAAAACTTTGCTGTTAGATCCCAATTCATCAGGCACGATTTCAATGCATTTTTAGAAATATTTTCTTAAGAACAATCAGTTATAAATCTCATTTTACTGTGTATGTATGTGTGTGCGCGTGTGTGTATGGGTGTGTGGGTGTGTGTGTGTGCATATGTGTGTACGTGTGTGTATGGGGGTGTGCACACACACACACACATAAACACACACACACACACACACACACACACGTGTGTGGGTGGGTGCGTGCGTGCGTGTGTATGTCTACATGTGTGTGTATGTTATTATCCGTATAACTTTACGAAAAAACTCTTAAGGTTTTACAATATTTACTCATATGTATTAGGGCAAACTTTTACATACTTCCTGACTTATCTAATACTTCAATCTTGTGGACATATGCTTGGTGATAAGTCTTGAGTTATATTCCACTTAGATGCCATCATTAGGTGACCAAGCTTATCAATTTATATTTAGCTTGATTGTATCTTTAACCACTTTATACTTAACTTTAGGTGTTCATTATTCAAATCATATTAGTCGTCCTTCAAGGAAGATATAGTTGTCATCATAAAAAACATATTCATCTTCAAGACTTCTTTGACCACAAACCTACAAAGCATGTTTCTACATCCCCCTCTTTTTAATGATGATAACACATCTCTTAGGGAGGAGGAAGAAGAAAAAGACAAATGAGTTTTGAGTGGTTAAACTCCCCTTTAATTAGATAGAGAGTATACTCTAATCCCCCTGTATACTTCTCCCCCTTTGTCGAAATCAAAAAGGCGGGTGAAGATGCATGTGATAATTTAAATATGCAACTGTTTACTGGCGCTTTTAGCAAATAATTATGAGTTTAGTTCACTTATAAGATTAACCCAAAAAATTTCTAAGACAATTTGTGCAAAGACAAATTACGGTAAAAAAAAAGTGTGCATTGTAATTAAACGTTTAGACAATGACCAATTGAACGTAAAAGATAGACTTTAAATAAAGGCAGTAAATGACAAATAAAGTAAATGACATTTAATGTAAATGCTTTGAATACAAAAATATTTGCACAAAGTTAAAATTGTGGATGCAGACTCACATGTCTCATAAAAGGTTTCGCTCTGTGACTCAGGTACTTTGGTTCTAAGGATAACTTGTGAGAATTTGTGACCTTAACTATCATGTATAAGCTTGCATTATATACTACTACTAAGAAAATTGCCGAATACAACTTAACCCTATAAATTTGACACGTATCCCATTACTTAGGCCTTCGTGTTCCAACTTGTCTCCATGCGTCTTCAAGGATGTAACTGTTGAAAACTAACCAAACGTGGTGACAACTGGCGATAACCGTCTCTAAAAGCATTACTGCCCTTTGTCAAAGGTGAATGCATCTTCAAATCACTTAGTCATAGGACTTAAAAATATCTTAAGTCATTAACACTCAGCAATGTCAACTTTGAATTTGTGTCGAAAGGTTGTTATATGATCTTTCAAGATTCTAAACATGTTTGGAAGAGAGAGTAATCCTAATCTTGTGGATATTTTCTTGAGACTCCTCCAAACCACTCTTGCCCTCGACTTCACTTACAGCTTAGTCGAACCAACAAGTCAATGCAGCCAATTATGTTAAATCATCGGGCTTGAGCTTTTAGGTACTCAACAATGTCAACATAACCCATAAATTTGCTAACTTTTTACTTAGCTGAAAATCCCAGGCTAACAGATGCCCCCCAAAAATGACACTTTCGATCATATGCTTCAGATGGAAGAAAGGTGGTGTTTATTGTAACTGCTCAACACTGTTTAGATTAGTTGCACATGTCACATCAACTGGATGGTTTTAGTCATCATTACTACTTTCTACCAAACCGTCACGACACAAATGTGCATACAGTTAATCATCATTGCTTCGATTTCCAAGGAGATTAATGAGCCACTAAATTAAATGAATTTTAAAAGAATTCATTTAATTTTATTTTTCCAACATATTTAAATGCCATCTATCGATTTAGACATGCCACTTGTCCCAATTCTATGGAGGAAAACTCAAAAGTTTCTTTTCTTTTGTGGCTATTTATAGGCTTCTTCATCCTTTTCCCTTTTTTCACCATTTCTTCTCTGAAACCCTAGACCCCTCTTTGAAAATGCAGCACCTCCTATTTTTAGTTTTTCAATCGCTACTTTTCTAAATAAAACTCTTAAAACCCGCCGATGGCTTCAAGTCGTATTGTTAAGCTTCCTCAACACAATCCTTTTGCTACTGACATCCCTGATCTTATCCTTATAGATAATCACACCTATGTTCCAGAACCTTCCATGGATTAAGAGAAAAGGAAGCTCTAGTATTCTCCTATCCTGATTCCCTATTCCATTTCAGGTACTACATACGCTTTTATGGGCCGTCTTCCTAGGCACATTAGGAAGCCCCATGTTTTGAAACATTTCTTTCCAAGTTACTGCTCGTGTGAACCCTTAGTATTCATGCACGAACCCTTTGATTTTACCTTTATGAAGAATTGTGTGTTTCAGTCATCACCCCTAATGATAACCCATCTTCATATATCAAATGGATAGATATGGTTCAGAAAGTTAAGAAATATATATGGAAAGATTAGGGTATTTTTGACCTGATACAACTTTCAAGAGTTAGCCTTAGATACAACCCTAACATGCTCATTCCTGCTATGTGCTTATGGGAATCCACCACCAATACATTTCACTTACCTTGCAATATGATTACCCCAACACTCTTTGACATAGCAGCTACTGTTGGTCTTTGGCCAACTGGAGAACTCTTTATCCCTCTAAGACCACCAAGACTAAACATGTGTTCTTTTTAAATAACCCGGCTTATATAACCAACTTAGAAGAACATTATGCTTTGAGGGAGAATGTAGAAGACCATGAAAATATAGCTTTCCTCACTTACTGACTCTCGGTATGTTTTCTGCTCTAGATCACTTTAAGAGGCCAAAAAATTTATGCCTTTGGCCACTGTCATACTCTAAAATTTGCCATACTTATTCTAATTTTATCTGGCTTATGGTCTCCAATTCATCTGCACAGTCCTCTTAACATTCATTTAAAAATCAGTCATTTTCATTCATCTGTATCTTACAACATCATAGGGTCAAAGGTTCATTTGATAAAATTGCAGCTATTTGGATCAATGTCAGGCTATCATCTGGTGATTAAGTTATGTTTGAATGGTTTATGAGCTTTGAATGTCATGGCATTGATGCTTTAGATGGGTTCCTGAGATGGAATATTATGGTATGTCTTTTGATATGTGGATTGAAATTAAGTTTCATTTGAAGGAAAAAGGGGCTGGCTTTGAAAAAAAGAAGTAAACAAGACATTTAAAGGAGTTGACTTTTAGTCAACAAAATCAACTATGAAAGGTTCACTTTTTGTTGACCAAGTCATGTTGACCTATTATGCTTGACCATTACTACAATTCTTGCTATAATTTTGATACAATCAATGGCAATCATTCAAAAAGGGTTCAAGTTCAAACAAGGAAGAAATTTCATTAAGCATTTAAAATGTTGACCAAGTCAAAGTATTACAAGTCAAACATCAAGATGCAAAGGTCAAATACAAAGTCAGAAAGCTATTACAAAGCATCACAAACTACAAGAAATGGAAAGTTCATTGAAAAATATACAATTTAACAACATTTGAATTTTTGGTCAACTATTTACTTTTTGGTCAACTATTGACTTTTTGGTTAACAGTTGACCAAAACCAGACTTTGAGCCTAAGTCCAAACCTAAACCCATTTCCCTCTAATCTTCAAGTCTCCTTCATCTTCATCCATCATCATGTGACCATGTTATCTTCATGTTGCACCATGTTGTACCATGCCATGAACCATGTGTAAATTCATGCCCAACCAGTAAACCAGCCCACATAAACTTCAAGCTCAACCTGCAAAAAGGCTACAACATCAACATAGTGTAGTTCCATACATAAACAGGTCCATAACAATTGAAAACATCTTGCAAAAGCTAATACAAACAGTCTAAGGATCATGAGCATACATGAACATTCAAAACCGAAATCCATACAACCTCAAACAATTGATACAAGCATGCATAACATACATCATTTAAGCAGTCATGATCACACCACACTATGACAAAATACCTGCAGATGCTCATGACATACATATACACATGCACATTTCAAAAAAAGCCAATAAAGTCCTAAGGGCAAACATCTTATTCTACATGTACATATGCCACATCCACAAAAATACTGTTGCAGTCATATAAAAAAGCCATATAAATCATCACAACCACATTCAATTCAATGCCATCAATGAAAGTTCAAGCATATCAAAAGACATACCATAATATTCCATCTCAAGAATCTATCCAAAGCATCAATGCCATGACATTCAAAGCTCATAATCCATTCAAACATAACTTAATCATTAAGAAATCCACTTAGTTAACCAATTAACTACCTCAAACCCTTGTAACAAACTTCTAAACCATTCTCAACAAACTAACAAACTCTAAACTAACTTGTAACTGCCATGTAATAACCTGCCACATGTTCTTATGCCGAATGAAAATACCCGCTTTTCCAATTTCCCTCCAAAACCAATTTTGAACTAACAAACTCTTGGGATGTGAACTAACACACTCTCATCCCTATTTTTCAACTAAAATACGTGTAAAACAAACACAAACTCCCTCATTTTCTCACATCCAACAAAAATAATATCCAACTAACATTTAGGACATTCTCCATCCTTGACTAAATTATCCCTAGGATCACCATCATATGGCTCTCACTCAATTTCACATAACCACCTAACTAACTTTCCCTCCCTAATTCATCAAACTATATCTATATAAACCCCCTCATTTCACCTTCATCAGAGAGCTTCAACTATCCTAAGAAACCTATGCCAAAATCCATCCCAACCTTCATCACAAATCACATAGAGTACATCCCTAGCCTTCTTCAAAGTCTCACCATTGGACTTTCAAAGTCCACAACCCTAATCCAATTCCATCATCATCTTCATCAAGCTTCTATATATCTCATATGTACATCCTATTTATATTCTCCTAACTCTACTATCAAGAACACATCAACAACAACAACCACAATTCACAAGAATTCACAGAAAATTGAAATAAGAAAACAAATGAGGAAGAAGAAGAAGATTGAATCACAAGTAAGGAGTAGGATAAGTTTACCTGATACTGGCGCATTTCTACGGGTTTCTTTATCATCATCTTCCACTTACTCTGCAATAATTACCAGAGCAATTCTCTACTCCACAGGTAAACACGAAGCATCTTAAATCTTCATCATATTGCACCATTCTAGTTACCATGTTGTAGAGCATAATGTGTAAAACAATAACCCTTTCATGGTTATTCAATCCTTTGTGTGGTGTTTGGGGTTAAACTAAAGGGTTTTGGTTGATGCTGGAGAGAATTAGTGGTTTTGGATGAGTATATGAGGAGGAGAGGTTCAAGTTGGTGGTTTGAAACTTGAATTTGGTGAAGCCCCGCTGACTCCGGCGCGGCGGGGCAATTTCTGATGAGAATAGAGCATTGAGAGCGTGGTTTGGGAAGGGAGAAAGTGAAACGTGAATGAACCTTCTTGCCCTTCAGACTTTCGCGTTTGGACTCATCCAATGTGCATTACTACTCACACACCTGTTAGAACAAGATTTGTTCTTGACATTTTCTCTTTTAGTTTTGATGATAACAAAAGTATTAAAAGAACAATGATTTATTTTATGTGTGTTTTATTTATGCAGGTACTTGTTCTTGTACATAAATAATCAGAATCTGTTTATTTAAGATACACTTGGAGTTGCTTCATTGTTAGCTTCTGGTGCCAGAGTCTGAAGAACAATTTCTAAGTGTGGCTTAACGCAGACTCTGAACTAAAGGCCTTAGCATTCAGATGAGTTTCTACACTTAGTAATTATATATCAGCTTCTGGTACCATTCAAAGTTGGTGATAAAGCTGTGGACTATTCGTACTAATGAAAGCATGTTGTATTGTCTTATCAGCCTGTCAGCTCGAGTCTACAGTATTGCAAGGCTTAAGAAAAGCTGGTACGTTCTATGGATGTCTAATCCCATTAACTATATTAGTGCAGAACCTCTTGAAGACTCAAAGGTTATACGTGTTACACAATGGATTTAGAAATCTGTTGTGCATCCATCTTCAATGTCTCTTGTACTTTGGAGCAGAAGCAAAGACACTTGATCAAGTAACCTTCTCAACGGATAGTTTCTTGAAAGGCTGTATATATGGCTGAAGATTAAAGCCTGAATTTTTAACAAGTATTCTTCTGTTCAAGGAGTAGCAAGATCAAGCAATTATTAACTCTATGTAATAGGTAGATTTTCTGTTGTAGGTTGTAACTGTAAAAGCCTTAAGATTTCTCACCCCTATATATATTTAGAAATCTTAAGTGCTTTAGGTCTTTGTTATGGTGATCTCTCGTACCTCTGATGCTTGCATCTTGTACACCTTGTTCTCTATTCTGCTGAGCCTTCAGTAGTTTAGATCAAGTCTTCTGCTATGTGCTGGAGCAAAAGTCTTGTCTCATTGGGATTCAATCAACAAGTATTGAGCCAAGATGCTTAAGCCACGTAAGTCTCATTGCTTAAGTGTTTGAGCTGTGAAAGTCTTATTTAGACAGCCTGATTGAGCAAAAGTAAAGTCTTAGACATGTGCTTTAAGCAAAGGTAAGTCTCAGCCAGAAGACAGATGAGCAGGCAGCTCAATTTAAAGGTGTGATAAATGGAAAGTCTTAGACATGTGCTCTAAGCAAAGGAAAGTCTCATCCAAAAGACAGATGAGCAGGCGACTCAATCTGATTGTGTGAGCAAAGGAAAGTCTTAGACATGTGCTCTAAGCAAAGGAAAGTCTTAACCAGAGAGCAGATGAACGGGTGGCTCAATCCGATGGTGTGAGCAAAGGGTAAGTCTTAGACATGCGCTCTAAGCAAGGGAAGTCTCAGACAGTTGGTCTGAGCAGTTGTAAAAGTCTTATGCAGAAGCATAAGCGATTGTAATCATGAAGTGGTTATAATGAAAAGCTTTTGTGAGGCAAGAGGACTAGACTACTCTCAGTTAAGGGAGGAACCAGTATAAACCTTTTGTGTCTTCTGTTGCTATTTTATTTACTTCTGATGTATCCGCTGCCAACTGAATTAACTCAGAATCTGAACATCAGTTATGATTCTGAAACACTGATCAGAAGCTAAATAATAAGAAAATGCGAAACATAATTCAACCGCCATTCTTGTGTACTTTTCACACCTTCAATTGGTATCAGAGTCTGGTCTGTGCTTAACACTTAACAGTGGTGCAAATATTGATCCAATAAGAAAAGTATATCTCTTCTTCAAGAAGGTATCAAGTACCACATGAAAAATATCATACGACGTTTCCTACCATATTCAAATGGGTGATTCCATTGAATTTAAATGATGGAAAAGCTAAACATATTTTTAACTCATTAGACTTGATAAAGGGTTGTTGAAGGTCTATAGAATATCCTTGAAAAAGGTATTACTATAGAAGTTGATGGTCTTATAGATGATCTTTTGAAAATTTCTTTCACCAACTTAGAAGATGCATATTGAATATCTTCAGAGATAGCTGCATTCTGGTAGATGCACTATCTCACTTATGAGTATATCAACATCATTGATATGTCTGATGCTTGGACTATCTTTGAAGTCTTGTGCTTGGATTTGTGGGAACTGTTTGTGAAGCTTGAAGTAGTTGCACTTAATCTAATCTTTTCAAGGAAATTCTAAAAGGACTGTTTCTTGACTTAAATCTAAAGTCGCAGTTTTTTTTATGTTTACATCCAAAATCCGCTGTGTTCTGAAGATTTGTCTGGCAGTCTTTAAAGAAAAGAAATGAAGTTGGATGATGAAAAACTATTCAACAGATTATCTTCTCTCCTTTAGCTTAAGTTCTTTGGAATGACTAATGATGAGAAACTTAGGTTTCTTGTCAGAAGGACTTTCGTACTGGCTGAATGAATTGTGATATGTGTTGATAGAAGAGTAATTTCAAGAGCTTCTGAAATATGTGTATTTTAACTGATTTCCCAAATCTGAAAGCAAGAAGAAAATTCTACCAGAACCTAATATCAGATGTTGTTCAATGCTTAATTGTTTGAAACTGATATTAGTGTAGGATGCAAATGAAAAGAAACAATTGTGTTCTAAAATAAAAATCAAGTATTGATAAGCAAGAGATGTTGTTAAAGCTATCTTGTTTCAATATATTTGATTATATGGAGTTTGTTCTTTAAGGTGATATCTTAAGAAACTCCATTGCTTCTTGGTTGAGGACCATCATGGAAGTTGTTTTAAAAGACACTTTTACGAGAAATCTTCAACTTATCTTTGAGCTCTAATAGTTGTACTAAGACAGTACTCTGACCTGCTTTATGTCAATCTCTAATAGCTATCGCCATCTGGTTCTGAGCTTTTCAATGATTTCAAAGTCAAAAGATATGAGATTATTGTCATTGCTTAGAACAAGATTTTGTTCATATCTCATTCTAGACTTATACTCTGGAGTGACTTATGATCTGCTGTTAGTTTGAGATGTAAGGCTCAGAAGAGTCTGTTTGTACTTACATGTATGGTCTTATAGAAATATGAGTATCATAATGTATCTGCTACAAATATCAAGGAAAGAAGCAGAGGCATCTTCCATAAGGTTGTTTACAACATTGATTGGGAGAAGAGCCAACAACCCAGATTCAAGTACTGGTGGTACTGAATTTGGTGAGAGTAGTGGAATCAGTGGTCAGATAACCATTGAATTAGAATCCACTCAAAGCTGTATTCAGATTCTATTGGTCAAGTCTGAATATTGAATTGAGTATGACCGAACAAAAAAATGTGTGGTATGTTTGTACTTGTCTGACTTATCTTTTGATTCAATAATATATTTGCTTAGATATAAATGCAAAGTTTCTGTTAGATCTCTAAAAAGTGTTTCTTTTGAAAAAGGAGAACTTTAGAAATTTTTAAGAGGAAATTTTGTTGTGTTTGTCTATACTGAATGTCTTATCAAGCCAAATGATGATCACCTTTATGAAAACAATTTTCTCACGTTTGTGTTGATACTGTTGCTTGTTAGCTGTCTAAAGAAGATAATTCAATATTCGTCTATCACTCATGACTCTTGTTTCAAGATAAAGTGCTAGTTCTGAATAGAATCTTAGAGACTTGTGACTGACAAATGATATCTCTATATTAGTCTGGATTTACTAGACTCTGATGGTTGATAGCTTCTGAAAGTTGTCAGTGTCTGAGATTCAGAAGAGGATTCTTTCAGTCTGACATAGTAGTTTAAGTAAAAAGTTTTCTAAAAGCTTTTATAATACTTAATCTTTCATAAAGGTGAAACTTATCTGGTGGAATTGAAGTATCTGCTTGATAAAGAACCTTTGGGTAATGATATTTTCTCTTTTAGTACTTGCTGTTACTATTCACTGTCTTGCGAAACATCATTGTGTCCTTTTTCTAACAAGATTCTTATTTTTTTGGAGATTCCTGTTCAGTTTCTTTTTCTTCTTCTCTTTCTTTTTTCTTCTTCTTGTGTGCATGCTGATCAAACCAAACCTGAGATGAGTTCTTTAGTTTATTATCCTTTGAATCAGCTGGTTGTCATAAATGAAAAGTTTATGAATTTTGATGAGTTGCTTAGGATTGGTTTCAACTTCTGGGAGACTGTGTCTAAACAAAGGTGGATTGGCTACTTTGAGATGCTCTGTGGTTTCACTTATCCAAGTCTTATCAAAGAGTTTTGGATTAATGCCTCCATTGTTAAGCTGAATTCTGAGTATGCTATTCTGTCTAGAGTAACTGGTGTTTCTATTACAGTAACCTCTAAAGCGATTGCAAATGTGATCAATTGTGAGGAGATTGGAGAAATTCCATGAACTCTTGTTTGGGAACACTATCTTCCTACTTGGCATATCATTATAGATCCATCTAATACATCAGTGGTTTCTAATCTTCTTCCTGATGCTTTTGTTTGGAGTCAAATTCTGAATTTAAACTTACTACCAAAGGATCAAGAGTTAGACCAAGTGGACCCTATTGAAAAAGATCTACTTCTGCTTCTTAATTCAGTTTTGAAGATTGATTTTCCCCAAGTTATGTTTGACCATCTGACGAGGTCTCTTTCTTCTTTTAAAAAAGGGAAAGACCTTCTTCATACCTTTTGGACGAGTTATTTCTGAATTACTTGTTCAGTAAGGGGTTAACATAAGTTCTGAGGCTAGTTTTTCCAAGATTTGGTGAGAGAAGTTTGAAGCTATCTATGAAAGATTCTGATGTTATATTTCTGTATAGTTATGCCTTTTATTGTTGATGAAATATTTTTATTAAGTTTCTTATTAATAAATTTAAAAGTTTGTTCATGCTTGTGTTCATTTTTAACTTATTAACATATACTCATGATATTCACTGAGTATCTGAAATAGATGAAAGAACTCAAATGTTTGCAACTTATTTTATTACAGAAAGAGGAAGCTATTACAAGACAATTAGATTTTTCTAGTCTAATGGATGTGACCTAAGGAACTCACTAGGATCATCTGGAATGTCTAGATTGTCTAAGAAATCTTGCCATTCTTCCTTAGCAAACTCCAAAGCCTCCTTCCTCCGTTTGTTTATGCGTATGGATCCAGAAGACTTCTTTCTTCTGTGTGTCTTCACAAAGGATGCTGAATAGGAGAGCACTTATGAAGCTGCATGCTTGCTTGCAGGCTCTTCAACTGGTGTCTTACTTTGATTTGCTTGAGTTGTTGCATTCAGTGATGCCGCCTTCCTGAAATCTCTCTTTGGAACCCAGATTTGCTTCTGCTTATACATCTTGGTGTTTTAGAGATTAAGTGATGATGGAAGAAAGCTTACTTGAGTCCTTTTATAGTTGTATTACATTTATTATCTTGAGTTTAATATTATTTAAGTCCTGATTAAATCAACATTTTAATAATGAATCTTGGTAATGTAATCTAATCTATTAAAATTCTCTGAATTAGTGTGAATTTATGACTGATATGTTCTAACTATCATTTCTGTGTCAGTTTCACTTTTTTAAGTGTACCTTCAGATTATCTAAAGTAAAATTATGGAATGTAAATGCGTGATAAAGAAGTATTGGTCTGAAATAAACTTTTCATTAATTAAATGAGGATTACAACTTTTAAAAAAGGGGTACAAGATATGTCCTAGAATTCATCTCTAGCCATTGAATCGCGTGCCTAACGACGTCCACTGTTGCTGTAGTCTACCTCCTCATCTTCTGAATCAATCACTTTTTACTCTTCTATGTCTAGAAGAGAGTTGTAAAGCCTCTTGTTTGCCCTCATTTTCTTCTTCCTTGATTTCTTCATGCTTTTACTCTAAGGCTTCAAAGCAGTCACTATTGAACCTCCTTATGAAGGTTGTTCAGGTGCTGCTGAAGTGGCTTCTTCAGAAGCAAGTTGTGTTGAGAGCACATGGACAGTTGTAGAGGACTCAAAGCAGCTCACTTTTGAGGGGATTGGACTAGCATGCTTGTAGAGCTCTCAGTTGTGTCTGTTACAACAGATGCCTTACGAATCTCAGATGCTGACTCCATATTCTTAGGATGGGTGATTGATGAAATTAATTTAGGAGTGATATGTTTTTATAGCAACTTCTGTGCATACCAAGTGTCTAAATTTAATCCTTGTTTAATTCTTGGAACAAGTAACTACCACTGAGACTTCAATGCGTGCACTTTACAAACCTTAATGACTCTTATTATTTGATTACTCTTCCTTCTTGGAAACTGATATTGTAATGATGATCTGAGTTACATTTATTGGTGATATTTGTTTTTCTCTTCCTTCTTTTCTTTTTATTCTTTTTGATGTGACAAAAGGGGGAGAAATAATAGTAAGTATTTAAGTGGAAACTGAATCCATTGAATACATATTGGTCATTTATTTTCTTGTCATTTATTTTTCTGTTACTTGCCCAGGGCGCATTTTGAATTTCTTATACATAGGCCTGAGTATGAGCTTACAAACCTCAGACTTAAGCCTATCAGACCCATAAAGAGCTTACAAACCTCATATTATGGTGTTGCCAAAGAAAGTTAAAAAGGGAGACATATTTTAACTCTCTTGTACATAGTGTTAAGATAGAGCTTACAAACCTATGACTTAGCCTATGAGAATCAGAAGGAGCTTACAAACCTCGTATTCTGGAGTTGCCAAAAGGAGTTAAAATGCAGTTATTTTGGTGTTCTTAACTATGGAACTAAGGGGGAGCTTACAAAACTCAACCTTGGAACTGATTGACTCAGGGGGAGCTTGCAAACCTCAGACCCTAATGTTGTTAAGAAGACTAGTTTATTTTTATTTAGAAATAGTTCTTAATGCTAGAACAAGCTCTATTGTGAACTATCAGACTTAGGGGGAGCTTACAAACCTCATACCCTGTTGTTGCAAAAAAAATTAAATGCCCAACAGTGTCCTTTAAATACTTGTGTTTGTCATCATAAAAAATGGGGAGATTGTTAGAACAAGATTTGTTCTTGATATTTTCTTTTTTAGTTTTGATGATAACAAAAGTATTAAAATAACAATGGTTTATTTGATGCGTGTTTTATTTATACAGGTTCTTGTACATAAATAATCTGAATCTGTTTATCTAAGTTCCACTTGGAGTTGCTTCATTGCTAGCTTCTGGTGGCAGAGTCTGAAGAACAATTTCTAAGTGTGGCTTAACGCATACTCTGAACTGAAGGCCTCAGCATTCAGACGAGTTTCTACACTTAGTAATTGTATATCAGCTTCTGGTACCATTCAGAGTTGGTGATAAAGCTGTGGACTATCTGTACTATTGAAAGCATGTTGTATTGTCATATCAGCCTGTCAGCTCGAGTCTACAGTATTGCAAGGCTCAAGAAAAGCTGGTACATTTTATGGATGTCTACTCCAAACGGCTCAATTAGTGCAAAACCTCTTGAAGACTCAAAGGTTAAACGTGTTACACAATGGATTCAGAAATCTGCTGTGCATCCATCTTCAATGTCTCTTGTACTTTGGAGCAGAAGCAAAGACACTTGATCAAGTAACCTTCTCAATGGCTAGTTTCTTGAAAGGCTATATATATGGCTAAAGATTCAAGCCTGAATTTTTAACAAGGATTCTTTTGTTGAAGGAGTAGCAAGATCAAGCAATTAACAACTCTATGTAATAGGCATATTTTCTGTTGTAGGTTATTTTCTGTTGTAGGTTGTAATTGTAAAAGCTTTAAGATTTCTCACCCCTGTATATATTTAGAAATCTTAAGCGCTTTAGGTATTTGTTATGGTGATCTCCCGTACCTCTGATGCTTGCATCATGTACACCTTGTTCTCTATTCTGCCGAGCCTTCAGTAGTTTAGATTAAGTCTTCTGCTATGTGCTAGAGCAAAAAGTCTTGTCTCATTGGGATTCAAGCAACAAGTCTTGAGCCAAGATGCTTAAGACACGTAAGTCTCATTGCTTAAGTGCTTGAGCTGTCAAAGTCTTATTCAGCCAGCCTGATTGAGCAAAAGTAAAGTCTTATACATGTGCTCTAAGCATAAGTCTTAGCCAGAAGACAGATGAGCAGGCAACTCAGTATGAAGGTGTGAGCAATGGAAAGCCTTAGACATGTGATATAAGCAAAGGAAAGTCTCAGCCAGAAGACAAATGAGCAGGCGGCTCAGTCTGATAGTGTGAGCAAAAAAAAGTCTTAGACATGTGCTATAAGCACAGGAAAGTCTCAACCAGAGAGCAGATGAGCAGGCGGCTCAGTCTAACGGTGTGAGTAAAGGGTAAGTCTTAGACATGTGCTCTAAGCAAGGGAAGTCTCAGACAGTTGGTCTGAGCAGTTGTAAAAGTCTTATACAGAAGCATAAGCGATTGTAATCATGAAGTGTTTATAATGAAAAGCTTTTGGGAGGCAAGGGGACTAGACTACTCTTAGTTAAGGGAGGAACCAATATAAACCTTTTGTGTATTCTGTTGTTATTTTATTTACTTCTGCTGTATCCGCTGCCAACTGAATTAACTCAGAATATGAACATCAGTTATGATTCTGAAACTCTGATTTGAAGCTAAATAATAAGAAAACGCGAAATACAATTCAACCCCTCTTCATGTGTACTTTTCACACCTTCAACACCCTCCCCTTTACTTTTCACCATCTTTTTTTCTTTTAGTTTTCTAAATTCTACACAAACAAAAATAATTGTGCTTTAGAAATAGACTTGGCCAAACGCCTATTCAGGCAATGCACCCCTATTTCATCTCTGAACCCCCTGGCAGGCTTTTAATAATTTCTTTTCTTAGAAAGTTCATTGCTTCTTTAAATGCTTGTTTGATATGGTGGATAAGATGACCCATAATATTTGACATGATCCCTTAGGTATTGATTTAAGTAGTTGATCAATGCCATATTGGTCAATTAATTAAATTAGAACTTTTAGGTCTTTTACAGTAACCTTACCTTAGGTCAGTTTCACCATTCATGTCCAAAACCATAGGATACAATTCTTGAACAATATGCATGACAACGTTATGATTAACACCTATTTAGTATCTTAATTTATATTGCCATGTTATCTCACTTACTTTGGATACTTGTCCAATTTATGACTAAACTTCATTTTTGCAAATAAACACAAAAAAATACTTAAAAACTACGATGCGAATTGTGCGCCACAAGCCTGTTTACCGTCGAAATTGGTAAACAAGTGCTAGTCTTCCAAATTCTTATGATTTTGGTTACTCGCAGGATCGTCTAGATTGATCCTAGGACATGTGCTTCTATTCGTTTAAAGTTTTATTGTTTATGAACATTTCGAAAATTTTCTTTTGATTGGTTAAAGGTAATATTACAATTCTTATAGAAATGTAGAAAAGTAAATTGCAATGTAAATAACTTCAAAGTAAATTTACAGGAAATGTAAATGACAAAATATTAAATGATTTGATAAAAAGTGTAAAAATGTGGTGGTCACACGTACATTGCACTCAGGAAACTTGTTTCTCAACACACACACAGATACTTTGAGTATATTTGAGTTTTTGTACAAGTTTGAACACACTAAATCCTAATTACTAAGACTCCTATTTATAATAAATCGAAAATAATTGTAATCAAATGGTCTCTTCTCTAGAAGATGCCCCGTTTTCGATTGCATGCACTTCGCTATCTACAGTTTTCCATGTATATTCGAGAAACAGACAAGGCCAAAAAATAGTTATTAGCCTCATTTTGAATTGTGCTCGTCGAAAGCTACTCCAAGCAAGCTTTGTCAAACTCAAATATGGACCAAAAATATTTCTAAGTCCCAAACCACAATCTCCCATATGCAAAATGTCTTCTTAGACCATGTCTTCAAAAATTTTCCGTCGAAAACAAAATATTCTTTTTCAGAATACTCTCTTTAAATTCTACTGAGTTACTTCAAACATTCATGTGTGTCGAAATCCCAGCCAACAAATTGCCCCCCAAAAATGTCATTTTCGACTATAAGGAGAAAAAGACATTTTTTGAAGCGTTTCGACGCTGCAACATCTTCACTGCTATGACGTCATGGTCATCATGACTATGTCTCTTCAGACGTCTTATTGAGACGTGCGAGAATCTAAATTTTAATCATCACACTCGTATTTCCTAGGAGATCGTGGGCCACGCCAACTGCCATATTCTCATCGTTCTCTCCCCAATCAGCATATGTCCCGCGATCCTCAACAACTGTCAGCATTGTTAAAAATGAAATGTTTCTCTCATCCCACTATAAATACTTCATTTCACCTTCTTCCTCAATTTTTACGCTTCTGAACTTTTTCTTCTCTCTAAAGCACAAGAACAAACTTCTTCATTTCTTCTCAACAAAACTCCAAACAAAATCGGATCTTTTCTTCATTTCCAACATCAATGGCGTCTAAAACTAAGAACCCCAAAGATTCTAAGAAGCAAACGTCTATTCCTCATGTTCATAATATTTTAGGTCCCAAAGTTGTGGGTAATTAACAATACATTCCAGAACCTCCTTTTGAAGAAGAGAAACGACGCATTTATCAATCTCAGGTATTAATCCCTATTTTAATTTCTGGAAAAACACATGCTATTGATGGTCCTTTACTAGAGATTAAAACTAATTCTGAAAAAATTAGAGAGTATTTTCCAACTT
The DNA here is from genome assembly GCA_022829125.1 of Lathyrus tuberosus. Taxonomy (NCBI): domain Eukaryota; kingdom Viridiplantae; phylum Streptophyta; class Magnoliopsida; order Fabales; family Fabaceae; genus Lathyrus; species Lathyrus tuberosus. The sequence continues at coordinate 1,204,771 of JALAZF010000616.1, read as the reverse complement.
ATCATAGAACTAAACAAATAGCAAGTAGGAAAAAATCTAAGACTAGCAATGAATCTGTGAACACTGAACCAGGTACGGTAGCTGATACCCAGGTAAAGTCCTCGACTGAGCCTATAGAGAAACCCATTAATTTAGATTATATCAGCAATGCTCTTAGAGTGTTTCGCTTCTGCCCCTTGTCGAAAGACCTTGAAAGTTACTTGCCCTGGCTTGCAAAGATAGAGAAAAAGAAAACCCAAACTTAGAAAGATATGGAAATCTTCGACAAGATTCAACTGTCAAAAGTTGGACCAGGTTATTGGCAAACCATGTTGCTAACCTCCTTATACTTTTGGGATAGTACTCAACAATTTTCACTTCCCTTGTGGAATGTTAACTCCAACCTTATTCGACATTGCTGCAATCACTGGTCTTCGACCAATCGGAGTCGCTTTCGATCCCAGCCACATGACTGAAGACACCATCGGCTTCGATGGAAATCGAGCTACTTTTACTCATTACATCTCAGACCACCATAAGAAAGATACTGAAGAGGTTTCCGATGAAGAACACATTGCCTTTCTTGCACTTTGGCTATCTCGATGCGTTTTCTACTCAAAATCTCTATAAGTGGAAAAGAAATTCTTAACCATGGCGAACCAAATACACCCTGGTCACAAGCTCTACCTTAGTGAAATGATTTTGGTTTATCTATATGAGTCTTTAGGAGAAGGTGTCGAAATCCTCAAGAAAATCCAACTTGGGTCGAACCTACTACTAGCTGGCCCATTTTGGTTGCTTCAGCTGTGTCTTAATGCTACTTTCGAACCTTCATTTCCAACTCACAATAAAATCAATGAAGAGGCTGATGACATCAAAAGTAGAAAGGCCAAAGGGACACGCCTCGTCCAATTGACTCCTCGTGACGAAGGGCTAAATCTGCAGAAGACTTTCACTGAATATGTGATGATGTATGCCAAGCGCTACAATTTTACTCCCTCTATGGCTCCTTTTGCCAATAGGAATTATGGCCCAGAGTGGTTCACTAGAAAGTTTCCAGCTCCTTCGAAAGATCAAGAAGCGGAATATTTGGCTATATAGGAAGCATTCCTCACACCGAAGTTGATAGAAACAAGGCTCAGACCTTCCAAGAATCAAATAATCCTTCTCAGCTACCAACCCAATCTCGTCTCTCGACAGTTTGGACTTAACCAAGTTCTTCCCAAGCCAATCTTCACAAAGAAAAGCGTCGTTATTCTTTACAACTTGTACCATACTGAAGCCGAATGTAATGAAGAGATGTCTCATTATATTGGCACTACTCAACTCACCCCCATTTCATCAAACCATCATGCTATTGTTCCCAAGAATATGATACTTGGTGGAGACATTATTACTCCACAGAAATGTTCGACGTAAATGCTTTTACTCGGCACTTAACTACTGCTTTTGCTTCTGTACAGGACAAATCCAAGAAAGGTATTTCAACTCACATCAAAGAAATTCAAAAATTCCAAAAGTACTTTGAGACTGCCTATAGACCTGATGATCTTAGTCGAACCATCCGTGAAGCAGTAGTAACTTTGAGAGAAAAATTTACAAAGAAACTCCCTGATTTAAAACTACCTTCGTACGTTAAACATGAACACATGTATGAGCCGACTTTTAATTTGCATCCACCAAGATTCCCTCGATTGCCAACAATTGATTTCGGCGTGGCTTTTAGCCCTTTGTTTCCCGACCAGTTTGTCTGTGGGGACTTCGTGAAAATTCTTCGACAAGACTCTCAAAAGCTAGCAAAACGGGTGGTTCCGAATAAGCACACTCTGGATAGTTTCAAAGGACATCTTCATATTGACATAGAGCATGTTCAAGTACTCTCTCCTATATATGAAGGTGAGGAATAGTAGGATTTTTCAATTTAATTTATTTTTCTTCTAACAGTTTCTTGACATCCTTTTTTACTTGTGGCAATTATTTTGACATATTCCTGTTTTAGCCGTCGAAAGAAAACAACCACTAAAAGGCCCGACGAAGAAAATTGCCAGCTCAACCAAAGACAAAGGTCAAGAAGAAGAAACCACCAAACCAACAACAAAGGTACACTTTGTGTTTTTTATTTCGCTCTGTGTATTATCTTCACATGCTAATGTTTATGTTATTTTCAGATAAATTAAAAACCTCCTCCAACTCCAAAGAAACGAAAGACTAAAGAACACCAGGTTCAAGTAGTCGAATTAGATGATGACTTGTCACCAGACACCTCTAAAATTTCCAAGAAGAAAAAGAAGGCGAAGACTTCCGACGCCACTTCTCAACCAAAAACCAACATTATCAAGATCTAACCCAAGACACATGTTACTCCAAAGGTAATTGAGGTTGATGCTGAAACTGCTACCAAGGGTACTCCTGAACTGATCGAGAGTGACAACTCTAGCCCCAGTGCAGATGGTCTTAGGGTAAAAGAATCTCACCTTATTTTCCTTAGCCATTTTTTTATCTTCGACTCATTATAATTCGAATCCTTTTGCAGGGTGGTGCAGATGTTACTGCACAGTCTAACATTAAACATACTATTTTTGGGAGCACCAACACTCCTTCATACCATCCCACATCTAATAAATATTCTAACAAAGGTTCTATGGGAAAAGTAAATAAACCAGCTGAAGTACAACAATAGGTTTCTCCCCTAAAAGACATAACCCAACACTCTCAAACCACAGACTCCAACTATGAAGATGACGAAGAAGAAAAACATCATGCCATAGAAGTCGAGGAAACCATGCATATCCAAAACATAGAGGAAATTCTGCATGACAAAGTAGACGACTCTTCACTAGAAATATTCAACCAAGGCGAAGATGCCTCAGACGAGGAAGAATACTAGGAAGAAGATCATCCCATGTTTGACTATGTGAATAATCCTCCAGACAAGAAGAAGATGATGATGAGAACCCATGTGAAATGCCCAAGACTAACCAAACCTCTGAGACTACCAAAGCTTTTAAAGCTCCTTCGGCTGGTACAACTGCTGCTGTCCCCCTAAGAAGAATTGGAGAACTTGAAGAAAAACAAGCCAGCAGAATACCTGAAGGTGATCATGAGAACAAGAAGTAGTTCTACTGACAAATGCTCCAGTTCTTCGATCACCTTTGGTGGACAGTCTACCAATGAGTCTGTTGATGAACTACTGAAAAAGATTAAGGAGAAAGATTTCAATGTTGATTTGCTCAAAGTCTTAGAAGACAATCCTTCTTCTTGTTTTAGCATCAAAGACCTCTTGAAACAAATCAACATCTTAACTACTCCTCTTGAAATTGCAGATGTCATCATGGAACTTGGGCTTCTCATCGATCATATCACTGCAGACCTCAACTGCCGAAGGGATGTTTCGACCAAAATTCAGAATAAAATGAATGCCCAAACAGCTGAATAGGGCGCTGCCACCGAGTCCACCAACAAGGTTGAAAAATTGGAGAAAAGCTTCGAACAAAGTCAAGAAGAATTCGAGACTTGTGCTAGCAACATCGCTGCTTGGGAAAAACAAATCGAAAAGCTGAAAGCTAAGATTTAAAAGGCTAAAGAGCGTCAAGAAGAGATTCAAAAGCTTGACCGACAAGAGCTCGACAATGAAATTCAGGTAGTGGTGCATCATGTCGAACGGGCCCAGGCTTTAGGAGTAGAAATTGATACCCTTAACTCTAACAAGTCTGAAATATGAACGCATGAAAGTTGTTCTTCCTTTCTAATTATCTTGCTTGCTCATGTTGTAATTGTTTGAATCTTTATTTCGACTCTGGGATTTTGTAATGTAATGACTTAGCCATTTTGACATTTGAATTTAATTACCATTTTGGATTCAATATTGCATATGAATTATTCTATTAATATTTTAACCTCCTGAAGCGCAGGCCTATGTTTTTTCAAATATTTCCCATTGACTCTCAGGAGTCTTCGATCTTCAGCTAACTTTTCGATCTCATACGCATTGTTAGAAAACACTTGGATAATTTGAAATGGACCTTCCCATTATGGGGACCATTTACCCAATGTCCTTTCTTTTTTATCCATAGGTAGAATCACCTTCCACACTAAATCTCCTATCGAAAATCATTTGACTTTGACCTTTTTATTATATGATTTTTCCACCCTCTTCTTTTGTCTCTTTAGTAATTCTAAGGAATTCAACATTTCTTCGTCTAAATGAACTAGTTCATCCAACATCATATTCCAATAGGATTCAGATGGAATTTCATTCTGTCTTTGAATTCTAGTTGATTGGAGATAAATTTCGACTGGTAACACTGCATCATGCCCGTAAGTCAACCAAAAAGGCGTAGAATTTGAAGCCTATTTATGGGACATTCGACATGCCCACAAAAATTTGTCTAATGCCTTATTCCAATGTCTTGGCTTTTTCCCCACATGCTTTTTTATTAATCCAATTAACACTTTATTCGCGGCTTCGACTTGACCATTTTCCTGGGCATAATAAGGCGTAGATGTTAATAGTTTGAACCCTACTTCTTTAACAAAGTCTTAAACCTTTCGACCAGTAAACACTGACCCTTGATCAGTAGTGATGGTCTCTGGGATCCCAATCCTATAAATTAGGTGCCTATGGATAAACTCAATCACTGCTTCTTGGTCAACATTCACCAAAGGTATGGCCTCGATCCACTTAGTAAAGTAGTCAATGCCCACTAGGATATACCTATGACCTTTAGAAGATGCTGGTAGAATCTCACCAACTAGATCCAATGCCCAACCCCTGAAAGGCTAAGGCTTCACAATAGAGTGTAGTTCACTTGTAGGAACATGTTGTATACCTGCATGTATCTGGCACTTTTGGCACCCTTTAGCGAACTCAATGCAAACTTTCAGCATAGTAGGACAATACATTCCTTGTCTAAACAAAAATTATTTCATCTTGTGGCCTACTTGGTGAGCCCCACATGCCCCACTATGGATATTCGATAGAGCTAAATAAGCCTCAGCCTCACTATGGCATTTGAGTAAAACTCCCTCAGGCGTCTTTTTAAACAGTTCATTCCCGATAAGAGTATAACATAAAGAACGATACCTGACTTTTTGCTCCGCAGACGTTGTTGGATTCTTTAAGTAATCCATTATTGGTTTCCTCTAATCTGCATCTATCAGGTTCTCGATAGCCAATATCTTGAAGTTCTCTTCGTCTACATAGCCTAACTTTGTTGTTTCTAAATCTGTCGGAGACAATCTGATCGCCATCACTTTCCCTCAAACTTCGATCGCATCTTCCAATTTTTCTTTTGAAATTTTATACCTAGAAGCAATTTGAGCCAAGTCATTGGCTTCTTGGTTCTTAAGTCGACGAATGTGTCTAATATTCACCATTTCAAACTTTCGTAATAGTCAATTTTCTATCACAAAGTACATTATTAAATTTTATTTGACACATTTATATTCCTTCGTCATCTATTTTACAACCAATTCAGAGTCACCAGTTATTTTGACTCTAGTTGCCCCTAACTCCAACAGAATTTCAAGGCAGACTATCAAAGCCTCATATTGAGCCTCATTGTTCGAGCAAGGACCTTCGATCCTATATTTAAATCTTGTTGGAATTTTAATAGAAGAAATAATCAATATTCCTATACCCGTTCCATCTTGGTGACTAGAACCATCGAAATACAATTTCCAAGGCTCAAGTTCTAGATAGTTTTGGGAATTTTCAAATACGAAATTGTCGACTATAAAGTTTGTGACCACTTGTCCCTTCATGGCCTTTAAAGGCACATAAGTTAGGGAGTACTCTGTTAAGGCAAGTGCCCATATTCCAATTCGAGTGTGCATGATTGGCTTAGAAAACATATGATTAATGATATAAAAATGAGACGAAACATACACATCAATAGGCTTTATATAATGTTTTTAACTTTGTACATGAAAAATACAGACACAGACACAATTTTTCAATCATACTATATCTAGTTTCTGCATCATTGAAGACTTGACTAAGATAATAAATGGCCATTTTGATGCCATTTTCATCCTCTTGAGCAAGCATGCTCCCTATAGTTACATCAGACGCAGAAATATATAACCTCATACTTTTACTTCTACAAGGAGGCGACATAATTGGAGGATGAACAAGATACTCTTTAATTTTATGAAAAGCTTCCTGATGCGTTTGGCCCCATTCGAAGCCTTCGTTCTTTAGTCAAAGTAGAGGAGAAAAGGCATGTGTCTTACCACTCAAGTTTGAGAACCTCCTTAAGAAGTTGATCTTCCCTAGCAGCGACTGCAGTTCCTTCTTTGTTGATGGTGCTTTCGCCTTCATAATTGCCTTGGTCTTATTTTAATTAATTTCGATCCCCTTCTTGTGGTCAACAAAGCCTATAAAATCCTCGGCCTGCACACAGAATGCGCATTTGAGAGGATTCATCTTTAGACCATGCTTCCTCATCCTTTCGAATGACTGTCGAAGGTGATCTATGTGATTTTTCCCTAACACAGACTTCACAACTATATTGTCAATGTAAATTTGCATAAATGTTTCAATAAAATCATGAAAAATATAGTTCATTGCTCTTTGATAGGTTTCCCTAGTATTTTTCAATCCAAAAGGCATCACCACCTATTCGCAAGTGCCTTAGGCCCTAACACATCGAAATGCCATCTTTGGCACATATTTCTCAGCAACGAATATTTGATTGTGTCCAGAATATCCATCGAGCATACTAAGGTACTCATAGCCTGCGGTTGAGTCGACAAGCATCTCTGCCACAAGCATTAGATATTTGTCCTTTGGGGTCACAACATTCAGATTCCTGAAGTCAATACAGACCCTCAAAGTCCCATTCTTTTTAATGATGAGAACTATATTAGCAATCCAGTCGACAAACCTTGTTGTACGAATGAACTTACATTTGAGAAACATTTCGACTTCTTACTTGATCTTCGACAAGATTTCTGGCGCAAATCGTCTTGGAGTTTGTTTAATTGGCTTCCTTCTAGGCTTGATGGGCAACTTTAGTTCTACAAATTCTCTACTCAATCCACACATCTCACCATAATCCCAAGCAAAGCAGTCCCTGTACTCCTTCAGAAGTTGGATCACTTCGACTTTGAGTTCTGGGCCAAGGTTGACGCTTATATACGTTGGTCTTTTAACTGTTCCTTCTCCTAAGTCAATTTCCTCAAGGGGATCCTGCGCTAGCATTTTTATATTAGGTGTCAACTAGTTCCTTTCGAATCCCAAAGGCTCATCGTCATAGATGACATCGAGCCTATGGCTTAGCACTTCGTCTTGAATCTTATTAGGTGGCTCTGGTTCAAAATCTATCCCAAGCTCTTCAAGGTGCATATCAGCTTCGTTGGCTTCGACAACCATATATTTAACTTCGGCCTCTAAGGTTGCGTTTAGTCTATTTTCGGCTACATAATCTGAAATATTTTCCAATGTTTTAGACTCAGACATAGTCACCGTCTTCGTCTCCCTAGCCAGTTGGCTGGATGCCTGACGTCCCTTCGAATTCAAGGTCTTCTCCTACGACTTCTTTGTCCCACTGAAAACCATAGGTTGGATTTAGGTGAAGGGAGTAAAATGGTGTATCAGTAGGTGTGAACGCAAAACCAGCAGGACTACATGGAGCAATGTTCGCCAGATTCTTGTCGAAATGACGCCTATCCACGTGATTAATCTCACCCATAAAATAACTCTGATCCACTTCAATGTTTTCCACTATATCATTATTCCTCTAGATAGAGATCCACTGATGGAGCAAAGAGGGTACAACCCCGATGTAGTGTATCCATTCATGGCCCAAAAGCAAGTTGTAATTCGCCTTTGATGCAATAACCATAAACATGGTTGGCCTAGTGATACTACCAATTGTCAAATCCACTTGGATCACTCCCAAGGTGTGGCCAATCTTTCCTTCATAATTCGACAATACAATGTAATGGGGTTTGAGGTCTGTGTCAAACTTCCCAATTTTCTTCAGCATAAAGTGTGGCATCAAGTTTACTGCCGCACCACCATCTACTAGACTCTTATTGATTCCTACATTCTCTGCCTTGTCCCTGATGAAAAGGGGTTTCAGATGATTCTTGATTGCTTCATTAGGCCTTTTGAAGAAAGCATTATGTTCCTTGACACAACCGTTATTCATTATATAGTAACACACTGGCCTATGCCTGGCCATTTCTTCCTCCGCAGCTTCCTCAGACTCTTCGACCTCCATGACTTGGTCATACTCCACAAGCAGCACTGAAACCATATTGCAGTTGATATCTAGAGAAGGCTCATACTCGGTGTCAAAGTTTTCAATTATCATATCATCATTCACCATTGGTTGTTTCGATTTTTCTTCAAACTCTTCTATTCGAGCAGGGAACAATTTCCTCCCAATTGGCTTCTTCTCTTCGTCTTTATCCTTCTTTGGAGGCTGGTTAGTGCTAGACTCTGCCATCACTTTCTCGTTGGCTTCTCTTTCCGTTTTCCTCCTATACTGCCTTCGCCACTGAGACCTTTACATGGGATTCTTATCCTTGTAATTCTCAGATCCATAAGTTTGCTGTTTTGACACTTGGAACTCCCTTCGACAGGCTATTGAGGAGCCTCGAACCACTTCAAAACTCTTCCATATCTCTTGGCCTCGCTCTCTCTTCTCAGAAGGCTTCACCCATCTTCCTCTAGGAGCGTCAGTAGTTGGCTTGAAAGCAGCTGACCTGTTAGCCTGGAGACTTAGACCTCCTTGCTCCTGCCTTCGAGGGACCCTTCTTTTGTCAAAAGTGTAGTGACTGTGAGTATCTTTCTAATTCCTTCTGCGATTAGCCACTCAAACCATTTATATATTCTCCGCAGCCTTCTTGTCGAAGACAGAAATGCACCTAGGGCCCAACATCACTTCAGACTTCTTTCGCCGGCAGCGATGGAGGAACTCCAACAAGCTTTCATCATTCTTTGGGTAAGCCACCTTCACTTGCTCTTCGCTTCGTTGGGAGTTTTCCTCGTTATCCTCCATCTCAGTCTCTTTGCTTACTTCGACCATGTTGACTTCCAGACTGTTACCATCAGTGATCTTAAGCTTTTGCAATTTGAGTTAAGGCCATCAGTAGCCTTAGTCATGTTGGTTCCCTATTTAAAACCCTCAGTGGTTTTGATCATAACAACATTCTTGTCACGACCTTCAGACACTTCGACCATGTTGACAATGGCAGGCTCAGTGTAATGGGCATCCGCCACTTGTAGAGGTTCTGAGTCGATCTTCCTCTGGGACCTAGTCTTGTCTCCAAACTTCAGTCTTCCATCCTTAATTGCATTTTGCACCAAATCCCTGAAAAGAAAACACTATGAGGTTTTGTGGCCTAAAAAATTGTGATATTTACAAAAACCTCGTTTCTTTCGTTGTTCTAACAGAGGTATTTTAGCACCAGGAGGCACTATCTTTTGGCCATATTTGACAAGTAAGTCGAAAATTTCGTCACACTTGGTGATGTCGAAAGTGTTTGTTTTCTTAGGGAATTTATCGTTCTTTTCTGGTTCGACACGATTTTCCCATTCGAAGGCGCAAGAACCTTGCATGAATAAGGTGGCCCTTATTTTAATTCAGCTAGGTTGATTTTGCTTTCGTCGAAACTTAAAGGGTCACTATATGTTTCTTGATGGTCTTCATCTAATTCGACATATGCTACCCTTTCTTTCCTATTGTTCTTATTTGCTCTAGCTTTTTCAGCCTTTACGCGCTTTACCTGTTGAATCCTGTCAGCCAACTGTGCCATATCCCATAAATATTGGGTATCTAGTTTCTTTCTGATGGAATATTCTAAACCACCAGCACCATCTCGACTAACTCGTGCTCAGGCACTTGTGTGAAACACTTGCCTTTAGCAAACGGAACCTATTGAGATATTCATCTATTAGCTAAGTAAATTTTCACTTAATACTAGTCAATTACTTCAAACTAATCTTCGAATGCCCCATGTAAAATTGCTCATAGAACAATCCTTCTAGACGAGTCCAATCATAAATCGAATTTGCTGAGAGCGTAGTGAACCATGTGAAGGAATTCTTAGTAAGTGAATTGGGGAAGTATTTTATTCTTAAGGTTTCATTATTTGCAATATCCCCTGCCTCAATTAGATATCTTGTCACATGTTCGACATTAGATTCACTAGTGTCTCTAGAAAATTTTGTGAATTTTGGTTCCTTTAATCCCTCAGGTAATTCAGTCTGCAGAATGTACTCAGCCAACAGGGAAATGTAGTTTGGCCTATAGAGGCCAACGTTTACCGCATTTTGTGCCATAATCCTTTTGACCATAGCAATTAAGTTGTTATCTCCTGCCATACCATCTTTCCGAACCCGATGTATGACTTCGTCTGCGTCTTGATTCTTGTTAACCATCACCACCCTTGGTTCTTTCTCCATTGGCATTGGCTATTCTATCTTAGGGGGTTCGATTCTAACTCCTTGATTTTCCACATCTACACGAGGTACATTTTGTTGGGCTTGGTTAATGGTAGGATCCTCCTCAAGGATTTCTCCTTGGTTTTCGACCACTAACTCCCTTCGAAGTTGTCGAGGCACTTGCGGAACCCCAAAGAAATTTGCAATTCGCGTCAACTGTGATGCCATCTATTGGTTCGTTTGGGTGGTTTTTTTAATCAATTGATTAAATATTGTGCCCATCTTTTGAGCAAGCATATGGACCATGTCATGGTTACTTTCGTCCATTTATTGCATTAAAACTACTACAGAGTTTGCAGTAAAGTTGGGCATTTGTTGGGCAGAAAATCCCATCCCTGGGGGTTGGTTAATTAGACCCATATTGTTGATAGCCGACCCAGATCCTTGCAAAGGCAAAAACGTGTTCACCATTGGGTCAGCGAATGCTGGCGTCGCATTGTGCAAATTCGCCATCATCGAAGTTGGCATGCCATATGGCTGTTTGCGACCATTTAAAGGCATTGAAAATCCAGACACATAAGGCCTGAATACACTAGTTCCCATTGAAAGAGGGTCACCGGTTGACCCTGCGTCCTCATAGGAGATAAAATTGGTTCACTGTGAGCATTCGACGGTATGGTCGTCGTACTCTCCGTGGATGGAATCGCTTCGGACACAGAAGCTGTGGCCGTAGTTTCCCCCGTCGAAAGAGGGGGTTGTTCTCCATTGTTATTTGGCGGATTCACCATCCTCCTTACATATCTACTTCTTGGTATTGCTTCGTTATTTATAGCTATTTTATCACTTTTTAATCTCATGCAACGAAGTTAGAGAAACACAAAATGAAGAACTTTCAAAATATTTTTAGAAATTTGAATAAAAGCACCGGTCCCACTGGGCGTGCCAATTTGTTTACCGTCGAAATTGGTAAACAAGCGCTAGTTTTTCAAATTCTTATGATTATGGTTACTCGCAAGATCGACTAGATTGATCCTAGGACATGTGCTTCTATTCGTTTCAAGTTTTATTTATGAACATTTTGACAATGTTCTTTTGATTGCTTAAACGTATTATTATAACTCTTAAAGAAATGCAGAAAAGTAAATTGTAATGTAAATAACTTCAAAGTAAATTTACAAGAAATGTAAATGACAAAATCTTAAATGATTTGATAAAAAGTGTAAAAAATATGGTGGTTACTGATAAGTGCAAATTGTAGCTATTGTTGTATATAAGTTTTGTTGCACTTATCGATACTTTTTGTTAAAATCGTTCGAATAAACCCCACTTTGTATGTAAATGTGTATATTTAGTGTATAATCAAGTTTTAGAGTATTTGTGTACCGTTTGATAGTTTTCTACTCATTTTGTAGGTATTGAGGTGTATTTGGAGCATGAGCAATAAAGTGTCGAAGACACGGCTTCAAACGTGCGATTTTGAGCAACTTATCAACGAATAAGGCTCAAAATGAGGATAATATAAATCACCAATTTGGTTGATATTTATGCATTGTTAGATAGGAAATTGAATAAGCTTTCCAACGCTTCGAACCGGGCGAAAAACGGAGTTACGGTTCTCAAGTTATGGCCGAAACATTTTTCATGGCAGCAGGTATCGCGCTTAGCGCGCTTTTAAGGCGGTTTAACATTAATAAGGGTGCGCTTAGCGCGGTCTGCGATGATGACAGCAATAAATATGGGTAAAAAACACATTTTTAGGGATGGTTTTGGGGTTTTTTGCTCCCAACTCCATCAAACTTCATTTTTCTTGTAGATTAGCTTAGAAAACATCATTGGAGCTTGCATTTGGATGATCCGGAGTCGAATCTCTCGTCGATTGGTGTTGACAAACCAAGAAATGTTTAGTTCCTCTTCTCTCTTCTCTTTGTAATTTCTTTGTTGGGTGTTTGTATAGTTACTTTGAACATATGTATCTTTGTTGATCAAAATATTATATGAAATTTGCTTTATAAATCATTATCGATGTCTTCCTTGATCTTTTTGCATTTATGTTTGGATTTGTGTTGTGTTAGAGATAAACATCACGAATCTTGATTAGGGATGGATATCTATTGTCTAGATGCTAGAGATAGATTTAGCTGATAATCTTTTGGGTGTCGGAACTTAATGTCTTCCGTGTTTCGAGGCGTCGTGCGCGAGAGTGACGACGAGAGTAATACGGTTGTCTTTCAGCTCAGTGTGCCAGAGATGGACACTGTTGTGAGTGATGCTGGATGATTTTGACGAGTATTGCAGGTGGAGTATAATTGGTCGGTAAATTTATGTTTGTGACGAGTGGATTATATGTATGCTTGATAAGTTCGTCTTGTTGAAGAATGAATTATTTTTATGTTTTTATTTACTTTTCTGTTTTTACGCTTTAAACCATTTTAAAACCAAACTCATTAACATTGAAATTGTCGAACGGCAATTTAGTAGCACCGATCTCTGTGGACACGATAAATTCCCGGAAAAATACTTCCAAAACTTTTGTTGCTTTCCCTATACCACAACTAACAAAATGGCATCGTTGCCGGGGATCGATGTTTTTATTGAATCGCATTGCGATAGTTTCTTTGTTTTTGAGTTTTGTAGATATCGTATATATTGTCTATTTTCACTTGTTTATATTGATACTTGTATATGTTTACCATATTTGTGAATTTTACATGTTTTGCATAATTGTAAATATAGTGTATATATTTGTTTCTCTTCACATTTGCTAAGTATTTGGTTAGGTTTCGTCGTCGGTGAGCGCTAACCGTGTAAAGAGGCAACTTGGAGAAGTGTGTATAAATAATAGGCGTCGAGCTTACGACGTAAAACAAGCATGTTTTATCGTTTTTTGTTCCGTTATTATTTTTTCATTGTATATGAGATTGTGTAGGTGTTAAGTGGAGGCCTACACCAGAACCTTGTTGTTGTACTGGCTTTTTTGCTTTTGGTGTAGCGTGCTTAGCGCCGGCCTGCGCGCTTAGCGCGCTCTGCTGTGCTGAACCAGTGAATTCTTTTAATTGTTCACTTGGGTCCCCCTTCTTCCCACTTCCCCCTAGGCCTTATATATTAGTAATTATTAGTAATTTTTCTAACTCTTTTGTTGTTGTTTAGACTCAAATTTTGGCTCGATTGCTTGAAGTCGCATTCGGTGATTTTCCGATTTTGAGTGTTTCAACTTGCGAATGCGTGGTAATGATAGTGTTTAAAGTTTTGTACACGTTCAAGGTATGTGTTTATTGCTTTCTTGACTTTAGCATATTCATGATACTTAGGCTTTTTACAACTTCTATGCCATTCATTCTTTCGTATACTTGTTCTTATTGTGAATCACTTTAGTTCCCACCTTTTTGTGAGGTGACATTCCATTGTTCATATATGCTCGGAGTACCGACAATTTTGTTTTACTGGATTTTATTATGTTGAATCTGTTGTTTGTATTGCTTATATGAATGCATGAAAAGGATCAAGGCATTTTGTTTCATTTTGAGCACAACTACCTATACCAAATAGTCAATTCACCTTGTGAGTGTGTGATCGTTTGTAAACCCTTTGAGCCTTTGGTCATTATCCATGTTGTTTGAGTTTGATTCTTGTCTATGAGTGTCAAATTCATTTTTTGCGTGGATCTTGATTGTTGGTTTTTCTAGAACCCTCAACTTTGTGTTGTTGTATGAATTTTTACCTTGCCTTAGAAAGTAGGGAGTATTCACATGATGATGTGGTTGAATTCAAGTTGGGGAGAACAATATTTTCTCACTATGTTATTGGTTGCTATGAGGTTGAAAAAGAAAAGAAAAAAGAGAAAAATATGACAAGAGAAAAGAAAAAGAAAAAAGAAAGAAAAAAAATCCTTGAGAAAGGAAACAAAAAGAGTTCCAATAATTGTGCTAAATAAGTTATGTGTTTTGTGTAACACTTGGGATTTTGGAAGAAGTTTGATTGAAATTTTTGGTTTGAGTCTTTTGTGAGTTAATCACTCCTTTAGGTTTAGGCAAGTTTTTGTTTCGATTAGCTTTAGGAATTACCCCTTGTTTGTTTACCCGACCACATTACAGTCTTGAAAGTCCTTGTGATTCTTGCCTTTGTATGTTCAATGTGAATTTTTGGATGGATGCATAATTTAGTCTGTTGTTTACAGGATTGTTGTGTGAGTGAAAAATCCCTCATTTTATGTTTTTCATCTACCGATAATTGTTTTTGCTAGGTGTGATTCACATTTGAACTTGTGTTGTTTTAGAATGTTTGGCATGACTTTTGTATTTAGCATTTGTTTCGGGATTATGTTATAGTTGTAGTTTAGTGGTAAGTATTTACTTTGTGTGTACCGTTTTCGATTGAACCATTGCATTTGTTTTTGTTTGTAAAAACTTGTTGATTCATGATTCTTTGGTTATTGCTTTTGTGTTTTTAAGTTTGTTTGGCTTTGTTTGAGGACAAACAATTATGTAAGTTGGGGAGAGTTTGATAAGTGCAAATTGTAGCTATTGTTGTATATAAGTTTTGTTGCACTTATTGATACTTTTTGTTAAAATCGTTCGAATAAACCCCACTTTGTATGTAAATGTGTATATTTAGTGTATAATCAAGTTTTAGAGTATTTGTGTACCGTTTGATAGTTTTCTACTTATTTTGTAGGTATTGAGGTGTATTTGGAGCATGAGCAATAAAGTGTCGAAGACATGGCTTCAAACGCGCGATTTTGAGCAACTCATCAACGAATAAGGCTCAAAATGAGGATAATATAAATCACCAATTTGGTTGATATTTATGCATTGTTAGATAGGAAATTGCTTAAGCTTTCCAACGCTTCGAACCGGGAGAAAAACGGAGTTACGGTTCTCAAGTTATGGCCGAAACATTTTTCATGGCAACAGGTATCGCGCTTAGCGCGCTTTTAAGGTGGTTTAACATTAATAAGGGCTCACTTAGAGTCCAAAAGCGCGCTTAGGGCGGTCTGCGATGATGACAACAATAAATATGGGTAAAAAACACATTTTTAGGGATGGTTTTGGGGTTTTTTGCTCCCAACTCCATCAAACTTCATTTTTCTTGTAGATTACTCCCTCCGTCCCAAATTATAAGACGTTTTGGGCTTTTCACACAAATTAAGAAACTTAATTATTACTTTATGGGAAAGACAAATTATGTATAACTTTACAGTAATGCCCCTCATAATTATATAGGAGAGAGAAATTAAAAGAGTTGAAAGAATAAATAATAATAAATATTTGAGGGTATATTGGGGAAGATGTCATTTATATTACATTGGGAATGTAAGGTGACTTATAATTTGGGACAATTTTTTTTGGCAAAGTGACTTATAATTTGGGACGGAGGGAGTAGCTTAGAAAACATCATTGGAGCTTGCATTTGGATGATCTGGAGTCGAATCTCTCGTCGATTGGTGTTGACAAACCAAGAAATGTTTAGTTCCTCTTCTCTCTTCTCTTTGTAATTTCTTTGTTGGGTGTTTGTATTGTTACTTTGAACATATGTATCTTTGTTGATCATAATATTATATGAAATTTGCTTTACAAATCATTATCGATGTCTTCCTTGATCTTTTTGCATTTATGTTTGGATTTGTGTTGTATTAGAGATAAACATCACGAATCTTGATTAGGGATGAATATCTATTGTCTAGATGCTAGATATAGATTTAGATGATAATATTTTGGGTGTCGGAACTTAATGTCTTCCGTGTTTCGAGGCGTCGTGCGCGAGAGTGACGACGAGAGTAATACGGTTGTCTCTCAGCTCAGTGTGCCAGAGATGGACACTGTTGTGAGTGATGCTGGATGATTTTGACGAGTATTGCAGGTGGAGTATAATTGGTCGGTAAATTTATGTTTGTGACAAGTGGATTATATGTATGCTTGATAAGTTCGTCTTGTTGAAAAATGAATTGTTTTTATGTTTTTATTTACTTTTCTGTTTTTACGCTTTAAACCATTTTAAAACCAAACTCATTAACATTGATATTGTCGAACGACAATTCAGTAGCACCGATCTCTGTGGACACGATAAATTCCCAGAAAAATACTTCCAAAACTTTTGTTGCTTGCCCTATACCGCACCAACAGTTACACGTACATTACACTCAGGAAACTCTTTTCTCAACACACACAGATACTTTGAGTAAATATGAGTTTTTGTACAAGTTTGAACACATTGAATCCTAATTACTAAGACTTCTATTTATATTGAATCAAAAATAACTATAATCAAACGGTCTCTTCTCCAGAAGATGTCATGTTTTCGATTGCATGCATTTCGCTATCTACAATTTTCCACGTGTCTTCGAGAAACGGTTAAGGCCAAAAAATAGTTATTAGCCTCATTTTGAATTGTGCTCGTCGAACGCTACTCCAAGCAAGTTTCGTCGAACTCAAATCTAGACCAAAAATATTTCTAAGTCCCAAACCACAATCTCCCTTATGTAAAATGTCTTCTTCGACTATGTCTACAAAACTTTTCTGTCAAAAACAAAATATTCATTTTCAGAATACTCTCTTTAAATTCTATTAAGTTACTCTAAACATTCATGTGCGTCGAAATCCCAGCCAACAGAGCCTTAAGCAAATGTAGAAGAGTAAGAATGTGTATTCCTATCCTTATTCTAAATATCTTTGGATACAGGGCGTATGACCTAGTTGTTAAAAGTATTTGCCTCTATTCATAAACTTTTGTGCGATTCAAATCAAAACGATTTTTCGTAATTAAAGGATGAAAAAGAAATTGGTGGTGTATACCTCCTATTTCCCTGTATATTTAAATACCCGTTGTATTGGTAACCATTTGATATACGTCTCCTAATAATCAACTTCAAATCATCAAATCTCATTTTTGCCTTCGGGAAAACCTTTGAAAACCTTTTCAGAAAGAACTGTTATTCCTGTTCTATCGCAAAACAAATGAACACTTAAGCCTCCCATGCGTGAGCAAACAAGCAAGATTAAACTACTAGAACACGACCTTAACATCATTCAATAAAATCAACCAACAAACAATTATTTTCTACCCACGGATTACGAAGCTCTGATTTTGTCATTGCACCACGAGAATACGTAGACACGAGATTTCAAAATCTTGGTGAGCATATTAATTAAAAACTCATTTTTTACCTTAATTAAAACCTTTATAAATTAAATAATAAAACAGTAATCACAAGCAACTTTTAGTTAACACCCATATATGCAAATAGCTATCAAAACGGCTCCCGTTGAGTACAACAAATATAAGGGGTGCTAATACCTTCCCATTGCATAACCGACTTCCAAATCCGCTCTTGGTTGCAATGACCATCCCTTTTACTTTTTTATTCGTGATATTTTATCGATATTTTCCCTTTCCTTTCGAATAAATAAAGTTCGGTGGGGACTTTGTTTTTACGTTGAGTGTTCATCGCGCTCAGGTATTTTTCGCGGCGTGACCAGCTGGAGACTCTGCTGGGGATTACCTAGGCAAGTCAAGCCTAGTTTTGGTTGTTTTTCTTTGTGTGTTTAGATGTTTATCTTTATTGCTTTACTATTTACTTGCTTTTTTATTATTATTTACCACTTTATATATTTGATATATTCTGGATATATCTGTTTATTGGTTCTCAATTGTGGGTTGGGTTTCATGATGTTATTTGAGAGAAAATCTTCCTACCTGAGCTTGAGTATACATACTGGATAGAATCATGGATAGTTGTGTTGACCTGCATTTCGTACGTTGGGTTGGTACGAGACCTACACCTAGACTAGATCCACTTAGAAGTACCATTGTCCTACAAGCATGACATATTCAGCGATGGCATGAGACCCACACCTAGACTCGATCCACTTGGAAGGTTGCAGCTTTGTCCATCAAGAACTTCATGGTAAAACCGTGGTTACCACCCTTAGGCTTGAGGTTGATTTCTACATCCCTTTTTTTAAAAGTAGAGTGCTTCATCTATCTGTTGAAACTTAGGAGATTCCTTTAAGCTATTGAACGTAATATGATCCTTGATCTTAGAGGGAGCATGAACTTGCTGGTGTGGAACCATTTGTAGTGTTTGGGAGAACTTGCTGGTGTGGAACCATTTGTTGTGTTTGGGAGAATGTATTATTCTCTGCAGTAGGTTATGGTGTTTAGGGGGAGTGTGCTTGTGCTAGTGCTTGTGTTTTTGGAGTGTGGTTCCACTATATGAACTTACATGGAAGTTCATGTTTATTTTGGTTTTCTCCTTCAGGGGGAGTAGTGATTATGTGTGACAGGGGGAGTGGTGTACCTGTCTATTTTCCTGCTGCAAGATTGCAGTTTGTACAGAGCTTACATGTTTTCATGTAGCTTGTGTTATTTTGTAATGTCATACCTAATGTCTTGACATTGTTTCGTCAGATGTTTTTATTTTTGGTGTGACAACATTGTGGTTCTTGGGTTTCCGTGTTTCAGTTTGTCTCTGCTATGTGTATCTCTGATGTGGGCTAAGGTTATTTTAGCCAAAACTTGCCAAATAGGGAGATTGTAAGTCCTGTGGTTTTTGGATTGGCTGTATTTTGATAAAACAATATGCTATTAGCAAGATGTTGAACCAGATGTTCTGCTATGTCAGTCAGACATCATGTTCTACATGATGTTGTGACATGTTCCAGGACATGCTATACCAGATAGTTAGGGCATGACTATTTTGGTAATTTTAGTGTGATTTTTGAGTGTGTTCTGATGCACACGTGGGTGACTTTTATGGGAGTATATTGTGGGAATTTCTGTTATTGCAGATTATGTTACTTTTCATAAAAAGGATCCTTGAGCCTTTTTTAGGAAAGTTTGTATTTTTCTTCTATTATTATACAGGTTGATTTGCATCTAGTTTATACTGATTGCTGCTATTTGTGCGCCTCAAGAAGCCCAAGTCCAGTAGGTCTGAAGGCTATTTAAAGAGAAGAAAAACCCTATTGGAGCAAGAGAGCATAACGTGAGAATCTTGTGTAATAAGGATTAGCCGTTGTTTTGATTGGTCTTTAGGGTGTTCGTTTGTTAATTGTATGTCACTCATGTATCTTCTGATGCATTACTGATTGTTCATTGTCCACTTTAAAGCTTTTAAGCAAGAGTGTATTGTTCTTGGTTGAATCCTCTAAGCAAAACCGAGTATTGTCTTGGAAGTGTGCTACTTCTATTGTTTGTTGTTTATACAGTCACTAGGATTGAGACTGTTTGATATCACTGAGGTGATTAGGAAGTGAGAGGGGATTCTCATATCTAGATGGTGATTTCTAGGTAGAAGTTGCACGGGTAGTAATTAGGTGATAAGTTGTAAACGGGGGAGTTTAACTTTGAACTAATACTATTAGTGGATTTCCTTCCGGGCTTGGTAGCCCCCAGATGTAGGTGAGTTGCATCGAAATGGGTTAACAATTGGTGTTTATTTTACTTTTCTGTCATTTAAATTTATGCATCTTTTCTTGTGTGTTCAAGCTGTTGTTGATCCTGGTGTTGTGCCATCTGTCTCGACATCTGGTATCTGCGTGCCAGAATTTCAAAAAGGATGACATGGAGCTCGACCTTGATCAAAAGGCATAACAACTCCTCAAGAAAACATAAATAGTACAATATGAGAACAATAAAAGAAAACAAATATGAGAAGAGTTAAAAGATGCTGGTAGTAGCCTTAGCTCCCAAAATCAAGAGGTGGCCGAAGCCTATCGCTAAATTCATAAGATGGAGAATTGGTGGAAATAGGCCACGAAAGCTAAAAAGGAAATTAGGGAAAAATTGGAAGCTCAAGTAAAGAGTCTCCAGGATGAACTCAAGGACAACAAAGACTACCTAAAAAGTGAACAATGCAAAAAGGAAGAATTCAAAAACTTGCTCGCTGGACGTCAGTATGAGTTAGAAATGGCTTTCAAAGATATATGCATGCTCAGAGATCAAGACCATCAGCATAGGGTTGCTTACGATCAACTAAAAGAAGAAAAATTCTATTGACAAGGTATAGGACGTCACTTAGAGGTTGTCATAGACCAAAGGGAAATGTTCAAACAGAACTTCTCCAAGGTATAAATCAAGAGTTAATTTAGAGTCTTCTCCGGGACGCCCATAAATGGAGAGAGAAGCATTGTAATCTAGTAGAGTTTGCAAACTGAGTAATTGAAGATATTCCTGAGAAATTAAAGATGGCCTTTGAAATAATGATTCCCCAGAATACTCCTAGGGAAGTTTACAATTTTGTTGTCTCTTGTAAGGTCATAATGATCGGCTTTAGAGCCGAGCTTAAGCGAGCCCGAATGGCAAATCAATTGTAATCCAATATATGTAATTGCTTATTCAATTGAATAAAATGAGTATTTTGACTTGTGAAATACTTTTGGTCTTATCTTTTGTCTTTATTTTCTTGCTTTATGATTACTTATAGCAATAAACAAAATCTCAGGATTCCCTGAAAACATAAATTTTTTTTTTGCATACGCTCATACATTAACATGCATTTCATGTTCAAAAACTCATACTATCTTTTACACCAGTTTGCTACGATGATTATGCGACATCGATATTTGACAAGGGCCAACCGACAAAAGGTCATGGCAGATTTCAAGCAAGAACACTTGGCACTATGAGAGGACATGGACAAAGTCAAGGGCATGGTCGATATGATCTTAGAGGCTCTCCAGTTACTACGAAAAAGAGGCCAAAACACCGACAACTACATAGGAAAAACCTGCTACTGTCATCCAACCTCCTATTACCCAGCCTGAGTCTTAGTACGGGCTTGGTAGGCCTACTGCTATCCCACCTCCTAGGATGCCACTCAATTTTTCTCCTTAGGTGATCACTATTGACGATATGGGAATTTATCACTTGAGGAAGATGCCTAGGACTTCTTAAATACCTACTATGACTAAAAATGTTCACCAAGGCCCTATTCCACCTTGCTACACTAAAGTTCCATATCCTGAATTTTGTGGTCCACAATACGCTAATCAAGAAATGCACCCAATGCCAACTGCTCAGAGACTACAACCTATTGTAGAAGCTGTGGAAAAGTACCAAATTCTTGAAGACAAAATCCTAGTTATCGAAGAGTTCAATGCTTATGGGATGGATACTATGGAAATATGTTTGGTACCGAACATGGTTATTCCACCAAAGCTTAAAACACCTGACTTCTAGAAGTACAAAGGATTGAGTTACCCAAAAAGCCACATCGTCATGTATTGCTGAAAAATGGCTTCCTACACCAATAACGATTTGTTGTTAATCCACTGCTTTCAGGACATCCTGAGTGGGGCTTCCCTAAACTGGTACATGAGCTTGGAATGAAGATAAATTAGGTATTGGAAGGATTTATCTGATGCCTTCCCTAGACGATACAAATATAATATTAACATGGCACCTAAAAGACTACAACTGCAGAATCAGGTACAGAAAAACAACGAGACATTTAAAGAATATGCCGAAAGGTGGAGAGAAATGGTTGCACATGTCCAACCCCCACTATCTGAACAAGAATTGGTGGACATGCTCATGAATACTCTACAGGGGAAGTAATAGGAAAAAATGGTTGGCAGTGTATCCACAGATTTTTCTGACTTGGTAGTAATCAATGAAAGAATAAAAAATGGTATGAAGATTGGGAAAATCAGGAAGATCCATAGCACTGCTATAGGAAGCTAGCTAGGATTAAAGAAACCTCAGCAGAGTTTCCCTCAAAAGAAAAAAAGGGAGATGAATGTTGTGACAAGTCAACAACCCCAGGGTCCTTAATATCAGCAACCCCAGGGTTCTTAAAATCAATAGCCTCAAGGCTATCAATATCAGCAACCTTAAGGCTATCCAAATCAACAGCCTCCACAAGGGCCAAATCCTCCTCAAAATTAATATCCAGCGCTGGGGAATCAATATCAGGGACAAAAGCAGTATAATAATCAAGCAAGGAAAGGGAATGGTCAGAGAGGAGACGTCTTCATTTTGACCCAAGTCCAGTGTCATATACTAATTTTCTACCTTACCTGATTCATAGTGGGGAAGTTGTGCCAAGAGAGCTAAAACTTGCAACTTTTCCTTATCATCCAAAGTATGATCCAAATGTCAAATGTGCATATCATGCTGGATATGAAGGTCATTCCACTGAAGACTGCATAATGTTCAAAATCTGGGTTCATGAGCTTATAGACCAGAAGATATTAAATTTCATAGAGGAGAAACTGAATGTGACAACTAATCCTTTACCTGGGTTTAGTGGACCAACGGTCAATCCTATCGAATAATATGAGAACTTTGCAGTAGTAAAGGAAGTGAGCAAAATCAAAACCTCAATGGCGGTAGTCAGAAAGAAGCTACATAACAATGATTTATTGACATGTTTACATGATGATTGTGAGGTATGTCTGACCAAACCAGATCAATGTGAGAATTTGAAGGTCTGTTTACAAAATCTAATGGACCAAGGTGTATTCTAGTTAACTAGCTCAAGGACCAATGAAGAGGTAGAAACTTTGGAGCCATATCCTAATAAAGGAGGAGGCTTGGAACCTATTAAAATTATATACCGAAGGAAGGAAATACAAGTTCCAGTAAAAAGGTTACAACCCATAAACATTTGCGTTCCTGCACCATTCCTCTTCAAAAGCACTAAGGTAGTACCTTGGAGTTATGAGACAACTGCTTACGTGGGAGGAAAGCCTTTGGTAATTCCAGAGACTATGGTCACCAACATAGCAGGAACAAGAGGCATAACCAGGAGTGGTCAGGTGTTCGCTCCGAACTACTCAAAGAAGATTGATGTGGTTGTACCCACCATACTTTAAAAAGGAAAGAACACAATTGTTGAGTAGTTTTTGAAGAAGATGTGGGACTATCAAAGGGGACAACTACTCAAGATGAAACATGATAGTTCCTGAGATTGATTCGTAAAAGTGATTGCAAAGTAGTTAACCAGCTGGGTCAGATTCCTTCAAAAATCTCAATTCTGTTGCTAATCTTGAAGTTGGGCACTCGACCACTTTGATAACTTGAACCTCTGAAAGATCAGAGAGCCCTCAATTAACATCAATCTTCGCCATTGAAGATGATATCCTTGTTTTCCCGGATTAAAGAAAATCCCGAGGGAAAGCCTCCTAAATCGGAGATTCGGCAGTACGGCAGTTTTTCTCCAAAAAACCCATTGATGAAAAGGTCATCGGCACCTCAAAATTGGATCACATTATATTGCATTTCTCCGAGAAGATCTCCGAGAAAAGTATGATGTAAAGACCCCGAACGAAAGTAGTCTCTCAAGAGACTCGTTTTCCCCAGTAGATTCGACAAATGGCGTCTCCAATAGAGAAGTTTGTGCGACTCTACAATTCAGATGACTGAGTTTCCCAGCAAGTCTGACATCAAAACTTTTTCCACTCAAATGGCATCTCCCCAGGAAAATTCGGCGAGAAGTTTGAAGGAAAGCCGCTACAAATAGCATCCCTTGTCAATAATGTTTATTGACAAAAGAAACTAAGACCAGTTCCTTGGTAGGAAACCAGGATCGAGGGGAAGTTTACATCAGAAACTAAGACTAGTTCCTTGGTAGGAAACCAGGATCGAGGGGAAGTTTACAACAGAAACTGAGACCAGTTCCTTGGTAGGAAACCAGGATCGAGGGGAAGTTTGTTTCCGCAACTTAGACCAGTTCCTTGGTAGGAAACCAGGATCGAGGGGAAGTTTACCTTTTCTAAGCATCATTGCTTAGCAAAAGAAGATGAATGCGCAAGCTGCCATTCATAGCCGTCAAAATTTCGGATATTCCGATATTTAATCCTCTTGCACCCCGAATGCCCGAATACCTTCGCCATTCACACCTTCGTGTCCAAGAAGATTAAATAGGGGCATCTATCATACCCCAAATTTTGACCACTAAGATTTCCCATCATTGTGCAAATCATCATCACAATATGGGGGAACCATCATACTTCATCAGTCTCCCCAAAGATGGGTGAGCATCCACTACAATCAAAATTAGGGTTTCAAGCCCTCTCAGAGCCTTAGACAAAGGATCAATCAAGAAACAACATGATCTTCAACTTGTCTAACCTCTCAAATATCCACAATGGACCAAAAGGACTCCCACTTCAAGGATCAAGCACAAGGATGCTCCCTTTTAGGTGGATCAAGTCTCAAGATCGACAGTGTCACCAAATTTGGGTTTTGGTCGACCAGGGCCTCCAGATGGAAATTTTTCATCTGGGCACAAGCCAATGATCCAAAACACAACCTAATATACTCCATGGAACCTCATGGACCTAATCATCAAGTCAATTTTGCCTCAGGGGATGCATTCATCAAAAATCAGGAATTAGGGTTTCTTGACCTAATTCACCCCTAAGTTGACTTTTGTGACAAATCATGAGCCAAGACCTCAAGAGAGGATTTGAGGGTATCTAATGAACTATATTGATCCATTTGTAACAATGGATTAATCCAAGAAGCTTGAGCAACAAGTCTCAATTTCATCTGCACCACAGTTAGGGTTTCGCGGGAAAAGTCAACTGTAACTTTGACTTTTGACCAGGACATGCTCCCAAGCCCTAAGACATGATTAAATATACCCTATGACACCCATGGAACATGTCCATCAAGTTTTATTTAGGTCAAGGACATGATTTCCTAAGGAATTGCACAGTTTGGAATTCATCGGATAAAAAGTCAACGGT
Source organism: Lathyrus tuberosus (assembly GCA_022829125.1). Lineage (NCBI taxonomy): Eukaryota > Viridiplantae > Streptophyta > Magnoliopsida > Fabales > Fabaceae > Lathyrus > Lathyrus tuberosus. Next base: position 1,179,706 of record JALAZF010000616.1, on the reverse strand, counting down.
GCACAAAAGTCAACTTTGACTTTTTGAGATTTTTCACCAAAATGGTTTTTTAACCCTAAAATGATGTTAATGTATGATTTAAATCATCATTCATCAAGAAAAATCAAGAAAAGTTGGATAACTTGTAAAAGGGGGTAACCATAAAAACTTAGAAAATTTTCTAAGTTAAAAATAAAGTGACAAGGGTACCAACTTTGGAGGATCATAACTCCTAAACCACAAAGCCATTTTTCCTCATCCAAAGATGGATTTGTAGCCCTCATTACCCTCTACAAAAACTTCAACTAGACCTAAGTCCAATTCATTAAGGATTTTGAGTTATGGAGTGATCAAAATGGCTGAAAAATGAAAATGTCACTTTTTCCAACACTTAGTGAAATTTTCACTAAGTCCAAATCTGTCTTCATTTTTTTCCAAATGTAGGGGGATTTTTCACTTGGATTCAAAAGAGATCAAAACCAAACATGTTCAAACAGTTGTTGTATCATGTAAGGGCTTTCCAAAATGGCCAAGAACATTGCCAAATTCCACTTGGGCTATGAGTTATGACATTGTCAAATTGCCTTGTTGAAATCTGTCAAGGCAAGGCAGAATTTGCATTTTTGCTCGATTTGCCAAAATTGTGCAAATCCAAACACTCCTATCCACTTGGACACATCTGAGGATTGAATCTAAAGGGGACAATCACTGAGCCAAGCCTCCAAAGTCCTTGGAACAAGAAAAAGCATGTTGAACCTAGAATTGCCAAAATAGGGACAATACTCCAAATTTGGATTGGAGCATTCAATGGAAGCATCAAGGTGGCATGGACTAAGCCATTTTCATTTGAATTCAGTCAAGACTTATCCAATACCAAGGGAACCACAACCCTGTGCCCTAACCTCTAGTCAATGGCTAGAGGAGACTTGGATTTCCATTGGCCAACAATGAACAAACACCTGCTGCAGTTGCCATTCACTGTGGATACCAAAACAAACTTGCCCTACTATAAATAGAGCTCAATTGTGATCAGTTTAAGTACACCAAAGCCATCGAACAGATGCTTTCCTCAAAACCTCTTTCTCTTGGCAAAAATGCCTTCTTTAGCGAGGCAACTTTGAGTTTTTGAGCTTGAGAGCTTTTTCATCACAATCAATCACACACACACCTCATATATATCATATGTAAGCTGTGCAAACTATCACAAGTGACCTGTAATCACAAAATCACAAAATCACCTCTCAAAACCTCAAAATAGGCTTTGTTTGCATTTTTCAAGCCATGTCTTGATTCAGTCACTTTCCAAACCAGATAAAACCTCAAACACACTCCAAATATCATCCTTGAACTGTCCCAAATGGTTCCCCTCATCTGGAACACCATTTGAGAGAGTTGCTATTTTGGTCACTTTTAACCCCTTTTGCAAGAAAGGGACTGTTTGTGTTTTTGCAGGTACCAGTCAATTCCAATCATCCTAAAAGCTTCTAAGGGATCATTTGAGTGTGTCTATAACATCAAATCATTTCTGGAACAAGAGGTTTGACAGATTGCACAAAAGCTCCAAAATCTCAAAAAAAGAGGTAAGCCTCACAACTTGGAATCTTTCAAACATGCAATGCTTTGAAGTCCATTGATCATAAACATCAAATACATGTTGTATATGTTGTGTTTGAGCTAATTCACCATGTAATCCATGCTTGTACCAAGTTATAGCATAGAAAATGCATTTATAGGTCATTTTCAAAACCACTATCGGGTTTTGAGGAGGGAGTGTGATCTGAAAAAACTACCACCACCATTGGATTCCTTATGAAATTCTGGTCCAGATGCATATAAATTTTGTCTCAAACCATTAAGAATTGAGAAAGTTATGACCTTCACGTTTCTGTTTCAAACAATGGATGTATCACCACCCCAGTGGTAAGGCGCACGCCTTATAACCTTGAGGTCTTGGGTTCAAACCCCACCCATGCCATTTTGTGTTTTTCACATTTTGCCATTTTTTCCAATATTTTCATGGTTTATTAATTAATTGGAAAATTAATAACTCTTTCAATTTTAATTATTTTTTATTGGTTCTTTTTGCAAAAAATCACAAAAATGTTGAAATATTTTATTCCACAAAAAATTGAATTTATATTATTTATTTAATATAATTAGTATTTTTGTGAATAAATTTATTTTTATTTGTTTTTAAACATTTTAAAATGAATATTCATCTTAAAACTCATTTGGGCCTCTTGAGAGAGTGTAAGACCCATCCTTTTGTACAGAAAACCATTTGGGCCTCATTCGTTGTATAAGTCCCTCTGTACATTTTCAAATAAACGGCGCGATCGTCGCCTTTTCAAAATAACTTTGGGCCTACCCTCGAGTAGTAAGACCCATTTCTTTTCTTAAAACTCATTTGGGCCTCTAATAGAGTGTAAGACCCAATCCTTTTTTCTACCAAACCATTTTTGTGCCTCAGTATATTGTATAAGTCTCGATACCGTCAAAAATAGACGGCGCGATCGTCGCCTTTTCAAAATAACCTGGGCCTCTCCTTGAGCTATAAGACCCATTCAAAACTTTTGGGCCTCTATCAGAGTGTAAGACCCAACCCCCTTGTACAGAAAACATTTTGGGCCCCAGTCACTTGTATAAGTCCCTCTGTACAAATTCAAACAGTGCAATCACTGATAAAACCCTGGGCCTCTCCTTGAGCTGTAAGCCCCAAACCTTTCTTTTTCAAAGGTCTTTCTCCTTTGATTTTGAATATACTGTTGTTTTCAATCTTTCTTTGTTGAACAACTAACCAAACAGCATGAAAGCTCTGCAACCGAGTAAGTGGTTATTGCTTTCATTTACCGCTTTCATATACATATAACTGTATTGTGGGGCTGTTTCGCTGTAAGTCTTCTTTCATAAACTCATATCAACTGTGTAATAATATTATAGATATTTAGAGTTTCCCCGGCAACTACGTCTAGAACTAGGTGACGCCGTTTCGTTTATTCATAGAAATAGACAACTAGATCCCCAATAGGATCACCAGATACAGTCTTCTCTTCGGCTGTCCTCATTAGGAATTGTCAAGAAACTCTACTCCCAGAGATTAATGTATTCTCCGTGAATGGCATCTTTGAGTTTCTTCCAAATTCTCAAACTTTCCTGACTTGATCTATTCCTTGTGAATAGCTTGCCTTGAATTTCTCGGGGTTTGGGGACCCACGGGCTTCTTAAAAGCATCGGCCTCCTCTTGGGCATCATACAAGGACCCACAGGCTTCCTAAAAGCAACCCCGCCTCCTCTTGGGCTTAGTAAAAGGACCCTACGGCTTCTTAGAAGTATTCACAGCCTCCTCTTAGGCTTCGTATAATGATCTCTTCCTCCGGTAATGATAGCCTCCTCTTGGGCTTAGTACAAGGACCCGTCGGCTTCTTAAAAGTTTCCAGCCTCCTCTTGGGCTTCGTACAAATTATCCCGACAGCCTCCTAGAGGTATAGGAACAAAACTTAGTCATCTTCATAGAACCGTCCTTTCATAGAGTCTACTACTGTTTCTCAAAGCATGGTACAAAAGATGACACTCTAGACTTGGACAGTCTAATCTCCTTGAGTCTCAAAAACATTCTCAAGTGACCCCTTCGTTAAATAGGAAGGAACCCGTAGAATCGGACAGTCTCAATACTCTTCGGATTTCCCACTTCCTTAAAGAACAGGAATAACCCGGATCCTTGAATCAAATCCCTGAATACAGTGTTGCTCATATAAGAACTGATTTTCTCTTTAAAATCAGTATACTGGACCTGTCACTCAACTGAAACAGTAACCATCAGCCTCCTCTTAGGCTTTGTATAATGATCCTTCTCCAGTGAAGTTAGCCTCTCTCTTGGGCTTTATACAATGATTCTCCCCAGTGGAGTCAAACAACGTTTAGCCTCTCTCTCGGGCTTTGTACAAGACACATAAAGAGACTCCCTCGTTGAGTCAATCACCTTTTTGCTCCATCTCGGGCTTCGTACGAGATACAAAAACTCTCTTGTTGAGTCAAATAGCCTTCATCTCGGGCTTTATACGAGATACCAAAAGATTCCCTCGTTGAGTCAAAACCTTTTAGCCTCTCTCTCGGGCTTTGTACGAGACACATATTAGCCTCCTCTTAGGCTTTGTATAAGAAAATCATTGGTTGATCCAATCAACCTTTTAGCATCAAAGTTGTGCCTCATTCACAGTATACAAACATCAACAACTCCTTCCCTTTCATCTAATCGCTGTAAGTGGCAAGCCTCTGGATCATCTACATCCATGCCACTGTCCCTCTTTTAGTATGAGAAATTCCTAAGGAAAGATGGCATTACTCTACACTGAGTTAAAGTCTTCTCCTTCAGGTTGAAATCCCCTATAAAGGAAATTATGGCATTGCCGGATTCACAAATCCCGGTTAAAGTAATTCTCCTTTATAAACAGTCATAACAGACAAACCCCTATTTAGAGATGACAAATTCTCTCTAAAGTTGAGACCTTTCAGCTTCACATCTTGGGCTTTGAACAAGATACAAATAGACGCTACAACTTCACATCTTGGGCTTTGAACAAGATACAAATCACCTTTCGCTTCACGTCTTTGGCTTTGAACAAGACACCAAAAACACCCATTTCCTCCCATAGAATAGGAGGAACTACGAACGCTCTGATTTCCCTGTTTCGGTAAACGGGAATACATAGGCATAAGATTGAAAGAAAAATCTTAGCGAGCACACTAAATAAAAACCCAAAATCCCATACTCTCATGTATCTATCAAAATCATCAGTCCTAACATTCTAATCCTTGTTCCCCGCCAGAAACCTGTCTGTCAAAATAACACAAGAAATCCCAGAGAGAAAACAGTATTGGCGAAAATACAAATAACCAGTACAAAGGCCCCCCCACATTGATCGCATCCGTAACCTAACAGACCGCTGTTTAAACTCAGTATGCAAGCAGGGTTAATTGGAGACATCAATTTCCTTTCCTTATTCAGCTTTAATAGGATAAAAAATGAATCGACCTGTAGTAAGCTCAACCGCAGAGAGCGACCAGCGCTTAAGAACCGCGTCCAAAATCGCTCGCTACAGAAAAATGGCGCCCACCGTGGGGCCCATCTCTCTTTTTCTCCTTTTCATCTCTTATGTGAATACCACAGATTGGGGCTTCCACCGGGGAACCCATTTCTGTCAGGAACTTAGGATTCATAGCTTTAAAGGTCTAGGATGTTTAGGACAAATATATATACTGCTTTTCCTAATTGCTATACGTGTTTATTTTTCTGCTAATGGGAATGTGTGTGATGCCGCATGTGGAAAGATTGAGTATACACTTAAGATAAGTGATGGTGACGAGGTCGACCATCAACCTCAGTGGAGGCTGACCAATGCAACCCATTCTCTCACCTAGACAATGGGCCGATTGTTAAGTCTGAGAAGCTGAGGAGCCAAACCCTTTTGTAGTGCGGAAACTATCGGAAATAGTTGCTACGCGATACTACCCTCATTTGAGGCTGGTGATCTATTCTCGGTGAATGGCACTTACTCTAAGATTGCTCTACAACTCGCTGGCGATCCGCTTGTTGTTTTTCTTTCCTGGGAGGAGCTGATGATAATGAGTACAGGTACAAAAATCACCCTAGTATAAACCTTTGGGGATGGGTAGAGCCTTGACTTCATGACAACGACCCTTTGACCCCATGTTTTTTCTATGTTTTTGTGTGCTGCATTCATGCATTCATTTAAAAAACATTAAAACAAAAAAATTCTTCTCTTCTAGTCTCTCTATTTTTCAAATTTAACTAAGACTGTGATTGCAAATATCAGAGAAAAGGATTGCACTAATGGATTTCGGTAGAAGGAGAACTCACCAGTATACCTTCAAGGTTCCAAAGTTATAGGATTTGATAAGGTTAGCAAAAATGATCACTAACCCTGAAGCCTTCGGAGCCAAACACGGAGGTTTGCTACCACTGTTAAGAGTCCATGTGATTGAAGGAATCATGGATGCACTCGTTCAGTTCTACGATCCGGTTTATCACTATTTCACATTCCCGGATTACCAGCTCGCACCAACGCTGAAGGAGTATTCTCACCTGATTGATCTACACATTACAGATCGAGCTCCATTTTCTGGATTGGAAGAAATTCCAAAGAATCAGACCATTGCAAGAGCAATTCATTTGGACGAGTCTGAGGTCAGGACTCACCTAACCACTAAGGGCGGCATCCAAGGTTTTCTAGCCCAGTTCTTAACTAAGAAAGCCCTGTATTTTGCCAGTATAGGAAACGTGACTGCTTTTGAAAGCGTCTTTGTCTTGCTCACCTACGGGTTGTTTTTGTTTCCCAACATTAATAACTTTGTAGATATTAACTCCATTAAGGTTTTTCTCATTGGAAACCCTGTGCCGACTTTGCTCGCAGATGCGTATCATTCTGTACACTTAGGAAATTTGTACAGCGGAGGGGAGATCACATGCTGTGTACCTCTGCTTTATAAATGGTTTATCTCTCACTTGCCCAAGTCTGCTGCTTTTTGGGATTGTAAGAGTGCCTTACGTTGGTCGCAGAAGATCATATGTTCCTTACCAACTTTGATATGGATTGGTGTAATAGGATCTATGATGGAATCAGAATCATCGATCGTTGTGGAAACTTCCCCAACGTACCCCTTATAGGAATTAAGGGAGGAATCAACTATCATCCGGTGTTGGTTCGCCGTCAATTTGGATACCCGATGAGACATGTCCCATGGGGTGTTCATCTGGAAGGTCTTTTCTTCAAGGAAGGTGAAAACGACAGAGTACTAAAGATGGAAATAGTGCATGCTTGGAAGCACGTTCATAAGAAAGGACGAGAGTCTCTGGGAAAACCAGACTGTGTCTCGGTGGAGCCTTATCTCCATTGGGTACAAACTAGAGCTCTCAAGCTAAAAATGCCTTATCCTCGTTACGGAATTCTTCCACCAAAGGAATCTGTCATGTACTTCATGACGGAAACTGAAAAGCTTCAGGTTACTTTCAACAAAGTTCAAAAGGAGAGAAGGTCTTGGAAGAACAAGTACCGCACCCTCGACGTAGAGTGCATCAAAATACAACAATTACTAAAAGAGAAAGATGCTCTGATTGAAATTTTGGAGCAACATGCTGTAGAGAATCAAGATGACCAAAGGAATTTGCTCGCTCTTTTCACCTGGCAAAGGAATGACAACCCGACAACGACCCAAGAGCCCCGGTCAAAGAAAAGAAAGATACCAGAATCAGCACCCAATTTCTCTTCAGAGAGGACTCGGGACCCATTAGCTTAGGTTTCTGTTTCTGCACCTTGTAATCTACTGTATTTCCATTTCTGTAATCCTTTGAATTTCAATAAAAAGGGTTTTCCCCACTGTTTGATATTTGCAATCTAATTGTCGAAGTTTATTTTGATTAAACAAAAAAAAACAATTAATATAATCATTGCATTCATCATTCTCACATCGCGTATTCTTCTTACCTACGAATCTCACGTTTGTGTCTCGGTTCTAGAGTCAAACTGTCTCATTCGTATAATACCCGGGCCAATCGTCAGAAAAAGATGGATGATCTTGAGGAAGAAAACAGAGAGTTGAAAGAAGAGATCGACGCTCTGAGAGAGGATATGAGAAAGCTTCGTAGCGACATGCAAGCCATGGCAGAAGCTCAGCTATAAAGAACTGTGATCTCAGAGATCAGCTCAACGCCCATCATGGAGAAGTATGATCCTAGGTATCAAATGCCGAAAGATCGTCCTTGGGGCATGCCTGTTAACTATATCTCGGAAGGATATGTTCCGCCGATCACTGAAGATCGGGGAATCACAACAGAAGTCGCTGGGCCTGAAGGTTACAAACTTCAGGAAAGCGAAGATGCCAGGGGTATACTGAAGACTCCTGAAGGTTACAAACTTCGGGAAACTCCAAGACTCACTACCGTAGTCACGGTACCACCCCCTGTGGTGCACACTGTCCCAGAAGGACAGATTCCACAGATACCTTCTGGTAAGAAGGAAACTATGTTTGACAGAATGGAGGAATTCCAGGAGCAGTTCTTGGAAATGCAGAAGGAACTGCAAGCCATTCGCGGTCAGAATCTATTTGGAAAGGACGCCACAGATCTCTGCTTGGTCCCAAATGTGAAAGTCCCGCACAAATTTCAAGTGCCCGACTTTGAAAAGTACAAGGGTAACTCTTTCCCTCAAAGCCATCTGGTGATGTACGCTCGGCGGATGTCAGCTCAGACGGAGAATCAGGACCTACTGATTCACTACTTCCAGGATAGTTTAACCGGTGCCACATTAAAATGGTACATGGGTTTAAACCGTACTACGATCAGTACATTCAGAGATCTTGGTACTGCCTTCGTCCAATAATACACATACAATTTGGACATGGCACCCGACAGAGATCAACTCAGATCGATGTCGCAAAAGGACAAGGAAACCTTTAAGGAGTACGCTCAAAGGTGGCGTGAAATTGTCGCTCAAATTTGTCCACCTCTTGAGGAAAAAGAGATGACAAAGATCTTCTTAAAGACCTTAAGCTCATTTTACTATGACAGAATGGTTGCCAGTGCGCCCAGTGACTTCACTGAAATGGTTGGTATGGGGGTACGTCTTAAGGAAGCTGTCCGAGAAGGACGTTTGGTAAAAGACACTGGATCGACGAGCGGTACTAGAAAATACGGTAGTGCTATCCCTAAGAAAAAGAGCAAGATATTGGGAATATCTCTCTCAGAAAGCAAAGGCGACATTATCAACCGGTAGCAGCTGTGACTCCTGCTATCAACCCTGTGTCTATTCCTACATATCAACCTCAGGTTGCGCAGAGCCAACCTGATCAACAAAGGACACAACAGCCCCTTCATCAGGCTCGTCCTCCATATAACAACAACCGTACAACACGGCCACCAGGATTTGATCCTATACCCGTAACGTACGCAGAACTATTTCCATTACTATTGGCTAAGGGGCACATTCAGACTAAATCTCCTCTTACAGTACCGGAAAATCCGCCTTTTTGGTTTAAGGTGGATCAAACTTGCCCTTACCACCAAGGAGGATCAGGGCATAGCATAGAGACTTGTCTCAATTTCAAGTCCGACATGCAAAAACTTGTTAGGAGCGGGGTCTTATCCTTCAAGGATACAAATCCTAATGTTCTTACGAACCCGCTGCCTCAACATGAGAAAGCTGCAGTCAATTTGATAGAAGGAGAGACTAACAATGTCTATCAAATTCACGATGTACTCTTGTTGAAAACCAATTTAGTCAAGATGCATTGTAGACAGAGTGGATATGGCCATGTGCCACCTCATAATTATCACTAGTGTGATATCTGCTCTAAAGACAACCAGGATGTTCTGTGGTGCAAGCAGCTCTACAGGAACAAATGGATCTCGGATGGATCCAAGAGCACCGAGTTCGTGGAGTTAACATGGTTTACACGAATTCTAACGTCATTCAGAACCACGATATCCGTGCAATGAATGTCAACTTGGTGCCGATGCATTCAAGGCAAAGCCAGTATCATAATCTGCCGCGACACGATTACAATTCCTGTCTAATTTGCTCGGTAAATAAACAGGGATGCTCTTTCATACAAGAGGCCCTCCAGCGTCAGATGGATCTTGGATGGATCCAAGACTACCATGATAGGAACTCCTATCAAATCAACATGGTTCAGATCTTCGATATTCGCGTGATGAATACCAACCTAGTAGAGTTACATGCTGAGTAGGTCCGACTCGGATTCTTAACATCACATGACTATCAAAGCTATAAAGCAGGTTGCGAAAATGATCGAGGTTGTACCCCTGTCCAAGAGGCACTTCAGCACTTGTTAAATCACTGGTGGATGCCAATTTATATGGATGAAGATACTCAGCAGATTAGTATCAATAACAGAAACCCCACACGGCGTCAGAGTCAGGATGTCCGATCTGTGGAAGCTAACCTAGTGAGGTTACATTGTATTCAAAGTGGGCGTGACCAGGTGCCACCACACAATTATGACTGTTGTAGTGTCTGTTCAGAAAGTAACCAAGGGTGTTACCTTGTGAGAGCAGCTCTTCAGGGTCAGGTGGATCGTGGAGAGATTCGCCCATATCCGGGTTCTGGACCCATCAACGGGACGCCGAACTACCTTGCCAAGCAAGTTGAGGATGCTGTCACGATCTCTGGTCATCACAGAACCAGGGATGTTTTTGCCATTATCCCTCTACTTGACGAATCTAAAGTTCCCAACCGGGAACGGATCGAGATTAACTATGATGGTCAGAAGAATCAGAAGGTTCCCATAGTCATCTATCTACCGGGACCACTACCGTATGAATCAGCTAAGGCTATCCCTTACAAATACGGTGCAACAATAATTGAAAATGGAAAGGAAATTCCATTACCCTCCGTTGTGAATATTGCAGACATCAGTCGTGTAACACGGAGCGGTCGAATATTCAACCGAGGGGTTGGGGAACCTAACAAAGAAAAGGAACTTCAGACAGAAGCTCCCGATCCATCAGTCGGTCAATCCAGTAATCCCGACCTTTCGAAAAATGATGATGAGATGCTGAAGCTCATCCAGAGGAGTGAATACAACATTGTTGATCAACTGTTACAAACTCCTTCGAAGATCTCGGTATTATCATTGTTACTCAGTTCAGAAGTGCACAAGGAGGCTCTACAGAAAGTCTTGGAGCAAGCCTTTGTGGAACAGGATGTAACAATCAGACAGTTCGATAGCATTGTCTCTAACATCACTTCCTGCAATAATTTGGGATTTAGTGATGAGGAATTACCTGAAGAGGGTCGCCGTCATAACATGGCGCTCAACATTACAATTAACTGCCAGGACGATGCTTTAGCCAGCGTACTGGTAGACACAGGGTCAGCCCTGAATGTTATGTTGAAGTCCACTTTGACGCAATTATCATTCAAAGGCCCTCCGATGAGAATCAGCGAGGTCGTCGTCAAAGCGTGCGACGGATCCAGAAAAACAGTTATCGGCGAAGTTGATCTTCCCATAACTATTGGTCCTCACACTTTCCAGGTCACTTTCCAGGTCATGGACATCTGGGCAACATACAGTTGTTTATTAGGAAGACCTTGGATACATCAGGATGGGGCGGTCACCTCGACCCTCCACCAAAAGCTAAAGTTCGTCAAGAACGATCAACTTGTCACAGTTTGTGGGGAACAAGCCTTGCTTGTGAGTAACTTGTCATCATCTACTTGTGTAGAACCCGAGGAGGTTATTGGAACTCATTTCCAAGCACTGTTGGTAAGCAAGGACAATCAATCAAGTGGAGGAACTTCCATTTCTTCATACAACGATGCTATCAAAGCGGTCGAGAGTACCAATACAACCGGATGGGGACAACTTGTCATTCCTATTGACAATAAAACAAAGAAGGGTCTTGGTTTTTCTGCAACCTGTACCCAGACAGCTGCCAACGATGAAAGTATTCATCCCCTTCAAAACTTCTTTCACAGTGGAGGTTTTCTCCACCCATTGTCTCAAGCAGTACATGCTATCAATGAGGAAAATCCCTCTGACACAGATGAAGAATGGAAGTCCTACCTTAAGGAGGATGGTTATATGTCTCAGGAAGAGGTGCCTATACCATTTTGCTATCCCGCACAGAGTTTGAGATTTATACCCAGGTCAGATGTCGAAACGATATACGGAGATTGTGATCCGGAAGGATACCGTGCTCCGCCAAATTCATTAGAGGAAGACACTCTGATGAAAGACAAATTTGACCATGACTACTATGGCCCGATGGATGGTCTACCAATGTGGCAACCTTACCCAGGAGATTTGGGGCAAGAAACTCATCCGAACAATGAAACTCAGCTGAGCATCATTAAACAGAATACCTGTGTCCCCACCATGTCATGGGATCAACACTCAGGTCATCCTGAAACTACTCAACATGAAGATGAATTTGCAACATTTACAGGACTTGAATTCATCAACTATGCTTTTCCCGAGGTCAACATCATCGAGAGAGATGACTCCTCCAGTTCCAGAGAAGTGTGGGACACCTTGGGACAACCGAGTGAGAAATACGACTATATGGTCAAGTACACTGCTCCCGAAAGCTCTCGTATCAGGCTCGAAGATATCCAGCCTACTGGATGGGGAGATACAGCTGAGAGCACCAATGTTATGCAAAATACAACAGAGGAATTCTCCTACGACAATTCTGCCTGGGAGACAGATTCCAATGATCCCGCTCCACTAGAAATCAGCGTCATTTCTGAAGACAAATTAAGGAAGGTGCCAGACTTTGTGATTCACTGAGGAGTTCGCCGCCAATGGGTTGCCGTCGAGGTTCCAAAGATCGTTCATCAATCAAAGTAATTGCCATCTTTTAACCTTTCACCCTGCCCAGGTGAAACAGATGTTTTAATAGGGCTCGCTTTCTGTAAATTATCCCTCTTCGCTTAGCCCAAAGCGACAGAGTTTTGTTTTATAGGGATGTAGTTTCGAGGATCGACTTGTTCATTAATAAAATAACGTCGTTCTGTAATTTCCGCATTAATTGCTATTTTCTCTTTTTGCTTTTTCAGAAAATGGTAATCCTAAAAAACAATTCAAATAAAAACAAGCAGTAAAATAAATACACTGCACACACTTTCACATTTTCTCTATCTCTTCTAAACACGAATCATCACATCATGCAGATTGCTTGTTTTAAACCCGGTTGAAACATACGATCCGATGCCTTCTCCCGACTTTGGGTTCCCGATATTTGGGGATGAAGAAGAAGTTGACAACGAAATTCCAGAAGAGATCTCCCGATTACTCAGACAGGAGGAAAGGTCCATTGAACCTCACAAAGAACCGTTGGAAATGGTAAACTTGGGTTCAGAACAAGAGAGAAAAGAAATCAGGATTAGGGCACTGCTCAGTCCAACTGCCAGAGAGGGTTTGATAAAGCTTCTCAAAGAATTCCCCGATGTATTCACTTGGTCCTATCAGGATAGGCCAGGGTTGGATACTAGCATCGTGGAACATCACTTACCGTTAAGATCGGAATGTCCACCAGTAAAGCAAAGGTTGAGACGCACTCACCCGGACATGGCCATCAAAATCAAAGAGGAGGTACAGAAACAGATTGACGCGGGTTTCCTCGCCACATCAGAATATCCTCAATGGTTAGCCAACATCGTACCCGTTCCCAAAAAGGACGGAAAGGTCAGAATGTGTGTCAATTACAGGGATCTGAACAAGGCTAGTCCAAAGGACGACTTTCCTTTACCATACATTGACATGCTGGTAGACAGTACAACAAAGTTCAAAGTCTTCTCCTTCATGGATGGATTCTCGGGCGATAACCAAATCAAGATGGTGCCGAAAGACATGGAGAAAACTTCGTTCATTACCCTATGGGGTACCTTTTGTTACAAGGTGATGCCGTTCGGTTTAAAGAACGCTGGGGCAACCTATCAAAGGGCCATGACAACTCTGTTTCATGACATGATACACAAAGAAATCGAAGTGTATGTCGATGATATGATTGCAAAATCTAAAACAGAGAGTGAGCACGTTGAACATCTGTCAAAATTGTTCGAACGTTTAAGAAAATTCAAGCTCCGCTTGAATCCTAACAAGTGCACCTTCGGTGTCCGTTCAGGGAAACTACTAAGGTCATCATCAGCCAGAAAGGAATTGAGGTTGATCCTGACAAGGTCAAGGCCATTCAAGAAATGCCTTCTCCGAAAACTGAAAAACAAGTCAGAGGATTCCTGGGACGTTTGAACTACATCTCCAGATTCATATTCCTTATGACTGCCACGTGTGCGCCGATTTTCAAATTACTCAAAAAGAACCAGGATTGTGTTTGGTTAGAGGACTGGCAAACTGCCTTCAACAGTATCAAGGAATATCTGTTGAATCCTCCGATTCTATCACCTCTAGTGGAAGGAAGACCACTGATCATTTACCTCACAGTTCTAGAGGACTCAATGGGATGTGTACTTGGCCAACAAGACGAAACTAAACGGAAAGAGTCTGCCATTTACTATCTAAGCAAGAAATTCACCGACTGTGAAACTCGATACATGATGCTTGAGAAAACTTGCTGTGCTTTGGCTTGGGCAGCCAAACGTCTTCGCCAATACATGATTCGCCATACTACTTGGTTGGTCTCCGAAATGGATCCGATCAAGTACGTTTTCGAAAAACCTGCGCTTACGGGAAGGATTGCCCATTGGCAGATGCTGTTATCAGAATATGACATAGAGTACCACGCTCAAAAAGCCGTTAAGGGAAGTATTTTAGCCGATCATTTGGCTCATCAACCGATTGACGATCAAGAATCAGTCGGGTTTGACTTCCCGGACGAAGATGTCATGTATCTAAAGATGAAAGATTGCGATGAACCGTTACCCAGTGAAGGGCCAGAACCAGGTTCCCAATGGGGACTTATCTTTGATGGAGCAGTTAATCATTACGGAAACGGAATTGGGGCAATCATTGTTACCCCTCAGGGTACCCACATTCCTTTCACTGCCCGACTTACGTTCAAATGTACGAGTAACGAGGCCGAATACGAAGCTTGTATTATGGGTCTCGAGGAAGCAATTGATTTAAGGATAAAAGGAGATTGGAACACATACCAATCAGGATTGATTCCTTACAAAGACTACGCAAGAAGGTTGCTACCTTTCTTCAACAGAGTCGAGTTTCATCATATCCCTCGTGAGGAGAATCACATGGCTGATGCATTAGCCACTATCTCTTCCATGATTAGTGTAGGTCAATGGAATGACATACCTAAGATTGACATAACGCGCCTTGAACGGCCCGCTTACATCTTCACGATTGAAGCAGTCATAGACGACAGACCTTGGTATCACGATATCAAATGCTTCCTTCAGAAACAAGAGTACCCATCCGGGGCACTCAGAAAAGACAAAAAAACCCTCAGAAGATTGGCTGGAAACTTCTTCCTGAGCGGTGATACTCTCTATAAGAGAAATTTTGACATGGTCTTGCTCCGATGCGTAGACAGACCAGAAGCAGATATGCTTATGAAAGAAATTCATGAAGGATCCTTTGGTACTCATGCCAATAGACACACAATGGCGAGAAAAATTCTAAGAGCAGGGTACTATTGGTTGACAATGGAATTTGACTGTTACAAGTACTTGAGGAGGTGTCACAAGTGTCAGATATACTCCGACAAAATTCATGTACCGCCATCACATCTCAAATTTCTTTCTTCCCCGTGGCTTTTTTCCATATGGGGAATCGACATGATTGGCTTGATCGAACCTAAGGCTTCAAACGGACATCGGTTCATCCTGGTAGCCATTGACTATTTCACCAAGTGGGTCGAAGCAGCATCATACGCTAATGTAACCCGACAAGTGGTGGCCCGATTTATCAAAAACAATATCATCTGCCGTTATGGTGTTCCAAGCGAGATCATTACTGATAATGGATCTAACTTGAACAATAAGATGATGAAGGAGTTGTGCGCAGAGTTCAATATCGAACATCATAACTCATCTCCCTACCGACCCAAGATGAACTGAACGGTAAAAGCGGCCAATAAGAACATCAAGAAGATCGTTCAAAAGATGGTTGTAACCTACAAAGACTGGCACGAGATGCTACCCTTTGCTCTTCACGGTTATCGTACATCTGTCCGTACTTCAACAGGGGCAACCCCTTTCTCTCTAGTATATGGCATGGAGGCAGTTCTCCCCATAGAAGTAGAGATCCCGTCAATCCGAGTATTGATGGAAGCTAAGCTCACCAAAGCTGAATGGTGTCAAAGTCGACACAACAAACTGAATCTGATCGAAGAGAAAAGAATCATGGCACTATGCCATGGTCAGCTGTGTCAACAGAAAATAAAGAGGGCGTTTGACAAAAAGGTCCGACCTCGTGTTTTCAGAAAAGGAGACCCCGTGCTCAAGAAGATACAATCGTTTCTCACTGATTCGCGAGGTAAATAGACTCTGAATTATGATGGCCCCTATGTGGTCACGAAAGCTTTCTCAGGCGGCGCCTTGAGACTTGCAACCATGGACGGAGAGGAATTTTCCTACCCCACAAATGTTGATGTAGTCAAGAAATACTTCGCCTAAACTATAAAAAAAACGTCTCGGTGGATTGAAAACCCGAAAGGGCGGTCCAGGCAAAAGTTAGAGACAGAGAAAAAAAATCATCCCGGTGGATTGGAAACATCACAGTACAATCCAGGCAAAAATTAGGGATAATGGCAAGTAACTATGTTCAACAGAGGCGAATCCCTCATTAGCAGCAGTTACATCATCTGTCAGAAAACTCCAGTCAAGGTCATCTTCGACAGAAGCTCAGGATGTCCCGAATTCAAAGTTGGTAGAAGGAT
The DNA here is from genome assembly GCA_022829125.1 of Lathyrus tuberosus. NCBI lineage: Eukaryota > Viridiplantae > Streptophyta > Magnoliopsida > Fabales > Fabaceae > Lathyrus > Lathyrus tuberosus. The sequence goes on along the minus strand of JALAZF010000616.1, from coordinate 1,163,337 downwards.
AGTGGTCATTATGTTTCAACGTAGCCCTTTTCCCTGTAAAATACCATTTTCTAACTTTGTATATGCTCTTTGGAATCACGCGTTTGGCTGATTTCCATCTTATCAATAAAATTTGAGCCTTTGTGCTTTTGTTTGTAATTCTTATTTGTTTTAGCTTTACAGAACGACGTTGTTAACATGATTAACGATTCTTGAAATAAAACAAAAATGAATTTACTTGTTAAAACTTTTTCTGCTTTTAAAATAAAGACGACAATTTCTTTTGACTATTGAACATCAGAAGAACATCGGTCGCTTCTCCAGAAGTAATCGAACCTCAAAGTGCATAATCAAAGTACTTCTTCTAACCCAGTACGCCTGAATGAGGGATCAACTGTGTCAGAGACCTTGTTTCGTCTGATACGCCACGACAGAGTTCTCATCTCCTAAGCCCGACCAACGGTAGCTCCCAACCAGGACTATCTTTCCTAAGCAAGGTGGAATTGCTACTCTTTTGACCAACGGTACTTCCACGCCCCGCGATGGCCGAGTATCCAGTCATGTTCATCTTTTAGTTTGTGTGTCGCGTCAGTTTTGTCAGCATAAACATACATACATCATCCATTATTGATTTACATTCACATGTCATATTGCATCACTATCACTCTAGTCGGTGTTGTCCCCTAGTGATAAAAGTCCTCTCAATCGAGTTGTCAGCCCTTTCCTCGTCGGGAAATGTTACATCTGAACAATCTCTCTCTTCCAGTTTTATTTCTGGATTGAAGTTGGGCACTCGACCACTTTGATAACTTAAACCTCTGAAAGACCAGAGAGCCCTCAGTTAACATCATTCTTCGCCATTGAAGATGATATCCTTGTTTTCCCGGATTAAAGAAAATCCTGAGGGAAAGCCTCCTAAATCGGAGATTCGGCAGTACGGCAGTTTTTCTCCGAAAAACCCACTGAAGAAAAGGTCATCGGCACCTCAAAATTGGATCACATCATATTGCATTTCTCTGAGAAGATCTCCGAGAAAAGTATGATGTAAAGACCCCGAACGAAAGCAGTCTCTCAAGAGACTCGTTTTCCCCAGTAGATTCGACAAATGGCGTCTCCAATAGAGAAGTTTGTGCGACTCTACAATTCAGACGACTGGGTTCCCCAGCAAGTCTGACATCAAAACTTTTTCAACTCAAATGGCATCTCCCCAGGAAAATTCGGCGAGAAGTTTGAAGGAAAGCCGCTACAAATAGCATCCCTTGTCAATAAAGTTTATTGACAAAAGAAACTAAGACCAGTTCCTTGGTAGGAAACCAGGATCGAGGGGAAGTTTACATCAGAAACTAAGACCAGTTCCTTGGTAGGAAACCAGGATCGAGGGGAAGTTTACAATAGAAACTGAGACCAGTTCCTTGGTAGGAAACCAGGATCGAGGGGAAGTTTACCTTTTCTAAGCATCATTACTTAGCAAAAGAAGGTGAATGCGCAAACTGCCATTCATAGCCATCAAAATTTTGGATATTCTGATATTTAATCCTCTTGCACCCCGAATGCCCGAATACCTTCGCCATTCACACCTTCGTGTCCAAGAAGATTAAATAGGGGCATCTGTCATACCCCAAATTTTGACCACTAAGATTTCCCATCATTGTGCAAATCATCATCACAATATGGGGGAACCATCATGTTATTTCCTTGGTTTTATGGTTGGCATTATTTTGCTAAAACTCATGTAGCAGCAAATGTTGAATGAAGATGTCTAAAAATATGTTTCATTACTCTTTGTTCAACATGTCGTATGAAGATGTTCCATGGCAGCTCATAGGACATCGCGTTGTGAAGTCAGTTTTTAATGCAGATTCTGTTACTATGATTTGTAACTGAATATTCTGTGAATATTTGGTTATCCTATGTGGCATCCAAAGCATTTTTGGATTAGGGTTACTTGTTGGTTTTTGGATTTGCTGCTGCTTCTAATTATGGAGACATAATAGGAAACTTTGGATTGAAGACCTATTTTTTTGGAGTTAATTTTGCAGATTTGTGAGTAGCCTAATTGCTGCATTTTTGAAGCCCAATTCAGTTCAGATTACAAGCTATAAATAGACTGATGTAAACCTAGTTTTAGGTGTCGAACTTACATGTATTTTTAGGGTTGTGTGCTTGTGTTTTGTGAGCCTAACTGGTATCTTATGATAACAGTATAAGGACTGTAGTGTAAGATGTGTAAGGTTGCTCATAAGCTTTTAAGCATTGAGTAGCTGTGTGTTAATTCTCATAAGCTGTGAAGTATTGAGAATTTGTGTTTCGACCATTGTTATTCATCTTGTAAGGAACCAGTCACGGGTTGTGATTGAAGAGGGATTTGAGGAGGGCCTCATACCTAGGGGAGTCTTAGGTAGAAGTCATAGGAAGGGTAGTGATTAAGTGAGCTGATTGAACCGGGTGCGGTTATCAGTGAATTGATACTATCGAATATTGATTTCATCCCTGGCTTGGTAGCCCCCAGATGTAGGATAGTTAGATCCGAACTGGGTTAACAATTTCTGGTGTTCTTTACATTTTATGCACACTTTTGTATTGAGCTTGTTCATTGTTGTTGTATATCAGTGTCTCGACATCTCGATAGGACATCTGATATACAGGCCAGAATTTCAATTGGCATCAAGAGCTTGCACCCTTTGTTATTTCTGGGTGAGATTCAGGGAAGGTACTTTCTGGTACAATGGACAAGGATGGAGGAGCTCTGAATAAACCACCTTTGCTGGATGGCTCTAACTATGAGTATTGGAAACCTAAGATGATAGCCTTCATCAAGTCCATGGATGATCAAGCATGGAAAGCGGTTATCAAAGGTTGGGAGCCTCCAAAGGTAAGAGATGGAGAAGGAAATCTTACTGATGTTCTGAAGGAAGAAGAGGACTGGGATGATGCTGACTACAAAGGATCTGTTGGAAATTCTAAAGCCATGAATGCATTGTTCAATGGTGTCAACAGAAATATCTTCAGGCTGATTGAGCATTGTACTATTGCCAAAGAGGCTTGGCAGGTCCTGAAAGTTGCTCATGAAGGGACCTCAAAGGTGAAAATGTCAAAGCTTCAGCTTCTCACTAGCAAGTTTGAGAGTTTGAAGATGAAAGAGGATGAGAGCATTCATGATTTTCATATGAACATTATTGAGATAGCTAATGCCTCTAGTGCCTTAGGAGAAAAGCTGTCTGACAGCAAGCTGGTCAGGAAGATTCTTAGGTCTCTTCCTAAGAGATTTGATATGAAGGTTACTGCTATAGAGGAAGCTCAGGACATTGACAAGATGAAGGTGGATGAGCTTATGGGATCACTCCAAACTTTTGAGTTAGGACTCGGTGAAAAAGCTGAAAAGAAGAAGAGTATAGCATTTGTGTCAAGTGCTGATGACTCAGATGATGAAGGAAAACTAGTCAAAGATGAAGATGTGTCTAAAGATCTGGTATTACTTGGTAAACAATTTAACAAATTGTTGAAGAGGATTGACTGGAAGTCGAGAGCTAATGCTCAGAACAAGTCACTCGACATCAGAAAGAATCAGGATGGAGGCAGAACTGAAGAAGACTCTAATCAAGGGAAGAGAGTTCAATGCTATGAATGTGAGGGATATGGGCACATAAAGACTGAGTGTCCCACGTATCTCAAAAGGCAAAAGAAGGACCTATCTGTGTCTTGGTCAGAAGGAGAGTCTGAGAGTGATATTGAAGAAGAATCAGCAAAATTGGTGACAGCTTTGACTAGAGTATGTAAGGCTGATGAAGAAACTTCTTGTGAATCTGACTCTGACAAAGAATCTTATGTTGGAGAACTTACTAAGGAAGAAGTATTCTCAGGGTTTTCAGAACTGTGTATCAAGAATGAAGAAAGGTGCCAGATTATAGTAGAGCAGAAGATCTTGATAGCTCAACTGGAAGCTGAGAAGGAAGAACATCTATCAACCATTGCTGATCTGAAGGAGGAGGTTGAATGGCAAAAGTCAAAACTTGACAATATGACCAAATCTATAAGAATGCTGAACAATGGTACCGCGCAGCTGGATGAGATCCTTCAGAATGGGAAAGAAGCTGGAAATGTGCAAGGCCTTGGTTTTAACAATCAAGCAGAGACTTCCAAGTAGACTGTATTGAAGTTTGTTCCTCAGAAAATAAAGTAAGAAGTGGAGATGTCAAATCACATGTTTCAACATCAGAAGAAAAGAGTTTGTAGATCAAAGTATAAACCATGGAGATGCCATTACTGTGGCAAGATTGGTTACTTAAAGTTCTTTTGCTACAAACTGCACGGCTACCCCAAAACTTCTCAGCAACAAAATAAAGAACAGAGTTGGGGTAAAGTGAAGAGAAGATGGATTCCTAGGCAAATGATGGCTGGCCTCATAGCATATACTTCTCTTAGAGCATCTGCAAGAGAAGATTGGTACTTTGACAGTGGTTGTTCAAGACACATGACTGGTGTGAAGAAGTTCTTGTCAGACATTAAGCCTCACTCCACCAATTATGTCACCTTTGGGGATGGATCAAAGGGTGAGATAAAAGGTGTCGGAAAGCTGGACTACATAGGACAACCAAATCTGGATCGAGTTCTCTATGTCAAAGGACTGGCCGCAAACTTAATCAGTATAAGCCAATTGTGTGATGTAGGGTTCAAGGTAAATTTCACCAAATCTGAATGTCTAGTAACCAATGTGAAAGATGAAGTTGTTATGAAGGGGACCAGGTCTAAGGATAACTGCTATATGTGGAATCCTCAAGAACCTAAAAATCTGTCTACTTGTTTGATGTCAAAGGAAGATGAAACCAACCCGTGGCATCAGAAATTGGGTCACTTACACCTGAAAGGGATGAAGAAGGTTATGTCAAGTGAAGCTGTTCGAGGTATTCCCAAGCTGAAGATTGATGAGGACAAAATATGTGGTGAATGTCAAGTTGGGAAGCAAACAAGGATGTCACACAAGAAGCTTCAACATCTTACCACAACTTCTAGAGTTCTAGAACTTCTTCACATGGACCTAATGGGACCTATGCAGGTTGAATGTCTTGGTGGGAAGAAGTATGCCTATGTTGTCGTAGATGCCTACTCTAGATTCACTTGGATAAATTTTATCAGAGAAAAGTCTGAAGTGTTTGCAGCTTTTAAAGAATTATGTCAAAGAATTCAACGGGAAAAGGATTGTGGTGTTGTTCGAATCAGAAATGGCCATGGGAAAGAATTCGAAAATAGTAGATTTGAAGAGTTCTGCTTATCTGAGGGAATCATTCATGAATTCTCATCACCAATCACTCCTCAGCAGAATGGTGTGGTGGAACGCAAGAACAGGACCATACAAGAATGTGCAAGAGTCATGATTCATGCCAAAAAGCTTCCATATCATTTTTGGGCTGAAGCCATAAATACTGCTTGCTATATACACAATAGGGTGACTATCAGATCAGATACCTCTGTCACTCTTTATGAGCTATGGAAAGGTAGAAAGCCAAATGTGAAGTATTTCTATGTGTTTGGTAGTAAGTGCTACATCTTAGCGGATCGTGAGCAAAGGCGAAAGATGGATCCTAAGAGTGAGGAAGGAATATTTTTAGGTTACTCTACAAACAGTAAATCATATAGAGTATTCAATTCCAGAACTCAGGTGATGATGGAATCCATAAATGTGGTGGTTGATGATTCTGGCAATGATGAAGATGTAAGAACCAGAAGAAGGGAGACTGTGTCAAATGCTTGCTTTGTGTCAAAGATCGAACCAAAGAATGTCAAAGAAGCATTGACAGATGAGTTCTGGATAAGTACCATGCAAGATGAACTGTGTCAGTTCAAGAGGAATGAAGTTTGGGAACTGGTACCACGACCAGCAGGAACAAATGTGATTGGAACAAAATGGGTGTATAAGAATAAGTCTGATGAGCAAGGAGTTGTCACCAGGAACAAAGCCAGATTAGTAGCTCAAGGATACACACAGATTGAAGGAGTAGACTTCGATGAAACATTTGCGCCTGTGGCTCGGTTGGAATCCATCAGATTGTTGCTAGGAGTGGCATGTTTGTTAAAATTCAGATTGTTTCAAATGGATGTCAAGAGTGCTTTTCTAAATGGGTATCTTAATGAGGAAGTCTATGTTGAGCAGCCTAAAGGGTTTGTGGATCCAAACTTTCCTGATCATGTTTACAAGCTGAAGAAGGCTCTATATGGGCTGAAACAAGCTCCACGAGCTTGGTATGAAAGACTGACTGAGTTCTTAGTTAACAATGGGTACAGGAAGGGTGGTATTAATAAAACTCTTTTTGTCAAGGAGAAGGATGGGAAACTAATGATTGCTTAGATTTATGTAGATGATATTGTGTTTGGCGGGATGTCGGATGAAATGGTCCAACATTTTGTCACACAAATGCAGTCTGAATTTGAGATGAGCTTAGTGGGTGAATTGACCTACTTCCTTGGATTACAAGTCAAGCAGATGGAAGACTCCATTTTTATTTGTCAGAGCAAATATGCAAGGAACATTGTGAAAAAGTTTGGGCTGGATAATGCCAAGCATAAGAGGACTCCAGCTCCTACTCACTTGGAGTTATCCAAAGATGAAAAGGGAGTGGATGTTGAACAAAGTCTGTATAGAAGTATGATTGGCAGTCTGCTGTATCTTACAGCAAGTAGGCCAGACATCACTTTTGTTGTTGGTGTGTGTGCAAGATATCAAGCAGAACCCAAGGTCAGTCACATCAATCAAGTGAAAAGAATTCTAAAGTATGTGAGTGGTACATGTGATTATGGGTTGTTTTACTCCCATGACTCAAGTCCCATTTTATTAGGATATTGTGATGCTGATTGGGCTGGAAGTGCTGACGATAGGAAGAGTACCTCTGGTGGATGCTTCTTTCTAGGAAATAATCTTATTTCATGGTTTAGCAAGAAGCAGAATTCAGTATCCCTTTCTACTGCTGAAGCTGAGTACATAGCAGCTGGTAGTAGTTGTGCACAACTGGTATGGATGAAGCAGATGTTGTCAGAGTATAATGTCACACAAGATGTCATGGCACTATTTTGTGACAACCTGAGTGCTATTAATATTTCCAAAAATCCCATTCAACATAGCAGGACAAAGCACATTGACATCAGGCATCACTTCATCAGAGAACTTGTGGAGGACAAAGTCATAACTCTTGAGCATGTGAGCACAGAAAATCAGCTTGCTGACATATTTACCAAGGCTCTGGATGCAGTTCAGTTTGAAAACCTGAGGAGCAGACTTGGGGTGTGCATTCTTGAAGACCTATAGCAATCAATGTGCTTTCTGGCTGCCAGACTGAAAAGACTAAAGGAGGTTCTGGTAGTGCAGTGTGTGAATGAAGGGAAAATGCTGAAGTCTGTGCATGTAATGTGGTGTGCATCTACTTTCTGATGCAGTTTACTCTGGATTCTTTTTACTTTGACTTGTTCTACTAGCCTTTGTCATATTTATGGCTAAAAGGGGGAGTAGTATGTTGTGTATGTTGTGCGATTGCTTGTGTGGGGAGTGTGTGTGCTGCAGGTGCAGCTGAGGTTGCTGATGTTGAGGGGGAGTTGCTATGATGAGATGTTTGCTGGACTGTGTGTGTATGCAGCTGAGGGGGAATGCAGCTGAGGGGGAGTTTTTTTTTTGCAGCTGAAGGGGAGTGCTGCTATGCTGGATTTGTTTGTGGTTTTTTTTTGTTGATACTGATGGTGTTTGAGTGTTCTTTCCGCTGCTGATACTGATGGTGTTTAAGTGTGTGTGGAGTTTTAGCCAAAAATAAGCCAAAGGGGGAGATTGTTATTTCCTTGGTTTTATGGTTGGCATTATTTTGCTAAAACTCATGTAGCAGCAGATGTTGAATGAAGATGTCTAAAAATATGTTTCATTACTCTTTGTCCAACATGTCGTATGAAGATGTTCCATGGCAGCTCATAGGACATCGCGTTGTGAAGTCAGTTTTTAATGCAGATTCTGTTACTATGATTTGTAACTGAATATTCTGTGAATATTTGGTTATCCTATGTGGCATCCAAAGCATTTTTGGATTAGGGTTACTTGTTGGTTTTTGGATTTGCTGCTGCTTCTAATTATGGAGACATAATAGGAAACTTTGGATTGAAGACCTATTTTTTTGGAGTTAATTTTGCAGATTTGTGAGTAGCCTAATTGCTGCATTTTTGAAGCCCAATTCAGTCCAGATTACAAGCTATAAATAGACTGATGTAAACCTAGTTTTAGGTGTCGAACTTACATGTATTTTTAGGGTTGTGTGCTTGTGTTTTGTGAGCCTAACTGGTATCTTATGATAACAGTATAAGGACTGTAGTGTAAGATGTGTAAGGTTGCTCATAAGCTTTTAAGCATTGAGTAGCTGTGTGTTAATTCTCATAAGCTGTGAAGTATTGAGAATTTGTGTTTCGACCATTGTTATTCATCTTGTAAGGAACCAGTCACGGGTTGTGATTGAAGAGGGATTTGAGGAGGGCCTCATACCTAGGGGAGTCTTAGGTAGAAGTCATAGGAAGGGTAGTGATTAAGTGAGCTGATTGAACCGGGTGCGGTTATCAGTGAATTGATACTATCGAATATTGATTTCATCCCTGGCTTGGTAGCCCCCAGATGTAGGATAGTTAGATCCGAACTGGGTTAACAATTTCTGGTGTTCTTTACATTTTATGCACACTTTTGTATTGAGCTTGTTCATTGTTGTTGTATATCAGTGTCTCGACATCTCGATAGGACATCTGATATACAGGCCAGAATTTCAATTGGCATCAAGAGCTTGCACCCTTTGTTGTTTCTGGGTGAGATTCAGGGAAGGTACTTTCTGGTACAATGGACAAGGATGGAGGAGCTCTGAATAAACCACCTTTGCTGGATGGCTCTAACTATGAGTATTGGAAACCTAAGATGATAGCCTTCATCAAGTCCATGGATGATCAAGCATGGAAAGCGGTTATCAAAGGTTGGGAGCCTCCAAAGGTAAGAGATGGAGAAGGAAATCTTACTGATGTTCTGAAGGAAGAAGAGGACTGGGATGATGCTGACTACAAAGGATCTGTTGGAAATTCTAAAGCCATGAATGCATTGTTCAATGGTGTCAACAGAAATATCTTCAGGCTGATTGAGCATTGTACTATTGCCAAAGAGGCTTGGCAGGTCCTGAAAGTTGCTCATGAAGGGACCTCAAAGGTGAAAATGTCAAAGCTTCAGCTTCTCACTAGCAAGTTTGAGAGTTTGAAGATGAAAGAGGATGAGAGCATTCATGATTTTCATATGAACATTATTGAGATAGCTAATGCCTCTAGTGCCTTAGGAGAAAAGCTGTCTGACAGCAAGCTGGTCAGGAAGATTCTTAGGTCTCTTCCTAAGAGATTTGATATGAAGGTTACTGCTATAGAGGAAGCTCAGGACATTGACAAGATGAAGGTGGATGAGCTTATGGGATCACTCCAAACTTTTGAGTTAGGACTCGGTGAAAAAGCTGAAAAGAAGAAGAGTATAGCATTTGTGTCAAGTGCTGATGACTCAGATGATGAAGGAAAACTAGTCAAAGATGAAGATGTGTCTAAAGATCTGGTATTACTTGGTAAACAATTTAACAAATTGTTGAAGAGGATTGACTGGAAGTCGAGAGCTAATGCTCAGAACAAGTCACTCGACATCAGAAAGAATCAGGATGGAGGCAGAACTGAAGAAGACTCTAATCAAGGGAAGAGAGTTCAATGCTATGAATGTGAGGGATATGGGCACATAAAGACTGAGTGTCCCACGTATCTCAAAAGGCAAAAGAAGGACCTATCTGTGTCTTGGTCAGAAGGAGAGTCTGAGAGTGATATTGAAGAAGAATCAGCAAAATTGGTGACAGCTTTGACTAGAGTATGTAAGGCTGATGAAGAAACTTCTTGTGAATCTGACTCTGACAAAGAATCTTATGTTGGAGAACTTACTAAGGAAGAAGTATTCTCAGGGTTTTCAGAACTGTGTATCAAGAATGAAGAAAGGTGCCAGATTATAGTAGAGCAGAAGATCTTGATAGCTCAACTGGAAGCTGAGAAGGAAGAACATCTATCAACCATTGCTGATCTGAAGGAGGAGGTTGAATGGCAAAAGTCAAAACTTGACAATATGACCAAATCTATAAGAATGCTGAACAATGGTACCACGCAGCTGGATGAGATCCTTCAGAATGGGAAAGAAGCTGGAAATGTGCAAGGCCTTGGTTTTAACAATCAAGCAGAGACTTCCAAGTAGACTGTATTGAAGTTTGTTCCTCAGAAAATAAAGTAAGAAGTGGAGATGTCAAATCACATGTTTCAACATCAGAAGAAAAGAGTTTGTAGATCAAAGTATAAACCATGGAGATGCCATTACTGTGGCAAGATTGGTTACTTAAAGTTCTTTTGCTACAAACTGCACGGCTACCCCAAAACTTCTCAGCAACAAAATAAAGAACAGAGTTGGGGTAAAGTGAAGAGAAGATGGATTCCTAGGCAAATGATGGCTGGCCTCATAGCATATACTTCTCTTAGAGCATCTGCAAGAGAAGATTGGTACTTTGACAGTGGTTGTTCAAGACACATGACTGGTGTGAAGAAGTTCTTGTCAGACATTAAGCCTCACTCCACCAATTATGTCACCTTTGGGGATGGATCAAAGGGTGAGATAAAAGGTGTCGGAAAGCTGGACTACATAGGACAACCAAATCTGGATCGAGTTCTCTATGTCAAAGGACTGGCCGCAAACTTAATCAGTATAAGCCAATTGTGTGATGTAGGGTTCAAGGTAAATTTCACCAAATCTGAATGTCTAGTAACCAATGTGAAAGATGAAGTTGTTATGAAGGGGACCAGGTCTAAGGATAACTGCTATATGTGGAATCCTCAAGAACCTAAAAATCTGTCTACTTGTTTGATGTCAAAGGAAGATGAAACCAACCCGTGGCATCAGAAATTGGGTCACTTACACCTGAAAGGGATGAAGAAGGTTATGTCAAGTGAAGCTGTTCGAGGTATTCCCAAGCTGAAGATTGATGAGGACAAAATATGTGGTGAATGTCAAGTTGGGAAGCAAACAAGGATGTCACACAAGAAGCTTCAACATCTTACCACAACTTCTAGAGTTCTAGAACTTCTTCACATGGACCTAATGGGACCTATGCAGGTTGAATGTCTTGGTGGGAAGAAGTATGCCTATGTTGTCGTAGATGCCTACTCTAGATTCACTTGGATAAATTTTATCAGAGAAAAGTCTGAAGTGTTTGCAGCTTTTAAAGAATTATGTCAAAGAATTCAACGGGAAAAGGATTGTGGTGTTGTTCGAATCAGAAATGGCCATGGGAAAGAATTCGAAAATAGTAGATTTGAAGAGTTCTGCTTATCTGAGGGAATCATTCATGAATTCTCATCACCAATCACTCCTCAGCAGAATGGTGTGGTGGAACGCAAGAACAGGACCATACAAGAATGTGCAAGAGTCATGATTCATGCCAAAAAGCTTCCATATCATTTTTGGGCTGAAGCCATAAATACTGCTTGCTATATACACAATAGGGTGACTATCAGATCAGATACCTCTGTCACTCTTTATGAGCTATGGAAAGGTAGAAAGCCAAATGTGAAGTATTTCTATGTGTTTGGTAGTAAGTGCTACATCTTAGCGGATCGTGAGCAAAGGCGAAAGATGGATCCTAAGAGTGAGGAAGGAATATTTTTAGGTTACTCTACAAACAGTAAATCATATAGAGTATTCAATTCCAGAACTCAGGTGATGATGGAATCCATAAATGTGGTGGTTGATGATTCTGGCAATGATGAAGATGTAAGAACCAGAAGAAGGGAGACTGTGTCAAATGCTTGCTTTGTGTCAAAGATCGAACCAAAGAATGTCAAAGAAGCATTGACAGATGAGTTCTGGATAAGTACCATGCAAGATGAACTGTGTCAGTTCAAGAGGAATGAAGTTTGGGAACTGGTACCACGACCAGCAGGAACAAATGTGATTGGAACAAAATGGGTGTATAAGAATAAGTCTGATGAGCAAGGAGTTGTCACCAGGAACAAAGCCAGATTAGTAGCTCAAGGATACACACAGATTGAAGGAGTAGACTTCGATGAAACATTTGCGCCTGTGGCTCGGTTGGAATCCATCAGATTGTTGCTAGGAGTGGCATGTTTGTTAAAATTCAGATTGTTTCAAATGGATGTCAAGAGTGCTTTTCTAAATGGGTATCTTAATGAGGAAGTCTATGTTGAGCAGCCTAAAGGGTTTGTGGATCCAAACTTTCCTGATCATGTTTACAAGCTGAAGAAGGCTCTATATGGGCTGAAACAAGCTCCACGAGCTTGGTATGAAAGACTGACTGAGTTCTTAGTTAACAATGGGTACAGGAAGGGTGGTATTAATAAAACTCTTTTTGTCAAGGAGAAGGATGGGAAACTAATGATTGCTTAGATTTATGTAGATGATATTGTGTTTGGCGGGATGTCGGATGAAATGGTCCAACATTTTGTCACACAAATGCAGTCTGAATTTGAGATGAGCTTAGTGGGTGAATTGACCTACTTCCTTGGATTACAAGTCAAGCAGATGGAAGACTCCATTTTTATTTGTCAGAGCAAATATGCAAGGAACATTGTGAAAAAGTTTGGGCTGGATAATGCCAAGCATAAGAGGACTCCAGCTCCTACTCACTTGGAGTTATCCAAAGATGAAAAGGGAGTGGATGTTGAACAAAGTCTGTATAGAAGTATGATTGGCAGTCTGCTGTATCTTACAGCAAGTAGGCCAGACATCACTTTTGTTGTTGGTGTGTGTGCAAGATATCAAGCAGAACCCAAGGTCAGTCACATCAATCAAGTGAAAAGAATTCTAAAGTATGTGAGTGGTACATGTGATTATGGGTTGTTTTACTCCCATGACTCAAGTCCCATTTTATTAGGATATTGTGATGCTGATTGGGCTGGAAGTGCTGACGATAGGAAGAGTACCTCTGGTGGATGCTTCTTTCTAGGAAATAATCTTATTTCATGGTTTAGCAAGAAGCAGAATTCAGTATCCCTTTCTACTGCTGAAGCTGAGTACATAGCAGCTGGTAGTAGTTGTGCACAACTGGTATGGATGAAGCAGATGTTGTCAGAGTATAATGTCACACAAGATGTCATGACACTATTTTGTGACAACCTGAGTGCTATTAATATTTCCAAAAATCCCATTCAACATAGCAGGACAAAGCACATTGACATCAGGCATCACTTCATCAGAGAACTTGTGGAGGACAAAGTCATAACTCTTGAGCATGTGAGCACAGAAAATCAGCTTGCTGACATATTTACCAAGGCTCTGGATGCAGTTCAGTTTGAAAACCTGAGGAGCAGACTTGGGGTGTGCATTCTTGAAGACCTATAGCAATCAATGTGCTTTCTGGCTGCCAGACTGAAAAGACTAAAGGAGGTTCTGGTAGTGCAGTGTGTGAATGAAGGGAAAATGCTGAAGTCTGTGCATGTAATGTGGTGTGCATCTACTTTCTGATGCAGTTTACTCTGGATTCTTTTTACTTTGACTTGTTCTACTAGCCTTTGTCATATTTATGGCTAAAAGGGGGAGTAGTATGTTGTGTATGTTGTGCGATTGCTTGTGTGGGGAGTGTGTGTGCTGCAGGTGCAGCTGAGGTTGCTGATGTTGAGGGGGAGTTGCTATGATGAGATGTTTGCTGGACTGTGTGTGTATGCAGCTGAGGGGGAATGCAGCTGAGGGGGAGTTTTTTTTTTGCAGCTGAAGGGGAGTGCTGCTATGCTGGATTTGTTTGTGGTTTTTTTTTTGTTGATACTGATGGTGTTTGAGTGTTCTTTCCGCTGCTGATACTGATGGTGTTTAAGTGTGTGTGGAGTTTTAGCCAAAAATAAGCCAAAGGGGGAGATTGTTATTTCCTTGGTTTTATGGTTGGCATTATTTTGCTAAAACTCATGTAGCAGCAGATGTTGAATGAAGATGTCTAAAAATATGTTTCATTACTCTTTGTCCAACATGTCGTATGAAGATGTTCCATGGCAGCTCATAGGACATCGCGTTGTGAAGTCAGTTTTTAATGCAGATTCTGTTACTATGATTTGTAACTGAATATTCTGTGAATATTTGGTTATCCTATGTGGCATCCAAAGCATTTTTGGATTAGGGTTACTTGTTGGTTTTTGGATTTGCTGCTGCTTCTAATTATGGAGACATAATAGGAAACTTTGGATTGAAGACCTATTTTTTTGGAGTTAATTTTGCAGATTTGTGAGTAGCCTAATTGCTGCATTTTTGAAGCCCAATTCAGTCCAGATTACAAGCTATAAATAGACTGATGTAAACCTAGTTTTAGGTGTCGAACTTACATGTATTTTTAGGGTTGTGTGCTTGTGTTTTGTGAGCCTAACTGGTATCTTATGATAACAGTATAAGGACTGTAGTGTAAGATGTGTAAGGTTGCTCATAAGCTTTTAAGCATTGAGTAGCTGTGTGTTAATTCTCATAAGCTGTGAAGTATTGAGAATTTGTGTTTCGACCATTGTTATTCATCTTGTAAGGAACCAGTCACGGGTTGTGATTGAAGAGGGATTTGAGGAGGGCCTCATACCTAGGGGAGTCTTAGGTAGAAGTCATAGGAAGGGTAGTGATTAAGTGAGCTGATTGAGCCGGGTGTGGTTATCAGTGAATTGATACTATCGAATATTGATTTCATCCCTGGCTTGGTAGCCCCCAGATGTAGGATAGTTAGATCCGAACTGGGTTAACAATTTCTGGTGTTCTTTACATTTTATGCACACTTTTGTATTGAGCTTGTTCATTGTTGTTGTATATCAGTGTCTCGACATCTCGATAGGACATCTGATATACAGGCCAGAATTTCACATCATACTTCATCAGTCTCCCCAAAGATGGGTGAGCATCCACTACAATCAAAATTAGGGTTTCAAGCCCTCTCAGAGCCTTAGACAAAGGATCAATCAAGAAACAACATGATATTCAACTTGTCTAACCTCTCAAACATCCACAATGGACCAAAAGGACTCCCACTTCAAGGATCAAGCACAAGGATGCTCCCTTCTAGGTGGATCAAGTCTCAAGATCGACAGTGTCACCAAATTAGGGTTTTGGTTGACCAGGGCCTCCAGATGGAAATTTTTCATCTGGGCACAAGCCAATGATCCAAAACACAACCTAATATACTCCATGGAACCTCATGGACCCAATCATCAAGTCAATTTTGCCTCAGGGGATGCATTCATCAAAAATAAGGAATTAGGGTTTCTTGACCTAATTCACCCCTAAGTTGACTTTTGTGACAAATCATGAGCTAAGACCTCAAGAGAGGGTTTTAGGGTATCTAATGAACTATATTGATCCATTTGGAACAATGGATTAATCCAAGAAGCTTGAGCAACAAGTCTCAATTTCATCTGCACCACAGTTAGGGTTTCGCGGGAAAAGTCAACTGTAACTTTGACTTTTGGCCAAGACATGCTCCCAAGCCCTAAGACATGATTCAATATACCCTATGACACCCATGGAACATGTCCATCAAGTTTGATATAGGTCAAGGACATGATTTCCTAAGGAATTGCACAGTTTGGAATTCATCGGATAAAAAGTCAACTGTGCACAAAAGTCAACTTTGACTTTTTGAGATTTTTCACCAAAATGGTTTTTTAACCCTAAAATGATGTTAATGTATGATTTGAATCATCATTCATCAAGAAAAATCAAGAAAAGTTATATAACTTGTAAAAGGGGTAACCATAAAAACTTAGAAAATTTTCTAAGTTAAAAATAAAGTGACAAGGGTACCAACTTTGGAGGATCATAACTCCTAAACCACAAAGCCATTTTTCCTCATCCAAAGATGGATTTGTAGCCCTCATTACCCTCTACAAAAACTTCAACTAGACCTAAGTCCAATTCATTAAGGATTTTGAGTTATGGAGTGATCAAAATGGCTGAAAAATGAAAATGTCACTTTTTCCAACACTTAGTGAAATTTTCACTAAGTCCAAATCTGTCTTCATTTTTTTCCAAATGTAGGGGGATTTTTCACTTGGATTCAAAAGAGATCAAAACCAAACATGTTCAAACAGTTGTTGTATCATGTAAGGGCTTTCCAAAATGGCCAAGAACATTGCCAAATTCCACTTGGGCTATGAGTTATGACATTGTCAAATTGCCTTGTTGAAATCTGTCAAGGCAAGGCAGAATTTGCATTTTTGCTCGATTTGCCAAAATTGTGCAAATCCAAACACTCCTATCCACTTGGACACATCTGAGGATTGAATCTAAAGGGGACAATCACTGAGCCAAGCCTCCAAAGTCCTTGGAACAAGAAAAAGCATGTTGAACCTTGAATTGCCAAAATAGGGACAATACTCCAAATTTGGATTGGAGCATTCAATGGAAGCATCAAGGTGGCATGGACTGAGCCATTTTCATTTGAATTCAGTCAAGACTTATCCAATACCAAGGGAACCACAACCCTGTGCCCTAACCTCTAGTCAATGGCTAGAGGAGACTTGGATTTCCATTGGCCAACATTGAACAAACACCTGCTGCAGTTGCCATTCACTGTGGATACCAAAACAAACTTGCCCTACTATAAATAGAGCTCAATTGTGATCAGTTTAAGTACACCAAAGCCATCGAACAGATGCTTTCCTCAAAACCTCTTTCTCTTGGCAAAAATGCCTTCTTTAGCGAGGCAACTTTGAGTTTTTGAGCTTGAGAGCTTTTTCATCACAATCAATCACACACACACCTCATATATATCATATGTAAGCTGTGCAAACTATCACAAGTGACCTGTAATCACAAAATCACAAAATCACCTCTCAAAACCTCAAAATAGGCTTTGTTTGCATTTTTCAAGCCATGTCTTGATTCAGTCACTTTCCAAACCAGATAAAATCTCAAACACACTCCAAATATCATCCTTGAATGTCCCAAATGGTTCCCCTCATCTGGAACACCATTTGAGAGAGTTGCTATTTTGGTCACTTTTAACCCCTTTTGCAAGAAAGGGACTGTTTATGTTTTTGCAGGTACCAGTCAATTCCAATCATCCTAAAAGCTTCTAAGGGATCATTTGAGTGTGTCTATAGCATCAAATCATTTCTGGAACAAGAGGTTTGACAGATTGCACAAAAGCTCCAAAATCTCAAAAAAAGAGGTAAGCCTCACAACTTGGAATCTTTCAAACATGCAATGCTTTGAAGTCCATTGATCATAAACATCTCATACATGTTGTATATGTTGTGTTTGAGCTAATTCACCATGTAATCCATGCTTGTACCAAGTTGTGGCATAGAAAATGCATTTATAGGTCATTTTCAAAATCACTATCGGGTTTTGAGGAGGGAGTGTGATCTGAAAAAACTACCACCACCATTGGATTCCTTATGAAATTCTGGTCCAGATGCATATAGATTTTGTCTCAAACCATTAAGAATTGAGAAAGTTATGACCTTCACGTTTCTGAGCCAAAACTTGCCAAAACTTGCCTTGGGCCAGGCCTAAAACCAAGTCATGCCTTGTATATTTGTTGTTTTGTTTCAAACAATGGATGTATCACAACCCCAGTGGTAAGGCGCGCGCCTTGTAACCTTGAGGTCTTGGGTTCAAACCCCACCCATGCCATTTTGTGTTTTTTCACATTTTGCCATTTTTTCCAATATTTTCATGGTTTATTAATTAATTGGAAAATTAATAACTCTTTCAATTTTAATTATTTTTTATTGGTTCTTTTTGCAAAAAATCACAAAAATGTTGAAATATTTTATTCCATAAAAAAATTGAATTTATATTATTTATTTAATATAATTAGTATTTTTGTGAATAAATTCATTTTTATTTGTTTTTAAACATTTTAAAATGAATATTCATCTTAAAACTCATTTGGGCCTCTTGAGAGAGTGTAAGACCCATCCTTTTGTACAGAAAACCATTTGGAACTCATTCGTTGTATAAGTCCCTCTGTACATTTTCAAATAAACGGCGCGATCGTCGCCTTTTCAAAATAACTTTGGGCCTACCCTCGAGTAGTAAGACCCATTTCTTTTCTTAAAACTCATTTGGGCCTCTAATAGAGTGTAAGACCCAATCCTTTTTTAACCAAACCATTTTTGGGCCTCAGTGTATTGTATAAGTCCCGATACCGTAAAAAATAAACGGCGCGATCGTCGCCTTTTCAAAATAACCCGGGCCTCTCCTTGAGCTATAAGACCCATTCAAAACTTTTGGGCCTCTACCAGAGTGTAAGACCCAACCCCCTTGTACAGAAAACATTTTGGGCCTCAGTCACTTGTATAAGTTCCTCTGTACAAATTCAAACAGTGCAATCACTGATAAAACCCTGGGCCTCTCCTTGAGCTGTAAGCCCCAAACCTTTCTTTTTCAAAGCACTTTCTCCTTTGATTTTGAATATACTGTTGTTTTCAATCTTTCTTTGTTGAACAACTAACCGAACAACATGGAAGCTCTACAACCGAGTAAGTGGTTATTGCTTTCATTTACCGCTTTCATATACATATAACTGTATTGTGGGGCTGTTTCGCTGTAAGTCTTCTTTCATAAACTCATATCAACTGTGTAATAATAGTATAGATATTTAGAGTTTCCCCGGCAACTACCTCTAGAACTAGGTGACGCTGTTTCGTTTATTCATAGAAATAGACAACTAGATCCCCAATAGGATCACCAGATATAGTCTTCTCTTCGACTATCCTCATTAGGAATTGTCATGAAACTCTACTCCCAGAGATGAATGTATTCTCCGTGATTGGCATCTTTGAGTTTCTTCCAAATTCTCGAACTTTCCTGACTTGATCTATTCCTTGTGAATAGCTTGCCTTGAATTTCTCGAGGTTTGGGGACCCACGGGCTTCTTAAAAGCATCGGCCTCCTCTTGGGCATCGTACAAGGACCCACAGGCTTCCTAAAAGCAACCCCGCCTCCTCTTGGGCTTAGTAAAAGGACCCTACGGCTTCTTAGAAGTATTCACAGCCTCCTCTTAGGCTTCGTATAATGATCTCTTCCTCCGGGAATGATAGCCTCCTCTTGGGCTTAGTACAAGGACCCGTCGACTTCTTAAAAGTTTCCAGCCTCCTCTTGGGCTTCATACAAATTGTCCCGACAACCTCCTAGAGGTATAGGAACAGAACTTAGTCATCTTCATAAAACAGTCCTTTCATAGAGTCTACTATTGTTTCTCAATGCATGGTACAAAAGATGACACTCTAGACTTGGACAGTCTAATCTCCTTGAGTCTCAAAAACATTCTCAAGTGACCCCTTCGCTAAATAGGAAGGAACCCGTAGACTCAGACAGTCTCAATACTTTTCGGATTTCCCACTTCCTTAAAGAACAGGAATAACCCGGATCCTTGAATCAAATCCCTGAATACAGTGTTGCTCATATAAGAACTAATTTTCTCTTTAAAATCAGTATACTGGACCTGTCACTCAACTGAAACAGTAACCATCAGCCTCCTCTTAGGCTTTGTATAATGATCCTTCTCCAGTGAAGTTAGCCTCTCTCTTGGGCTTTATACAATGATTCTCCCCAGTGGAGTCAAACAACGTTTAGCCTCTCTCTCGGGCTTTGTACAAGACACATAAAGAGACTCCCTCGTTGAGTCAATCACCTTTTTGCTCCATCTCGGGCTTCGTACGAGATACAAAAACTCTCTTGTTGAGTCAAATAGACTCCATCTCGGGCTTTATACGAGATACCAAAAGATTCCCTCGTTGAGTCAAAACCTTTTAGCCTCTCTCTCGGGCTTTGTACGAGACACATATTAGCCTCCTCTTAGGCTTTGTATAAGAAAATCACTGGTTGATCCAATCAACCATTTAGCATCAAAGATGTGCCTCGTTCACAGTATACAAACATCAACAACTCCTTCCCTTTCATCTAATCGCTGTAAGTGGCAAGCCTCTGGATCATCTACATCCATGCCACTGTCCCTCTTTTAGTATGAGAAATTCCTAAGGAAAGATGGCATTACTCTACACTGAGTTAAAGTCTTCTCCTTCAGGTTGAAATCCCCTATAAAGGAAATTATGGCATTGCCGGATTCACAAATCCCGGTTAAAGTAATTCTCCTTTATAAACAGTCATAACAGATAAACCCCTCTTTAGAGATGACAAATTCTCTCTAAAGTTGAGACCTTTCAGCTTCACATCTTGGGCTTTGAACAAGATACAAATAGACCCTTCAGCTTCACATCTTGGGCTTTGAACAAGATACAAATCACCTTTCGCTTCACGTCTTGGGCTTTGAACAAGACACCAAAAACACCCATTTCCTCCCATAGAATAGGAGGAACTACGAACGCTCTGATTTCCCTGTTTCGGTAAACGGGAATACGTAGGCATAAGATTGAAAGAAAAATCTTAGCGAGCACACTAAACAAAAACCCAAAATCCCATACTCTCATGCATCTATCAAAATCATCAGTCCTAACATCCTAATCCTTGTTCCCCGCCAGAAACCTGTCTGTCAAAATAACACAAGAAATCCCAGAGAGAAAACAGTATTGGCAAAAATACAAATAACCAGTACAAAGGCCCCCCCACATTGATCGCATCTGTAACCTAACAGACCGCTGTTTAAACTCAGTATGCAAGCAGGGTTAATTGGAGACATCTATTTCCCTTCCTTATTCAGCTTTAATAGGATAAAAAATGAATCGACCTGTAGTAAGCTCAACCGCAGAGAGCGACCAGCGCTTAAGAACCGTGTCCAAAATCGCTCGCTACACTGGTAGATACCGGGTATTCTCTGAATGTGATGCCCAAGTCTACCTTAAACAAGTTAATGCCCGAAGACGTACAAATGAGAGCAAATCCTTTAATTGTGAAAGCCTTCAATGATTTGAGAAGAGAATTAATTTGAGAAATCGATCTACCCATCTTAGTAGGTCCTTATATCTTCACCATTACCTTTCAGGGGATGGACATCAACCCTGAATGCAGTTGTCTTCTAGGAAGACTATGCATTTATGCCACTGGGGCCGTTATTTCCATGTTACATCAAAAGCTTAAATTCATAGCAGGTGACAAACTGGTCATTATTTATGGTGAAGAAGACTTGTTAGTAAGCCACCTTTCATACTTTCGATACATAA
Source organism: Lathyrus tuberosus (assembly GCA_022829125.1). Lineage (NCBI taxonomy): Eukaryota > Viridiplantae > Streptophyta > Magnoliopsida > Fabales > Fabaceae > Lathyrus > Lathyrus tuberosus. The sequence continues at coordinate 1,142,190 of JALAZF010000616.1, read as the reverse complement.
AAACTAATGAAGAATGAGCTATGGAAATCTCACTCCAAGTCCTAGAAGTTGATAGTGTGACCACTATGAGCTCGGAGCTTAATGAAGTCAAGACACAGAAGTTATCCATGTCCTCGTGGAAAAAGGCAAAGGAAGCTTTAGAAAACGGAAGTCCTGCAAGTTGGGAGAGGAATACTGAATGTGGAAGAAAAGAAGAACTGATTTGGACTCAGTTATCAGCCATCATTACAAGAAACTGACCGAGATGACCAAAGAAAGTTCTACAGTATCCAGGAGATCTTCAGCAGTGCTGGATTTAGTTTAGACAATCATATATCCGCGATCAAAGATGCAAATGAAGAGACACTCAGTCTAGTACGTTGATGCTCACCCGAATTTGTACTCAACAACTGGACAACATCCGTGATCCCTGAAATCTTTACAATCTCAAAGTAATTCATTGTTTTTCTAAGAATCCCTCGCCTTTCCCAAGGAAAGCAGATAACTTTGTAGGGTTTCTCTTTGTTTGATGACATTATTTGTCAATTAATAAAATACATTTTTGTATCCAAAATGGCGTTCCTTTCTTTTCATTTTTTTCTCTCAAAATGGAAAAAAAAATCTTTTACAGTTGATATTTGCAAGCTTCCATAGCATATTTTCTAAAAATAAATCATAATACTCATGGAAAATACATGAATCCATTGAACATAACACGACTATGATCCCTTATGACCTCGAGTTCCTAATTAACCGTGCCGAAGAAGACTGTGAGGAAGATTGGAACTTCTAGAAAAACTAGTCAGGCTGCTTGAGCAAGAAAAGAAAGAGATCCAACCTCATAAAGAGTCGGGTGAAGTCATCAACCTAGGGACAGAGGAAGTCGGGAAATAAGTCAAAATTGGGGTATATCTAAAAAAGAATGTGCAAAAAGAATTGGTAAACTTATTATAAGAGTGTGTGGATATCTTCGCTTGGTCATATCAAGATATACTAGGGTTGGACACTAATATTGTTGTGCACAAATTGCCACTTAAGACAGAATGCCCACCTGTCAAGCAAAAGCTCAGAAGGAAAATACTTGATATGGCCCTTAAAATCAAGGAAGAAGTCAAAAAATAGTTTGCTGCAGACATCTTAACTGTGTCCAATTACCAGCAGTGGGTCGCAAACAAAGTACCAATCCCTAAGAAGGATGGTAAAGTATGAATGTGTGTAGACTACAGAGACTTAAATAAGGCAAGCCCAAAGGATGACTTCCCTTTGCCTCACATTGACTTGTTCATCAACAATACCGCACAATTCTCTGTCTTCTCATTTATGGATGGTTTCTTCGGATATAATCAAATAAAGATGTCTCCCGAAGACATGGAGAAAACCACTTATATCACCCCTTGGGCACATTATTTTATAAGGTAATGCCTTTCGATCTAAAGAATACAGGTGTAACATATCAAAAGTCATGGTGACTCTCTTTCATGACATGATTCATAAAGAGATCGAAGTCCACGTGGATGATATGATTGCTAAATCCCAGATCCAGGACGAGAACCTTACTCACCTAAGAAATTTGTTTGCACGATTGAGGAACGTTAGAATTGTAGTGTAGGTGGGTTTTTGTTACCGTCTCCACAGGGATTGTCTTGATATTTGGATGTTTGTCATTCATTAGTTTATCGTTTCAAGAAAAAGGGTTTTCAAAGTTTTGTTCATAAATTGTCACGTTTTTAGTAGCAAAGCTTATAAATTCTAAAGTGTTTGATTAACAAAGTATATCAAAAATAGTTTTCATCTACCCTAACTTATATGTATTCTTTCAATCTTGCATGTGAAGTTGGATCCGATTAATATCATTGCGTATTCTCTCAACACCGTTTATCTCTAGAGCGGCGTCGTGAGAAATATCGTATTCATCGCTACACAATCTCTCCATATAACAACCAATATAGTAAGCTTTAAGTTCAATACAAAGTGAATATCAACCATAGACTGATCTCTTCAATCTATAAGTCAGTAGGTGAATATTTTAGGTCAAGTTCCACAAAATATATGTCTAGAGTTTTACAAAACAAGAATGGATCATTAAGAACAAAATTATTCATCATATATTAATCATCACTTGTTCACATACAAGGCCAATCAAAAGAAATACATAAAGCTAAGGTAAACTACCTCTACCTTTGATACAAGAGAAATTAGCTACCCATAACCATGGTAGCTTGCTTTACAAGTCTTGAGAGAAGATGAATGAGCATCGACATCGAAGAATCGAACTAGGATGCGAATCCAGCTTCTATTTGCAAAATATCACTCTTTGGTGAAGAAATGCTGAAAAATGAGGTTTCTAGGTGAAAAATGGGTTATGATCCCCAAAAAGTGTGAAAAGTGCTTATATAGTACAACTAAAATATGCTAGGTTCGCCCAACAAACTCATTCTTTGCCCAGCGAACAATACTTTATAGAACCTGAAGTGCCTCTGAACAGTTAAACCGCCCCTGAGAAATTTACAAAGTTCACTGTGTGAGTAATTCTTCACCTTGCGAACTACTTTGCTACAAGTTTGCACATCGAACTTATGGTCCTTTAGCTATTGACTTCAATCTGGGATAGTTCGCTGGTCCTTCGCTGCAACCTCGCCCAACGAACATTCTTTTCAAGTTCTCCCAGTGAACATAGTGCCATTTTCCTACTGCTATCATTCTGAGATGGTTCGCTGGGGCTTCGCCAGGATCACGCCCAGCGAACATTCGCTGCTACTTCTCGTGGGTTGTTCACCCAGCGAACATGCTGAATCTCTTTTTTTCCTTTGGCTTCCTTATCCATTTACTTGTGTCTTACACTTTGATGTTTTATGCCTAATTCCTGCAAAATAACACACAAATCAAAGCAACCAAAGGAATTTACAACATAATTGAAGAATAGCATGAAAACATGGAGTAAATCCAACAAAACATAACAAATGAGATGAAAAATGCCAATAAATATAGATCAATTTAAAGCATGTTTGACATTCAACAAACTCTCCCCAACTAGATCTTTGTTTGTCCTCAAGCTAAGTATGCCTCTCATTGAAAACAAAAAGATTTTCCCAAGCATTTAATCAACCAAGAATGGATTTATGGCTCAAATAAACAAACAAATGCGCACAAGCAATGTTCACCACTTCCTAGAATCGAACAATGAAAAATAATTTATTTCTTAAACAAATATCATGCAATGTTTCAATTAACAACTAAATTTTCATGCTTGAATCATTCTAACACTCCTCTACAAATAAGAATGAAGAAATTAATGCGTTTGCAACCGCGGGGTAATTTTATTCACCTAACAAACAATGCAAATACAATCCAATTCATATATTCATCTAATCAATCAATAAAGAATTCATGGAAGCAAGAAGATCACTAAGATCTTTAAAGGTTGTAGCTTGGTTAGGTTCACAACAAAGGGACATTTATAATGCCATGGATTCAAAGTTGCCAATGCAAAAGAAACATTCACTATAAAAGGTTAAGTACACACTACAACTTCATCCAACACTTTCTTTTATCAATTGTTCACCCTTCCAACTTCCTTTATGCACATTATTCACTTTCTATTTTTTCTCATACAAACAAGCATGCTTTTTTTTTCTTTTTTTCTTTCATATTCACAATTTTCTTTTCAATGCTGGTTTGAAAATTTTCAAAATTTTTGAGTAACCTACCACTTTTCTTTTCAGTCTCTCCAACTTGAATTCAACCAAACCTCAAGTGAATGCTCCTTGCATTTTATGGCAAGGAAAACAATTTAGAACATTGTTCAAAGGTTCAAGAAATTTTCTTAGAATCCTACACAACTCAATGATGAACTAACTTTTGATTTATGTACAAACACCAAGTTCATCACTAAATTAAGATCTAAACTATTAAGCTCAAAAGGGTTAGAAAATTCTCACTACTCACGGGTAAGTTACTTTTTTTGGATATGGTTTTACTCAATATTAACAATTGCCTTGATTATTTCTAATGCTTCCACAAAATCAAAATAATCACAAGATTAAGCATGAATCAAATGTAATAAACAAGATTTATCGGTCATCCTATGAATTTAGTAAACAATGGAGGTTTCTCACAAATTTGTGGCTATTGAAACCTAAGTGAAACAAGCATTCAAACAAAGTTGCAAAATGAAACAAATTACATTTGCACAAAGAAAAAAATCTTAAGCATTGTAGCATCCTAAAAAGAGGTAACCATGTACCTTGCTTGCATTTACATAATCAAATACTATAATCACCATCCAAACTTGGGAGAATCTTCATTGGATACTTTTAGCAAATAGCAACCAATCTAGAAGTTCTCACATTCAATCACCAAAGAAAGAAACATTAAATAGCAAAACAAACTACCACAATAAAGCCATAAAAAAACTACTAGAGTTGAACATTCCTAACTGAAGAATTCAACTCTTAAACAACATAAAAAAATGAAAGTTGAACATTCGTGAACTGAAGAATTCAACTGATATAACATTAAAATGTTATGGTGTAAAAACACCATCAAAAGTCAGGGTACCCAAAAGTGGTACAAACATACATTATCCAAAATAATCCACCAAGTGGATATTGTACAACACCAAATAAAATACAATCAAAATAATACAAATATAGCAATGATTTAAGCTAAACAGGAAACTTCACTTTGTAAAAACCAAAGGAATTAACCTAAGACCATGCTCAACACATAAAAAAACTAGTCCTCATCGGACTTGGTCTCCTCATCCAAATCGACCTCCTCTCTAGATCTAAAACTAGCATCAGTACCAGCATCCTCATCATCTCCAGCCTCCTCAACGTCATCAGCCTCACCAGGATCAACAACACCTGCCCCCTCTCCAAAGTGTGGCCTGGCCTCAGGTCAACCAGCCTGAGCTAGGAACTTCTCCCTAGTCATCATCGATTGCTTCACGGAAGGCTTGTGGTATTGTAGCTGTAACACCTGCATAGAGTCATGTATATCAATCATGGCACGCTGAGTAGCCGCCATCCACTCCCAGTTGTAGTTGCAGATCTCCCTCTGAAATGGGTCAAAGCCCTGAGAGCCTGCAACTCCAGAACCAGAAGCCTCACCAGCTCCTGAACCTGTACCAACACCCGCACCAGAAGTCTGTCCTCCTCTCATGCTCTTGGGCATGCAAAACTTATCCATATAATTGTTATCAATGGCCGCCGGGATGGTAACCTGATGACGGGAGGGTAGCTTCACCCTCGAATGCACACACAAAACCATGATTAAACATGGAAAACCAAGGGGCAATTAGCTCCCGACCCTGGTTTAATTCCGCTCTCAACAACGGTGTGCATCTCGTTAACAATAATCCTAGCCACATCAATCTGTGTGTTAATCAAGATGCTACGGATCCAGTGTGCAACTGCAATGGGCACAGTGAAGGTATGCAACTTTATCTTAATGTTTGTTAACACCAAGAGAAGCACCAGTTGTGCTATATGACACATATCCTCCCTGTGGTATCTTCTTGGAACCCCATATGGGTTCAATTCCACCGACTTGCCTTCCATTAACAATGCACTAGAAATATCCTCGATGTCTCTGTTCTGCTTCAAAGTCCTATGATACTCATCTAATTCATCTTCCCCCAAGGTAAGAGGTCTACCCAAAACATGGTTAATAGTATCCATATCAAACCTCACCTCTCTTCCGCAAACCTGTCTAGTCCAAGAAAAACCTCATTGTCGTCTGGAAGGGCATTTATGTAGAACTCCCTCACGAGTTCCACATTATAACTATCACCTGGGGTAATTAGCTTGTCCCACTTTTTTGCATGAAGAATCGCGGCTATCGCCCGGTAGGAGCCTTGGGGGTTGATATTAAACCTTTTCTCAGGAAAGATGCTCATTTTCTCCAGAGCAACATATCTTGCAGCCTGCTTTGCCCCTTTGAATCGATCGGTATCATATGAAATTGGTTACGGGCGGGATGAGCTTTCGACATTTCTTTTCTTGGATGGAGTTGTTCTCAGAGGAGCCATCTGCACAATCACCAAACATAACTAGCAAACAAAACACATGACACATTAGTAACAAAGTAAAGCACAACAGATCAGAACACGAAATCTCAGAATAATTCAAAAATTAAAATTGGTGTCTTGTTCGCCTTGGGTTTGCCTAGCGAGAACCAGCGAACACTCGCTCCAGGTTTGCCTAGCGAACTCAAGGCGAACCCTGCGAATTTGAAAAATTCCAGGTTCTTCCTATTCAATCTTAACATAACAACAATGCAATTTTTGTCCATTCAATAAGTGATATTCAGTTTGTAAAATGAGTATGAATTAAACAACAACAACCACCACATTGTTCTTGCAAAGATTCAAAGTTCATAAACTTAATTCATACCAATTTCAACTTTACCCTAAGCAAGAACACCTAAACTCTCAAAAATTCTTAAAGCTCAATACCCAAACAAGCACAACAATGTAAACCAATACAAATGAACATGCATAACAGATTCACAAATCCAAGAAGAAAGTTTTCAACAATGTCTCACATCAACCCTAACCACATGTTTCTAATAAGAACAAGGAATGAATAAAAGAACTCAAACCTGATATGAATTGGACAGAGAGAATGGAGATTGAACAGAACTTGGAAAGAGTTCTTCACTTGCAAAGATACAGTTGAGAGAGAAGAGAGAGTGTGTGTTGTGTTCTTTGAAAAGTGAAAGAGACAAGAAGGAAAGGAATGACAAAAGGGGATATGGGGAAAGGCTTGCCCCACAAAATCAACAAAAAGGGTCTTGGGCCCACGACTTTTTGGCCCACATAAAAATATCACTTAAGTGATGTGGCAGAAAATTGTCATTTTTCTCTGTCTTGCTCAGTTCGCACAGCGAACTTCTAGCAAACATTCGCCCCAGGTTCACCAAACGAACTCAAGGCGAATGAGACAGATTTTTGAAATTTTGTTTCTTTTCTTCTCATTCTACCTCAACACTTCCTATACAAAATTAACAGTACAAAAGCATTAAAGATGAAAGGTTACTTACAATGTTGGGGAGCCTCCCAACTAGCGCTTTATTTAACGTCGTTTGAGCTCTACGGTCCGACGGTTGAAACCTCGGAACTAAAAGCACTTGAATTAGCTTCTGGATGAAACCACTCTACCAAAAAAGTCCTCAACCATTGTCATGACCAGTTTTTGGTCCACTTTTCCTAAAAGATGAAAAATCCCAACATGATTTCATCATAGCCTCCTTGGCCTCTTCATCCTTCTTTTTGAACAACGCTTCAATTTTTTCTTTGTCGTCCTTCATTTTCATTGAAGCAACCCTAGCATCTTCGTCTTTCTTTTTCCTCATCACAACTCTAGCATTTTCCTTTCTCACATGATCATCAACCTCCAATTGATTTGAATACACCACACCTTTGAAAAGTGTAAAACACATTTCTTCATCATTAGTCTTCACTTTCATTATACCTTCATCAACATCGATTAACTTCCTTGCGGTCTTCAGGGACTTCCAAGGATTATTGATGTATCCTCATCTTCTTCCATGTCCATGACTACGAAATCAACCGGAAATAAAAATTTGTCAACTTTCAATAACACGTCTTCAACAACACCATAAGGATGAGTCCTTGACTTGTCCCCAAGTTGCAACGTCATGTTGGTTGTTTTCATCTCCATGTTCTCGAGTCTTTTGACCACGAATAAAGGAATCAAATTAATACTAGCACGTATATCAACCAAAGCCTTGCATTTGAAATCACTACCTATAGTTATAGGTAGAGTTGCTCTTCCCAGATCTCCTTCTTTCCGTGGAAGAATGCTTTGGACGATCGTACTACAATTTGCATTGAGCTTAATGGTTTCTTTATCTGTATACCTCTTCTTCTTTGTAAGTATGTCCTTTATGAATTTTGTATACTTTGGCATTTGCTCTAGAGCCTCGGAAAATGGAATGGTTATTTCCAACCGGCTAAATATGTCCAAGAATCTAGCATAATGCTTCTCATTGTCTTTTTTCGTAGGAGCAATAGGATACAGTAACTTTTTCATTGGAACTTCACCTTCATCCTCCTTTCCTTTCTTACTTTTTTTCTTCTTCTCCTCCTTCAACTTCTTTCCGACATCCTCCTTTTCAACTAACTCCTTATCATTCTTTTTTTCAACTTCTTCCACAATTTCATCCTCCTTTTGAACATCAACATTTTTCTCAACTCCTACACCAAGTTTTCTCCCACTCCTAGTAAATATGGCTTTGCAAGATTCCTTCGGATTCACTTGAGTATTAGCCGGAAAGGTTTCTTTATGTTGGTCGGCTAGTCGCTTGGACAATTGTCCAACTTGAGTTTCAAGGTTTCGAATTGCCGCATCCATACTCTTTTGAGTGGAGATAGACATTTGCATGAATTGGTTAAAATTTTCCTCAATCTTTGAGCTTCCGCCTTGGTTTTGTTACGGTTGTTGTAACTTTGGTAAGGTTAAGTGTTGGAAGATCCCGTTTCTTGCCTCCACCCTTGTTAGTAACCTTGGTTATTACCTCTCAGTTGGTAGCCTTGGTTATTGCTTTGATACGGTGGTCTTGGTTGATAGCCTTGATTTTAGTTTCCCGCATAGTTGGCTTCTTCAACGATCGGTGGACAATAGCCGATAGGATGATCACCTTTGCAAAATTCACAACTTGCTACATGTTGATTGCTGTTGAGAACTTCTTGCATCTCTTTGATTTGTTGTGGAAGTTTTGACATTTGCTTTGTCAACAACTCCACTTGTTGCGAGAGTAATTTATTTTTAGCAAGAATAACATCATTCATTTCCAACTCAATAATTCCCAACTTTCTTTGCGAAGTACCACAGTTGTGTTGACCTTGATGATCATTTAGTGCCATCCTATCAATGATGGACACTGCATGTTCCGTGCTTTTTGACATTAAAGAACTATCCGTCGTAGCATCCAAAAGCGTTTTATGAACGGGTTGAAGTCCATTGCGGAAAATATGAACTTGAGTCAGGTCATCAAAAACATGGCCCTTGCACTTTCTCAGCATAGATTTGAATCTCTCCCAAGCTTCATTGAGAGATCTGCTCCCTCCTTGCGCAAATACTGAAATCACCGTCTTGGCCTTCATAAACCGATTGTAAGGGAAGAATCATTCAAGAAACTTCTCCTCCAATACATTCCAATCCGTCATCACAAGAATAGATTGGTCAAGATACCATTCCTTTTGCTTCCCAATTAAGGAATGCGGGAATAGTCTCTTGAACAAAGGTTCCTCTTCGACTTCCGGAGCTCCAGTTACACCCACTATCTCGTAAAACTTTGTGAGGTGTGTAAACGGATCCTCGTGGTCTATCCCTGCAAAAGGATTTGCATATAAAGGAGCTAGGATTCTCGTCTTCATCTCAGAATGCCTCCCGTTGTGGGCGTTGCGTGCAAACTGAGCGTTGTGTCTTGGACTATTAACACATGGGGTTGAAGTAGGGGGTGGTGGTGGTGGTGGTATTTCTGCCATGTTTGGTGTAGCAATCGGTGTAGATAAAGAAGTTTCTCTGCGCTATTGTCTTTCTTTGGAAAGTTGCCTCCTTCGCCTAGTTTTGCTATTGAGCCTACGAGCGGTACTTTCAATCTCAAGATCGAAAAGAAGTTGGTCCGCAGGTACACTCCCTCGCATAAACAGAATTTGCACCCTTAACCAAACAAATTAAACAGCACAAAAAAAAATAGAGGTAAGAAATCACAATACAAAGATCTTAAAATCAATAAACTATTACAATGCTTGAAATATCAACAACAATCCTCGGCAACAGCACCATTTTGTTAGAATTGCAGTGTAGGTGGGTTTTTGTTATTGTCTCCACATGGATTGTTCTGATATTTGGATGCTTGCCATTCAATAGTTTATTGTTTCAAGAAAAAGGGTTTTCAAAGTTTTGTTCATAAATTGTCACGTTTTTAGTAGCAAAGCTTATAAATTCTAAAATGTTTGATTAACAAAGTATATCAAAAGTAGTTTTCATCTACCCTAACAATCTTGCATGTGAAGTCGGATCCGATTAATATCATCTCATATTCTCTCAACACCGTCTATCTCTAGAGTAGCATCGTGAGAAATACCGTATTCATCGCTACACGATCTCTCCATATAACAACCAATATAGTAAGCTTTAAGTTCAATGCAAAGCGAATATCAACCATAGACCGATCTCTCTAATCTATAAATCGATAGATGAATATTTTAGGCCAAGTTCCACAAAATCTATGTCTAGAGTTTTACAAAACAAGAATGGATCATTAAGAACAAAAATATTCATCATATATTAATCATCACTTGTTCACATATAAGGCCAATCAAAAGAAATACATAAAGCTAAGGTAGACTACCTCTACCTTTGATACAAGGGAAATTAGCTACCCATAACCATGGTAGCTTGCTTTAAAAGTCTTGAGAGAAGATGAATGAGCATCCATGTCGAAGAATCGAACTCGGATACGAATCCAGCTTCTATTTGTAAAATATCACTCTTTGGTGAAGAAATGTTGAAAAATGAGGTTTCAAGGTGAAAAATGGGTTATGATCCCTAAAAAGTGTTAAAAGTACTTATATAGTACAACTAAAATCTGCCAAGTTCACCCAGCGAACACTACTTTATGGCACCTGAAGTGCCTCTGAACAGTTAAATCGCCCCTGAAGAATAACACACAAATCAAAGCAACCAAAGGAATTTGCAACATAATTGAAGAATAGCATGAAAACATGGAGTAAATCTAACAAAACATAACCAAATGAGATGAAAAATGCCAATAAATATGGATCAATTTAAAGCATGTTTGGCATTCAATAAATAAGTACAAACCATGACTGAACTCATCAAAATGTACCTTTAGGGTCATATCTGGTAAGCTACTTTGATTCATCGTCAGCCAGCGGGAAATTGAGGTTGATTCCGACAAATTTAGAGCTATTCTAGACATGCTAGCTCCTAGAACATAAAAAGAAGTGTGTGGTGTAACGCCCCGGATTAATTAAAGTATTTATTTAATTAATTATATAGCTTTCCGATAATATGAGATTTTGATGACTTTGGTGAGAAATTATGATTTATGTGATGTTTAGAGGTGTTTTGAGAATTATGGGACAATTTAGAATAATTATAGTAATTAAGTTAGAATTGTTTAATTAGAAAAATAGAGTAATATTGGAGTTGGATGACAGTAAGGGAATTTTGGTCATTAGCAAAGAATTAGAGAGGACAATAGTGGAAAACTGTATTAAGGTTCTAAGGGTTATACAAGGGAAAAACAGTTTTCTTGGGAATTCATTCTTGCATACGTATTGGAAAGGAGGCGGAGAGAAGAGGGAAGTAGTTAGGGCATTGAGGATTAAAGATGAGGACTTGAAGAACGCGAAGAGGATCCTTTACAAAGCAATTACTCAGGTATGGGGTGTATGATCGTTGTTATTATAATTGATTTAAGTAATAGATAATTGTAGGTTGTTGGCTTTTTACTCGAAGATGAAATACCCTGAGGAAATTGATGAGATTAGGTAGAAAATTAAGACATTGAATCACAGATCAATCGTGCCTATAGGATAGAACATATTGATGATAGATGAATCAAGTGGAATTGTGGAAACTCTGTACTGGAATTGTTATGTGGAATTTTATTGAAGTTATTAACGGATTGGGAGAAAAGGAAGAAATAGTAAGGAAGAGAAAAAAAAAAGAGAAGTGTGGAAGTGGCGCCAGCCACTTACTTTGTATGTGGCGCCAGCCACATGGTTTGGGGGTGAAGGGTGGCGCAAGCCACCTAAAAGCATGCAGGGGTGGCGCAAGCCACCATTTAGTGGGGGGTTGTTTCTTTTGTTTTCAAAAAAATCACAACTTTTGATTGGTAACTCCGTTTCAGATGCCGTTTGAAGCATTGGAAAGATATCTCAATGATCTATGTCCTAGTAAAATAATACGAAGTATAGAATGTGATTATCTAGTGATTGTGCCATGATTAAGTGACAAGGTTCTATGCTGAAATAACAGTATGTGTGCTTTACTGTGTGAAATGACATGATTTTGCCTGGAAGTGATCCATTTGATATTTGTATAATAAAAATGATGTCGTTGTGACTATGATGTATGTACTGCTGTAGCAGGTGTATTGTGTTGCTATGATGTGTATACCTGATGTACTATTATGCTATATGATGAATTAGGTGAATGATTACATATTTTTGTGATATAACCTGTAGTTGGTTTTATGTTGATAATTGGTGTTGTTTTATGACTATTGATAGTAATGATGCTGTTGTGATGATAATTATGTGTGATGACTATATGATGAGGAGTATGTGTGATGATTACATGATGGTGATTATGTGTTGATGATTCTGTGAAGGATGTTATTACGATGATTATGATGGATGATGATGCGTTTGACTAGCAGTGGTCGTGTTTTGTGAATTATTACGCATTATGCATTCATAGCATAATTTTTAGGACAAATTGTCCAGTGAAGTTTGCAGGATGATGTCCAGTGAAGTTGTAGGACTTATAGTCCAGTGATGGCCTTAATCCCATAGTGTGGATTAAGTGCAATTTATGATGTACTCTGGTTCCAAGCGGGAACCGATCCTATTGGTGGGGATCTTTGGAGATTGAAGATGACTAAGTCATTAGTGAAGTTTCGGTACCGCATGCATGTTGCATTTCATGATTGGTGACATTGCATAATGTTGTTGTTCCTTGAGGACTTTGGTTGATTTCTGATATGTGAAGTTCTGACAGAAAATGTGAATTTACTATTGTGTTTTATCTATAATTTACGTGCTGTACGATTTACATGATGTTGTGACAAAAATAAGGAAATGTGTGAAGTTACTGTTGAGTTATATTATTGAAGTAATATGCTGCTATGAGTTACTTGCTGTGATGTTGCTATTGTTCAAATTATTAATACTACTATGTCTTTTACTTACATCTTTTATAATGATTATGATTTACTCACCCTGCCTGTTGAATGTTTCCCCTACCTGGACAACGCGCAGGTAATCCGGAATAGCTATAGGTGCATTGAAGATTTAGCTTTAGAGTCATTGATTTTACTTCCGTAAATTAGAAAGTGGTCTTGCTCTGATATATGTAACATCGGGGTCTTTGGGGATCGTTTGAATTAAACTATATGTTGACAATGATGTACTGAGATGTTTCCTCTTGTTTTTAAAATGTTTTAAGCAAGATTTATGAATTATGTAGTTTGACGATAAATTTTAATTGAAGTATTATAATAAAGGTATTTTGAGACAATAATTCCGCTGAGATGTTGGAAGTCTTATGATGATATTTTTAAAGTGTGAACGTGTTAATTTTTGAGAACCCGTGTTACGGAGCAGGATATTTTATTATGATGTTTTATGAAGAAATGTTGCACCCTTTTTGATGATTACTCTGATATAACTATTTAATATTATATGAATAATCGTGGGGTTTTAGAAGGGTGTTACATGTGGCTTTATGGGAAGACAGAACTACATCTCCAGATTCATCTCACATTTAACGGCAACCTGTGAACTGATGTTCAAGTTGTTAAGAAAACACCAAGTGATCGAGTGGAATGACGATTTCCAGGGGTCATTTGATAAAATCAAACAATACTTACAAGAGCCATCGATCCTCATACCACCGGTTCTATGAAGGTCACTCATATGGTACCTAACAGTGCTCGATGAATCTATGGGGCGCGTGTTGGGCTAACACGATGAAATGGATAGAAAAGAGCATGCCATCTTTTACCTGAGCAAAAAATTTACTGAATATGAGAGCAAATACTCGCTTTTGGAAAAAAACTTTTTATGATTTATCATGGTCGCTCGGTGTCTGAGACAGTATATGGTGTGTCATGCCACCCTGTTGATATCCAAAATGGATCCTATCAAATATATTTTTGAAAAGCCTGCTGTGACTAGAATAATATCCCGATGGCAGATGTTACTATCTAAGTACGACATCCAATTTGTCACTCCAAAGGCCATCAAAGGAAGTATTCTAGCAGATCATATCACTTATCAACAAGTGGAAGATTATCAACCAATGCGGTTTGACTTTCCAGACAAAGATGTTATGGTCATAAGGGATTATGAGATTCCATGCCCACATGAGGGACCCGAACCAGGTTCATGAGGGACACTCGTGTTTAAAGGTTACTCAAATGCACTATGCCATGGAATTGGAGATGTCTTAACCTCCCCAACATATTTTCATCTTCCTTTCACAACAAGGTTATATTTCGACTCCACTAACAACATGGCAGAATATGAAGCATGTATCCTGGGAATTGAAGCAACCATTGAACTAAGAATCAAGATCTTGGAAGTGTATGGAGACTCTACTCTCGTCATTACTCAAATCAAAGGAGAATGGGAAACCCGTAATCCTAAATTGGTTCCATACTGAGACCATATCTTGAAGTTTATCCCCTACTTTGATGAGATTATTTTCCATCATTTTCCCAAGGAGGAGAACCAATTAGTCGATGCCTTAGCTACTTTATCATCCATGTTCAAAGTCAAGTGGGATAATGAAGCACCTTTTATAGCAATTCAACATCTCGATGAGCCAGTATATTGTATAACATCCGAAGCAGAAACCGATGATAAACCATGGTTTTACAACATTAAACACTTCCTCTATAAACAAGAGTATCCAGCAGGGGCATCCAATGGATCGAAAAACTTTGCGTAAACTGGATTCCAAGTTTTTCCTCAACAGTGATGTACTCTTTAAAAGAAACTATGACATGGTCTTGCTCAGATGCGTGGATGGACACGAAGTAGACCTAATCATCAATGAAATTCATGAAGGGTCTTTCGTGACACATGCCAATGTGCATGCTATGGCCAAGAAAATTCTACAAGCTGACTATTACTGGTTAACCAGAAGTCTGATTGTTTCAATTATGTAAAAAAATTCCACAAATGTCACATTTTTGGAGACAAGATACACATGCCACCAACAGATTTGAACATCCTGACATCACCATGGCTTTTCTCCATGTGGGGAATAAACATGATATGACTCATCGAGCCACAAGCCTCAAATGGTCATCACTTTATCCTGGTCGCAATCGATTACTTTACCAAATGGGTGGAAGCAGCCTCATATGCTAACGTCGCCAGGAAAGTGGTTGCTCGGTTTATAAAGAAAGAAATAATTTATCGCTATGGGGTTCCCAATCAGATTATTATAGATAACACCAGCAACTTAAACAAAAAAATGATGAAGGAGTTATGCAAAGACTTCAAAATCGAGCATAATAACTCTTCACCTTACCAGCCCAAGATGAACGGTGATGTAGAAGCGGCTGAAATTCTGGTTAAGCAGATCACTAAGATGTCAGACAGGATGTCGTGACACTTGATCTCTGCTTCTCACAAGGATTAAGGAAGAACAAAAGTAAACCGCAGAATGTAAACAACACACAGAAATTGTTAACCCAGTTCAGTGATCAACAACACCTACGTTTGGGGGCCACCAAGTCAGGAATGAAATCACAAAGTAGAATTGTTTCTAAGCTAAAATCCAACGTTTACAACTTAGCGCCTAGAAACTGCCCATCCTAGATTTCTACCTAAGACACTCCTAGGTATGAGACCCATCTCAATTCCCTTCCAATCACAGCAGTGACTGAAAATATTACAACTCAATAAACAGTCCTTCTCAGGGATTCACACAATACACGAGAGGCTCACACAAGTACAAACCCTAGTACTTCTAAAACAGCTGCAATATCCAACTACTAAACTAGGTTAAATCCAACCAATTTATATTGCAAAACATAACTGGACTTGGGCTTCAAAAACGCAGCAATTCTGCTCCTCAGAATCTGCGACCTAATCCTTTCTTCAATCCCAAGTTTCCAAAAATGTCTCCTTACAAGGAAACCGCATATTCCTTTTACAATCAGAATCTCTGATTCCACAATCTCAGATGCCACCTGGAATCAAGTCATATTCCAATTACACCTGTTACCAAAAATAGTTAACCCAAAACTGTAACAGACAAAGATGTCGAATCCACCTGATAGAACATTTTGTCTAACATCTTAACCTACAGTTAGTTCATCATGTTAGGACATCTTGTCCAACATCTTTCTGCTAAGTTAGTTTTACCAAAATTGATGCCAACCTCAAAGGCAATTACTCAACAATCTCCCCCTTTGGCAGATTTTGGCTAAAACTAACTTTCATTTACCTGCAGAAACATATCAGGGAGACCACCATCAGAGCAGCAGCGGAAACATTTATCTCCCCCTCAATCAGTACATATCTACTCCCCCTCAGTGGTTAGTAGACAATCATCAGTGGTTAGTGATGTTAGTATTTCTCCCTTTTTTTAGCCACAATATGACAAAGGTAGAAGGACTAACTCAAAAACACATAAAATAGTTCACAGTAATTACAAAACACACCCAACAGAAACAAAAAAAAAATATCCTGGGCATTTATCCTTTACACAACCAAAAGTAAAACAAAAAAACTAGAGTAAGAGAGAGTACTGAAAACCCCTCTAAATATGGTGGGAATACATATTCAAAGACCAGAATATCATTCCCACAGCCAGTGGAAAGCTATGCCTCATCAGATAGGCAAACTCCAAGCTTGTTCCTCAATATCTCAAATTGATTTGCATCCAAGGCTTTAGTGAAAATGTCAGCTAGTTGATTTTCTGTGACCACATGTTCCAGAGCGATGACTTTGTCTTCCACCAGGTCTCGAATGAAGTGATGTCGGATGTCAATGTGTTTAGTTTGGCTGTGCTGGATGAGATTCTTTGAAATATTTATTGCACTCAAGTTGTCACAAAAGAGTGTCATAACATCTTATGGGACATTGTATTCAGTCAGCATTTGTTTCATCCACATCATTTGAGAGCAGCTACGCCCTGCTGCAATGTACTCAGCTTCAGCAGTAGATAAGGAGACACAGTTTTGCTTTTTGCTGAACCAGGAAATTAAATTGTTTCCTAAGAAAAAGCATCCACCAGAGGTACTTTTCTATCATCTGCGTTTCCAGCCCAGTCAGCATCACAGTATCCTATTAATACAGAGTCAGAGTTGTGTGTGTAGAGTTGTCCATAATTACATGTTCCATTCACATACTTCAGAATTCTCTTGACCTGATTAATATGGCTGGCTTTGGGTTCAGCCTGATACCTTGCACAGACTCCTACTAAGAATATTATATCAGGTCTACTAGCTGTAAGGTATAAGAGACTTCCAATAATGCTTCTATAGAGACCCTGATCAACACTTACACCATTCTCATCTCTTGCCAATTTCGGGTGAGTAGGGGCAGGAGTCCTCTTGTGCTTTGCATTTTCCAAGCCAAACTTCTTGACAATATTCTTGGCATATTTTCCTTGACAGAGAAAAATGGAATCTTCCATTTGTCTGACTTGGAGACTAAGAAAGTAGGTTAATTCTCCGACTAAACTCATTTCAAACTCAGATTGCATTTGCTTAACAAAATGTTGGATCATCTCCTCAAACATTCCTCCAAAATCAATGTCATCAACATAGATTTGTGCTATCATGAGATTACCTTCCCTTTCTCTGACGAAGAGAGTTTTATCAATTCCTCCCTTTTTGTAGCCATTTGTAACAAGGAATCCAGTCAGCCTTTCATACCAGGCCGTTGGAGCTTGTTTCAACCCATATAAGGCTTTCTTTAGCTTGTAGACATGATCTAGAAATGTTGGGCCAACAAAGCCTTTGGGTTGTTCCACATAGACCTCTTCATTGAGATATCCGTTCAAAAAGGCACTTTTAACATCCATTTGACAGGCTTTTCCAAGGAGCAGTCGCACAGACTCCAGTCTAGCCACAGGAGTAAAAGTCTCATCAAAATCCACTCCCTCTATCTGGGTATATCCCTGTGCAACGAGTCTGGGCTTGTTTCTTGGGATAACTCCATGTTCATCAGACTTGTTCTTAAAAACCCACTTAGTTCCGATCACATTTGATCCTTCTGGTCTGGGTACAAGATCCCAAACATCATGTCTCTTGAACTGCCACAGCTCTTCTTGCATTGCATTAATCCAAAATTCATCTGTCAAGGCCTCTTTGACATTTTTGGGTTCCATCTTTGACATAAAGCAGGCACTTGCCACCACATCCCATGATCTGGTCATCCTTCCTCCGTTTGGATCCCCTATTATGAGTTCCTTAGGGTGATCTTTCTGTATTCTGATGAAGGGTCCCTTGTCAACTCTCTCGGTCACAGTAGGTTCATGATTGTCATCGTTGGGTACAACAATATCTTCAGAGTTGTCTTGAGGTGTTTCAACATCTTCTGTGACATCTTCCTCTTCCATTAGGAAAAATGCTCCAATGTCATTTGTAGCTTCAACCTCCATATGAGAGTCATCAACCACAACATTTATGGACTCCAATACTACTTGAGTTCTTGAACTGTAGACACGGTATGCTCTGCTGTTTGTGGAGTAACCTAGGAAGATTCCTTCCTCACTCTTGGGATCCATCTTTCTCCTCTGCTCACGGTCTGCCAAAATGTATCATTTACTTTCGAAGACATAGAAATATTTCATAGTTGGTTTTCTACCCTTCCATAATTCATACAAGGTGGTAGAAGTTCCAGTCCTGATGGTTACGCTGTTTAAGATATAGCAAGCTATGTTCATTGCTTCAGCCCAAAAGTGATACGGGAGTTTCTTTGCTTGGAGCATGACCCTTGCACACTCTTAAATAGTTCTGTTTTTCCTCTCAACCACACCATTCTGTTGGGGGGTGATAGGTGAAGAGAACTCTTGACTAATTCCTTCTGAGGAGCAGAACTCATTAAACTTGTTGTTTTCAAATTCCCTCCCATGGTCACTTCTGATTCTGACTATACCGCATTCCTTTTCTCTTTGAAGTTTCTGGCACAATCCTTTAAAAACTTCAAATACTTCTGATTTTTCCTTGATAAAGTGCACCCAAGTATATCTAGAGAAGTCATCAACAACAACATAGGCATAACTTTTTCCTCCAAGACGTTCAATCTGCATAGGTCCCATTAAATCCATATGGAGAAGCTCTAAGTTCTTTGAGGTGGTTTGAAGTTAAAGCCTTTTATGTGACATTCTAGTTTGTTTACCAATTTGGCATTCCCCACATATCTTCCCTTCATCTATCTTAAGATTTGGAATTCCCTTGACAGCTTCCTTGGATATGACTTCTTTCATTCCTTTTAAGTGCAAATGGCCCAGTTTCTGATGCCATAACTTTACTTCATCCTCCCTTGACGCCAAGTAGGCGGAGGGACTCTGAACTTCGTGAGGAGCCCACAAGTAACAGTTATCCTTGGATCTGGTACCTTTCATAATGAGTTCTTCTTTATCATTTGTAACCAGGCACTCAGATTCAAAGAAGTTTACCTTAAGACCTTGGTCACATAGTTGGCTGATGCTTATTAGATTTACAGTCAATCCTTTGACGTACAACACCCTATCAAGGCAGGGTTGACCATTATACTTGAGCTTGCCAACACCTTTGATTTCTCCTTTTGAGCCATCTCCAAAGGTGACATGGCCAGTGGGATGGGGTTTGATGTCAGCCAAGAACTTCTTCACACCAGTCATGTGTCTAGAGCAACCACTGTCAAAGTACCAGTCTTCTTTGGCGGAGGCTCTCAGGGAGGTATGGGCAATGAAAGCTACAGTTTGATCCTTAGGAATCCATTTCTTCTTCCCTTTGGGAGCCTTCCTTCTTCTTCTGGATTATTTTGATGATTTAGGATATCCATTCAACTTGTAACAATGAGCCTTTATATGACCAAACTTCCCACAGTAATAGCACTGTTTGTCCAGTTTTTGTTTTCCTGAAGAGTTGTTCTGAGGCCTTTGATGATGATGAGTCATCTTTCTTGACATCACCTGGGCTGAGTTCCCTCCAGTCTTATGTCCTTTGATCTCAACTTGATCATTATAGCCAAGACCCTTTCCACTTCCGGTATTTCTTCCTGACATAAGTATTTCATCTAGCATATCTGAGCTATTGTTCATCATCCTTATGTACTTGGTCATATTGTTGAGTTTGGAGTTTAACCACTCCACTTTATCCTCTAAATCCGAGATTGTTTCCAGGCGGTTCAGTCTTTCATCACATAGTTGTGAGATAAGATTCTGCTGATCTTGTCCTAGTTAGGACAATTCAGCAAAGTCCTTAGGATTGAGTGATCCGTTATCTGACTCCTTGTCAGAATCATACACTCCAGTCATTGCAAACACCTTCTTAGTAGTTTCTCCATCGCTTGAGGAGTCATCCTCAGACCACGAGATGGATAGACCTTTTTTCTCCTTCATGTGGTATGTGGGACACTCACCTCTTGTGTGTCCAAAACCTCCACACTCAAAGCACTGAATTCCCTTCCCTCGGTTGGGTTTCCTATCATAACTAGGTCTTCTCCCAAAGTTTCTTGATCTATGGATGTCAGAAGTCTGAGCTTTGACACTTGCCTTAGACTTCTCATCCAATTGCTTTGCCAGTTGATGATTATTTTTTCAAGGAACCCTACAGCTTTGGACAAATCCTCTTTGGTGTCACCCTCTTCTTGGTTGGTCACAAGGGCAAGACTTTTCTTCTTTTCATCCTTTTCGCTAATAGCCATCTCAAAGTTTTGGAGTGATCCCATAAGCTCGTCTACCTTCATGGTATTTATGTCCTGAGCTTCTTCAATAGCTGTCACTTTCATGTCAAACCTCTTGGGAAGAGACCTTAGAATTTTCCGAACCAACTTGACTTCAGGAATTTTTTCTCCAAGGTCACTAGATGTGTTGGCAATATCAACAATATTCATATGAAAGTCATGTATACTTTCATCTTCTCTCATTCTCAAGTTTTCAAACTTAGTGGTAAGCAACTGAAGTCTTGAGGATTTGACACGAGAGGTACCTTTATGAGCAGTCTTCAGGATTTCCCACGCATCCTTTGCAACAGTGCAATTCTTGATGAGTCCGAAGATGTTTTTGTCCACACCATTGAACAAGGCATTCAAGGCTTTAGAATTTCCTTGAGCAAGCTTATCATCTTCATCATCCCAATCTTCTTCAGGTTTCAGCTCCTCAGTGAGCTTCCCATCTTTGTCTTTGATCTTTGGTGGATCCCACCCCTTAACCACAGACTTCCAAGCCTTTCTATCCATTGACTTGATAAATGTCACCATGCGAACTTTCCAATAGTCATAATTGGAACCATCAAGTATATGTGGTCTATTCAGAATTCCTCCTTCTTTATCCATCGAACCAGAAAGTATCGTCCCTGAATCTCACCCAGATACAGAGCAGGATGCCTGCTCTGATACCAATAGAAATTCTGGTTAAACAGATCACTAAGATGTCAGACAGGATGTCGTGACACTTGATCTCTGCATCTCACAAGGATTAAGGAAGAACAAAAGTAAACTGCAGAATATAAACAACACACAGAAATTATTAACCCAGCTCGGTGATCAACAACACCTACGTCTGGGGGCTACCAAGCCAGGAATGAAATCACTAAGTAGAATTGGTTCTAAGCTAAACTCCAACGTTTACAACTTAGTACCTAGAAACTACCCATCCTAGATTTCTACCTAAGACACTCCCAGGTATGAGACCCTTCTCAATTCCCTTCCAATCACAGCAGTGACTGTAAATATTACAACTCAATAAACATTCCTTCTCAGGTATTCACACAATACACGAGAGGCTCACACAAGTACAAACCCTAGTACTTCTAAAACAACTGCAATATCCAACTACTAAACTAGGTTAAATCCAACCTATTTATATTGCAAAACACAACTGGACTTGGGCTTCAAAAACGCAGCAATTCTGCTCCTCAGAATCTGCGACCTAATCCTTTCTTCAATCCCAAGTTTCCAAAAATGTCTCCTTATAAGGAAACTGCATATTCCTTTTAGAATCAGAATCTCTGATTCCACAATCTCAGATG
This sequence comes from Lathyrus tuberosus, assembly GCA_022829125.1. NCBI lineage: Eukaryota > Viridiplantae > Streptophyta > Magnoliopsida > Fabales > Fabaceae > Lathyrus > Lathyrus tuberosus. The sequence continues at coordinate 1,120,227 of JALAZF010000616.1, read as the reverse complement.
CCACCTAGAATCAAGTCATATTCCAATCACACCTGTTACCAAAAACAGTTAACCCAAAACTGTAACAGACAAAGATGTCGAATCCACCTGATAGAACATCTTGTCTAACATCTTAACCTGCAGTTAGTTCATCATGTTAGGACATCTTGTCCAACATCTTTCTGCTAAGTTAGTTTTACCAAAATTGATGCCAACCTCAAAGTCAAGGACTCAACAACGGCTAACAAGAACATCCAAAAGATAGTTCAGAAAATGGTGAAAACATAAAAAGATTTGCACGAAATGCTTCATTTTGCATTACACGGCTACAGATCCTCGGTGTGCACCTCTAAAGGGAAACTCTGTTCTCATTAGTTATGGCATGGAAGTTGTACTCCCCGTCGAAGTCAAAATCCCTTCAATGAGAGTCATTATGGAAGCTAAGCTTGATGAGGCAGAATGGGTCCAAACCAGGTTCTACCTGTTGAATCTCATAGTAGAAAAGTGCCTGACAACCCTTTGCCATGGTCAACTGTACCAAAAGCGACTCAAGAAAGCATTTGACAAGAAGGTTCGTCCTTGCGAGTTTCAAGAAGGCAACCTAGTGTTAAAGAATATCTAGCCAATACATACGGATTCACAAGGTAAGTGGACTCCAAACTACGATGGACCATTTTTCGTGAAAAAGACCTTTTTCAGGCGGATCCTTGATCATCACAACAATTGATTCGGAAGAGTTTCCACTTCTCGTGAACTCTGACGCAATCATAAAATATTATGCCTAAAAAAGCAGGTATAACCCGCTAGGTCAACCTAGGCAAAAATGGGTATCCCGATGATCTAAAAAAGAGACGTCCTTGCAAAAATTAGGGATAAAACAAAAAAAATGACAAACCCACTAAATCGAAAACATGAAAGGGCGATTTAGGCAAAAATGGGCATTCCGATGGACTATATATATATATATATATATATATATATATATATATATATATATATGGCTTAAATAATGTTTTCGTCCCTGTAAGTTAGCGTGTTTTTGGTTTTCATCCCTGTAATTTTTTTTTTGGTTTTAGTCCCTATATTTCACATTCGTGTTCGTTTTAGTCCTTAAAACCAAGATCCGCAGGAAAATCTGCAGGAAGGAAACCTTCCGATTTTCCTGCGGATTTTAGCTTTAGGGACTAAACAGCAAGAAAAAGTAAGATATAGGGACTAAAACTAAAAAAAAAATTACAGGGACGAAAACTAAAAACACGCTAACTTACAGGGACGAAAACACTATTTAAGCATATATATATATATATATATATATATATATATATATATATATATATATATATATATATATATATATATATATATTTATAAGTCCAGGAAAAAATTAGGGATTTTAATAAAGGCATTTGACTGCAGCACTTAAGCCTTCATCCTCACAGCTAGATTTCAGATGGAAAGAGTCGCTTCAATCATCATATTCTGAAGCAAAGTATTGAAACTCGTGGTCCTAAGGGAAAGTAGCACCTATTGTAGTTCAATGAAAACTCGTATAGTTTTCCATTTTCCATTATACCTTTTTCATTTTTGTAATTTCCTCTTTTAGGATCTTGCATCCAGATGTACTTACATCTTATGTACAACTCATCTTTCACATCGAATAAAATATCCTTCTTTTTTGTTTTATCTATTATTCGAATTTACCTTCTGTTTATAAAATGGTGATTTTTTTTATTAATAATGCATTAAAACATTGAGTATAATGAAAAAAACATCAAGAAAACTTTAAATCACTTTGATGTTTGGGAATAGTAAAGGGAGATCATCCACTTACACTAACATATCTAACGTACAAAAAGCATCTCAAAAGGTCATCACGATCTGGTAGGGTCATAATCTGTATATAAAGGATCAATATGAAATTCCAAATGGCAAACATCAATTCTAGGTCTTCCTAAGCATCCTACAACTCTCCAGTTTGTCCATTTCTCAAATGTCAGGGAATCAAAGTTCACCACCCAGCCAAACACTTAAACAATCATTACATATCCTAGGTTTCCAGATAGTGATCCACTGATGCATCGTCGAAGGTAGTGCTCTAATCCCATGGATCCACTCCCTGCCAAGGAATAAGCTGTAGTTATCCTTAGTGGGGATGACCACTAATAAAGTATGTATATATGTGGTCTCTAAAACCACTTTTACCTGAATGGCCCCTAGGGTTTTGCTGGTCTTCCCTTCATAGTTTGACGGGACCATGTTGTGAGGCTTTAGGTCAGTGTCGTACTTGCCAATCTTTCTTAATAAGAAATATGGCATGATGTTGATAAAGTATCCACCATAAAATAGAACCACGTGCATGCCTACGTTATCAACTTTAGCTTTTATAAACAAGGGCTTTAGATGATGTTTCATTGATATATCAGTTCATTCAAACGTGGCCTTGTCTATGTCTACAATGCCTTCTTTCATTATGTAAAAGCATAAGGGTTTGTGCTTTGACAACTCTTTAGTTAACTTATTATCTTCTTCTTCGGTCACCTCGGTGACCGTATCATACTCAATCAGTAACACTAATATCATGTTACAAATGATGTATGGCATAGGCTCTGAGCTAGAATCTAAGTTGTCAGTAGCCATGTATTCATCTTGGTCGTGCATGGCCTCTTTCTCCTTAGGTTTCAAAGGGGGAAAATAACCTTTGCTTTACATGCCTTCTACTCAATTGACCTTCATTGATGGTTTAAACACTTTCACTCTTGGTTGAACCTTCTGCCTCTAAGTATCTTACTTTTTTCCTTGATGTCTCCTCTATTGAGTCCTGGTCATCGGATTCTTACACAGGTAATTCTTAAAAGTATAAGAATACTTCTTGGAGACTTGTGAATTACCTTGGTACGATGAACCAACACAAACTTCGAATGATCGCCATTTACGTTGATCATTATCAATTTTGTTTGCAGGTCTGACCCACTCGCGTAAGGGGACATTGGTTAGTGGGATATACTTCCTACTTTATTGTACTCTATAAGGGGCTCCCCTCTTGTCGAAGATAAAGATTCCTTAACTGTTATACTTAACAGCATGGTTGGTATGTCGAAGATTGAACTGCAACAGGGATATAGCATAACCTCAGAATCTTTGAGTTTACATCTATTCAAAAAATCTATCAGCTCATCTTTAGCCCTAAGATAGACCATTGTTACCTGTTCGTTGTAGTCAAACATGTTCACATCATCAATTTTGGTGTTTAGGTCATCAGTAACATTTACTATCAGTATCTCCACAGGCTCTACAAAGAGGGCCTCTTCAACTTTGGGATCGGAGTTAGCTTCATTATGGGACTTTTATTTTTTAGTAAACTTGAGTCTCCCTTCTTTAGGCATATTCTCAACCAAATTCCTAAAAAGGACACATTAAGAAGTTTTATGACCAAGAAAATTATGGAACTTACAAATCCTTTTTTTTTTCTTTCTTTATTCCAATGGCGGAATTTTAAGTCCCCGATGGACTATGATCTGGTCATCAGAAACTATCAAGTCAAAAAATTTGTTATACTTAGTTACATCAAATGTATATGTTTTTTTTTACAAATCTCTCATTTTTTTCACGGCTCAACGGGATTCTTCCCATTTGAAGGTTTTAACAACTTACACGCATAAGGTGGCCCTGGCTTTAACTCTTCCAGATTAACTTCACTTTTTTTGGCACAATCAGTATCAGATATTTGGTTGAATTTGTCTATTTTAATGTAGGTTACTTTTTCTTTTTTATTGTATTTGCTTGACCTAGTCGTTTCATCCTTCAAGCGCTCGACTTGTCGAATTCTATATACTAATTAGACCATGTCTCTTAAATACTAGGTGTCTAATTTCTTCATAATTGAATAATCTAGAACCCCTACGACCAGTTCGACTAATTCATGTTCAGGAACGTGAGTGAATCACCTTTCTTTCAATATCTTGAACCTATTTAGCTAGTCATATATTGATTCATCCACCTTGCACCTCACCCTAACTAACTCTTTGAGGCTAATCTTAGATTGTTCCATGTAAAATTATTCATGGAATATCCTTTCTAATTGGTTCCAACTACATATGGATCATGGGGGTAAGGTGGTAAACCACATGAAAGCATTTTTTGTGAGAGAATTTGGAAAGAATTTCACCTTCAAATTCTCATTATTAGCCATGTCTCGTGCGCCAGACTGATACCACACCACATGTTCGACATGTACGACAGTGGACTCATTAGTATTCCTTGCAATCATAGTGAGTTTGGGGATTTTCCAATCCCTTGGTAATTCAGTCTGCAATACATAATGAGCAAGTACAGAGACAAAATTTAGCCCATGCAGGCCCATACTGAGGCCATTTTAGGCCAAAATTTGCTTGACCACGTTAGTTACATTGTTTTGTTTCACAAAATTATTATGTTAGGCATTTTTAACCACTTGGTTGACATCTTGGTTCTTATGAACTATTATTACCTCAGGGTAATTTTGGCATGCGTTTCCTTTGACTACCTTGGGTATGGGTGGTTCGACAGGTATCGCCTAATGTGGTATTTGGTTATCATGAGCATGTTGAATAGGCGTTGAAAGAGCACCAAAGAAATAACAATTCTACCCATTTGTTGCACCAATTGTTGGTAACAGTGATTAATGTTATGAATTAAAGGATTGAATATTGTGCCTAATTATTGTGTCAACATGTTAACTATTTTGTGATTACTCTCGTCCATCTGTTGTCACACAAACTAGAAAGAATTTGGTTAAGGTTGGAATCCTTGAAGGAATATACACTAACCATCCTATAGGTGTGCCATTCGATCAAGGTTGCTAATAGCCAACCATGATGCTATGTATGGATTGACAGGTGATACAGTAGTCATTGCATTATCTGCATACATAGATGCACTAGGATGCAAGCTTGTCATCATTGCAGTTGGCATGCCATAAGGATGTTTCTTACCACCTAGAGGTAACATGAAATTCAAGAGAAATGAGGTTTTTGTTCTCCTATCATATTTTGCATAGCCCTAGGGGTGGTGGACACACCTGTTATTTGTGGTAAGGATATCATCATTTCTCGCAATACAGTCGATGTTGTTATTTGACTTATAATGGTAGGAATTTCTCCAACAGAAGTTGAAGTTCCTATGTTGCCAGTCCTCAATTTGAATGATTGTTTTGAGTTCCATTGTTCTAGGGAGGGGGAGGTTTCTAGACGGTGGACGTATCAATTGTGGAAGAGCCTTTCCACTCCTTAGACACATACACACTCGACAACCGAAGCCATTTCATAAACAAAGAACAAATTTTTTGAACAAAAGAGACACAACTTTTATGTGAAAAATAAACTCTTTAAACAAAAGGGTCCCATCAGGTGTGCCAATTTGTTTAATGGCATTTTTAGCAGACAATCACGAGTTTAGTTCACTTAAAATATTAACTCAAAAAATCTCAAAGACAATTCGTGCAAAGACAAATTACGGTGAAAAGTGTGTGTACCTTGGAATTAAACGTTTGGACAATGATTAATTGAATGAAAATGATAGACTTTAAATAAAGGCGGTAAACGAAAAATAAAGTGAATGAAGTAAATGACATTTAACGTAAATACTTTGAATACAAAAGGATTTGTAGACAGTTAAAATGGTAGACACAATCTCTCATGTCTCACAAACTGTTTCGCTCTGTGACTCAGGTACTTTGGTTTAAAAGAGAACTGGTGAAAAATTGCGACCTTAAATACGATCTAGAAGCTTGAATTATATACTACTATAAAGAAAAATTTTGACTATGGTTTAAACCTATAAATTTGACATGCTTCCTGAAGGTGGCAAGAAACACAAGAAAGATGGATTTGGATTGGGTTTCTAAAAAACAAAGCTTTTTAAAAATCAACTCAACAATCAAAACAAGAACAATACAAAATAAAAGGTTATTTTTATACGGCTTCACTATTAATGAAGCTACCTCCAGTCCACCCTACCAAGGTGATTTCGTCTTCACAAAAAGGACTTAATCCACTATAGTTGAAACTGATTACAGACACCACAAAGACAATCGTCTTTGTCTTCTTGAGTATATCTGACTAAAACCTAGTCACTCAAGGAAAACCACTCAAACAAGATTGAGATTTACAAGATGTATTTACAAAGAATGCTTCTAAAAGGCATATTAACACAAGGTTTACGCACAATGAAACACTCACACAATATGAACAAAAGCTCTATGTGTGTTTATACAATATTCACAAGAATTATATTTTCAGAGAAAACGATGCAGTGTGAATAGTGTTGAGCAGCTTGTGAATTAGCAACCTCATTCATTCTTCAAAGTCTTCCTTTTATAGCCAAGGAAAGATTCGTTGGAGGGTAGAATACGAATCTTCATGAATGAACTGGCACCTTGAATAACCGTCATCAATGGTGGGAGACAAAATAATATAGTATTAATGTCCTTACTCTACACAATCCGCGTAGTCAAAGGAATGTTTTGATCTTGTATTGTGTACTATTTATCTCACGTAAAACCATTTGGTCTTATCTTCTAATCTTTAGAGGCTTCTGAATAAAGTTATTGAAGCATGTTTAGAAGTATCAAGGGCCTGGTTGAGATACTTCAGAACTTAAGTCTTCAGAGTCTTGACATTGTTCCTCAGATCATGGTCTTCAGAGTCTTCAGCACTTGTTCTTCAAAATCTACAAAACTTGACCGTTGAATCTTGAAGGGGGACAAACCTTCAGAGGATCTTCAATCAGAGTCACAGTCAGAAGCTTTAGCATGAACGTTCTTCAGAATCATTGTCTAAGAGCTTTCTAGAACTTGACAGTATCTTGTGAAGCACTTGTATATCATCAGAGTCAGAGTGTGTTGATTCCAGAATCTGATGACGTCACACATCAATAATTATGTGTGATTGTTTGTTTACTCAAGGTTGAAGATGAAGATGAAGAGAAAGATTGGTATAAATTTTCACGTTTCTTGTTATTGTGAAAAGTGAGCTGACCCAGCTATATATAATGAATAAAATGACCAATGATATGAAGTAACAGAAATAACAGAAAAATTGAATGCAGAAAAATCAGTTCAGACAGCGATGGGTCGACCGCTCCTTTAATGAGGGTCGGCGTGAGCTATCCCGTAGGATTGTCTATGCAAATTGAGTGACCATGCGTCGACTCATCAACACCTTGCGTCGACGCAAGCCTGCATATTTTGCAGAAATTCAAATGCCCAGAAGCATGCATCGACGCATGCAACATGGGGGGGGGGGGGGGGGGGGGGTTAGCGTGCGCTATCCCGAACTTTTCACAAAACTTGTTCAAAACAGAATGAGTCGACTCATGCTCACCTTGGGTCGACTCAAGACCTGCAGATTTTCAAAAACTCATTTTTCTGCATGTTTTTGCTAACCAAGACTCGAAACAAGTATGCCAAACATCAATATTATGATCATGCACATGTAGAAATTATGTAGACTTCTTCCTATATGTTTAGACACATGAAAATTGATGGTTAGATGCAATTTTCCCGACAATAAAGTGATACCGCTCAAATTACAATCTAATGACTATCTTATTTGTTGACACCATTAAAACCAAAATAGATGAGAGACCTTAGCCCTCACATACTCCCCCTTTTTTATGATGGCAACACTGTCTGTCTTTTTCTTGATTTGTAATTTGAGGACGGAAAAACTCCCCCTATATTTAACACTTTAATATCTGCTGCTTTAATATTTTCTGCTGCTAATATCCTTCTCCCTCTTTGGCAACATCAAAAAGAGCAAAAGAAGGTGGTCAAAGAGATATCATCATAACAAGTAATGGATCATTCACCAATTTGCAAAACAACGACACTAACAAGCATCCACATATGATACAGTTAATGGAATACTATAAATAGATAACTACGGAACATAAGAAGCAAAAACGATTCATTCCATAATAGTTTAAACTAAAGAACCATAGTTCAAGTTAAAACAAACTAAAATAACATGCAAATCAAAGAACAAAACATAGAATCAAAGACACAAATAATATCATGCACTAAGAATGATGCTAATCTCTATGGTCTCCTTCCCCTAAATGGGTGACCTCTTCCTTGGTAATGGTGGCCTGGTGGTGGCAGCTCCTCGAGGGACTGATTCAACTCGATCACGGTGTTGTTGAGAATGTCTAGACTGTTGGTCAGATTTTGAGTATGAATTGTCATGGCATTTTCCAAATGGGTGAATCTGGTCATGGAGGCATCAGCAAACCTAGTGAAGTTCTGTGTATGAGCAGCCAACTAATTGGAGAGTGAAGTGAACCTCTCCTGTTGAGCAGCGTACCTCTGATCTTGTAATTCCCAGAATTGCTCTTATTCGAGGTTCATCTGGTTCAACATGGCCAGAATTTCTTCAGAGTCTTGGAAGGCTTGTTGTGGATGTGGTTGAGGAGTTGGAGGTGTGGAATAGTCAGGCTGATGCCAGTCATAATCACCATAGGTAGGAGGTACATATGCATCCCCAAGAGCAGTCCAACTATTGTATTGCCATTGTCCCCAGCCCTGATTATCATAATTTTCCTCTGGTTGAGAATTGCCCATCCACGCCTCATCATCTTCGTCTACCATATTCACATCAGCATTGTCACCACCTTGGTTTTCATTTTCATGTCCTTCCACAATATCTTGGTCGTCAAGAACACTAGGAAAATGGTGAGTTTATCTAAATTTGTACTTGTACTCATTTTCAACCGGATCCCAAGTATAACCCATCATGGTGAGAGTCTTTTGTTGAAATTGATGCTCAGATGAAATATTGACATAACGAATGTTCGGAACAGAGATACCATCCTTATTCAAAATATTATGAATACATGATGCATAGCCCAAGGTCGTACCTTTTGTGGAGTCGCGAAGGTAAAACATACGGTATGTAAAGTAATATGTCCAGTTGATCTTAATCTTATTCTTCAGGATGTAGATGAGATGAACCTCAGCTTTATCAACTCTAGATAACCCACCTTTCTTGGGTCACAATATGTGTGCGATAATCCGCTGCAGAATGCGCTCAGCAAATTTCAGATGACCCGTTGTAACATTTTTCGGAAACAGCTCACTGGCTACAATAACATCTGGGTATAGTTCATGCATCATAGAGTTCAAAGCAGTTTTAAACTCATAGTTGGGAACAAACTTGGTGTCAGTCACTTGAGGCAGATTTTCATGAGTTTCCAAATTGAACAAACTAGTCCATACAGCATTGTTCATAGAATGAGGCGCGTTATTCATAGAATATGTAAAATCTGTACCTTCAAATTCTCCCTCAATCCCGCAATAGAACAAGCGAACCAAATCACAGTTAAACTTATCATCACATTCAAGAAATTCATCAAAATTCTGAGCATTTAGCATGTTAATTACCTCGGTGAGATGATAATTGGGAGCCATCAAAGAGTAGTATGCATGTTGTTGAATAACAGTACGGTTGCGGAAATCATTATTGAAAGAATCAGACAGAGCATTAGAGAGTAGAGACACAGCATTTAACGGAGTTGAAGAAGTTCCGGCTCTTGAAGTTGAAGCTCTTGTAGACCGTTTACCAGTTACACGTCGAGAAGCCATTGTTGAAGAATGATGAGGGAGATGATGAAGTATAGCGATGAACAGTGTGCGAATGATGAAGAATAACACAGCTCTTGCTTCCAAATGCCTTGTGAAACTCCTTTCTTGAAAACCTTGTGAATCCAATTAATATGGGTTTTGATTCTTAAGGGTTTTGATGGAGTTTGAATGGGAAGTTGGAAGAGAAGGAGAGGAGAAGACCAAGAAAAATCTGATTTATGACATGCAATGATGAAATGTAAAGTGCATTGAAAGTATGTAATGCATTTGAAGGACACTAGGTCGGCACACGCATTCCCTATAAAAGAAGATTCTGGGTTCGTCGAACATGCGTCGACCTAATTGGGTCATGCGTCGGCGCATGCTGACGAAACTTAGAAAAAATTTGGAAATTTTTTAGATGCGTCGACCTATGGTGGACGCGCGCTAACCCGGTTCTTTTCCTTGAAAAATTATCAGTTCATGAGTCGACCCATGGCATTCTTTGGTCGACTAATCCAAGTGAAACATGGAAAAAATTTATATTTTTGCATACAAAAGTCCCAAAATAAGATAAAATAAACATGCTGACACATAAATCAAACGTCCAAATGAATAATATATGCTTAAACATGTAATAAACATCGTTTAAACACTCAACATGGTACATATATTAAAGAAACCTTATGAAGTGGAATGATATTACCTTGACCAGAAACGATGATGAGAGCCCTCACATATTGCTCAATAATTCTTGGCATAGTTAGTCAAAACTATAAACACGTATATATAGATGTGAAGAGCTACCATCTTAAAGAATTATCAAACACGATCCGAAATATCGAGAACGCCTAGTTCCCTACGGATGTGAAAGAAAGGCTCAGTAGCTAGTGGTTTTGTAAAGATGTCAGCAAGTTGATTTTTAGTGTCAACATGCTCAAAGACCACATCACCTTTCTCTACATAATCCCTAAGGAAATGATGACGTATTTCGATATGCTTGGTGCGTGAATGTAGTACGGGGTTCTTAGTTAGGTTAATAGCATTAGTGTTATCGCACAAAATGGGAATACGCTCACGTTTTAAATTGAAATCAAGCAATTGTTGCTTAAGCCATAGGACTTGAGCACAACAACTGCCGGCGGCAACGTATTCCGCCTCGGCTGTTGACAAGGCAACGAAAACCTATTTCTTGCTATGCCAACTCACCAAGGAATTTGCGAAAAAGTGACACATGCCACTAGTACTTTTCCTATTCGATTTGCACTCGGCAAAGTCGGAATCGGAATTACCAACTAAGGAACAAACACTACCTTTAGAATACCACAACCCATACTTTGGAGTACCGGAAAGGTATCGAAGTATGCGCTTAACTGCTTTTAGGTGGGATTCCTTGGGACGTGCTTGATACCTCGCACACATGCATATACTGAACATAATGTCGGGTCGTGATGCAGTAAGATAAAGAAGAGATCCAATCATACCTCGATACTTCTTTACCTCTACATCCTTACCATTTTCATCACGATCAAGATTGGCACATGTAGGCATAGGAGTATCTATTGCTTTGCCGTTTAGCATGTCGAAACATTTGAGAAGCTCAAGACAATATTTTGTTTGACTCACAAACGTGCCCTCTTCGAGTTGTTTGATTTGCAATCCGAGGAAATAGTTGAGCTCCCCCATCATGCTCATTTCAAACCCCCTGCATCAAACTAGAAAACTCCTTGACCAAGGACATGTTAGTCGACCCAAAGATAATATCGTCAACATAAATTTGTACCAAAATTAAATGTTTTCCTTGACGTTTAATAAAGAGGGTTGTGTTAACCTTGCCTCTTGAATACCCTTGATTAAGTAAAATTTTGGTTAGACATTCATACCAAGCCCTAACAGCTTGTTTAAGTCCGTACAAAGCACGTTTAAGTTTATAGACATGATCGGGATATTCATGGGATTCAAAACCCAGAGGTTGGGCAACATAAACCTCTTCATTTATATATCCATTAAGGAAAGCACTTTTAACATCCATCTGAAATAATTTGAAGTTTTTAGTGCAAGCATAAGCAAGTAAAAGGCGTATAGCCTCGAGTCGGGCAACGGAGCATAAGTTTCCTCATAGTCGATTCCTTCTTCTTGGTTATAGCCTTGCGCAACAAGCTGCGCTTTGTTTCGTGTTATAACTCCGTTTTCATCAAGTTTATTTCTAAACACCCATCGGGTGCCGATTACTCGATGATCTCGCGGAGGGGGGACAAGGTCCCAAACCTCATTTCTCCTGAATTGATTTAGTTCATCTTGCATTGATAAAAACCAATGCTTATCGAGTAATGCCTCCTTTGCGCTTTTAGGTTCAACTTGTGACACAAAAGCGGAGTAATAACAAAATTTACTAAGTTTAGAGCGGGTGGTTACTCCCTTAGAGATGTCACCGATGATATTGTCGATTGGATGGTCTTTAGAAGACTTCCATGCTGGAGGAAGGTCATCTTCATTAGTTGGATGATCCTCCTCACTCTTCTTAGGTTGGTGATCCTTTTCCTCCTCAATACGCACTGCCTCAGGCAGATCAGTTCCTTTATCAGTGTCCTTGAGTATGTCTTCTGAAGATACACCTGCACCATGAAAAGAACTACCTTCTCCGACATTTTTTAGATAAGACTCATAAAAAATAACGTGTACCGACTCTTCAACAATTCGTAACCTTTTATTATAAATTCTATAAGCTTTACTTGACTGAGAGTATCCAAGAAAAATACCCTCGTCGGCCTTAGAATCAAACTTGCCAAGTGTCTCTTTCGCATTGTTTAACACGAAACACTTGCAACCAAAGACATGAAGGTGATAGATATTTGGCTTACGCCCTTTTAAAAGCTCATACGGTGTCTTATTTAGAATAGGCCGGATGAGCACCCTATTCAAAACATTACAAGCCGTACTGATGGCGTCGGCCCAAAAGTATTTTGGAAGTCCACTTTCATTGATCATAGTCCTTCCAAGTTCCTCCAGAATTCTATTTTTACGTTCCACCACCCCATTTTGTTGAGGGGTACGTGGTACGGAAAAATTATGATCAATTCCATGGGATTCAAAAAATGCTTCAAACAAATGATTTTCAAACTCACCCCCATGATCACTTCTAATTGACACAATGTTCGTGTTTAACTTGTTTTGAGATAACTTAGCAAATCTTTCAAAGGCTGAAAAAGTATCACTCTTATTTGCTAAGAAAATAGTCCAGCAAAACCTAGAAAAGTCATCGACTATTACAAAACCATAATAGTTACCACATAGGCTTTTGATCCTAGATGGTCCAAATAAGTCCATATGGAGGAACTCAAGGGGTCTCATAGTTGAAATGATGTTTTTAGATTTGAATGAGATCCTTGTTTGCTTCCCCATTTGACAAGCATCACAAGGATGATCCTTTGTGAATTTGATTTTGGGTAAACCGATGACTAGGTCTTTAGAGACTATTTTGTTAAGCAAATCAAAATTGATATGAGCCAACCGTCTATGCCACAACCATGAATCTTCATTCATAGTGACTAGACACTTGTCTCCATTCAACGATACCTCATTTAAGTCTAGCATATAGACATTGTTCACCCTCAAACCTTTAAACACATCCTTCTTGTCACTATCTTCAACTATGCAGCAATCTTTTGAAAACGATACTTTATAATTCTTGTCACATAGTTGACTAATGCTTAAAAGGTTGTGTCTAAGGCCTTCCACAAGAAGCACATCAGAGATAGTAGTAGATGAGGGGTTACCTACACTACCTTTGCCGAGAATCTATCCCTTATTGTTATCTCCGTATGTGACAAACCCCTTTTTCTTCGCCACAAAGTCGATGAAAAGAGATATGTATCCTGTCATATGTCTTGAGCAGCCACTATCCAGAACCCATCTTCTTTCAGTGGTCTCAAGACTTTGTACCTACAAAACAATCAAGGGAGAGTAGGTACCCAATTCTCATTGGGTCCTTTGCGGTAAGTGAAACCAAGATCGCACTTGGGCAACCATTGATAAATGCCTTTTGGAACAAGAAATCTTCTAAAATGACATTTAGCAATAGTATTACTAGGCTTGCAACAATATAGGCAATCACAGTTCATTTGGAATTTACCTTTGCTATCTCTATCTCGAATCACTTACGTATACCTTTGATACGGATTATTTATACTTTCTCGATAATGTGTTCGATCAATAGCAAACGTAACTTTAGGCTTAAGAACCTTGTCTAATTTGGCCTTAAGGGTTCTCACCTCTTTTTGCCAAATATGACAAGTATCACAACCCCCAAACTTGAACCATGGAGATTTATTCTCATCAATCTTAGCTTTTGATGCATCCAATATGGAGTTTTTAAGAGCTTCCAATTACTTTTTGGAATCGGAAACCTTTTTCTCCAAGTATTTAAAAATCTTTTTGTTCGAGGCTAAGCGTTGAAAAGCTTCCTTAGCCTCATGGTGCAACATATCAAAAGCCTTTTGTAATTCTAAATGAGACATACTATTAGAATGATCATATTTAGAGTGTTTTACCTCTTTCTTCTTGTTTTGACGTGCCATAAGACATAGATTAACGGATTCACTTTCGTCACTTGAGTTGCCATCTTTTTTCGACTCGCTATCGCTCTCCCAAACGATGTATGCTCGTCTAGACTTGTTTGACTTTTTGTGTTGACGACTCTTATCCTTATCCTTATCCTTGTCTTTCTTAAGTGATGGACAATCCGGCTTGTAGTGCCCGGATTTTTCACAGTTGTAACACGTTCCTTTAACCTTGCCGTTCTTGTTGCCTTCATTTTTAGACTGCCTCCTAAATTTGACTAGATTTTTATCCGAGTGTTGAATCTCATTCTTCCGAACGTATCTATTGTACCTCTTCACAAATAGACTCATGTCATCATCGGAGTCATCATCTTCGTCATTGTTGGTTTCATCATCACTTTGCTCTTTAGATGTGGACTTTAAACAAGAAGCCTTAAGAGCAATCGACTTCTTTTCCGTATCTTTTGTTTTCTCCTTCTTTATACTCTTCTCATATTCCAAGAATTTTTACCGAAGTACCAGATAAACCGGAGCTCATGATACCACTTGTTAGACGATGGCTAGGATCTAGAAAGGGGGGGGGGTTGAATAGATCCCTCGAGTTTTACACGTAAATGGCTTTCCAAAAATTGGTTTTTAAATTAAGTTTCTATGGAAGCGACCACTGAATCACGTCTACAATGAACCTCTACTAAAAGGATCGGATATGCACGACAATATTAGGAATTAAATGTCGGATGAGAAAAATTCATATTATTCAACAAACTTTGAACGCAATCAACAATGTTTTATTTGCTTGATATTAATCCAATCCAACGAGATAGGTTGACAAACAACTAAATGCAAATGCGTTCGATTTTGCTTTGAAACAAATTATCGAACACTTGGTGTGCGTAAACACACTAAGTGCAGATTTCCAAATAATGTAATGTTAAGCTGATCCTAAATATAATCCAAGGGATTGTATCAAATTTACAAAATAATTTATCAGCTCAAGATTACACTATCTCAGAAATTTCGATCAATTTAGACTTCACAAATTCGAACAATATTGAAACGTAAAAGAGTAGGGAAAGAGAGGACAAACGCGATTTGATTAGGCAGTTCCCCAATCGTCCTCGCTATGGGTACCTCTGCCCCCAATTCCACAAATGGAATTGTTATATATATATATATATATATATATATATATAGAGAGAGAGAGAGAGAGAGAGAGATTGTTGTTTGCAAATTGTTTATACAAGAGAAGAACAATGAACATCCAAACCCTCAAACGTCTTTGATTGTTGATGCAGAGTCTTCTCTCCCCTTGATTCAAGACGAATCAAGTGCCTCAAATCCGGTTGAACAAATCACCGTCTCACGCTAATAGACTGCAAGAAACCACCGTTCTTCAGTCACCTTCACTCAGTCGATTTTGATCTTCCGCAATTAGATCCCTAAACCTTTCTTCTACGATCCTCCAACTGTAGCTACTAAACCAAACAAATACTCTGTTCTTCAGTTACCTTCGCACGGCTGAATCCCTGTAGAACGAAACGGTTTGTGCAAAAACCCCCAAAATCTCCTTGATTCTTGGAGGATAAAACCTAAGGTTTTATTCAAGAAACACCTACCAATTCTCAACCCAGAAATGAAGATCACACACTTCCTAATTCTGAACGTTATCACTTCAAAACAATGGGTGACACAAACAAAAATGATTATGTGTAATTGTTTGTTTACTCAAGGTTGAAGATGAAGATGAAGAGAAAGATTGGTATAAATTTTCACGTTTCTTGTTATTGTGAAAAGTGAGCTGACCCAACTATATATAATGAATAAAATGACCAACAATATAAAGTAACAGAAATAACAGAAAAATTGAATGCAGAAAAATCAGTTCAGACAGCCATGGGTCGGCCGCTCCTTTAATGAGGGTCGGCGTGAGCTATCCCGTAGGATTGTCTACGCAAATTGAGTGACCATGTGTCGACTCATCAACACCTTGCATCGACGCAAGCCTACAGATTTTACAGAAATTCAAATGCCCAGAAGCATGCGTCGACGCATGCAACAGAGGGGGGGGGTTAGCGTGCGCTATCCTGAACTTTTCACAAAACTTGTTCAAAACAGCATGAGTCGACTCATGCTCACCTTGGGTCGACTCAAGACCTGCATATTTTCAAAAACTCATTTTTTTGCACGTTTTTGCTGACTAAGACATGAAACAAATATGCCAAACATCAATATTATGATCATGCACATGTAGAAATTATGTAGATTTCTTCCTATATGTTTAGCCATATGAAAATTGATGGTTAGATGTAATTTTCCCGACAATGAAGTGATACCGCTCAAACCAAAATAGATGAGAGACTTTATCCCTCACATTTATTACCCTGCATATCAGAGTGAGTGGTGTTTGATTGTTGAGGGATTGTAGAAATAGTTTTTGGGTAAGAGATTCCTAGTTGAGTCATATGGGATTGTTGAGAATCAGTTAAGAGAAAAAGTGGAAAGGTTAGAAGATCAGCAACAGATGAGGGTAAAAGGATTGGAATTTGAAGGTTAGAAGTAGGAGTAAGATTCAGAAGAGTGTCATTTGAATTTATGGTTTGGGGAGCAATAGGTTCCAGAACAAAGGGGATGAAGTAAGTTATAGTGGTTGAGGGAGTGTGTGAAGGGGTGAATAAACTGATAGCAGCAATAAAAAGAGGAGTACCATAAGGAACACCAGTTCTAGTAGAAACATTAGCAGTGGCAGTAGAAGGTGCTTCAGAAGAAGTCTCCAGAGGTTTCTTAGCATCCTTATCCCTTTTTGGGAAAACTTCCTTATCTCCTTCATAATGCTTCTGAGCAAACTTCCTTTTCCTCTTTTGCTTTTGAGCAAACTTTCTTATCTTCTTAGAAGGCTCAGAAGCTAAATGAGTAACATTATTAGAGTCGCTGACGACTTCTCTACCTTCATAACTCACAAAATCTGGGTCATAGAAAATAGGAAAATCATCTAGAGGGATTCTTTTGCTGCATCTCTTCCTTAGGAATTCCAATAACTGGACTTGAAAATGCAAAAATCATGCCCGTATTTTTTAGACTCTTGGCATTGAGGAAACTTCCTATTGTAGATACCAGTCCTTGGGACTTTTCATCATTTGCTAGAGAGTCTATCAAACGGCTCTTCATCATAATATATGAAATAAGTGACTTCCATAAGTGGTAATGGCTTTAGTCACCTCAGCAATATCATATCTTCTCTCCAACATCAGTTCACACTTGACTCCATTACCATCATGGCCAATGAGTTTGGTTATGAGATTCTAAGTGATGACGATCATTTTACCAAAAATAAAGGAATCAACTTGAGTAGAGGAGGTCTTGGCATGAATCCATAATTTCCTTACAAGATTTGGGAAGACAGGTCCTTGAAGATGATCAAAATATTTATCCATGCCTTGAGTTTGAACAGCAGGTAGAAGGTCGTAACCATGAGCCTTCAAACTGTCAAAGTCTACCATTTGTTGAGAACTTCCAGGTCTTCTTAAGGAGTTGAAAGTGTGACTTCAGGAGTGTCATCTGAATCTTCAGTATAGGTATATCTTTCTGGATGCAAAGGATATTGTGTCCTGTGAGATTTGAGAAGATGTGGAATGAACTCTGGTGGTTGCGACGAGGTAGCTCTACGAACAACCCTTTGAAAGACTGCATTTTAAGGATCTTCAGCGGTGACCTGTGGATGTTGTTGAAGAGTTTGCTATTCTTATTGTTGTGATTGTTGAATAAATGATTGTTGTTGTTGTGAAGTCATTGATGCAGAGAAAATGTTTTTAGGACTTGATAACTGATTGGTTTGAAAGCGAGAAAGTGTAGAAAATGAATAGTAGCAAAGATGTATGAAGTAAGTGAAGTGGGTTTAAATAGAGATTTTCGCAATCATGACAGAAATAAATAATAATGACTATTAAAGCAATTGGCACAAAAACTAACACGGGGGTAACGCGAGAAGATTTAACCTAATCCCAAGATTAATGAATAACCCCAATGTCTCATGCAAATGTTAGAAATCGGTTCAGTTTTCTAAGACAACTGTCTTTAAAACTGTTTCGCTTTCCAAAACTGACTGACAACCATTTTATGAAAAACTGTGCAGTATCCAAAAAGAAGATTTATTCAACCAAAAAAATTCTAACTGGATACCTCTGAACTTATGAAACCTTCTCACTTCAGAAGACTCACGCGTTCAGAACCAAAACAAATCTCATAGTCTCATTTTACCATTTTGAGAGATTGACATTCTGAGATAATCATCAAACTCATTCTGGACATAATTCCATTTTCAAATTTTTAGAATGAAATCGAATTTATCTTCAGCAAGGGGTTTTGTAAAGATATCAGCCCATTGATGGTCTATATCAATCAATTTTAGATATAAAATACCCTTATGAACACAGTCACGTATAAAGTGATATCTTATCTCAATATGTCTAGCTTTAGAATGCAAAAGTGAATTCTTAGATGAACAAATGGCAGAAGTATTATCACAGAGTATAAGAATGTTACTCTCATAAATTTGGAAATCTTCTAACTGACTTTTCATCCAAACTATCTGAGTGTTATATCGAGAGGCTGCAATGTATTCAGCTTCTATAGTTGATAGTGCTATTGTTGACCGCCTTTTACTGGACCACGAGATCAAATTATCTCCCAGAAACTGACAGCTTCCAAAAGTGCCATTTCTCTCTAGTCTGTCTCCAGCATAGTCAGCATCATAATAGCCCACTAGCTTGTAATATTTAGAATTTCTATAACACTAGCCAAGGTTGATAGTACCTTTCAAATACTTGAAGATCCTCTTAACAGCTGTTAAGTGGGACTCTCTAAACAAAATGTCATGTCTAGAAGCAGTCAGGTATAGGAGGGAGCCAATCATGCCTCTATATAGCTTTTGTTTTACCTTAGCACTTACCTTATCCTTCTCAAGGATACATGTAGGATGCATATGAGTCTTAGACATCTCATATTCTGACATGTCAAACTTCTTCAGAAGTTCCTTGGTGTACTTGCTCTGATGGATGTACATTCCTTCTAGACTCTAATTGATTTGAATCCCTAGAAAGAACTTGAGTTCTCCCATTAGACTCATCTCAAACTCTGCCTGCATAGACTTAGCAAATTCCTTGCACAAAGTAGTATTACCAGAATCGAATATAATATCATCAACATAAATTTGTACAACAGGAATATCATTTTTGAATGAATTATAGAAAAAAGTTGTATCAACCTTCCCTCTGGTGAAATCATTTTCTAACAGAAAACTGCTTTGTCTTTCATGTCATGCTCTAGGAGCTTGTTTCAGACCATACAACGATTTCTTGAGTTTGAAAACAAAATTTGGGTTCTTAGGATTTTCAAATCTAGGGGGTTGGTGTACATACACTTCTTCAATAATGTAACCATTCAAAAATGCACTCTTAACATCCATATGATATAAGATGATGTTATGATTAACAACAAAGGAAATTAAGAGACAAATAGACTCTAACTTGGCAACTGGTGCAAAGGTTTATGTATAGTCAATCCCTTCTTACTGACTATAAACTTGTGCTACCAGTCGAGCCTTGTTTCTTACTACCTTTCCTTGTTCGTTCAGCTTGTTTCTGAAGACCCACTTAGTTCCAATAACATGAGTTCCTTTGGGTCTTGGCACCAGGTCTCACATGTCGTTTCTGGAGAATTGACTGAGTTCCTCTTGCATTTCCAGAATCCATTCTGTGTCTTGAAGTGCTTCGTCAATTGATGTAGGCTCTATCAGAGACACCAAACCTAGAAGAGTTTCTTCAGAAGGCTTGAAAGAGGATCTGGTTCTAACAGGTTCAGTCTTGTCTCCCAAAATCAATTCTTCAGGATGTGATGATCTCTGTCTGTGCCTTCTCAGAGGAGTCTGAGCTTCAACCGCTTTTGGTTGAGGAGCTTCTGAGTCTTTGGCTTCAGCTTCTTTGGCTTCTAAAGTCTTTCCTTCAGAACCTAAATAAGTATTTTCCAAATCTACAAATTTCTCGACTACCTTTGACTTTTCAGAGTCAAGCTTATCATCGAATATGACATGGATTGATTCTTCAACAATCTGTGTCTCAATGTTATATACTATATATCCTTTTGAGCGTTTAGAGTATCCTAACACGATACACTTCTGTGCCTTAGAATCAAACTTACCAAGATTCTCTTTAGTGTTCAACATAAAATAAGAACATCCAAAAGGATAAAAATAAGAAATGTTGGATTTCATGTTCTTCCACAATTCATATGAAGTCTTACCTATAATAGGTCTTATAGAGATCCCATTCTTAATATAACATGTTGTATTGGCTGCCTCTGCCCAAAAGTGCTTGGCCACATTAGTCTCGTTGTTCATGATCTTTGCCATTTTCTGCAAAGTCCTATTCTTCCTCTCTACAACTCCATTCTGTTGTGGAGTTCTAGGGCCGGAGAAATCTACTTACAATCTTTTCAGCCACTTCGTGTGTAGCCTATGATGTGAACTCGCCTCCTGGTCTTTGATGTGCCCTCTCCAAGATCTAGTTCTCTTTGTTTTCTTTTTTCATTAATCATTTACTGTTCTAGTTTATCATATCCTCCTGAAACAATCTATGTGGGTATATATTTCTAGCTTTATTCTCCTTTTCTTTTTGGCAATTAGCCAATAAATCAAAAGTGGTGCGAGACTTGACAAAATCTTCCCAAGCTTTCTTATCAAGAAATAGACACTTCACGTATGGAGGCTCTAAGTTATCATTTGAATTTTTAATATAATAGTGTGTGAATTGTGTCTTAAAGCTCCTCCAATGCTCACCACCATATCTAATCCATTTCTTTTTAAGCATATCACTCTTTGGAACAATAAACACAACATACGTTTACATAATAGAGATAATACTAGTATTAAACCAAAAAAATGGTCATCTATACTTGTAAAACAAATCATAAAATTTAAAATAAATACCATAATATTGGTCCATAATTTATCTTTCAAATCATCGTTAATATCATGCCAACTATCTATCAAAATATTGACTTTGCTTCTACTTTGTACTGCCACGTTACCCCTAAAATCATCAACATGTTCATTAAAAGCCTTACCAGTTCTTAGATCAAAATTAACCAGGAAACGAACACCGCTTTCATGGGCTTTTGTCACCTTGGTCAACATTGAGGCACCTCTATTTTTTATTTATAAATTTTAGTATTAACAAAGGTTAGAGCAGAGGTTGTATGAGAGGTGTTTGTCGTATCGCCCATGTCTATGTAAATTAAGAACTACATGACTCAAATCAACAAATCTGTGATAAGGCACATAATGCATATGAATTATACTATACCCAAACTACATTTCAATGGGTACAAAAATTGAAAAATATAACATAGACACCAACATGAACTTCAAAGTCATGTCACACAACAATTCATCCAAAATGATTTAGACCATAAAAACATACTAACTACAAATGGGAGTCCTTTGTTCATAGTAAACAAAATAACAAGTTAGACTCAAAACAACAAGTTACGACCAATCATCAATGGGTAATATTGAAGTGGTGGGCCTACCCATCCCAACCAGGGGTATGCTGGGATTCGCAAAGAGCAACACCTTACGATGTTCATGACCAATCGGATTTTGACGTACCAGTAGGTACCTAAGGAGATCACTATGATCGGTACTAGATACATATTGAAGAGATGCGACAAATTCTGCCGATAATTTTCCAATGTCCTAATAAAATGCCTAATGGCATGATCAAAGCCTATTTAAGATTGTCATTGCTTTCCCTTTTCCTAATAGGTAAGAACCACCCTTTTTTGAAGACTTTGAAAAATAAGGGCATTTATCCAAAGTTAGAGAGGGCAAACACACACCTGTCTAACGTCAGTTTCGCTGTACTGACATTTCTCTATGCCACTCGATAGGAAGAAAAGAGCATAAATGTTTTTCGAAGACTTCAAGCCTTGTTTCAACTGAGAGCATTGATTCTCCTGACACCTTTCTTTTACGGCTTGCACGTTTAAAGAAGGTGCCTACACTAAAGTGTAAAAAGTGGCATTTATTATTACCAGGTTCGGTCATGAGGGACAAAAGAGAGATGTTTTCTATCAGTCAAACGCGGATATCGCCCCCTCATGCTCCCACGGTCCACTGCCAGAGGAATTGAAAGGGATGTCCAGGGGCCAGAGCAAGTTGGTTGGGTATAGAGCCGTAAGCGCGGTGTGATATATATATATATATAGACACACACACACACACACACACACACATATATATATATATACACACACACACACACACACACACACACACACACATACATATATATATATATATATATACACACACACACACACACACACACACACACATATATATATATATATATATATATATATATATCACTACTACAAATAATACACTTTATGACAGCTTTCATCCCAGCTATTGAAAAAACGAGGTCAAATGACCTGAAATGACGAAGCTTTCCCTCATCATATTTTCGGTATTGTACAAATTCTCCATTACTATTGTTGTTTCTATTGTTATTATTGTTGTTGTTGTTGTTGTTTTTGATATTGTGGCCGTTGTTGATGTTGTTGCCTTGTTATTGTTGTTGTTATTATGGTTTTTTAGACTTATACGGTTCATTTTTGTTGGTTGTGTACTATTTTTATTTTATTTTTAGAAGTTGTATGTGATTTTGGATCGTAGTTGGATGAAAGTCTATAGATTAAGTAAAGAGTATGAGAATGAAGTGATTCATTTTCTTGAATTCGCAAAAAAAAAAAACCTTCCTAACGATAATGGTATTGTTTTGTGTTCTTGTAAAATTTGTTAAAATACGCAAAAATATCCAAGTGTTGTTATATTAAATCATTTAGGTTGTGATAGAATTATTCAAAATTACACGAAATGGGTATGGCATGGCGACGTGACAAAAAAAAGACCTATGTCACATACAGTTGAAGATGATGATGAATTTATAAATGATACTCTAGAAGACATGATTCATAATATTGGAGTTGATGCTTTCAAGAAAGCTAATATGGTAGATACTTTGCAAAGAGACATGGAAGATTTGTTGTATCCGGGATGCAAAAGTTTTAAAAGATTGTCAACTATGTTAAGACTATTTAATCTTAAGGCAAGAGGTGGGTGGACGGATAGAAGTTTCATTGAATTGCTTGAATTGTTGAAAGAAATGCTTCCAAAAGGTAAAATGTTGTTGAACCGTAGTTATGAGGCCAAAAAGATATTGTGTCCAATGGATTTGGACTATATAAAAATACATGCATGTCATAATGATTGCATATTATATAGGAAGAGTATGAAAACTGGAAGGAGTGCTCGAGATATGGGGAGTTATGCTACCGGTAGAAGGAAAATGATGTTGAAGACGATGACAGTGTAACTAGAAAAGGTGTTCCTTCCAAGGTGATGTGGTACCTACCGATAACTCAAAGGTTCAAGATATTGTTTGCTAATGTAAATTACACAAAGAATATTAGACGACATGCAGATGAAAGAGTGTGTGATGGAAAAATTTTCCAAGTAGCTGATTCATTGCAATGGAAGAAAATTGATTATTTGTGTCCAGATTTTTCCCTTGAACCGATGAACCTTAGGCTTGGACTTGCCACCGACGAAATGAATCCTTTTGGTAATTTGAGTACTAACCATACGTCATGGCCCGTTCTTTCATAATTTACAACCAATACCTATGGTTGTGCATGAAGCGCAAATATATGATGTTATCAATGATGATTTTGGGTTCAAAACAAATAGGAAACAACATAGATGTTTATTTAACACCATTGCTTGAAGATTTAAGACTTTTGTGGGAGAAGGGTGTTAATGTTGATGATGCGTATATAGGTGATAACTTTAAACTGTGTGTCATGTTGTTTTGCACAATCAAGGGACATAAAGCGTGTCCTATGTGAATTTGGTACATGCCACCACCAATTACAAAATGGAAAAAGATTTTTTTATCTTGGGCATAAATTTTTTTTAAGACTGAATCATCCATACCGTAGATTGTGGAAGACTTTTAATGGAGAGCAAGAGTTTGATATCGCTCCAAAGCCCTTAATCAGGAAGGAAGTTTATAAAAGACAACAACATATTAATGTTTTCTTTGAAAAGAAACAAAAAAGGCTCGTGGAGAAAAATATTTGGAAAAAGAGGTCGGTGTTCTTTGATCTTCCATATTGGTCTAGTTTTTATGTAAGACAAATTCTTGATGTGATGCATGTGGAGAAAAATGTATGTGATAGTTGAATTGAAACACTTCTCAACATCAAAGGCAAGACAAAAGATAATGAGAAACCCCGTGAAGATATGGTGGTGAATGATATACAACAAGAGCTAGCCCCAAAAGAAATAGGAAATAAAACATAAGAAAAAAATTGCGAATATTTGCAGGGTATCGAAGTTCCCCAAGGGTACTCATCAAATGTAAAGAAACTTGTGTCAATGAAAGATCTCAAATTAGTTGGCTTAAAATCTCATGATTGTCATGTCTTTATGCAATGACTTCTACCATTGGCTATCTGTGGCACGCTACCATAAAATGAAAGTGTAACTATAACCAGGTTGTGCTTATTCTTCAATGCTATATGTTGTAAAGTCATTGATCCTAGAAATTTAGACGAGTTGGAACATGAGGCTGCAACGATCTTATGTAAATTAGAGATGTTTTGCATCTATCATTCTTTGACATTATGGTTCACTTAGTTATTCATCTAGTAAGGGAGATTAGAATTTTTAGTCCAGTTTATTTATGGTAGATGTATCCGGTAGAGCGATACATGAAGATCTTTAAAGGGTATACAAAGAATCATCAAAGTTTGGAGGCTTCGATTGTTGAATGGTACATCACAAAAGAAGCTATTGAGTTTTGTACAAACTGTTTGTCAGAAGTGAACTCTATAGGAATTATAGAGTCTCGTCATGATGGAAGATATGATGGTAGAGGTACTTAAGGCTTAAATGTTAATACTTTTGGTCGAGACGTAGTTCTTCAAGAACATTTATATATATTGAATAACATAGATGGAGTTCAACTTTACTTGACCGCTCACAAAAGTCTTATAAAGGAAAAAATCCCCCGGATGAATGAAAGATGGTTGTTGACAGAGCATAACAAAACATTCATAACTTGGTTTAATGAAAGTGTTTCTAAAGAGAGTAGTGCACCAGAGACAATTAAATGGGTGTCATGTATACCTAAGTTTAATGTAATTACTTGGATTGCATACGACATTACTAAATTTTCATTCTATACAAAATCAAAGGATGGTCAAAGTACCATGCAAAATAGTGAGGTTATGATCGAAGCTGAATCTATGTACTTCTCTTGTACTAGCATCTAGAGCGTACATTAGGGTCATTGAGGAGATTTTGGAGATGGATTATGTTGTTTTTAATGTGCCTTTATTTAAGTGCAAAGGGATTGAAAATAACACTGGTGTAAAAATGGATGAATTAGGATTCAAACGGGTTGATATTTGAAATGCAACTTATAAGAACGAACCATTCATCATGGCAACCTAAGCAAAACAAGTTTTTTATGTCATTGATCCTTCTAACACTAGATGGTCAATTAATCTTCACGAAAAATATCTTCCTAATAGTACTGATGGAAATCAATATTTTAACTATGATCCCCATTGTTTTGGAACACATGTACGTCATTCATCTAAAGAAAATTATTCAAATGATGTGCATGATATTCTTCGTAATCATAAATAGGGGTTATGGGAAAACTAGTTAGTAAATATTTTATATCACTTAGTAATTTATAATTATTCATTTTAATCAATTTTATTCCTTTTACTAAAGATTTAATGTTGTTGTTGATTATGCTAATTGGTTTCAAATATTGTTCAAGTTATAGGTGTTCAACGACCAGTGACAAATCTTAGCATAGAACTTTTTGACAATCTACAAGAGTTTCCATTTTGGTTATTGCTTTTGTTGGTTAATAATTTATTTTAATTTTGTTGTAAAATTACAAGGTGTGTACCATTTTGGCTTTCCATTTGGTGTAAACAATTAATATTTGTGGTACAATGTTTCTGTTTGAGAAATTGGCAAAATGTACAAGTTTCTATTTTAGAAATCGGCAAAATATGGTTCTATATTCTGTGATATAATTTTGTAATACAAGTACAAACGTGATATATATATTGGGTAAAAAATATTGGGCGAAATTTTTTTACTAATAATCAAGGTAAAAAATTTGCACTATTACCTCAGTTTTACACAAAACCGAAATTTAATATTGGGCGTGCCATCTAGTTCTAAAAATAATAAAAAGGCAGATGTTGGGGATCAAATCCATGTGCAGATAACTTTATCCCTCGGTTATTTAGAAACCGAGAGGTAAAGTAGCCACTTTTCATGATGCCTTTCGCTACCTCGCTTCTGTACCCGAGGTTAAATGCATTTTGCGTCCGAAGTTAAATGTGTATTTTGTAATTCTCTCTCTCTCTCTCTCTCTCTCTCTCTCTATATATATATATATATATATATATTACAAAGCAAAGTTATACTCAGACCATAGATATATAGTTCTTTCTAAACATATTTATACTCAGACCATATAAACATACTTACTAGAAATATAGTTCTTACTAAACAAAACAACAAGTTATGATGAATCCTCATGGACAATACTATTTCAAGAAAAACAACATTTCAAGAAAAGCAACACTATTTCTAGTTAGTTCCTAACATCATTTCTATTTTGTGAGAACTATGGTTAGAACAATTCAGTGGTATTACCATTTCTAGGAACATTTACTCAAACTAACATCATTTAAGTGATAAACAACATCTCAGGGGTGAGTTATGTACAAAAAACGTGATAACAAAGCTTTAACGAGTTAGGTTGGAAGAGTTGATATTCGAGTTGATGTTGGAAGAAATTATGGAATCTGAGTTTCGGTGAAGATAAAATTCGCCTAGGTTTTTTTTAAGAGAATGGCGATGAAACGAGGAGTTTTGAAAAGTTAGAGTCTAGTTATGTGAACTATTCATGTAAAAGAACATACACGTTGGGTTTTAGGCAAAACTGAGGGAATAGATTAATTAAAAAAATTTTAAAAAATAGAAAATAGACATATTCTGAGAATTCATGTAAAATAACTTACACGTCGATTTATGGTAAAAATTGAGGAAATGTATTAATTAAAAAAATATATAAAAAATTATATTTTAAAATTTTAATTTGAAAAGATATTACCTATCGGTTGGGCAAAGTAACCGAGGATTATAAAAATTAAGAATAGAAAAAATTAATAGAAAAAAAAACCTTTGAAAATATTAACTTTGTAATTTAAAATAAATAAAAAAAAAGGAAAAGGGAAAGGTGCCAAGTGAGAAATAGTAACACTTGGACCATAAGCCATTTTGAAAAAAAATAAAAGCAGAAAATGTAGTATATGGAAATCAAAGCGAGGTTCCTGGTAGATATATTCCCTCAGTTTTGGGATTAACTGAGGGAATACGTTGTATATATTTAAAAAAAATTAATCATGGCGTTCCCAAGATATATACCTCGATTATTGGATAGTCGAGGTGAAATCTTTGTCATGAAATGTATATTTTGTAGTAGTATTAACTTGTTTTACAAGAACTCATATAAAACCCCCTAATTTATCAATGAACAGTGATAAAACGTCTGTTTAGACATTTAAACTATGCATTTATGAAATTCATGGAAAAAGATTAAGAAATCAACCAAAACAGCACATGAGACCCAACCAAGACGTTTTCTAACAAATTAAGGCTCGCTAAGACAAAAGTACATGTGCGCTTAGTGAACAAAGGTACATCCTTACTAATCTAGGAAACACAAATGCACTTAGCAAGCATTGGCGGTTCAAAGACTTCATGGTTAAGTTACTTCAAGGTGAAGCAAGATTTTGGTGGTTAAGCGAGCTTTGGCGGTTCACTTAACGATCATAGGTGGAAAGGCTAGGCCTATGGTAGTTGGTATGACTTAATCAAGAAGGAAGTATGCGCAATAAGTGAGCATGAGCAGTTCACTTAGCAAGCATACCTTTCCTAAGCCTATAAATACGGGTGCCATGCCTTCATTTGAGATATTCAATCATATTCAATTTAGTTGAATTCTAGAGGATTGGGTCATATTCGGTTGAATTCAAGGTGGTTCCTTAGCGAATCTAGGTTACCCCTAAGAATCACAATATGAGAGAATAAGAGAGGAGTATCGAGGATGGAAACATTGTCCAAGGAATCATCCATATATACTTTTTAAACTCATTCTTCTAGAGCTTGATTGTAAAGCTACGACGAGTAAGCATATATAATTTTCTCTTTTGTTGGTAGTTGTCATGTTACTTATGTTTTGATTTTGACCATGGCATTCTATGTAATTCTTCTTAAATTTTGATATTGATGGATTCTTCGTTCTTAATGCTTGTTTTGGATTAGCTACGTAAAACATGTTTTCATGGTATGACTTGATATTCAAAAGGTATTAGTCATTACTAGATCCAAGTTTATAATTTATTGAATACTAAAGTATTGACATAGATTTAGGTTTGATATCCGCATGAATAGCGATAATGGTGAAATAGAATGATAATATCTACATTCATTGTTGAAACTTAATGGTGGCATATTGGTTAATAGGCTAATAGGTAGTATATTAGGTAATACGAGTGATCTCACATCGTTAACTCACATATGAGTTGTGATGAGAGCAACATGTGGTAACACTAATAGCTGATTAGAATGACATATTACTGGTCAAAGATGCTACATAAGAACATGTCAATGAAGTCTAACCTTAACAAAGTTTTCTCACTGTTGAAAGGCAATTTGTTTGTGATTGATGAGGTGTGAATTCATGTTGATGTGGTTCATGAACTTCTTTTGATGCCATGGAGTCCACTTGCATTTATTGGGTGTCAAAATCAAAAGATATTTAATTATAGGATTGTTCCACATAGGTTTGTTCAAAAGGGGTTCTATGGTAAGATAAAATTGATTTGAGGGAATGTTGTATCTAGAACAAATGGATTAGGTAGATGTTCAAAAATTAATGGGTGAGTTGTATTCTCTTTATTAAAGGGTCGAATGGATTTCGGTAGCGGTGATGCTTATTTCTGGTGAGTTTAAATGGGAGAAACATAAGTGAGAAAACTCATTACAATAATACCATCAAAATTAATAGAGAATGGTTTATAGGTTTCACTAGTTCTTTTTAACCTTTAACTTAAAGGTTCAAGGTATTATTTTTATTCCATTTCCTATATAAAGGCGGACAACACAACCCTATATGTTTTAAATTCACGTTCTTCAGTAGGTTGAGATCTGATAGATTCCTAATGTTTTCTCTTGGTTCTTTTCTCCTAACGATTGGATGGTGCAAATGGAAGATGAAATGCAGTAGTTTAAATTCAATTGAATATTCTCTAAACACCAAATAATTGAACGATGTTCCTAGCTAACTCAATTGACATTCCATAACAGATCATATGTATATTTGTATGAGCTTATTTTCCATTACATGCATCATTTAATGAATTTTTGAACGATTATTAGGTCTCTAGCAGCTTCTTGTCCAAAGACTTCTTCAACAGAGACATCATTATCACAAGGAATGTCACCAAACACATTTTCTCGATAGGGTGTTGACTTAGATTCCTCATTGATTTGAATTTTTAAAAACTTTTCAATTAGCTTAGACCTTTCATAGTTAAGATTTTCATCATAAAAACTTACATGAATTTACTCTTCAAAAATTAAGGCTAACTTGCTATATACTTTGCATGCTCTAAAGGTTTTAGAGTATCCTAACAAGATACACTTTTATCCATTTAAATCAAACTCGTTAAAGTATATTTCAATATTTAAAATATAGCAGGTTCATCCAAATTGATGAAAATATGAAATATTGGATTTTTTTTACCTTTCCACAATTCATAAGGAGTCTTATTCAAAATAAGACTTACATAAATTATACTTTGATTATAACATGTAGTATTTACAACTTTTGCCAAAAGTGTTTTGAAATTTTTTTCAAATTAATTAAGATTTTATCCATCTCTTAAAGAGATATATTTTTCCTCTCTACAACTTCATTTTTGTGTGTGGAGCAATGGGATGGGAGAAATAATATGAACTATCATTTTATTTATAAAAATGTTCAAAGGGTTTGTTTTCAAATTTCCTACCATGATTACTTCCAAACGTTGCTATTTTGAAATCTTTGTCAACTTACACTTGTTTATAAAAGATTAAAGATATAACATGGCTCATCCTCGTATTTAAGTAATGTTTACCCATGTCTATTTACTACAATCATCAACAATGACTAGTCGATATTTTTTATTATTTAACATATTTTCCCTAGTGTAAATAGGTTAATGTGTAAAAGCTCTAGTGGCCTCTTGGTAGAAAAAATACATTTTGAATGAAAATAAATTATCATAAGTTTTCCTTTTTTAATATGTCTCACAAATAACATTTGATCTAAAATTAAAATTAGGTAGGCCTCTAACGAGATTAAACTTGTTATGTTTTAAATTAATCTTAAGGTAGCATGTCACAATCATTTGTATCTTATCCGTTGTTTTTTGTTCACTAATACATGACCTTTCATCTTCTTTTTTTCTTTCAAATAAAACAATTTAATTTTGTAATTTTTCTCTCGTCACATTAAAGATAACATAGACATTGTTTTGAATAATATCTTTGCAAAACTTTTGATTAGAACCTACATCATAATCATTATCACCTAATTGACTTATGCTCACTATGTTATTCATGAGTTCTATTCTACAAATAATAAATTATAAATGGAGGGAAACAACTTTTACCTACGTTTTTAGATCCATTGATCCCTCCTTTATGGTTCCTTCATACCCGATGTTTTCTTCATCCTTCATGATTAGATTTGGAACACATGCCTTTTGCTAGTCATGTGTTGAGAGTGTCCATTGTCTTAGGTATCATAACTGATATTCCGGCCTGGTTGTTAAACAAATACGTAATGTATATAATTTTGTTTTTATTTATCCAAATTCTCTTAGGTCATATTTGGTTAGTTCTAGGAAGTTTCATCTATTTTCATGTATGACATGTTTTTTAACTATGTCTTCTCTTAAGAAAATATGAACAAATATATTAGGATTGTGAGCTTTTGTAATTGACTTGACAATATATCCTATTACTAGTTTTTTTAGTAACTTCATAAATTATTGAAATCATCTTTCTTTTGTCTATTCTGTTAGCTAAAAATTCTTGAAAAACATAATTGTACTTATTACAATTACATTCAATTACTATTTAGGCTAGAGATAATTATTTTTTAAATCTTAGTTTTTAGTTTTTAACACAACAATCTACTTCTTAAAAATTTCATGATATTCCAATACCTGCAATTTTGCAAGTTTTGCTGTTTACCAGCAGCACTGATCTACCATCTTGATCACACAATTCCTTAAACATATCTTTGTTTGGAGTCATGTGCCAAGTTAACCCTGAATCAATAATCCATTCCTTGCTAGAGTCACTGCTTGAAACCACCAGGACATAAGATGATTCATAACCATCTTGCACAATGGTTGTCATTATTCTTTCCACCATGATTGTCCAGTCGATTAGGGCATACTTTTCTTGTATGAACTTCCTTCTTACAATGATAACACTTAATAGTAGAAGCATTACCACCATAAGAATTCTGTAGAACTTTACCCTTCTTCTTCTAAAACCTACCATCTTTCTTCAAGAATTTCCCCTTGACGGACAAACCTTCACTAACAGAAGATGGCTTGTGCTCTTATTGTTAGTTCAAATCCTTAGAGTACAAGGCAGATTGAACATCTTCAAAGGTCAACAACTGTCTTCCATATCAGAGAGTTTCTTTGAAGTGAGCATGAGACTTAGGTAAAAAGCACAACACCAGCAGCGCTTGATCTTCATCATCAATCTTGACCTCGATATTTTTAAGATTAAGAATTAACTTGTTGAACATATCTAGCTGCTCAGATAAGACTTTGTCTTTACTCATCTTGAATGAATACAAAACTTGCTTCAGGTAGAAACTATTAACCAATAATTTCAGCATGTACAAACCTTCAAGTTTCATCCACACACCAGCTACAGTTTTCTCCTTTGAAACTTGCCGTAGAACCTTATCACAAAGGCTCAATACAATGGCATTGTGGGCTTTTTCGACCATCGTTGTCTTTTCCTTCTCCGATAAGGCATTGTCCATCTTCTTCGATCCTTTCAACGCTTCTAACAAACCCTGTTGAACAAGAAGGGCTTACATCTTCAAGCGTCACAAATCGAAATCATTCACACCGATGAATTTCTCAATCTCGTACTTTATTGATGACATCTTCTCATCCACGCTCACCGCACCAGTTTGTTATGAATTGATGTCATCAAGAACAAACCAAAATATGAGAAAAATATTGAGTTTCTTGAACAAACACAAGAACCCTATTAGGTTTTACAAAAGATAGAGAAGAAGGAAGAAGAAGAATAAGAATTGGTTAAAATTGTTTTACTATTCACTTACTTAATAATGATTCAAAGATTACAAGTGAATACCAATAATTAACCTCTCTCAACAACCTGAGAGAACTAGTATATTTATATACTACTAAGCTAACTTAGGTTACAAGATAACTTAACAATTAGGCTTATAAGCAAGGTGCAATTCTACATGATTTAAAACAAAACATATTTCAATAGCATGGTTGAACTGACTTTGACTACAACATGCACAACTCCTGTCGAACTATGAAGCTACCATTGTCGACATTAGATTTCGATCCAAATACTATTTTGAAATCTTTGTCAACTTACACTTGTTTATAAAAGATTAAGGATATAACATGGCTCATCCTCGTGTTTAAGTAATTTTTTCCATGTCTATTTACTACAGTCATCAACAATGACTAGTCGATATTTTTTATTATTATTTAACATATTTTCCCTAGTGTAAATAGGTTAATGTGTAAAAGCTCTAGTGGCCTTTAGGTAGCAAAAGTACATTTTGAATGAAAATAAATTATCATAAATTTTCCTTTTTTAATATGTCTCACAAATAACATTTGATTTAAACTTAAAATTAGGTAGGTCCCTAACGAGATTAAGCTTGTTATGTTTTAAATTAATCTCAAGGTAGCATGCCACATTCATTTGTATCTTACCCAGTGCTCTTTGTTCACTAGCACATGACCTTTCATCTTTTTTTTTCTTCAAATAAAACAATTTAATTTTGTAATTTTTTTTCTCGTCACATTAACAATAACATAAACATTGTTTTGAATAATAGCTTTGCAAAACTTTTGATTAAAAACTACATCATAATTATTATGACTTAATTGACTTATGCTCACTATGTTATTCATGAGTTCCATTCTACAAATAATAAATTATAAATGGAGGGAAACAACTTTTACCTA
This sequence comes from Lathyrus tuberosus, assembly GCA_022829125.1. Taxonomy (NCBI): domain Eukaryota; kingdom Viridiplantae; phylum Streptophyta; class Magnoliopsida; order Fabales; family Fabaceae; genus Lathyrus; species Lathyrus tuberosus. The sequence goes on along the minus strand of JALAZF010000616.1, from coordinate 1,086,618 downwards.
CGTTTTTAGATCCATTGGTCCCACCTTTATGGTTTCCTCCACACCCGATGTTTCCTTCATCCTTCATGATTAGATTTGGAATACATGCATTTTGCTAGTCATGTGTTGAGAGTGTCCATTGTCAGAGGTATCATAGCTGATGTCCCATCCTGATTTTTAAACAAATACGCAATGTATATAATTTTGTTTTTATGTATCCAGATCTTCTTGGGTCATATTTGGTTAGTTCTAGGAAGTTTCATGTATTTTTATGTGGGACGAGTTTTTTAATTGTGTCTTCTCTTAAGACAATATGAACAAATATATTAGGATTGTGAACTTTTGTGATTAACTTAATAATATATCCTATTACTAGCTTTTTTGTAGTACCTCCATAAATTATTGAAGTCATTTTTCTTTTATCTATCTTGTTAGCTAAAAATTCTTGAAAAGTATATTTGTACTTATCACAATTACATTAACTTACTATGGAGGATTGAGATATTTATTTTTTAAATCTTAGGTTTTAGTTTTTAACACAACAATCTACTTCTTCAAAATGTCATGATATTCTACTGACATGTCATTAATCTTTTAAAGACATTTGTATTTATTAGACATTTCGTGAACTTTCAAAATAATTCATTTCGGGAAAACACAAGTTTATCACATAATAAATTGAAAGCATCTCATTATCATATTTGTTGTATGTTATGTCATCCATATGAACACCAAAGGATGTTGTATCCTTTAGAGACACGTTAACGCGGTCTTCATCTTCTTCATTAGAGGATTCATCTGAATCATCCCATATAGCCATGATACTTTTATTTTTTCTTTAAATCTACTTCTCTTTGAATTTATTTCTTTAACTCTAAACATTCATTAATGAAGTGTCTAGGTTCCTTATACTTGTAGTATATCACCTTTTTGTCAACTTCTTTCTTGTCTCTTGATTCTTTGAAATACTTAAAATCCTTTGTAGGGATTTTCTTACGACTTATCTTCTATGGATGCTTAACTTTTTTTTTTAGATTTGAGAGAGAGCTCAACATTATAAGCTGACGCTTCACTCAGTTCACCACAATCTTTTTCCTTTGACTCTTCGTCCTGGAAATATTTGGCCTTGATCCTCTCCCCCTTTAACTTAAGAGTAATAAAATTTAGCTTTGTTATTGGTCCGTATTAATTTAGTTCAACCTTATGGCTTTAGAGAGAGCTTATGGTTTCTTTGAGAGCTAAAGTATTCATTTCCCTTGTTTAACGAACAGTGGTAACCCTTGGACTCTATTTCTTTAGAAGTCTTTTAAGGATTTTCTTGATTGACCAACAAAGGTGTAGTTTTTGTCCAGACATCTAAAGACATTTGAAAGAGTTTGTATAGTCTAACCAAGACATTTTGTTTTGATTACCTTGCTTGTTTCCTTTATAATTAACACTCAAAGAATCACATATGCTTTTTGTGATTATCTTCTGAGAATTTTCCATGTTCGTTGAAAGCTATAACATTTATCAAAAAACTTTTGGTCTTGTAATGCATTTTGTAGTTCTTTTTCTACTCACATTCCATTTGCTTTCTAGTTATCAAAACACAAGCAATAATCATATATGTTGTGTAACATTCTTCTACCATATCCCATATATGTAACTCTTGAGATATAAAGCAACTAAAAAGTTTTTTGTTCCAATATCAAATATTTCTTCAACAAACATTGTAGGTTTGATTTAGTAAGAAGTACTAATATTCTCTTCAATGATGTTATTATTCCCAATCATAGAGTTTCTCAAAGATATCTACTATTATATGATTAATTGTTTAAATAAGATACTGAAGCTCTCGATGTTAACTGAAGGTGTGGGAAAGAGAAGAAATAGAGGGGGGGGGGGGGGTTAATCAAAATAATGATGGTTCGAGACAAGGAAGAGTTACGAAAATAGTATTTATCCTAGTTTGCCACATTATCATGTGTTACGTCCAATCCCCTCACACTTGAGAAACAATGATTGTTGATATTTCAGCTTTAGATAGATGATACTGAGCCTAATGTCGTACCTCGAAAAATACGATCCTCGCGATGGACGCGGAAAAAAACTGTTCGAAACAGAGTCGCCACCGAACTTTATTAATTCCAGGGAAAGGAAAATATCGAGAAAACCTTTAAAGGGAGATAAGAACATGGTCGTCGCAACCAAATTCGGGTTCGGGAGTCGATTACGCAAAGGGAAGGTATTAGCACCCTTTACGTCCGTTGTACTCAACGGGAACCTCTTGATTCAATTCGTGAGAAAGTTAGCTAGGTTTGTTTGTTATCTTCTAAGGTAAAAGGATTAATTGTTTTCTAAGGGTGAAGATGGGTGGTTTGTTATTAGTGTGCTCGGCAAGGATTAGAACCCTTGTGCCTACGTATTCCCTCGTGCAATGGGAAAGTCAGAGCATTCGTAGTTCGTGGGACTACGGTTTGTTGGTTTGTGTTTTTTAAACGAACGATTGTTTAATTCGCATTCTAACTGCTAAACGTTGGCTTGTCGGCTCGTTATGGGATTCTGAAGCACTAGTTCATATGCGCGGAAGAATGGACTAAACAATGTTCTTTTTGTGAAAAGTTTTTTTTATTTGGATTAAGTGTGTTAAGACTTGATTAAGAAAAAAGTTTGATTTGGACGTGTTTTAAGGTTTCGGTCGCATGGAGGCGAGGAAAGGATAATTTTGATCGTATTGGATGTTTTAGGGGGGACAATTGCTCACACACGAGTAAGAGAACTCGCACACAAGCAATTGACGAATTAAGATTTATGTCTTTTAGAAGTGTCATTTGTTCACACACGAGTAAGAGAACTCGCACCCAAACAATTGAGGAGAAAGACCAAAGACTTGATCCCTCTAACTTCACCTTTGGTAAAATGTTTAAGTAAGGATTAAGTGTTTTGATAATTTGATTTGAAAAGATTTGAATGTTTGTCGAGTTCGTGTGTTTTAAAGGCGTCAATTGTCCACACACGAGTAAGAGAACTCGCACCCAAACAATTGAGTAGAAAGACCAAAGACTTGATCCCCCTCATTTTCACCTTTTAAGAAACGATATTTAAGTAGAGATTACATGCTTTAATAATGGAAAAATAAATTTGAGTGTTGTCGGATTTCGAGTGTTTTAAAGGCGTCAATTGTCCACACACGAGTAAGAGAACTCGCACCCAAACAATTGAAGAGAAAGATCAAAGACTTAATCCCCCTCTTTTTCACCTTTTAAGAAATGATATTTAGTATAATTAGATGTATTAATTTGATTTGAGAAAAGCACTCGACGTTGGATCGAGGTTTTAATTTACGTGTGAAGAGGTTAAGAAATGGAAGGAAAGGAAGTTATGGTGTGAAGTGAAGGTTGGAAATACTTAATATATGGATCAAGTAAATGCTTATGATTGAATTGATTGAATTTATTTGGAAAATACTTGATATTGGATCAAGTTTGTTTTACTCTTATAAAAAGGGCTGATTTTAATCTTATGGAATTAATTAAGCCATGATTAAACATATACCAATCACATACATGCATACAAATCAAAATAAAATGGGTAATCGTTGCATAAGGCCCAAGATGAGGCAAAAGGGAGGTCGGTTGCGATCGTGAACACGATCGACTTATCAGGTATGAAAATGATTGACACGAAGTCCAAATATTAGTTGAAAAATATTTTGATTTGAATAAACACGAAATGACATAGCATAATATAATCAAGGCACGAAATAAATCCACAAGAGAAAATTATACACCTCACAAAGATTAAAATCAAACAAAGTGGGGGGAAGAAACATGCTTATAACATGGGTACAATCCTAGAATGAGGCATGGAAGATAAAATCGAGATTCTAGGGGTACCTAACGGAGAAGGTCCGTTGCCTCTTCAACATATGCTAAAAGCTCAAGGAGACTTGTAGAAGCTACACATGATTAACCCGATTAATCCTCAAGTGCCCAACGTCAAAAATCCACATCCAAGATCAACTTAGCCCAAAATCAAAAGTGCTAACCAAGAGAATCAAAAAGTTAGCAAGAACTTGATAAAAGAAAGTCAATTAAAATTCTAATAAAAATCAACTAAGAAATATTAACACTTGAACAAAAACTAGCCAAAAAATAATATTAAGATTGTCATTGAAATCTAAATTGAAATCTAAATTGAGAATTGGCAAAAATAATTCAAGACTCAATCTACACTTAAAAGTAGAGTTCAATGTAATAAATAAATAAGTAACTCAAAATCAACATCTGGGAAGTGTAACAGTAATCAAAGTGGGTGATAAAAACAGTTCACTAGGGAACCAACATGGGCCCGTGAGGCCCATTCACCCATTACAAGGCATGGCGCAAAGCAATTGAAGGGGTGTGGGGAAGGGACTCAAGAACGGGCTTCAAGTATCCATCAAACCCAATAGCAACAGCAACGCCATAACTCGGTCAAAAATCAATTTATCATTTCTTTTTCTATTTTTCTATGAAGTGAAACACAAAAGGCAACATCATCAGCTCATTCTCTAAAAAGTAAAAAAAATGATTAAAAAAACAAGGAAAGGTGTGGAACAAAACATCAACAACCACGACATTCTCGCTAATCTCGCCTGATCCGAACTTCTCAAGGCGCGATTCTTTTTCCTCCCTCTGCTCTGTCTTCGCTCTATGCTTCTCACCCGTTCGTTTCAGGCTTCCATTTTCGATCTCCGATTCACTCGATTTCAGGTTTGTCACGACTCAAGTTGATTTCGCTTGCCCTTCGCCTCAAATCGCCTTCTTCTTCCTCTCTGATTTTGGTTTAATGATTTGAGGTTTTGTGGTTGTTATTTGATGGGTTTGGAATGGTTATTTAAAAGATTGAATGAAAGGTTGGGTAGAGAAAGAGGATTCGATTTGTTGTTGTTGGGTTGAAGGAAAGAGATGTTTGCGGTTAGAAGGTTTATGTGTGTTGAAGAAGGTGCAGAGAAAAGATGAGGTGGTTTGGTTAGAAAGTGAAACGGAAGAGAGGTTTTGGATGTTGATGTTGTTGTTGGTGAGTTGATTGTTGGAGTTATGGAGGAATATGGGTTTCACGGTGTTAGAGGGTGGAGTGAGAGCAGTTGAGTCTCGGAGGGAGACGGCTGCAGGTGTGTTGTGGGTGTTGTGGGTGTTGTTTAACGTGTGAAAAAAAACAGGGAGAGAGGTGAGGTCTAAAGGGTCGTGTGGGTTGAACTGGATGAAGATGAAGATGAAGAGAATGAGCAACATGTTGTGTTATTTTCGTGTCGGTAACGGTTACGCTTCGTGGTTCTGATGGATGGAAGGTTTGGAGTATGTATTTGTTGTGGTTTTCATGCGAGAAAAACAAAAGGAGGGAGCTGGAAGCTTGTGATGAGTTGTTGAAGGAATTTTTGAAGACCAAAGAAGCTATATGGTGATTCCTATACTGAAGTTTTATGATGGAAACAAAAAGTGGAAATGAAAATAGTATTTGGTGTTAATGAAAAAAACGTAAGTGTTTTGTTGAAGAAAAATGGTGGATATGAGGTTATTGAAGGTCATCTTGAAGGTTGGTTTTATTGAGTTGTTTTGGATTGATGGGGTTCAACCGCTGTGGCAGACCGAAAACAGAGGTTTTGGTGCAGTGGACATGCGATTGAGGGCGGTGGTAGATCGACGAGAAGCCATAAATTTTTTCTGCGCCGCTTTCTTTTTTCTTTTTGTTCAGACTCAGGATCCCCCCCCCCCTCCTTCTAGCGCCAGTTTTTTCCGCGTCCATCGCGAGGATTGTATTTTTCAAGGTACGACAGATGGCGCCCATTGTGAGTTTCATAAGGGTGCTCCCGGCCACACTATAGAAAACTGTTATGCATTCCAGAATAGAGTTCAAGATCTGGTTGAATCCAAAGATCTTACTTTCACTCAGCGAGGCGCTAATGTTAAACACAGTCCCATTCCCCCGCATGGAGGACCGTCCGTTAATGCTGTGGAAGAAGGCAATGGTCAGAGGTTGATTACAAGGGTTAAGGATATTCGCACTCCTATGGCGATTATAGGAGAAAAGTTGAAGAGATGTGGGATGATTCCTGAAGATAAGCTTGATAACCTGACTGATGAGGTGGTTAGGGAATATTTGCAGAAATTCCTGGATCAAGGTGTGATTCAGGTTGAACGTAAGGATGCAAAAGAACAAAATGTGGCTGTCATCAACATCAAGTACGATGCACCGGAAGGCTGTCAACAAAGACAAGGTCGTCCTACTCCGGTAATCATTGAGTATGATGGAGCTAATTCTTTCAGACAAGTACCAACCCGTCCTGCACCTATAGTCATTCAGTTTGATGAGGCAGATGTTATCAAACCAAGGTTAGTGCGCCCGGTTCTGATCACTATTGAGTATCCTGCTAGTGTTCCTGAGTCTGAAGTTTTTAAACAAGGGCCAGAAAAGGTAGTCGTTGAATGTGGTGGTGCTAAGTGTGACGCTGTAGTAGGACCAAGTGGGATGACCCGTATTGGTCGAATCTTTGCAGGGAGGCAATCAGATATGCCAAACAATGACAAAGGTAAGGCGATTGCTATACCAGTGGAAACTCCGAGTGCTGAATTACAAGAAGGATTGTCGTCCCCAAGAGGGGCGTTCACACAGAAAGAGGCTGAGGAATTTTTGAAGATTATAAAGAAAAGTGACTACAAGGTAGTCGATCAGCTGAATCAAACTCCTGCCAAGATATCCATGCTTGCCTTGTTGCTCAGTTCCAAGGCACACAGATCTTCCTTGTTGAAAGTATTGAGTGCTGCACATATCACCAAAAATATTACCGTAGCTCAGTTCGATGATGTAATAGCCAGTGTCACTACTTGAAATTTTCTTGGATTCAATGATGATGATTTGACTGCGGAAAAGAGAAACCACAACAAAGCTCTTCACATTTCCATTAGGTGTGAAGATGTTTTGATATCTAGAGTCTTGGTAGATATTGGATCTTCCTTAAATGTGCTTCCGAAGACAACTCTAGAGAGGATGCCTGTGAATGGGGTAATTATGAGGCCAAGTACTCTCATAGTGAAGGCATTTGATGGATCTAAGCGTACAGTTATCGGTGAGGTGGACTTACCAATCAAGATCGGACCTACTATTTTTACCATTACTTTTCAGGTAATGGACATTTATCCTGGTTACAGTTGCCTGCTAGGACGGCCCTGGATTCACTCAGCAGGGGCAGTCATGTCCACTCTACACCAAAAACTGAAGTTCATTACCAATGACAAGATGGTTGTGATAGGCGGTGAGGAAGATATCTTGGTAAGCTATTTGACATCGTTCCGCTACATTGATGTTGAAGGTGAAATGGTTGAGACACCTTTCCAGTCATTTGAAGTGGTAAGTACCCTGGTTGAGCAACGGGTACCAGAGCTCCAACAGTTAAGATCATCAATGACTTCATATGAGGAAGCTAAGGCTGTGGTGGAAGAAGGAAGCGCCCAAGGTTGGGGCAAGATGATTGAAGTTACTGAAAAGCTGGATAAGTTTGGGCTAGGTTATCAGCCATCTCGCAACTCAGCTTTTGTCCCATATGATGGAAATCAGATCCTTCCGGTTGAGAAAATCTTTACAAGTACGGGGCACATCTTTGGTTCTCCAGTAGCAATGATCATTGAAGACCATGATGGTGATGAGCAAGCTTCTGCAAGCTGGATTCGACAAGCAAAGCCTGGTGAAGAGCTCTAGAATTGGAAGACCGTTGAAGTCCCTCAGTTCTTCACACACCAAACGTAATTTTACTGTTTATCAAAAACCCTACGCTCTGCCCAAGGCGTAGTGGAACATTGTATGGGCCACCTGATGTTTTCAAACATTGATTATCATTAATGAATTTCAGTTTGCATTAAGTTTTCGCTCACTTTCTTTCATTTTGTTTACTTTATAATAAATGGCAATATTTTTATGCACACACTTTCCTAAATAAACTGCATAAATCATAAACATGCAGAAACACCACCGAGGTCCTTGATATAGACGCTGCTACGAGCCTATATGACTTTGATTACCCAATCTACCAAGCTGAAGAGGAGGGCATGAAAGGTTGTGAACTCCCCGATGAGTTGGCAAGGCTGCTCAAGCAAGAAGAGAAAGTCATCCTGCCGCACCAAGAAGACATTGAAGTCATCAACCTGGGTACTGAGGAAGACAGGAGAGAGGTAAAGATAGGTGCATCTCTTCAAATTGAAGTCAAGACCAAGTTGATAGAGCTCCTCCGTGAGTACGCTGACGTATTCGCCTAGTCGTATCAGGATATGCCTGGGTTGGATACTGATATGGTTGTACACAAGTTACCACTCAAGGAGGAATGTCATGCTGTCAAACAGAAGTTAAGAAGGACCCATCCGGATATGGCTCTCAAAATTCGTGAAGAAGTACGAAAGCAGCTTGATGCTGGATTCCTGGCAGTGGCAAAGTACCCACAATGGATTGCCAACATTGTGCCGGTCCCGAAGAAAGATGGAAAGGTTCGCATGTGTGTGGACTACAGAGATTTGAACAGAGCTAGTCCTAAGGACGATTTCCCATTACCTCACATTGATGTATTGGTTGACAACACAGCTAAATTCTCTGTATTTTCTTTTATGGACGGCTTTTTAGGATATAATCAAATTAAGATGGATCCAGCGGATATGGAGAAGACCACATTCATCACACCATGGGGCACCTTCTGCTATAAGGTGATGCCATTTGGGCTTAAGAATGCTGGAGCAACATATCAACGTGCGATGGTAATGCTTTTTCATGACATGATGCATAAAGAGATTGAAGTGTACGTCGATGATATGATTGCCAAATCTCAAACCGAGGAAGAGCACTTGATCAATCTGTGAAAGCTGTTTGTTCGATTGAGGAAGTTTAGATTGAGACTCAACCCCAACAAGTGTACATTTGGGGTACGATCTGGAAAATTGTTGGGCTTCATTGTAAGTCAGAAAGGAATTGAAGTGGATCCTGATAAGGTAAGGGCAATTCAGAACATGCCTGCACCTAAGACGGAGAAAGAAGTGTGTGGCTTCCTGGGAAGATTAAACTATATTGCCAGATTTATTTCACATCATACTGCCACCTGCAAGCCTATCTTCAAGCTACTAAAAAAGAATCAGTCGATTGTGCGGGATGACGACTGCCAAGGGGCATTTGATAAAATCAAAGAGTATCTACAAGAACCACCGATCCTGATACCGCCTGTTCCTGAAAGGCCACTCATTATGTACCTGACTGTACTTGATGAATCCATGGGCTGTGTGTTGGGGCAACAAGATGAGACGGGAAAGAAAGAGCATGCCATCTATTACCTCAGCAAGAAGTTCAATGACTGTGAGACAAGGTATTCCTTACTCGAGAAGACTTGTTGCGCATTGGCCTGGGCTGCCAAACGTCTCAGGCAGTATATGTTGACCCACACTACTTATCTGATTTCCAAGATGGATCCCATTAAATACATCTTCGAGAAACCTGCTCTCACTAGCAGAATATCCCGATGGAAAATGCTTTTGTCTGAGTACGACATTCAATACGTCACTCAAAAAGCCATCAAGGGTAGCGTATTGGCAGATCATCTTGCCCATCAACCGATGGATGATTATCAACCCTTGAAGTTCGATTTTCCAGACGAAGACGTAATGGTACTAAAAGATTATGAAGAGCCAGGTCCAGATGAGGGGCCCGAACCAGGGGAGCGATGGACTCTCATGTTCGATGGTGCTTCCAATGTTCATGGAAGTGGAATTGGGGCAGTGATTACATCACCCAAGAATTTCCACTTACCCTTCACAGCTAAGCTCTGCTTTCCATGCACCAATAATATGGCTGAGTATGAAGCTTGTATACTAGGGTTGGAAGAGGCCATAAATTTGAGGATTAAGACTCTGGATGTGTTTGGAGATTCTGCCTTAGTAATACATCAGATCCGAGGTGACTAGGATGCCAAACATGCCAATCTAATTCCATATCGAGATTACGTGGCAAAGCTACTTCCCAGATTTGATGATATCACCTTTACCCATGTGCCGAGAGAGGAAAATTAAATGGAAGATGCTCTAGCAACTTTGGCTTCTATGTATAAACTGATATGGCCCAACCATCGGCCGCATATTGATCTACAGCGATTTGAAGAGCCCGCTCACTGTTTGGCTGCTGATGAAGAGTCAGATGAAAAGCCGTGGTTCTATGAAATCAAACGTTATCTGGAAAAACAAGAATACCCAGAGGGCGCTTTGGCGGTGGATAAGAGAACTTTGCGCAGATTGGCATCAAATTTCTTCCTCAATGGGAATGTGTTATACAAGCGTAATCATGATACTGTACTACTCAGATGTGTAGAAAAGCATGAAGCTGAGCAGATTCTGAAAGATATTCATGAAGGTTGTTTTGGTACCCACGCAAATGGGCATACTATGGCAAAGAAGATATTAAGAGCAGGCTATTATTGGCTTACCATGGAGGCTGATTGCTACCATCATGCCCGAACATGCCATAAATGTCAGATATACTCTGATAAGATTCATGTACCTCTCACTCCTTTGAACGTCTTGACTTCACCGTGGCCATTTGCCATGTGGGGAATAGATATGATTGGGATGATTGAGCCAAAGGCCTCAAATGGACACCGCTTCATATTGGTTGCTATAGACTACTTTACCAAATGGGTTGAGGCTGCATCGTATACGAACGTTACCAAGCAAGTGGTCGCTCACTTCTTGAAACACAACATTATATGCAGATATGGAGTACCTAATCGTATCATCACTGACAATGGGTCTAATCTCAACAACAAAATGATGGATGAACTGTGTGCTAGTTTCAAGATTGAGCACCATAATTCGACACCATATAGACCCAAGATGAATGGAGCCGTTGAAGCAGCCAACAAAAACATCAAAAAGATCATTCAGAAAATGGTGGTCACTTATAAGGATTGGCATGAGATGCTACCTTTTGCGCTGCACGGCTACCGTACCTCAGTGCGAACATCAACAGGGGCAATTCCTTACTCATTAGTTTATGGCATGGAAGCGGTCCTTCCGATAGAAGTCGAAATCCCATCATTGAGAGTATTGATGGAAGCACAGCTTGATGAAGCAGAATGGGTGAAGACGAGGTTTGAGGAGCTTAACCTTCTTGAAGAAAAATGTTTGGCAGCAATATGCCATGGCCAGCTCTATCAAAGACGCATGAAGAAAGCTTTTGACAAGAAAGTGCATCCTCGGACATTCCAGGAAGGTGACTTGGTGCTCAAGAGGATCATGGCTATGTATAATGAATCCAGGGGCAAGTGGACGCCAAACTACGAAGGCCCATATGTTGTAATAGAGGCGTTCTCAGGTGGTGCCTTGAAGCTTGCAACTATGGATGGTGAAGAATTACCATACCCAGTGAATGCAGAGTACGTTAAGAGATACTAAGCCTAAAAAAGTGGAATAATAAAGTCGCTAAGTCGAAAACCTGAAAAGGCGACTTAGGCAAAAATCAAGGCAATCCCGGTGGACTTGAAAAAACAAAATCAGTCCAGGCAAAAGTTAGGGATCAGAATAAAAAACAAAAACAAAAGAGGTCCTTGAATACTCAACAAAAAAAAAATAAGATTCAGTGACACCATGCCAAATCAAAAGGTCACTGACACCCATCAAAACAAAATAAGATGACTGCCATTTCGAGCAAACCTTGAATCATTCACCGTCACCCCTCTTTGGAGGACAAACATGTGCAGAGTCAACTGAACGTAGGACTGGAGAACATCACAAAGAAAGGGTGGGTACAAAACACACTTTGAGCCTTATATCCTTTGTTTCTATAACCGTGAACTAGACCACGTTATAACCCTCAAAAGACCTAATTGAGGTGGGGTTTATTCTGAAAGCATACTACAGCAAGGTTGCGTAAACTGACTCCTACAAATTTGCTAATCACTTGTTTTGGTGTCATATTCTTGCTATATCTTTCATACACCAGCTAAATCAGCACCACGTTTGGACTAATGGTCCATCCGTCACACACTATCACATCATTCTAATAATGACTGATTTTCAAAACTTGCATGAGCATCGCATTAAAATTACCATTTGTGAACGAACAATTTTGACTGCAAGTCAGTGTTTGACATCAAGGAAATTCCAACAAGGAGCAATCAAAGGGGGCTGGGTCATTCAACAATGTTGGCTGAACTAACAACACCTCATAACCCTATAGAATAGGGGCATTGACGTCAAAGATTATGGAATCAGTCAATTTAAAGCAAGTCCCCGAAGCATTAGTTGATTATGGGGCAAATCATTCAAGAACAGGTTGATCAGGGTAAATCATATCAAGGCTCTACCAACCAGGGGCAGGCCACCCAGAGGTTCTTTTGATTAAAGGAAAACTCCTCCAATGTTCAATCAACACAAGTTATGTCGCTCAAGCGCTCATTCTGGGGCAAGTTACCCCAAGGGTACTTTGAAGCCAAATACTTCAAGAGTCATTCAATGAAGGAGGAATCCTTTCGCGACTTGGAATTCTGGGGCAAGCCATCTTGAGTTTATCTCATGGTACATCTGCTTCTGAATCTTCTTTTCAAGGACAAATCCTTTCACGACTTGGAATTCTGGGGCAAGCCATCTCGAGATCACTTCATGGTACAATTACTTCTAATTTCCTGTCAAGGAGAAATTCTTCATAAACCCAGACTGGGGCAAGATGAGCTACACAGGGGAAAATCTCTCCATTGCTTTCAATCTGCTCAAGCGAACATCGTCAAGTGACCTTTGAGTTCAAGACGAGTGTTGGGGAATCATGCTATCACCCCACAGATAACCTGTTGCCTTCCTTCTGACAAGAAACCTTCCTGCGCAGGAACCTATCCATCCATTATCCTTTACTGGGGCATCTTTGGAAACCTTCATATCATTACATAAATCACTCATATGCATTGGTCATGTTGCTTCGCTCATTGCATAGACATGTGCATCATTCCTCAAGCCTAACCTTCCAACAAGATTTGACATCTCAAAGCCTGGTACCGCAAGACTTGACACAAAAGTCCAACTTAGATTGGCGACCCAAAAGTCCAATTTCATTTGGCAAATCACACAAAAGTCCAACTTAGCTTGGCAACCCAAAAGTCCAACTTAGCTTGGCAATCCAAGGTCCAGTTCTCGTATGGCAAAGCATTTTAAGGTCCATTTCTCGTCTGGCAATCTTTTAAGGTCCAGTTCCCGTCTGGCAAGTCTTTTAAAGCCCACTTCTCGTCTGGCAAGTCTTTTAAAGCCCAGTTCTCGTCTGGTAGACTATCCAAAAGTCATTTCTCGTCTGACAAACAAAGTTTAAACACCAGTTCTTGTCTGGTAATCTATCCTCCAATCCAGCTTTAGTCTGGAAGTTTAAACCTAAAGTCCAATCCTTTATTGGCAACTATTCAAAAGTCCACACTCTCTGGCATCTTCAAATCTAAAGTCCAGTCTTCATTGGCAACCATTAAAAGTCCACCGTCGTTGGCATCCTCATAACACCAAAATAACCAAAGTCCAATTTCATTTGGCAATTACCAAATCCAATCCCTGGTGATACCCCCGACAAGGAAACTTATCCCCAGCGCGCCCGATCATTTGCATCGTCATATGCATAGCATTCTGGCATGACATTACATAATCATATCAAGCACTATCATATCATACGTGCATTAGATTCCCCATCAGTTGCATCTTAGTATGTGTTTCAGTGCATTTTGCAATGCATGGCATATTCATCCCCAGCAACATAGCATAACAGGATCCAGGATCTATTCGCAAGCATCTTGGCCAGTCCTCTTTCAAAGTCGGCAATATTCTTCTAAACAGAAGTTGATACCCCGCACGTGCTCAAGGAATTTTATTCCCCAGCAAGTCATTCTTCAGCCATGCAGTTGGTATTGACAATCCCCAACAGCTGTTGTCAGTACTCCCCAAGCAAAGGATATTATAGAAAGTTCTTTGTGAGTTTTCCCTTACAGAGCCAGTACATTTCCTCCGATAGGAATCTTGTTCAACTACCCTTCAACAAATTTACCTCAAAGATACTGCTTTGGGTATCATTGAGGAACCTTAATGGATAAGGTACTGCTTCAATGTTCCAGAGAATCGTGTGCCTTCAGAGATACTGCTTTGGTATCATCGAGGAACCTTAATGGATAAGGGACTGCTTCGACAACCCAGAGAATCGTCTACCTTCAGAGATACTGCTTTGGTATCATCGAGGAACCTTAATGGATAAGGGACTGCTTCGACAACCCAGAGAATCGTCTGCCTTCAGAGATACTGCTTTGGTATCATCGAGGAACCTTAACGGATAAGGTACTGCTTCAATGTTCCAGAGAATCTTCAGCTTTCAAAGATACTGCTTTGGTATCATTGAGAAACCTTAACGGATAAGGTACTGCTTCAATGTTCCAGAGAATCTTCAGCTTTTAAAGATACTGCTTTGGTATCGTTGAGGAACCTTAACGGATAAGGTACTGCTTCAATGCTCCAGAGAATCTTCTGCTTTCCAAGATACTGCTTTGGTATCGTTGAGGAACCTTAGCGGATAAGGTACTGCTTCAATGTTCCAGAGAATCTTCAGCTTTCAAAGATACTGCTTTGGTATCGTTGAGGAACCTTAATGGATAAGGTACTGCTTCAATGTTCCAGAGAATCTGATGCTTTCAAGATACTGGTTTGGTATCATTGAGGAACCTTAACGGATAAGGTACTGCTTCAATGTTCCATAGAATCTTCAGCTTTCAAAGATACTGCTTTGGTATCATTGAGGAACCTTAACGGATAAGGTACTGCTTCAATGTTCCAGAGAATCTTCAGCTTTCAAAGATACTGCTTTGGTATCGTTGAGGAACCTTAACGGATAAGGTACTGCTTCAATGCTCCAGAGAATCTTCTGCTTTCCAAGATACTGCTTTGGTATCGTTGAGGAACCTTAGCGGATAAGGTACTGCTTCAATGTTCCAGAGAATCTTCAGCTTTCAAAGATACTGCTTTGGTATCGTTAAGGAACCTTAACGGATAAGGTACTACTTCAATGCTCCAGAGAATCTTCTGCTTCCAAAGATACTGCTTTGGTATCGTTGAGGAACCTTAACGGATAAGGTACTGCTTCAATGTTCCAGAGAATCTTCTGCTTCCAAAGATACTGCTTTGGTATCGTTGAGGAACCTTAACGGATAAGGTACTGCTTCAATGTTCCAGAGAATCTTCTGCTTTCAAGATACTGCTTTGGTATCGTTGAGGAACCTTAATGGATAAGGTACTGCTTCAATGTTCCAGAGAATCTTCTGCTTCCAAAGATACTGCTTCGGTATCGTTGAGGAACCTTAACGGATAAGGTACTGCTTCAATGTTCCAGAGAATCTTCTGCTTTCAAGATACTGCTTTGGTATCGTTGAGGAACCTTAACGGATAAGGTACTGCTTCAATGTTCCAGAGAATCTTCTGCTTCCAAAGATACTGCTTTGGTATCGTTGAGGAACCTTAACGGATAAGGTACTGCTTCAATGTTCCAGAGAATCTTCTGCTTCCAAAGATACTGCTTTGGTATCGTTGAGGAACCTTAACGGATAAGGTACTGCTTCAATGTTCCAGAGAATCTTCTGCTTTCAAGATACTGCTTCGGTATCGTTGAGGAACCTTAACGGATAAGGTACTGCTTCAATGTTCCAGAGAATCTTCTGCTCCCAAAGATACTGCTTTGGTATCGTTGAGGAACCTTAATGGATAAGGGACTACTTCGAAGACCCAGAGAATCCTCTGCCTGTTCAAAAATACATCTTCATCATCGGAGAACCTTAATGGATAAGGGACTGCTTCGACCACCCAAAGGATCTCAAGTTATTTTGTTCAATTAGGAACCTCGCTACCTCATTCTGTCAACTCTTACTCTATGGCACTTCACCTTTTGTCGGACAAATGTTGGAGTCTTCTTATATCTAATTGACTTTCACCCTAAAAATGAACGTCATACAACAGTTCATTTTCTCGGGTTCAAGACAATTAGATAGGGGCATCTGTCATACCCCAAATTTGTCCTACCAGTGTATAAATAACCTCCGTACATCCTTTTTCTTCTAAACCACTTTTAAATCTAAATATCCGTTTTTGAACCACTTCCATATCCATTGTGATTTCATTATTCAATATAAATATCCATTCATTTTATAAATATCTATTCCCGTAACCATTTTGTTATTTACCTATTTTTCAATCCAATTTTTCATTCAACTACCCATTATCCATTATCCATAATTCTCCATTTTTCTATTAATCATTTTTCATATCCACTTTTCTAAACCAAGCCCAATTGTCCACTCACATATCCATTTCTATGTCATTATCCATATCAAAATACCATTTTATTCATAATCCATTTCTTTTTTTTTCCTAAAACCATTTTAAAATCACCTTCTAATATCAATTAAACCAATTTGAAGTGTAGAATTTGTGCCTTCTTTTTAATAAAAGTTACATCTTAAAGCCCATGTCCTTTCAATCTCATGTCTAGGCCCATTAAGGAGCCTAAATAAATAGAGAGAGTTGACCTAGAAGGAGGAGGGGATCCTGAGTCTGAACAAAAAGAAAAAAGAAAGCGGCGCAGAAAAAATTTATGGCTTCTCGTCGATCTACCACCGCCCTCAATCGCATGTCCACTGCACCAAAACCTCTGTTTTCGGTCTGCCACAGCGGTTGAACCCCATCAATCCAAAACAACTCAATAAAACCAACCTTCAAGACGACCTTCAATAACCTCATATCCACCATTTTTCTTCAACAAAACACTTACGTTTTTTTCATTAACATCAAATACTATTTTCATTTCCACTTTTTGTTTCCATCATAAAACTTCAGTATAGGAATCATCATATAACTTCTTTGGTCTTCAAAAATTCCTTCAACAACTCATCACAAGCTTCCAGCTCCCTCCTTTTGTTTTTCTCGCATGAAAACCACAACAAATACATACTCCAAACCTTCCTTCCATCAGAACCACGAAGCGTAACCGTTACCGACACAAAAATAACACAACCTGTTGCTCATTCTCTTCGTCTTCATCTTCATCCAGTTCAACCCACACGACCCTTTAGACCTCACCTCTCTCCCTGTTTTTTTTCAAATGTTAAACAACACCCACAACACACCTGCAACCGTCTCCCTCCGTGACTCAACTGCTCTCACTCCACCCTCTAACACCGTGAAACCCATATTCCTCCATAACTCCAACAATCAACTCACCAACAACAACATCAACATCCAAAACCTCTCTTCCGTTTCACTTTCTAACCGAACCACCTCATCCTTTCTCTGCACCTTCTTCAACACACATAAACCTTCTAACCTCAAACATCTCTTTCCTTCAACCCAACAACAACAAATCGAATCCTCTTTCTCTACCCAACCTTTCGTTCAATCTTTTAAATAACCATTCCAAACCCATCAAATAACAACCACAAAACCTCAAATCATTAAACCAGAATCAGAGAGGAAGAAGAAGGCGATTTGAGGCGAAGGGCAAGCGAAATCAACTTGAGTCGTGACAAACCTGAAATCGAGTGAATCGGAGATCGAAAATGGAAGCCTGAAACGAACGGGTGAGAAGCATAGAGCGAAGACAGAGCGGAGGAAGGAAAAAGAATCGCGCCTTGAGAAATTCGGATCAGGCGAGATTAGCGAGAATGTCGTGGTTGTTGATGTTCTGTTCCACACCTTTCCTTGTTTTTTTAATCATTTTTTTACTTTTTAGAGAATGAGCTGATGATGTTGCCTTTTGTGTTTCACTTCATAGAAAAATAGAAAAAGAAATGATAAATTGATGTTTGACCGAGTTATGGCGTTGCTGTTGCTATTGGGTTTGATGGATACTTGAAGCCCGTTCTTGAGTCCCTTCCCTACACCCCTTCAATTGCTTTGCGCCATGCCTTGTAATGGGTGAATGGGCCTCACGGGCCCATGTTGATTCCCTAGTGAACAGTTTTTATCACCCACTTTGATTGTTGTTACACTTCCCAGCTGTTGATTTTGAGTTACTTATTTATTTATTACATTGAACTCTACTTTTAAGTGTAGATTGAGTCTTGAATTATTTTTGCCAATTCTCAATTTAGATTTCAATTTAGATTTCAATGACAATCTTAATATTATTTTTTGGCTAGTTTTTGTTCAAGTGTTAATATTTCTTAGTTGATTTTTATTAGAATTTTAATTGACTTTCTTTTATCAAGTTCTTGCTAACTTTTTGATTCTCTTGGTTAGCACTTTTGATTTTGGGCTAAGTTGATCTTGGATGTGGATTTTTGACGTTGGGCACTTGAGGATTAATCGGGTTGATCATGTGTAGCTTCTACAAGTCTCCTTGAGCTTTTAGCATGTGTTGAAGAGGCAACGGACCTTCTCCGTTAGGTACCCCTAGAATCTCGATTTTATCTTCCATGCCTCATTCTAGGATTGTACCCATGTTAGAAGCATGTTTCTTCCCCCCACTTTGTTTGATTTTAATCTTTGTGAGGTGTATAATTTTCTCTTGTGGATTTATTTCGTGCCTTTATTATATTATGCTATGTCATTTCGTGTTTATTCAAATCAAAATATTTTTCAACTAATATTTGGACTTCGTGTCAATCATTTTCATACCTGATAAGTCGTTCGTGTTCACGATCGCAACCGACCTCCCCTTTGCCTCATCTTGGGCCTTATGCAACGATTACCCATTTTATTTTGATTTGTATGCATGTATGTGATTGGTATATGTTTAATCATGGCTTAATTAATTCCATAAGATTAAAATCAACCCTTTTTATAAGAGTAAAACAAACTTGATCCAACATCAAGTATTTTCCAAATAAATTCAATCAATTCAATCATAAGCATTTACTTGATCCATATATCAAGTATTTCCAACCTTCACTTCACACCATAACTTCCTTTCCTTCCATTTCTTAACCTCTTCACACGTAAATTAAAACCTCGATCCAACGCCGAGTGCTTTTCTCAAATCAAATTAATACATCTAATTATACTAAATATCATTTCTTAAAAGGTGAAAAAGAGGGGGATCAAGTCTTTGATATTTCTCTTCAATTGTTTGGGTGCGAGTTCTCTTACTCGTGTGTGGACAATTGACGCCTTTAAAACACTCAAAATCTGACAACACTCAAATTTCTTTTTCCATTATTAAAGCATGTAATCTCTACTTAAATATCGTTTCTTAAAAGGTGAAAAGGAGGGGGATCAAGTCTTTGGTCTTTCTACTCAATTGTTTGGGTGCGAGTTCTCTTACTCGTGTGTGGGCAATTGACGCCTTTAAAACACACGAACTCGACAAACATTCAAATCTTTTCAAATCAAATTATCAAAACACTTAATCCTTACTTAAACATTTTACTAAAGGTGAAGTTAGGGGGATCAAGTCTTTGGTCTTTCTCCTCAATTGTTTGGGTGCGAGTTCTCTTACTCGTGTGTGAACAAATGACACTTCTAAAAGACATAAATCTTAATTCGTCGATTGCTTGTGTGCGAGTTCTCTTACTCGTGTGTGAGCAATTGTCACCTATTGCTTGGGTGCGAGTTCTCTTACTCGTGTGTGAGCAATTGTCCCCCCTAAAACATCCAATACGATCAAAATTATCCTTTCCTCGCCTCCGTGCGACCGAAACCTTAAAACACGTCCAAATCAAACTTTTTTCTCAATCAAGTCTTAACACACTTAATCCAAATCAAAAAAAATTTCACAAAAAGAACATTGTTTAGTCCATTCTTCCGCGCATATGAACTAGTGCTTCAGCCTCCCATGACGAGCCGACAAGCCAACGTTTAGCAGTTAGAATGCGAATTAAACACTCGTTCGTTTAAAAAACACAAACCAACAAACCGTAGTTCCACGAACTACGAATGCTCTGACTTTCCCATTGCACGAGGGAATACGTAGGCACAAGGGTTCTAATCCTTGCCGAGCACACTAATAAAAAACCACCCATCTTCCCCCTTAGAAAACAATTAATCCTTTTACCTTAGAAGATAACAAACAAACCTAGCTAACTTTCTCACGAATCGAATCAAGAGGTTCCCGTTGAGTACAACGGACGTAGAGGGTGCTAATACCTTCCCTCTCGCGTAACCGACTCCCGAACCCGAATTTGGTTGCGATGACCATTTTCTTATCCCTTTAAAGGTTTTATCGATATTTTCCTATTCCTTCCCTGGAATTAATAAAGTTCGGTGGCGATTCTGTTTCGAACAGTTTTTTTCGCGTCCATCGCGAGGATCGTATTTTTCGAGGTACGACACCTAACACTATGAAGGCGGGACGTCCTTTAATGATATTGTACACGGACTTACCATCAACAACTATCAATTAAGTTTGAATTATTTTTCTAACATTCGTCCTTCCAAAAGTTACCAACAATTTGACGTAACTATAGAGTTTGATGACATCCATTATAAGGTACCAAGTCAATGGGAGTTAATAACATCATGAGTTCACCATTGGTTTAGAAAACAAGGTGGGAATAATGAGAAAGATTACTACATATGATGTTAAATAATCCCAAGGATCTGAGTGATCTAAGTGATTTGAACAGTATGAACTCCTTGATGTTTGTCGTTGTCTGTTGATCCTAGCGATGAAGAAGAATGTGTACCTGCAAAAACTTTAACAATCAATTAAGTAGATTCCACGATTGCGAGGTTTAAGATTTAGAATAATGTGCATTTTAGTCTAAATTGTTGGTTAGAATTTATAATATTATTCAAGGGTTTAGATGCCCTAAAACTTCTTTAGGGATAACTATCTCAAAAGATAAATGTTACATGATTATTATGGACAATCCTTGTCTAGTGCATTTTTTGGACATGTCTATCTCATGTGTTGTCTTACCTGATGGGACCTAGATGACATTGTTTATTGAATTGAGATTTAATCCAATCTATAACAAAAATAAAAAGTCGAGACCTTAATGTCATTATCTCATTGAACTGAGTTTTTTTTTTTTACATAAAATCACGTTAATGCGAATACAATTACAAATTAAATACATGTTCATGTTTTCTTTGAAAAAACCACACATAAAAAAAAGAAAAAAAAATCACATGTTCTATAATAAGCAACATAAAAACTTTTTAGGTTTATTGAGTAAATGATGTATCTGATATATAATAATGTCCAAATACATCATTTATTCAATACATCTAAAAAAAAATTTATTGCTTAGTGACGGAGAGTGTACATGGGTTGTAGGAAATGGTTTTAGATTCTCCGGAATGGAAATCCTATCCACTTTTTTTCTATTGGGCGGTTTGTTCTTTATAGCTTTTCATTATACGGAAGTTGGTCTAATCATTAGAATTCAACAAAGTTCTTGCACTTGGCTGCGGCGGCGGCTCGGCTTGGCCAAGTCAATGTATCAAACTTCTTACACGGTCCACACGCCAAGTTTATTACTCTAATCTCAGATAAAAAAATTCACTTAAATAATTAATTTAATTTAATGCAAAGCATGAAGTGACAAAAAATCACTTTTTTAATAATTGAATTCACGAGTGAGTGACACGCAATAAATGCGGCAATGGGTCACACGAAACGAAACTTCCCTGCTTTGCGTGTAAGCTCAGGTTAAATAAAACAGCTTCTAGCGCCAAGCGGGATAAGGGTATTTTTGTAATTTAATCTAAGAAGTGACTGTAAAGATTCTGTTTCTGAAAACTTATTAATTTACCAAATTGCCCTGTGAACAGTGTGAAATAACTTAAATACCTTTTCCTTTATGGTTATATAGTTATAGTCTGTTTTATGTTGTGACTTAAAAAGTAAAAAAAAAAATTTATTGCTTTTGTTTGGGACCACCACTGAACCAACCAGGCAACCAACCAACTTTTATTTATCAAGTGAAAAATATAAACATATGAAGTAGTATATGCTAATTAAAGTGGCCTACTATAATACTCCCTCCGTTCCAAATTATAAGACGTTTTTGGGTTTTTTACACAAATTAAAAAACTTAATTATTACTTTATGGAAAAGATAAATTATGTATAACTTTACAGTAATGCCCATCATAATTATATAGGAGAGAGAAATTAAAAGAGTTGAAAGAATAAATAATAATAAATATTTGAGGGTATATTGGGGAAGATGTAATTTATATTGCATTGGAAATATAAGGTGACTTATAATTTGGGACAATTTTTTTGACAAAGTGACTTATAATTTAGGACGGAGGGAGTAGTATGCATTAAATTAAAAGAATAAAAGGGGGAAAATATGCAGCGGTTGGTTCTGAATTTTTAATAAAAACTGGTTAATTTATGGTAAATTTTATTTGTCTAGTTGACTGGTTGGTAAGGATTAAATTCAAATATGATAAGAATTTATGGCCAAGTTTCTCTTAGATTTTTCTTAGTGATATTTTAACTTTTTAAAAAAGTCATAAACAATTATGACATTTATTTCAAGCTGGCTAAAATAATTTCTATTATTTAGGTATTGAGGTTAAAGATTATTTATATATTATACTGAAAATATAAAAATATTAATTAAAATAATTTATTTTTGAATAATAAAAACCTTTTTAATATTATTTTTATTGTTTTATAAAATTATTTGAAAACTATATTATCTATTTATTAATTAATAAATTTAACAAAAAAAATCATAAAATAAAATGAAATATTTTCACAAAAATAAATAGAGTTTACATTTAAATTCTACTATCATCAATGTGAGAGTCTGTTGATAGATAATATTAAATATTTTTATCAATGTTAAATTTATAAATTGAATGAGTTTTGTATTTTAAATAGTCTATTCTTTTTTTGTTTTATTTTTTGTATTAGTTCGTTTGTTTTTGTCTATGTAAAATTAAATTATATTACAATTAATTTCTATAATATATAAAATATTTAATTAAGTGAGTGTATTATAAATATTTGAGGGATTGATTTTGATATTATATAATTAATTTTTAATATAAATTAATTTTATAGAGGTTTAAATAATAAAATAAAGACTAATAACAAAATATCATAGTTTAATTATAGTTATGATCTTCCTATTTCACTCGATTAATGAAATTGATATTTTTATTTTAAATTTAAACAATCTCCCGATTTAAATTTAAATAGTTTTGCTCTTCTTTTTATACTAAAATTAACGATATTTTTATTTGTTAAATAATAAGATACTTGTAAAACATTACAAATCATCGTATATAAATTTATTATTAAACTTTGTAAATAAAAACATAAGTTAAAAAACAAAAAATATTATCAACTTTCTATGAAAAACGTGACAGAGGAGTTAAAATAGTTTGAATTTAAAATAGAAGAATCTAAACTATTTAATTTTAAAATAGAGAAATCAATTTCGTAAATCAAACAAAATTGGAAAACTGAAACCATAATTTAACCTATCATTTTATATGTAATGAGCCAAATTAAAACAAAGAAAATTATGAAGACTTAAATTTAAAAAAAATGGTACATTTGTTAGAATCAATAATATATTGAAATAAAAATAATTATAAAAATAGTTAATTTAGAGTCATTTGATAGGAGTATTATTTTTTTGTAATCTACACGATGATGAGAGTGGGGGGCATATAGGAATTGGATAGGATATAATTGTTGATGAGAGGTAGGGGAGTTATTATGCCACATTTATCGTGGGTACCTACCAAAGTGATGATGATAGATAAAGCATTGGAGTGTTTATGAGGGAAAAAGATTGGTTAAATTTGGAGGTGAATATTTCCAAAACACCATAACTCTTGGAAGTTAAATCACCCAAAATAGACAATATCACGTTACTATGGGAGACTTTCAGAGAGTTGGTCCAAGTTTCTAAGTTGGCCATCAAATATGTCAAAAAAGGAAAAATTAGGAAAGAGGTTTTGTATGCCAAGACACAAACTTTGTTACTTTGCCTTAATTTAGATTTTACTCCTTTTCTTGTCTAAGAGAGTAAATTAATAGTACTAATATAATACTGTTATTGTCAATTTAAATAAAGGTAGAGATGAGCTTTCATCATTGACATGTTTGGATAATGCTCATAGTCCAAAAGAAAGAAAGAAATGACTTTTTCTAAAGAAATGATAACAAAATAAACAAGTAAGGTGAGTGGGAGAAATTGGATTAGAAAATGAACATGTAGGTAAGAACAAGTTAATAGGCACATGGATTATTGTGTAGGGTTCTTAGGTGTCATGTACAATTCATTAAATTGAGGTTTTTAATTTTGTATTTTTGCAAATAAAAAAAAGTAGGTAATAGTACTACTAAATATTTCCAAGCATGATGGTGGATAGAATTATTATTAGGCTATGGTTTGTCATTTTATATGGCATTGGCGGAATCAAGTGGAGCATGTAGAAGAGTTTGTTAGGCTTTGACTGATTTTTTTACTAATATGCCACATTTTGAAATGAAAAATACTAAAATACTACACTTTGAAAAAAAAATACCAAAATGCCACACTTTTAGTTTGGGTTCGTCCTTCTAATGGACGATCCGTTGAAGAAAAAATAGTGCATGAAAGGGTTCGGCCATTGGTTGGCCGAACCATTGAACATCTCTTTTTTTTTCTTTTTAAATTGAAGTGGGGCCCACACGTGCACATGCATGGGACATTTGTGTTCATTGGGTCGGCCAACCAATGGCCGAACCCTTTCATGCATTATTTTTTCTTCAATGAGTCGTCCATTGGAAGGACGAATCCAAACTAAAAGTGTGGCATTTTGGTTTTTTTTTTTCAAAGTGTGGCATTTTAGTATTTTCCATTTCAAAAGGTGGCATATTGGTAAAAAAATCGGCTTTGACATCTTAATTTTTATGTTTTCAATCGAGTGAGAGATTATAATGAAGCTGTGGGTATGCATAATGAGATTTTTTTTTTTGGAATAAGAATAATATTATTACCAAAAAACCAAGAAAACAAGCCGATCAAAACGATCCAGACACCAAGAGGACAACAAAAGCACAAAGCAACCTAGAGCCTATTACAAAAAGCTTTAAGCTTCCTACTAGCACTAACTCTACCAAAAACCATCTCAATTACATTATCACTATTCAGCATATTAATATCCCCATTTTGAAAAACAATTTTGTTCCTAATAGCCCAAATATGGTAAATAACCTCAGCAAGAGCAGCTTTTAGAACTCTATGAAATTCTGGTATCAGACGTGTGATGTTAAGGTGCGATGTCACAACAACACACTCTGCACAATGGACAGCAATAACAGAAACAAAGCAACACAAAGAATTGTTCACCCAGTTCGGTCTAACTACCTACGTCTGGGGGCTACCAAGCCAGGGATGAAATTCACTACTTGTAGAATTAATTTACAGACTCAACAACCCAGTTGACAATCTCCTAAACTTAATTCCTACTAGTGACTTTCTACCTAAGAAACCACTTAGATATGAGAACACTACTCACTCCCTAAAACACTTCAAAGATCACACACTTTGAATGTCACTACTTGATTCTGCTTCACAGCTTTGATCAAGAACAACTCAAAATCACAATACCAATTCACTCTAGAATGGTTTACAAAATATGCACGAAGACACAAAACGACTCTCAGTCTTTAGCTCTCTTTCTTCGTTACTTTTCTCTAGTACTGGTGCACTTTTATATAGCTCCTTGAATTGGTCTTGGACCTGCTCCAAAATCTCGCCAGATTTGTTATTTAAAACTGAATATTTTAAAACAGATTTTCTCCTAAAATCTTTTTAAATCTTCAACCTTTTAAATCTCCTACAAATCTGCACTAGATCTCCTTTGCAGCAGAAAATATATATCCCAAGATATTCGCATCCAATGAGACAACTTGCTCTCCACAATTCCAGCTAATACGCAAACCCTAACAACATCACAACCTGCTGTTGTTAATTCTACAGATCTGATGTTACAACATCGCCTATGTGACATCAAACATCCAACTTCAGTAATTACAAACTTAACACAGCCCAGTGTTAAAACTCAATGTTGCAACATCAATACCTTGACATCAACATTGCATATACTTTGTTTTACCAAAATTCCAGCCAATCCAAGAACTAACAATCTCCCCCTTTGGCTAAAACAATGTCTACACTCTGCACCTTCAGAGACTTCAGCATCTCTGCACTCTGCACCTTCAGAGACTTCAGCATCTTTGCACTCTGCACCTTCAGAGACTTCAGCAGCAGAATAAAACTTTAATCAATAAGCTTGAAACTCCAAGCAGCAGCATCAGCAACATCTTCAATTCACAAAACTCTGCTGCTCACATAAAACCTCAGGCATATATCATTAAGCTTCAAAACAGCTACAGCTGCACACATTATCTTCAACAGCTTCACATATTATCTTCAACAGCTGCACATATTTCATTATTAGCAGTAATGAGCACTCCCCCTCAATGCAACAACCAGCATAGCAGCTGTCAATTACTCCCCCTTAATATCAATCTCCCCCTTAATATCTGCATCACATTAGCAGCATTTGGCATTCTTTGATACTCTTGACTCACTTGGCTATTTCTCCCCCTTTTTAGCCACAATTAGACACAATTAGACACGCTTCAACCAGAAGCCCTATGAACTATAGTCAGTACACCCTAGCCCTCATTGTTAGCCTCACAGTTAGCAACCAGGCAAAACAAATCACAGAAGGACACCAAAAACATAAACAGGTGCATATAACAGCACAATATTCAAATTACATAACCAAGTACTTTAAGTGCTGAAAACTAAAACTACTAGGCGCAAAAGTAAATAAGCTAGTCTTCTTCTGAACTTGCATCATCTGCACTATCTTGTCCTTCATCTTCAGAGTCAGCATGATCATCTTGTTCCAAAATTTTGATCATTTTCTCAATCTTTTCTTTTCTAGCCAGACTGGTATTAATTACAACATCCAAGTCTTTACGGGTTGCCTTCAGCTCTGCTATCAAATCAGCCTTGGAAGTTTTCTTCTTGATACCTGCATTTGATGTTGACACAATATCTGCAACATGGCTTCCCATAAATAATTTCTGATGCAAGGATAATGGAGACTCCCTCTTGCATGCTTTATCTGCACAAGTCAATATTCCTGGTTGTTGACTCAGAATAACTCCACTAATGAGAGAAGGAAATGCTATTGGCATTTTAATAGCATTTGTTGTTGCATGTTTTACAGTCTGATCAAATATGTATGTGCCATAGTCAAAGTTTTTCTGTGTACCAACCGCATAGATAAGCCTTCCTAATCCCACAGCTGTGGTGGTTTTGTGATTCGTGGGCACCCAGTTTGCAGCTCCAATTCTGTGTAGTATAGCATACTTCACACTTAGTTTGCTAGTTGGTAGCTTTTCTTTTAATGGCCATACTCTAACCTGTCCAGCAGTAATTTCCTTGCACACTTCATTATCTGTATCCTCCAGTTTTGTATACTCGACATCCTCTCTTCCTAAGTAGCCGTTGACAATCTTAGGTGAGAACTCAACACATTTTCCTCTGACAAAGACCTTCATATAATCTGGACTACTCTTGTCAGAGATATTTACAGGAAGATTTACTATGAATTCCTTTACCAGGCCATCATAGCACCTTGAAAATCCACACACAGTTTTCATTAACCCAGCAGCTTTAATTCCTTCCATCACTTCTTTAATCTCCATGGCTTCTTTGCCAATCTCTCTCTCAAGAGCAATTCTCCTTTGGCAAATGAACTTCCACATATAGGCATTGCTTGCACGATGGAAGGAGATGTTATCCACAGGCACATTTGGGACTTTGTCTGCAATCCTTTTTGCAATAGATTTTCTGACATGAGTGATGTTCTGAACATCATCCTCATCATCATGCTCAGACTCAGATTGTTCCACAATCTTCCTCTTTCTTGGAGTCACCTCGACCTTGCTCCAAGCTTTTGTTGGCCCAACAACAGTCTTTTTCTTCTTATCATCAGAAGACTTCTTTGAAGACGATTCACCCTGCTTTTCTTTCCTTGTCCTTAGTCTCTTAGCCAGACTAGGCACTGCTCTTCCAATGACTTCATCATCAGATAAGTCATCGACATTAATCACATCAGTACTCTTTTCTCCTCCACGAGTAGTCTCAGCATCCCTACTAGGCGATGTTCTGACATCCCCTTCAACATGAGTATCATCTGCTTCAGCATTAACTTCAACTTCCTTCTCAGTATCTTCGATCACGGAGACAGCTAATCTGTGAAGATTTGTATCAGTAGATTGCATGCCACTCTTTTCTCTTGTACCCTGATCAGCAGCCATTTGTCTCAGGGGTCTAGATATACCCTTAATAGGAAGTCCTTTCTCAAGAATTTTGTCAACGATCTGCCCCATGCACTTGTCAACATCTACCCTTTCCTCAGCAGTTTGTGGACGCGGGTTGGTAGTTCTAGGTTTGTCTCCAAATAACACACTAGTAACAACTTTCTTTATTTCAGGATTCTTAAATACAGTAGCAGGTCTCTTGGGAGTTAGTTTAGTGGGTCTCGTAGTACCTGATTCAGGAAGAATGGTTGAGAGGGGCTCAATGTCCATAGGATCGGATGCTAAACCTTCGTCAGTGGAAACCCTAGCTCTTCCTTTTGTGGAACTCTGACACTCACATTTCTTGGATGGAGACGCCATGAATCCTTTCAGTGAGGGTTGATTCTTGAAGGCGAAGAAGTTAATTCGTTGCAAGACCAGGGCTTTGAAGAAGCGTGATGTTGCAGTACCAGGAAATGGGGGTCTGAGGCAAGGAGCTTGATTTTGGGTAATTTTTGAAGACCAATTACTAATTTTCTCCCTCCATAAAGACTTTCCTTTTAAAAAATTCACATCAGGACTCATTAACTCTGAGTGACCTTTCAGCATCCTGACATCATAGTCTGATGTTATAACATCAACTTGAACATCATTAGTTGAATTTCCTTCAAGAGAAATCCACTGATAGCAGTTATCTTTGGTCCTGACACCCTTCATAACAACCTGATTATGCTCATCAGAAACCACACACTCATCTTTGGTGTACTTAAATTTGTACCCTTCATCACACAATTGGCTTATGCTGATCAAATTTGCATTTAGACCATTGACAAAAAGAACATTATCAAGTTCAGGTCTATCATCACCTTCCACTTTTCCAACTCCTGCAACTACACCTTTTTCTCCATTGCCAAACATAACCTCATGAGAGGGACAATGACTGACTTCAGCAAACATGGATCTACATCCAGACATGTGTTTGGAACACCCACTGTCAAAATACCATGTTCCTTCTTTAAACTCTTTGTCAGTCATGTGAGCCAATAAGCACTTCACCTTCTCCTTAGGTACCCATTGTTTAACAACTTTGGGCCTGTACTCTCTCCAACTGTTTTAAGGCTGAGGGTATCCATGCAACTTGTAGCAAGAGTACTGCATATGTCCAAACCTTCCACAATAAAAGCATCTCACCCTTTCATCTCTGAATCTTCTGCCATGATGAGATTGCTTAGGCTGCCATCCATAATGTGGTTTCCTCCTACCATAACTGGCCTGCCTTCTATTATGCTGGTATCTTCTTCCATAAGAAGGCAGAGAATGCTGTTTCCTGGATTGTCTCCCATGATGGTGTGGCTTTCTTCTTCCATAGATATGAGGAACAGCATTGGTGTAACCATACCCCTGATGTTGAGACACCTGATGAGACATGTGCTGTTTAAACTGAGCAGCTTGCATGCTCTTGTGGTATTGTGAGGGCATATACTGACTAGCTCCTTGTGGCTGCTTTCTCTTCTGATTAGGACCAGTCTTCTTCTCAATCTTCTTAGGTTGTGAAACATCAGCTTTCTTAGGTGTAGGATCCTGCTTCTTTGGCTAATGTTGAGACAAAAGTTGTGACACTCCTGAAGTGCTTTCTTCTGAAGTTCCCTTATCCTCAGCCACATAACCTATCCCAGCTTTGTCTCCAGCAGCTTTTTCTGTCTGAAGGATCTTGTCAAGTGTGTCTGTTCCATAGCTCAGCATCCTAACAGACTTGGTCATTTGATCAAGGTGAGCTCTAACTAGTACAACTTCATTTTCCAGATCAGCTTTTTCATTCTCTAGCTGAGCAATCTGTTGCTTGTGGCACTTGTTTTCTTGACAAATCTTAGCACTTTTTAAACACAGCTCTTGATAAGTAGATGCTAACTCCTCATAAGTTATTTCTCCATCACTAGAATCATCGTTAGAAACAACAGCTCCTGTTAAAGCTCTTAACATGCTTTGCTGACTCACCTTCACTTTCACTATCAAAGTCAGACCAGGAAACTGTCATGCCCTTCTTATGCTTTTTCAAGAAGGTGGGACATTCTTTCTTGACATGTCCATACCCTTCACACTCAAAGCACTGAACTCCTTTATCTTGGGCAGTTTTCTCTTCATCCTTCTCTTTTGACTTGCTGGTGTCAGAAGATATGTTCTTGACATTAGGCCTGGAGTTATTGTTCATTCTCTTGAATACTTTGTTGAACTGTCTTCCCAACATAACTATGGCCTGAGATAGATCCTCTTGGGATTCAGAACTCTTTCCTTTTACTTCTTCATCATTTGACACTAAGGCTATACTCTTTGGCTTCTTTTCTGGCTCTTCCTCATTCAACCCAAGCTCAAAAGTTTGAAGAGATCCAATGAGCTCATCAACTCTCATCTTGCTGATGTCTTGTCCTTCTTCAATGGCAGTCACCTTCATCTTGTACCTCTTAGGAAGTGACCTAAGAATCTTCCTTACAACCTTTTCATCTGACATCTTTTCACCAAGAGCATTGGAAGCATTAGCCAGCTCAAGAACACTCATGTGGAAGTCATGAATAGTTTCATCTTCCTTCATCTTCAGGCCTTCAAATTTTGATGTTAAAAGCTGAAGTCTTGACATCTTAACTCTAGATGTTCCTTCATGTGTAGCCTGCAAAATATCCCACGCTCCCTTGGCAACCTCACAGGTATTGATTAACCTGAAAATATTATTATCCACTCCATTGAAGATTGCATTTAGAGCTTTGGAATTTCCAAGGGCGAGCTCATCTTCCTCCTTGGTCCACTCTTCTTCAGGCTTTGGCTTAGAGGTGCCTTCTTTATCTTTGCCAACATCATCTTTCTCACACACAACAGGTGCTTTCCACTCTTTAATAATGGCCTTCCATGCCCTGCTGTCCAAGGATTTTAAGAAGGTAGTCATCCTTGGCTTCCAATAATCATAATTGGATCCATCCAAAATAGGCGGTCTGTTGACGAATCCTCCAACTTCTTTGTCCATCTTTACACCAGAAAGTAACTTCCCTAGATCTCACCCAGAGACAGACAGGATGCCTGCTCTGATACCAATTGAAATTCTGGTATCAGACATGTGATGTTAAGGTGCGATGTCACAACAACACACTCTGCACAATGGACAACAATAATAGAAACAAAGTGACACAAAGAATTGTTCACCCAGTTCGGTCTAACTACCTACGTCTGGGGTCTACCAAGCCAGGGATGAAATTCACTACTAGTAGAATTAATTTACAGACTCAACAACCCAGTTGACAATCTCCTAAACTTAATTCCTACTAGTGACTTTCTACCTAAGAAACCACTTAGATATGAGAACACTACTCACTCCCTAAAACACTTCAAAGATCACACACTTTGAATGTCACTACTTGATTCTGCTTCACAGCTTTGATCAAGAACAACTCAAAATCACAATACCAATTCACTCTAGAATGGTTTACAAAATATGCACGAAGACACAAAACGACTCTCAGTCTTTAGCTCCCTTTCTTCGTTACTTTTCTCTAGTACTGGTGCGCTTTATATAGCTCCTTGAATTGGTCTTGGACCTGCTCCAAAATCTCGCCAGATTTGTTATTTAAAACTGAATATTTTAAAACAGATTTTCTCCTAAAATCTTTTTAAATCTTCAACCTTTTAAATCTCCTACAAATCTGCACTAGATCTCCTTTGCAGCAGAAAATATCTATCCCAAGATATTCGCATCCAATGAGACAGCTTGCTCTCCACAATTCCAGCTAATACGCAAACCCTAACAACATCACAACCTGCTGTTGTTAATTCTGCAGATCTGATGTTACAACATCGCCTATGTGACATCATACATCCAACTTCAGTAATTACAAACTTAACACAACCCAGTGTTAAAACTCAATGTTGCAACATCAATACCTTGACATCAACATTACATATACTTTGTTTTACCAAAATTCCAGCCAATCCAAGAACTAACACTCTAGCTTTACTCCCTTTGTCTTTAGAATGCTGGAGAATCCAAGGCAACTCAGTATTCCACGCGGTTGGCATATGAGACCAACCAAACCTTTGCCACACCTCAGCCCAAATCCTCTTTGTAACAACACAATCAAAGAATAAGTGAGAGCTGCTTTCAATTTCTTTGGAGAACACACAATCATCAGCAATTTGCATACCATGCGCTTTCAACCTATCTCTAGTAGGCAACCTATTAAGACAAACCAGCCATAAACAAAACATAGCCCTAGGACGAGCAACATTACCATACATTATTTTCCTCCAAGCAACGTTCGGTTTCCCTTCTCTAAGAATCTTATACATTTTTCCAGTTATGTACTTCCCACACATAAGAAACTCTTGCCAAGCTCTTGTATTCATAGTAACATCTTTATATTTGAACATAGATTTAACAAACCAAGAGCTGTGTATAGGCGGTTGATACAAGGCGATGTTACCTGATTTCATATAATAAGCATGAATCCAATGGATCCACAACCTATCCTTCTTCTCAAACAGGTTCCAAAGTAGCTTACCAATAGAGGAAATATTCCACTCCCTAAGGGCAATCACATTCCAACCACCAGCTGCCACTGTATCACAAATTTGATCCCAAGCCACTAAAGCTTTGCGACTGCCAACATAATTCCCAGTCCAGATAAACTTCCTGCATAAGCTATCAATGTGCCTAAGCACTTTTTTAGGCAACAGAAACACCTGCATCCAATAGTTAGTGATAGCAAATATGACACTTCTAACAAGTTGGATTCTCCCTGCATAAGATAACATCTTACTACACCAGTGTCTCAGCCTTAAAGTCATTCTTTCTATCAGGGGTTGACAGCTAGAGACAGTCAGCTTCCTACTGTCAAGGGGAACACCTAAGTATTTGAAGGGAAGAGCACCAATTTTAACGCCAGTAACCTGCTGCAGATGCATTCTGGTATTAAGATCAACTCCACCTAAATAGATTGACTCTTGGGAATGCTAATATGCAAACCTGTAGCTTCTGCAAATTCCTCTACTTTCCTCATAACCAGTTGGATAGAACCAATATCACCTCTTACAAAAATCAAAATGTCATCAGCAAAACAAAGGTCAATTACCTTGAGCTTTTCACACTTTGGATGAAAGTTGAAATTAGGATTCAAACTCAGCTTTTGGAGAAGACGATGCAGGTATTCCATTATTATCACAAACATGAGGGTGAGAGAGGATCTCTCTGCCTCAATCCTCTCTTTGCTATCAATAACTTGGAGGTGGATCCATTGATTGCAAACC
Organism: Lathyrus tuberosus; assembly: GCA_022829125.1. Classification (NCBI taxonomy): domain Eukaryota; kingdom Viridiplantae; phylum Streptophyta; class Magnoliopsida; order Fabales; family Fabaceae; genus Lathyrus; species Lathyrus tuberosus. The sequence continues at coordinate 1,053,088 of JALAZF010000616.1, read as the reverse complement.
TGTAAGAAACTGAGGACACACAAGTCATAATCCAGTTAGAAAATATTTGAGGAAACCCCATTTCTGTCATAATTTGAGCCAACGCATTCCAATCCACCGTATCATACGCTTTCTGGATATCCATTTGAATTAAGCACCTAGGGGAAATATTCTCCCTATTATAACCTCTCACAAGCTCTTGTGCAAGAATAATGTTATCCTGAATATTCCTACCATGCACAAAAGCAGACTGATATCATCAATAATTTTCCCTAAAACCATTCCAAGCCTGTATGTAAGAATCTTAGAAATAATCTTATAGAAAGTACTGCAATATGATATAGGTCTGAGATCTTTAACAGTCTTGGCAGCAGGAGACTTAGGGATAAGAGAGATAAGGGAGCAATTAAAAGCCTTGTACAACTGGTTCTCTTGAAAGAATTCCATAACAGCTTCTATAACATCATTCTTCACAATATGCCAAGCTACTTTAAAGAAATAGGCATTGTAACCATCCAAACCAGGAGCCTTAGAGTTCCCAATACTACACAGAGCTTTCCAGATCTCACTCTCATCAATGGGTCTAATCAGATACTGAGCTTCCTCTCTTGCCAAGGTTACACCATTTCTAACAATAGGGATATCTATACACTTCAACACACTAGTATTTGTTCCCACCAGAGATTTATAAAAATCAATAATCTCATTCTCAATCTCCTCGGGGCAACTAAGAGTCTCACCACTCAAGGACTCTAAAGTAGTCAGGGCCTTTTGTTTGTTCCTATCCCTAACATAAGCATGAAAATAGGTTGTGTTATTATCACCCAACTGTAACCACTCAATTTTAGCATTATGCCTCAAGATAGCTTCTTCAGTCTGACTCACATTTAACAGCTTATCAGTACAAGTCTTCACATGCTCCAAAGAATGCATATCAAACATGTCCTGCTGAAGCTTATCATGGGCCTGGCTCAACTCATGTCTAGCTTGCATTACTTGTATGTGGATATCAGAAAATTTCCTACTCAACTGCTCAAGAACAGGCTGAAGTCTCTTCAGCTTGATCCAAAGCCTATACATAGGTCTCCCCTGCACCTCCTGGTTCCAACTTGTGGCAACATTCTGTAGAAAATCAGGATCTTTAGCAGAACAACTAATAAACTTAAACATAGACCTTTTCCTGGTAACTTGACTCAGCTTACAAATCTTGACAGGGGAATGATCAGAGATGTTAGGCTCAAGGTTCTCTACAAAGTTCTCATGAAACAGCTGAAACCAATCAGTTTTAGCCAACACTCTGTCAATTATAGAGTGTATAACACCAGTAATATGTTTATTATTCCAAGTATAGTAGCTACCTCAGGAAACTGCTTCAGTTAGCCCAACCACATTCATCATATCCTCAAGGTCTCTGAACTCAGCCTCAGTAACAGGATTTCCTCCTATTCTATCTTGAGAAGTCAACACATTATTCATATCCCCCATAACAATCCAAGGCTTGCTCATATTATACCCCAGTTTCTCAATCTCTTTCCACATGGTCTTTCTCTTCTCCAGCTGATTGAAAGCATAGACCACTGTCACCACATATTGAAGCATGTTATCCACCCCATAAACCTCCATGTGCATAAATTGCTCATTGGTTTGTAAGGTTTTGAGAATTACCTCATTCTGATTCCAAAGAACCCAATTCTACCATTAGCATTATTCATATAATTGTCAGCAAATTGCCACTTATTTCCAAATATTTTCCTAATATTCACAGCATTATTCATTTTGACCCTAGTCTCAAGTAAAGTAACTATAAGGACATTGAAGGAAGCCACATAATCACAAACCTCCATATTCTTAGCCCTTTTATTGATACCTCTAACATTCCAAGTAACAATCATTGCTCCACATTCTGGTTCCCCATAGGACAACCTCCAATCCTAAGGGGTGTGAAGGAATTTTGATAAGTAACAAAGAAACTATTAGGTGTATGTATTACTGACCTTTTACCCTTGTCTCTAGTCACTTCTATCCAGTTTTCAGCCTTTGGTTCCTCATTGTTTCCATGTTCTGCTTCCTCTTCAACAATCAGGTCATTTTCCTTCTCAGCATTATTAAGCCTTGGTTCTTCTACAATCTGCTCATTAGAGACTTCAACTTTCGATTTACTTGTGATAGGTTGCCACACTTTTTGCTTAGCAGGTTGTTTCTTTAGCCTGCAGTTATGCCCTATCTTCAAGCATTGCTGACAATATAACGTCATCCACTCATACTCTACCCTCTGTTCAAGAAGTTTTCCTTTAGGATCTCTTATACATACCACCTCTCTAGTTTTTGCGTAATTTCCACCTCAACCAAAACACGAGCATACAATATTCTAAGCTTCTTCGCAGTACATTCATCAGTGGTAATTGGCTTCCCTATAGCACTGACAATTTTGGACAAACTTTTCTCCCACAAATGTAAAGGAAGATTTGGCATCGTGATCCACAACGGTAGCACCCTGAGTAGATCCTCTTTCATCTCAAAGTCTGGGCTCCATTGCCTGAGAAACATCGGTTTTCCATATATGAAGTAGGGGCCTTGGGACATAACATTTTCCCTATCCTCATGACTCTTAAAACGCACTATGAAATAGCCTTCATCGTTGTAAAACAGGTCCAGGAGGGAGACGAAGTTCCACGCTTTCTCCATGAACTTAGTTACCGTATTCATCGACAATGACTCCCCAAGGGCAAATAGAATCATAGCGTATTCCCAGTATTCTAGTTCATCTTCTATATCAGTCTCATCAATCATGACTTCAACATCACCATTAACAACAGTAGGAGCAATATACTCAACACTCATACCTCTATTCAGACTGCGATTCCCTTGAATAATTTCCACCCAAGGTTTAGTCCATTCCACATGGTGCTCCTCTGGTTTCAATTTCACTTCATCTTCAATCCCTTGAACATCCAATGGTGAATCCTTTGATGGACTATGAATCACCATCGGCGGACTCTCATCTTCCACCACCTGGTTAACAATCTCAAGAGGCACAACTTCAACATCCGCTTGCGTTATTATTGTCCTTTCCACCCCTTTCCGACGTGCCGCCACCACAAGTTTTGGCCGGCCGACACCCCTTTTGCCCATGGTTCTCAAACCCTAGCAGAGCATAATAAGGTTGTTGGTAAATCTAAGGAAGTTAGACTTATTAAGTGGGTGTCTCCCAGGTCGGGTATGGTGAAACTTAATGTAGACGAAGCTTGCATCGAGGGTGTTTCTTTCAGTTCTTGGGGCTTGATTAAAAATGAGGAAGGCTCTTGGTTGGGAGGTTTCTCCAAGAATGTGGGAATTTGTAGTAGTTATATGGCAAAGTTATTGGGTATTCTTGAATGATTGATGCTTTCCTTAGATCTAGGATTTATGAGAGTTGAAGTTAACACAGATTCTTCTAAGATTGCCTTAGCGATTAATCAAGGAAGATCGGGTAGAAGTGATGGGCTAGAGATTCTTGGGAAGATCGAGAGCTTTTTAAGCCGTTTTGAAGAGGTTTTTGTTTTGCATACCTACAAGGAAGCAAACCAATGCGTTGATACCCTGGATAAAGCTGGGTGTAAGACGAATGTGAATTTTTCTTGTATTTCTATTGCTCCTAGCTTCATTGAGAACTTGCTAGCTCAGGATAAGATGGGAAATCCCACCTCTAGGGAGGTGTTTTTGTAGTCTTTTTTTTCTTTGGGCTTCTGGCCCTCATCCTTACAAAAAAATGCTAATTACAATAGTTTTTTTTTATTATGGGCCAAAGGAGCACTAATTTTACTTTTAAGACATTTCAAGAAAAGAAAAAAAAAGTAGTTCCAATTAGTTTTTTTAATACATTATGTACCAAAGTAAAAGTCATTTTACTTTTAACACGAGTGAAAATCGATATCTTATATCTTAAAAATTGAATTTATATAATATCTTGCTGGGATATTATGCAATCAAATGACTCTTGGGCTCGAATTCTCAGGGCTCGAGTTTTAAGAGGTAATAGATGTATCAGTCATCACATTCCTTCTACTATTTGGAGTGGAATCTAGAGTGAGTTTCAGGTGGTGAAGGAGAATTCTATATCACTGATTGGTAATGGGCACATAACCAATTTCTGGTTCGATAATTGGTGTGGCACAATTTGCTTGGCTGATACCTTTAATTTACCTGCAGCTTGGCCTGCATCTTTCAATGATATGGTTTCAAGTTTCATCTCTAATCATCATTGGAATATTCCTCAGCAGGTGATTGATTACTTTCCAAACATTTTAGCCATTGTTCATCAAGTAGTTCTTCCCATCAAAGACAAAGAGGATTGTATGGTGTGGACAGCTTCTGAAGTGAGAGATCTACCTTTAAAAGAGGCATATTCTTTCAAGTATAATAATACCAATCAATTTCATTGGCCTAGGTTTGTGTGGAGCAAGGATGTGCCTCCTGCTAGGTCTTTTGTATCTTGGAGACTTCTGCACAATAAGCTCCCCACTGATGAAAATCTCAAGCTGCGAGGTTGCTCCATGTCCTCAATATACAGTCAATGTTGGCTTAAAGAAGATTCCATTTGTCATCTATTTATTTAGTGTTCTTTTGTAAATAACATTTGGACTTGGTTGTCTGAGATTCTTAATTGCAGGATCCTTATTTCTTGCCCAATTGATGTTTAGAAATTATACGATCAGAATTGGAGTTCGCAATGCAAGGTGGTTGTTTAGGCCCTCATTATCAATACCATTCACAACATTTGGAACTGCAGAAACTTGAAGAGATTTCTGGATGTGTCAACAACCTGGAGGAATGTTATTACTAACATCAAAGCTCATGTTCAGCTTGCTGGAACTTGGACCAACTATACATTCCAAAACAATTTTGGAGAATTTCATGATTTTGAAGCTTTTTGATGTCCCAGTCCATCCTCTTAGACCCCTTTTGACCAAAGAAATTTTTCGGGTACCCCCGTTTTCTAATTGGGTGAAAGTCAACATTGATGGAGCTGCTAACAATATCACATAAACTTATGGTGGTATCTTTCGCAACAGCTCATGTGATTTTATCGTTGGATTTTAAAAAAAGTTATGGTTTCACAATGCTTTCTTTGCTAAAATTTCTGGAGCTCTAAGAGCTATTAATGTGGCTCAACAACACCATTGGCAACATTTGTACCTAGAAACTGATTCTTCTCTTGTCGTCAAGGCTTTTAACAAGCAAGCATCTATCCCCTGGTCTCTTAGAAATAGATGGCATAATTGTCATGCTTATACTAGACAAATACATTTTTTTATTACACATGTGTATAGAGAGGTTAATTCTTGTGCCGACTTATTGGCAAATGAAGGCCCTGTGTTATCTGGTTACCAGTCCTTCATTACTATTCTGCACAAGCTTTTGCCAATCGTTATTTCTAACAAGTTAGGTCGGCCTAACTTTAGAGTCACACATTTTTTAGTGAGGGTTTGGTTTGGTCCCCCCTCCTTTTTGTAATTTTTTTTTTTTAATGAAATTTACCTTTATAAAAAATTGATGTTTAGATCAATCAACTTAATAAATTCTAATAGTTCAATTGTCTTAGTTTTATCATATAATTGTTATTCTCTAATTGTTATTTGGCAACGATCATGATTCTTTCTCTCATTTGAAGTATCGACGTTATGTATTTGTGTTGTGATTGTGTCAATCTAAATTATAGATAATTACTTTAGCATTTTTTAAAATTTCAACCTCATAAATTATGTGAGAGAGATTAAAACCCCAGTAGAGGATCTCAAATCCTCTGACGAATGCCCAAGTATTCGAATGTAGCTGGGAAGTAGCGATGATGAGTACTTAGAAAATGTCAGATTTAACGAGAGGGAAGGGGATACCTGCCACAAAATCTTCAAAGACCTCAGTGTAAAAATAAAAGTACTTATTATCCACCCCGAGAGGTCACCACCTGCAAACTTTCTTACCTCGAACACAAGACTCTAAGATTACATTACAACAAATAACGATTTTCACGACGAAGCTCTCACCTCGAACAATAGAAAGCTGAGGTATAAAGTCAAGGCGTGCTATTTTTTATTATTTAAAAAAAATAAAACATCAATTTCCTTGGTTTTTAAAATAACCGAGGTGAAAAAACAACTCAGTACAAGCTTCGATTCTCATCTATCGCAGTTTATGATTTTATTTGTTTATAAGTGTAAACAAAATATTCTAACCCTTCGATTTTCTATTTAACCGAGGTATAAATTAATAAGAATTTACTATAAAAGCACTCGTTAAATATATTTTACCCTAATCCTTACTTATATGAAGCCGCCTCAAACTCGTAAGCATCATTCTTTGGGATGGATTGCAAGAAAAAAAAATCTCCAATGTTCTTCTATCTTGAACAACACATTTTTTCTGCCCTTGTAATCTATCTCACATAATACTGTTAATGTTGTTGTTGTTGCCTTTTTTAGAATAATCCTCAGTTAAAGAAGGGTACTCAGTTAATAGATTGCAAGTGCATAAAAGCTTTCTTGCTTCAAGTTATCCAAAGAAATGAGCTTAACCAACAATGAAGTGAGTCCAACTTTTGAAAAGAGCTCAGTTGATAGATTGCAAGTTCAGAAAATCATTCTTGCTTCAAGTTAAACAAAGAATGGAGCTTAACCAACAAATAAGGGAACTAGCCCAACCTTTGAAGAGTACTCAATTGATAGATCGCAAATGCAGAAAATCATTCTTGTTTCAAAAAAAAATTGTTTTAGTGGGTATGCAACAAAATTTGAATATCACTGAAGATTTGTTGTAAACAATTTTTTTAATATTCTATGTAGAAAATGTATTTTCGAAAAAATATAGTCACCTTGATTTTCTTTATCACCGAGGTGATAGTTAGTACAAAACCTCAGTTTTATAGTAAAACCGAGGTGGTTAGTAAACATATTTTACTTTTAAAACACTCGTTAGACAGATTTTACTCTAATACTAAATTATATGAAGCAGCCTCAAAGAGAGGAAATATTCACCACCATCCATTTCTATCATGAGTTGCTACTACATATTTTACAATGTATTTTTAATATCCTGTATAAACAATGTAAATAACAAAAAACAGCTTATCCTCCTCGATTTTCTTCTTGGCCGAGGGGATAGTTAAGCGTTTTTTTACTATTCGTCCTTAAACAAATATTTCTCGTCCATTTAATGTTTATCAACGCTCAAGAATCGGCCATTAGTGATCCGTGTGAAATCTAAGAGACATCCATTATAAAAGTATGCTATATTGAAAATTTAACCTAAATGAAACATGAAACGCTTGAAACATAAAGATGTTTGAAAATTTTCTCTAAGATGGATTGCAATAGCAAAAAATTACTTGGGTTTAAGGTTTGTTTTCTTAAATATTTATTTGAGCACAAAATCATAAATTTTAATATTGATTTTAGGGTTAAATATGTTTAAGGTCCCTATAAATATCCCACCTTTTAAGATTGGTCCCTCTAAAATTTTTCTTCAAACATTGATCCTCCAAAAATTTGCCGTTTCCAAATGTAGTCCCTGACGTTAATTTCATCTAACGGAAAGTGATGTGGCATGCCAACTGTGCAGATTTCATTTCATTGACCAGTCAAAAAATGATTTTTTATGTTAAATGCATTTTCCTCCTTCTCTCTCTCTCACTCCTCTTCTTCTTTCCCTCTCCACCTTTTTTTCTACCCTCATTTCTCTCTCTCTCACACAATCCTTCTCTGCTACTGCTTCATATATCATACTGTTATTGTCTCTGCCAAATGTCTGCAACATCAACAATCATTCTTGCTTCAATTAAAAAACAATTTCACATTTGATCCTAAAAGTTCCACCAAACTGAAAGTTCTTCACTCTTCTTCACTCCTCTTCTTCATTTTTCTCTGTTTTGGGTACATAACTTAACACCAAGTTTATTCATGTTGATCGAAGAAATCAAACAACTTTGAAGGCATAAAAAGTTTCGGTTGAACATGTATTATGGAGAAATGCAACATTGCGGAGTAATGAATATAATGCATAAATAGAATGGACATTAATTTACATATCAAAACATTCAGATCTCAACAAAGGCTGTACAATAATTTTCAGAAATTAATATGAAAAATATTGTGCAGAAATAAGAAAGTCAGAAACTAGTCTTCCACATTGTTAAAAGTATGTGATATATTATCACATAGAAGCAAACATACAGAACAACAAATGCTGAAATATAAAATACTATATTATTATTTAGCACACACATTAGATCTTAATGCCACTACCACCTTAAAACTGTGTAAGTTTGCCCTCTGTCAGTGGTATATTCAAGATGCACCCATGGAAATATTTTGCACATAATTTTGTTCGCAAGTTGCAGGATGCAAAACCCAAAACATTCAAGTTTGGAAATGAAGATAAATCATCATTTGCAACATTCTCAATGATCGATATGTTGTTGTAAGAAAGGTCTAGGGTAGTTAAACTTCTAAGCTTCAAAACATTATCTAACTGCAATGACCCACTCAGTCTGTTAAAGGAAAGATCAATCACCTCCAATGAAGGGAGCGTAAAAAGGGATAAAGGTATTTGACCACTTAAATTATTAAGAGAAAGGTCTAGGTAGGTAAGGTGTGTGAGGTTTGACAATGAGTTAGGAAATGTTCCATAAAGTTTACAATTAGAAAGACTAAGGGTGGTTAGTTTTTCAAAACTGGCAAATGTTTCTGGAATTGGGGATGAAAAATTGTTTCCATCAATAATAATGACAGATAGGTTCACTAGTTTTGCTATGGAAGAATCAAGGGGTCCTGATAGGTCACAGTAAGACATGCTCGACTCTTGTAGGTCATGCAGCGGCAACAAAGCATTTCCCCATTCCTTTCCCATAGCTGATATATTTATACCATCTAGATACAGTTGCCTAAGACTGGTTAGATTTTGGAGAAATGTTTGTTGATGTTGCAGACATTTGGCAGAGACAATAACAGTATGATATATGAAGCAGTAGCAGAGAAGGATTGTGTGAGAGAGAGAGAAATGAGGGTAGAAAAAAAGGTGGAGAGGGAAAGAAGACGAGAAGTGAGAGAGAGAATGAGGAAAATGCATTTAACATAAAAAATCATTTTTTGACTGGTTAATGAAATGAAATCTGCACAGTTGGCATGCCACATCACTTTCCGTTAGATGAAATTAACGTCAGGGACTATATTTGGAAACGGAAAATTTTTGGAGGATCAATGTTTGAAGAAAAATTTTAGAGGGACCAAACTTAAAAGGTGAGATATTTATAGGGACCTTAAACATATTTAACCCTTGATATTATTTATCTAACCCTTTTTTTTTGCTTCAGAATCAAATGCATGCCAGATCCGAAGAGACAAACCTTGCACTCAACATTTGATATTTCCCAAGATTCAATAATTCGAAGATTTAAAGTCTAGATCTTCAGGGAATTTAATTTTTACCTTGTTCTATAGGGAATTTGACTTTTATTTTAAACAATGTAATATTCTAGGAAAACAATGTAATATTTTGTGTAAACAATGTAACAATTAAAAATAATAATTATCTAACCCCTTGGTTTTCAAGATAAACCGAGATGAAATATACACTAGTTTTGAAAATAATAAAAGTGTTGTTGCTGGGGTTCGAATCCATGTGCATTTAACTTTACCTCTCAGTTTTAATAACACCGAGGTGATAAGTAGTGAGTTATCATGTCGCCCTCCATTACCTTGCTTCTATAGCCGAGGTATTATGCATTTCACGTCCGAGGTAACAAGTGTTTTTTGTAGTAGTGTTATGTTAACTTCACTGTCAATGTTAGATACCTCTAGGCAATCGAATGACCTTCACCTATCTATCTTCAAGACAAAGGAAATCCATACTCAGAACCTCATAGTAGAAGGAACTTAGGGGACAAGTTGAGATCTCCATGATGAATTCGACAAGCTCTGAGGAGTAAGACACCAAATCAGTGTTACTATTGCTAGATAGAGTATTGGAAAAATTGAACATCTCTCTCTCCATAAATTTCCAAGCCACTTCCCCGGTTCTACATTTCAAGCTTTCAAACATTGATTCCACAATTCAGCTTTCTCTAAAACGGTTTGGGGTTTGATGGCTTTCTCGAACGCATCACACTTTCGAAAAAATAACATGACAAAGTAATTGATAAATAAGAAAAAAAGAGTCAAGATATCACCTGGGATTGTTAGCAAATGAATAACGAGAAAGAGAAAGAGAGTTGAGCGGAGAATGCAGAAAAATTATGTGTAGAAGTAAAGATTGAACTAATTTTGAATATAAAAGGGCGTTGTCTATTTAAAGATACAAATGGAAGACAAAAAGACGGTCATACTTAATGCTAACAACATAGGGATATAAGGGTTAATGATAACTTGAATTCTATGTGAGTCTCAAGGCATTGAGCAATAATTAGGGCTAACTAAAGCTAAGTCTCAAATAAAAGTAGTTAGGCTAAAAGACAAGAAAAAACCTCAACAAGATCAATTGCGACTTTAAGTAGCTCATACAAAAAGAGTGGGCATTTCACCCTTATAAAAAGAGTTTGCATCTTACCCTCACATATGAGAAACATCCATTAAAATATTATGCATAACACATTCTCTCACATTAAGCATCTCGCTCTTGCAAATCTCACGTTTGAGGGACTATGCACAATTCGATTTCTCATGCAAAACATCTCACCTTTGTAAGACTCATGCTGAATGGACTCTGTACATTCCAGCCTTTTGGGTCTAATTCTAACACATATTCGATATAACCCATCTCAATCCTCCAGCTGTCCATAAAAATAAAACTCAGCTAAAACATTGAATGGATCAAGTCGATAAGACCAATTCTGAACCAAAGAGAGGTGATATTTAAATATGAAAATAATAGACAAACATTTAATGTGGATTAATAATTATAATAAGACAGAAACATACAAGGAAACATAAACTTTAATGACTATTGAATGATAGTCTTTATGGACATATAACAAACAAGAACTACTATATAATACATTGATACAAAGATAAAGAACTTATAAATTAGTATAAGGATATAGAACTACTATATAATAGATACAAAGATAGAGAATATATAACAAACAAGAATATATAATAACTTCACACTAATAGAGTTATCAATTAATATATTTTACATGTAAAATTATAAAGATTATTTTATTATGTAATTAACATTCGAGAAAAACTAAGTTTGATCTAAAAAAACTTTTTTTTTTCCTTTCTAAAACGTTTAATTTTTCATTTTTGTCTCTTTAATTTTCAAATTTACTTTTTATTTTGATAGATAATTGTATATTTGAATAGGTATTAGGATTATCTCAACCCAACATACAACTTACAAACATAACAATTCTAACTACAAGAACAATCATCCTACACATATAACAAATCACCTAAAAAAAATCAGTTGAACATTAGAATCATTCATAATAATTACACCTAACTCTATGAATAGAGCTTAATGTCAACCACCACTATATTCTTTAAACAATATCATCAGTTTACCAACAACATCATTAAAAATAATCTTATTTCTTATTCACCAAAACACCAATATCTGACAAACCAAATCATACATGCAGACGAGTTAGAAACATTTCTTATAAGTTTTACAAACCAAGTCAGCAAGTGACCACAACAGTTTTCTTCTGCAATTGGTTGTATCCCAATCCATTCCTCTACCGCCTTCCAGACCAAACGGATACGAAAAAGTGATTTCGAACTTATTGCATATTAACATTTAACTTATATTTAGTTCTCTTACTATAACTTATTTATAATTTGGGAAATGCTAAAGGAAAGTGATTTTTATACAACAAAGTTAAGAAATGCAAATCAATTTTTTTTATTCATCGCTACTTTATTCATAGTTAGTGTTATTTTATTATTAATCATCAATACTTCAAAATTTTTGATTAGGAATACTTAACATAACTACATGCATTGTATGAAGGTGGGACATGAGAAGCAATCAATAGAAAAACTTGAAAGGGTGATGGATTAGATAAAGTTAATTGGTTGAGCTGAAACACTTTACATCAATTGTTTATAAACAAAGTCTTAATCAAAGATACTCATGATATGGTTTGTGTATTTGTGGGTATAGTTTGGTAGGACATAGATATATTGGAATTACCGGAATTATTCATGGTACCGACAAGTTCCCTAGAATCTATTGCTCAATCTATTTAAGTCTAATTTATTTAATTAAAAAATGAAACTTATTATTTTTTTAAAGTTTTTTTTAAAGTTTCTTTAAACTTTAATTAAAAAATGAAACCTTGTTTTTCTATTATAAAAATTTACGTTTAAAATTTTAAGAATATCATAAACTTACAAACTTACCAATTTATTATTAGCATAACAATTTAATTTTTAATTTAAAGTTATAGATAAATTAATAAAAATTAAAGATCAAATTATTAAATTATTAAATTAATAAAATATTAAAGTCTTATCAACGATATATGATAAAAAAATCACTTGCAAAATGCAATTTAAAAAAAATACAGGGGTTAAAATATATAACAAAAATTTAGAGAACCAAAATTTGTAGAAGAAATCTATTTGCCAAATAGAAACATTATAACAACTCTTCCAAATGCCGATATTTATCCCTAAATAAAAAAGATCAATCGATCAGTTCAATAAAAAAAGATGAACACCTTCAATTTTTCACTGCATATAAAATTTAAGCTTGAAAATTACAAATTTATAATGATTTGTTTTATAAATCAATTTAAAAAAATTTGTGAAAAAATAAAAGAATATATAGTTGATAATATTATTTTTAAAAACTGTTTTAAAATTATATAATAATATAAATTTATCATTAATGTAAATTGTGCTAAGTTGTAACCTTAAGTTAATGTGATTTATGAATATAAAGACTTGTATGGAGTTGTCAACCTTGTGTGGAGAATTGCTGGAACATGAAATATAACTGAGAAGGCTAGCATAAAATAAAGAACGTGATAGAAATAAGAAAAGTTTAGCACTAAAAGTTATAAAGGTCAAATACATAGAGTCAGGAGATATAGACGGCAAAGTGAAAGTGATAAAGATATGAATCTCATGTTTCAAAAATTCAAGTAATTCCTAAGGCACAAAAAACAAACCCCAAGATTTCAGAAGTAAAGTAAAGAATGATTAACCATCATTCCAAACTATTTATAGTGTGGAGAAAAAGAACACATACAACTAAAATATCCGAAAAATTAAAGGAAATCTTGAAGATACAGAATACCATTAAAATATTTTGAGAGAGCTTACATTGCAAAGGAAGAAAACAACACAGGCTCCTTTGATGGATCTCAACAAGAGGAAGAAACTTGTCTATGTCCCATGACAAACCACAAAGAAAATAAGGCTAATAATATAATCTATGAAGTTACTTATAATTAGTTATTTCTCATTTGTACAAATTTAGATATTGAGTCAAGTAAATTAAAAAACATTATTCTTGTCTCTAGTTCAGTTATTTCTTCTTTTGAAAATGAAAATAAAAATCTATTAGAATGAGTAGATTATTTTAGAGAAAAACAAATATTTTGATGAACCTATCAAGTGTAAAAAATGGAACCTTTTAGAAAATAAAATTGATGGCTCACATAACACACTTGATAATTTGAATCTTGTTCTATACTAAAACCAAAACTAGTTGAAGTAGGTGATGAGGAATGCTGAATCAGTAGTGTTGATCTCTAATAGTGTGGCAGGGGGTGAAAAGTTGAGATCAAAGAATGTACCTTGCTTTCTGTGTGGAATGACTTTTATACCTTGGATCAAGTGGAGTAGATTTGAGTTGAAGTGTGCCTCATCTATGTGGGCCTTTGACCAGCCCAGAATAAATATAATATTAGGTAATTAAAAAACAACATATAATAAAGTTGGTATAGGTTATGAGCTGAAAATAACATTAAGAGTTTTAGTAATATTTTCCATAATAATAGGACTTCTAAATGTAATACATCTATATGTATGTATTGTAATAAAAGTCGCCATGTTGCTCTATTTTGTTTTGTCAAAAAAAAAATTATGAAAGTAAAAATGTCTATCCTCTTTCTTATCTATATAAATAATATCATAAAAATCAAATGATAAATACGCAAGCTTCATCTTATCTCATTGACCGTACCTCTAGTCTAAAACCTAAAGATAATATGCATTTCACTAACTCGAGAGGACCCTGATGTGAATTAGGATGCCTTAAAACAAAATATACTCAGTTTCTTTATAGGCAAGAAACACACAAGGGTAAGGGCTAACAAGGAAAAACAAGGAAAAACAACAAGGATTGGTTATAACTGTTATTCTTTACTTTCTCTATAAAACAAATTACAAGTACTCAAGAATAACAAATAACCCTCTCACCCTAATTAGGATTTGCCACACCACACTTATGATGAGAGACTAGTATGTTATTTATAATAAAACCTAACATACTAAACTAATGGGCTTTTTAACAATCACCCATTACAAGCTAACTTAAGGTAAAAGCTAACTTAAACAATTGAATCCTTAACACAAGACCCAATTTGACAACTACATACTAGAACACAATTCGACTGCAACATGTAGGTCTTCAACAATAGCATGTGAGCAAAATTCGACGACATGCTAACTAGATTTCGATCAAATATCTCACAAATCTCCACCTTGGATCTAACTCTACCATCAAGAAACAAACTAGCTTTCTTCATGCAGCTTTATCAACTGCATACAGTGGAAAAAATTGCAACTGGGCAACGTCTTGGTGATCATATCAGCAGCATTATGATCTGTCAAAATTTTTAGCACTTGGACTTCTCCATGCTCGATTACCCCTCTGACGAAATACAGCCTCACATATATGTGCTTGGTTCGCACATGATAGGCAGAATTCTTCGACAAGTGTATTGCACTTTGACTATCACATTTAACAGTGACAACTCGACCTTGAAGTTTCAACTCATTTGCAAAACCTTCATGCCACAATGCTTCCTTCACAAATTTAGTTAGGGCGATATATTCTGCTTCAGTGGTTGATAAGGCAAAAACCTTCTGAAGAGTTGCTTTCCAACTGATTGTTGTGCCAAACATAGTGAACACATATCCAGAAATAGACTTTCTGGAATCTATACAACTTGCATAATCAGAGTCAGCGTATCCTTTGATTGTGGCTTTATTATCTTCACCCAAGGCTCCACCATAAATTAAGACTTTGTTCAGAGATCCATTTATGAACCTTAGAATCCACTTCAATGCTTGCTAGTGAGCCTTTCCAGGATTCACCATGTACCTGCTTACAAGACTTACTGCATATGTTATGTCAGGTCTAGTACAGACCATAACATACATCAAAGAACCCACTATATTAGCATATGTAATGTTATTCATATAAGCTTTTTCGGAATCAGTACTGGGACACTGATCTATACTCAGCTTGAATTGAGGGTTTGTCGGAGTCACAACAGGCTTTGAGTTCGACATACCAAACTTTCCAAGAATCTTTCGTAGGTATGCCTATTGAGACAAGCATAATTTCGACTGATTTCCATCTCTTCGGATGTCAATCCCAAGAATCCTAGACACAGCTCCCAGATCCTTCATTTCAAACTCCTTATTGAGTTCAACCTTCAACCTCATTACATCTTCGACATTGTTGCTTGCTATTAGAGTATCATCCACATAGAGCAACAAAATAACAAATGACTTATCCGGTCAAAATCTGAAGTAAACACAGTGGTCAAACTGACTTCTGATGAAACTTATGCGTGCCATGAACTTGTCGAATCTCCTATTCCATTGTCGAGGAGATTATTTCAGTCCATATAAAGATCTCTTCAGTTTTCACACATATTCTTCCTTCCCTCTTTCGACATACCCTTCAGGTTGCCTCATTAGGATTTTTCATCCAAATCACCATACAAGAACGCAATCTTCACTTCCATCTGTTCTAGTTCAAGGTTGAATTCTCCCACCGTGGCAAGCAACATTCGAATGGATCTATACTTCACAATAGGAGAGAGCACATCATTGAAGTCGACACCTTCTTTCTGAGTGAACCTCCTAGTGACCAATCTTGCCTTGTATCTTTTCGACGCCACTCCTTCGATTCCTTCCTTAACTTTGAAAATCCATTTACAGCTGACTAACCTGGCTCTAGAAGGTTTCTTAATCAGTTCCCAGGTGTTGTTATCATGAAGAGATTTCATATCATCATTCATGGCCTTCAACCATTCAGTCTTCTTTCGACTCCTCATAACTTCCTTATAGTCTATAGGTTCTTCGTCTAGAACCTCACATGCAGAGATTAAGGCATAAGCTATAAAATCTGCATACCCAAGTCTCTGAGGTGGCTTGATGACTCTCCTCGACCTGTCTCTTGCTAGCAGGTAGTCATTATCAGTCTTCTCATCTTTGACAACAGCTTCTGCTTCTTCTTCGACTTTATATGGGGTACGCAATTCAACATCAACATGCTCCACCTCAACAAGAATCTCTCCCTGTTTTAGTTCTTTGTCAGCATCATCAGTTTTCTTGAAGGCTATTTGAGCTTCATTGAAAACTACATCTCGACCGGTGATACACTTCTTGTGACCTGGCTCTAGGCACCATACCCTATAAGCTGTGACTCCTTTAGGGTATCTTATGAACATGCATTTCAGAGCTCTAGGTTCGACCTTGTCTTGCCTAATGTGAGCATAGGCCACACAACCAAATACTCTCAGTCTGTCGAGACTAGGTGGATATTCCGACCAAACTTCTTTAGATGTCTTCATATCTAACGCAGTCGAAAGACATATGTTTATCAGATATGTTGCTGTCGAAACAACCTCGGCCCAAAACCCCTTCTTTAATTCAGCACTAGTCAACATGCATCTGACTCTTTCCAAAATAGTTTGATTAAACCTTTCTGCCAAACCATTGTGTTGTGGAGTACCTGCAGTATTTTTGTGACTTATAATACCTGAGGCAGCACAAAAATTGTCGAACGCCTCATTGTAAAATTCAAGGCCATTGTCGGTTCTCAACCTCTTGACCTTTATGCCAGTCTGATTTTCGACCAGAGTCTTCCAACCTTTGAAATTCTCAAAAGTTTCATCCTTAGTCTTCTCGATGAATACCCATAACTTTCTGTAATAATCATCAACTATGGATAGAAAATACCTTGCTCCTGAATGTGATGGACACCTTGCAGGCCCCCAAAGATCAACATGGATGTAATCAAGGGATCCATAAGTTCTTTGTTTGCCTTTGTTGATCTTCACTCTACAAGATTTTTCAAGTACACAAGGTTCACAAAATTTCATCTTTTTGACTTTGTCTCCTCCAAGAAGATTTTGTTTCCCCAATTCGACCAAACCCCTTTCACTGACATGACCCAATCTCATGTGCCAAAGTTTTGTCTTCGACAAAGGTTTCGTGGATGCAACATTTGTCGAACCACTTACAACTTCAACCTCAAGGGTATACAAGCCTTGTTTCTTTACGCCTCTCAAGACTTCCTTCGACCCCTTCATGACTCTTAGGATACTTTTCTCTCCTTGAAAAACATATCCTTTCTTGTTGAATTCACCAAGAGAAATCAAATTTCTTTTCAAATCAGGTACATACCTGACTTCAGTCAATAACCTTATTGACTCATCATGGAGCTTGAATCTCACAGATCCAATACCTGTAATTTTTCAAGCTTTGTTGTTTCCCAACAACACTGATCCACCATCTTGACCACATAGCTCCTCGAACAATTCTCTGTTTGGAGTCATGTGCCAAGTGCAACTTGAATCCATAATCCACTCCTTTCTTGAGTCGCCGCTTGAAACTACAAGAACATCAGATGATTCGAAGTCATCTTGAACAACGGCTGCGTTGCCATTATCCTTACTAGATGCCTCGCCACTATAAGACTTCTGCTGGCTTTTACCTTTCTTCTTGTCGAACTTACCATCCTTTCGCAAGAATTTTCCCTTAACGACCAAACCTTCACCAACTGTCGAAGTTTTATGCTCCTTTCATTTGTTCAAGTCCTTAGAATACAAGGCTGATTGAACTTCTTCAAATCTCAGGGAATCCCTTCCATACAGTAGAGTTTCTTTGAAGTGAACATGTGTTCTGGGCAAAGCGCACAACAACAATAGTGCTTGATCTTCATCATAGATCTTCACATCAATATTTTCAAGATCAAGAATCAGCTTGTTGAACATATCCAACTGCTCAGCCAACACTTTGTCTTCACTCATCTTGAATGAATACAAAGCTTGCTTCAGGTAGAGTCGATTCACCAGACATTTGGTCATGTACAAACTTTCAAGTTTCAACCATAACCCTGATGTCATAGTCTCCTTTGATACCTGTCGAAGAACCTTACTACCAAGGCTCAACAATATTGCGTTGTGGACTTTCTCTACCACGACCTTTTTTTTTCCGTTAACGCAGCGTCCATGGCTTCCCCTCCCTTCAACGCTTCCAAACAACCCTACTGAACTAGTATGGCTTTCATCTTCAAGCGCCACAGACTGAAATCGTTCACTCTAGTGAACTTTTCAATCTCATACTTTGTTGAAGGCATCTTTCTCCACGGTCACCGCACCAATTTGTTGTGAATTAGGATGCCTTAAAACAAAATATACTCGGTTTCTTTATAGGCAAGAAACACACAAGGGTAAGAGTTAACAAGGAAAAACAACAAGGATTGGTTATAACTGTTATTCTTTACTTTCCCTATAAAACATACTACAACTACTCAAGAATAACAAATAAACCTCTCACCCTAATTAGGATTTGCCACACCACACTTATGATGAGAGACTAGTATGCTATTTATAATAAAACCTAACATACTAAACTAATGGGTTTTTTAAAAATTACCCATTACAAGCTAACTTAGGGTACAAGCTAACTTAAATAATTGAATCCTTAACTCAAGGCCCAATTCGACAACTACATACTAGAACACAATTCGACTACAACATGTAGGTCTCCGACAACAGCATGTGAGCAAACTTCGACGACTTGCTAACTAGAGTTCGATCCAATATCTCACAGACCAAAAATAATTTGGGTACCAAAGGTTAAAAAGTTATACTGTGATGCAGGTATGCTTGCCAACGTTAACTCAAAATGTCATATTAATAGTGGTTGTTCAAAGAAAATGACAGAAGATATACATATTTTTATATTAATTTAGTCCTTCAAGAAGAGAAGTTTTCTCTTTTGGTACTAAAAAAGGTAAACATGCTGGATCTATACGACTATTGGTAAGAGTCTTAAACCTACTGTTAAACTATTCTGATTATTGAAATTTTATAACACAATTTACTTAGAAGTAAGTAAGTTGTGTGAAAAACGTAATAGAGTATCATCTATTTCTTCTATATGCAAGGTATTTAAAACTTTGAAATAAAGTTTATTTTTTCTCTATTAAAACTATTTTTTTGAAAAGATCATGACTATATAAGAATTCATACAAGTTACATTTGATGAAACTAATCCTAAGTCAGTATAGGCCAAAGTGTCTAGTTATGCATGTATTATAAAGAACACACTTCTAAAAGATCAAGATCAAGATAAAGATCAATATAAAGATAAAGGTCAAGTCAAGATCAAAATGATAATAATGTTCAAGGTCCAGAAAAAGACCAAAATCTGACTGAAAACAATCAAAACAATGAACCAATAAATATTCATCAAGATCTCCTCAAGAAATGGATGATAATAAAAGATTATCCAATCTTTAACATCATAGGTTATATTTCTAAGGGAGTCACACGTAGACACCTTCTCAATCAGGTATGTAATTTTTTGGACTTTGTTTCCCAAATTGAGCCAAAGAACATAAAAAAAATCTCTCATTGAAGAAAATTTG
Source organism: Lathyrus tuberosus (assembly GCA_022829125.1). Taxonomy (NCBI): domain Eukaryota; kingdom Viridiplantae; phylum Streptophyta; class Magnoliopsida; order Fabales; family Fabaceae; genus Lathyrus; species Lathyrus tuberosus. The sequence goes on along the minus strand of JALAZF010000616.1, from coordinate 1,033,231 downwards.
TCTCTTGTTATTCAAGAGGAGTTAAATCAATTTGATATAAACAACATTTTGGAACTTGTTATTAAACATTTGTCTAAACTAGTGATTGGAACCAAACGGGCTTCTTCGCAACAAACTGGACAAAAATGGAAATATTTTAAGAAATAAAGCCAGACTTATTATAAAAGTGTATAATCAAGAAAAAGACATAAACTTCGATGAGACATATGCCCCTGTAGCTAAATTAGAAGGCATAAGGGCGCTTTTAGCTTTTTCATACATTTTAAATTTCAAACTCTTTAAAATAGATTTAAAGAGCATGTTATTGAACATTTAAATTCAATAGGAAGTGTATGTTGATCAACCTCCTGGGTTTATAATATTTTTCCTCTTCAATTAATTTCTTCAAGCTGAAAAATATTATTTACAATCTGAAACAAGCTCCTAGTGCTTGGTATAACAGTTTGAGCAAGTTCCTGCTTGAAAATAATTTTCAAAGAGGGAAGGTTGATACAATATTTTTTATTATGAAAATCAAGCATGGAATTTTTCGATATATGTCTATGATGCCGATATATGTCGATGATATTATATTTGGTGCTACTAATGAGTTTTGTGCAAGGATATTTCTCATACGATGCATAATGAATTTGAAATGTCTATGATGGAGGAACTTAAATACTTTCTTGGGTTACATATTCATCATCGAAAGAAGAAACCTTTATCAATCAAGCTAAATATTGTAAAAAGTTATTAAAAAGATTTGGTATGGAAAGAAGCAAAACTAATCTCAACTCCAATGAGAACTTTATGTAGTTTGTATAAGGATGAATGAATAAAAGTATTTAAAGAAAGAAAATAGTAAGGTATGCTAAGTTCCATTCTTTATCTTACTGCATCTCATATTGATATTATATTTTTTATATTTATGTGTGCATGTTTTCAAGCAAACCTCAAAGAATCACACATCTCTGCACTCAAACACATCATGAGGTATCTCACTAGTACACGACTTATGGGTTTATGGTACCTCAAAGAGACTAATTATACTTTAGTTGGGTAATATAATTTTGATTTCACTAGTTTTGAATTGAATTAGAAAATTACTCGGGTACACGTCATTTTCCTTGGAACTCGCTTTTCTTCTAGCATAACAAGAAACTAGCAAGTGTTATGTTATCCACAACTAGAGCAAAATACATCATTGGTGGTAATAGTTGAGCGATTATGGAGTTAGCCTCAAAACTATCGCGATAAAACGCGACTACATTAGTGCCATAAACCTAATTAAAAATCAGTACTTCACTCTCGAACGAAACACATTGCGATTATGTACCATTTCATTAGGGTTCATGTCAAAAAAAGGGATTGTGTAATTAAGTTTATGTCTCCATCTAAATAACTGAATTTTTTAAAAAAAGAAATCATTCTTAAAGAAAATTTCTTTTTTATAAGAACTGAGTTAGGAATCTTAAATTGATCATGAACGGATTAATTTTTTTATGTGTTTCTTCTCATCCTCTTTTTCCCATTGCACTTATTGTTTTATCTAGTAGTTTTATAAGTTAAATATAAAGGAAGTAAGAGTAATTCTTACAGTAATAAGGCGGCGTGCGCACGCGCACGCGCACACACAGACACATAAGTATTTCAAACTACTCATCTTTTTATTAAAACTTTTTAAAACCAATCCAGGTAAGTACTTACTCAATTAAGATTTTCTCTAATCAATTAATAAATAAAAACTCAATTGTCTAATAAATCAATTAGAACCTTCATCTAATCGATTACAACAAAAGTAATGCCTCGTAATCGATTAGGTAGGCTTGCTAATCAATTAAGTGACATTAAAGATTATCATTTTCTATTCTGGATTAACCTAATCGATTAAGAAATTCCAAAGGCCCATGGATTGTTACCTTTTCTAGCCATCATCTTTTCCTATGTAAATGATGATTTTTCCTCACTTCTAAGCATACCGATTTCCGAGTTATCAACTCTTATTTCTATATTGTTCTCATTGTTTTATAATTTTTATTCATTTTTTATTTCCATAATGTTGAGAAAGTGGAAAGCTTCAATTGAGAGTTGTGGTTTCTTTTTGTTGTGTTGAATTTATTTATGCAAGAGCTTAGTTATTTTGTGATCTTGTAATAGATTTGAAGGTTGTAGCTAAACTTATATAAAGCTTGGTTTAGGTTATTGGCCTAAACCTCTGTAAAAGCCCAAGTTGTTTATTTTGTATTGTTAGGCTAATCTTGTGCAAACACTTAAGTTGTTTAAAGTTGTTGGGTTGATCTTGTGTAAAAACTTAAGTTATTGTTTTTAATGGAAATCTCAAGAGGAATCTCTTGGAGCTGAAGTATGACGCATGGTTTAAGGTCAAACGAAGATAATCTCTGATTTGATATTTCTTACCCTATCTCTTTATATTATTCCATTTATTTTTTCCACTTCTTAATCTCTAATTCTACTTGCTTCTAATATAAATCATTTTTATGAAAAATTTTGAAATTCAAATATCACAATTCACCTCCATTGTGTTTGGAGTCTCTTGTTCAATAGATCTACCCATGCAATATCAGAAATAAGATAAGTCAATTCGACTTCAAATAGATTCAAGATTTATTTCTTCACCACCTCATTTGTTGTTAGATTTAGTCTTCTCTGAAGTTGCATAACTGGTTTATAATCTTATTCCACTTCATTTGTGCATACAATAAGCAGGTCTTGTGCCTTTTAGATCATAAATATTCCACCACAATTCATATATATTGTCTCTTAAGATGTTTAAATTTTATTTTTATTCAATTCTAATCAGGAGTTACTTAGTTTAGTGAATTCCTCTCCCAAAAACACATACTTTATGCGAGATAAGAGTTCCTTGAGTTTGGTGTTAACTACTTTTAAGTATGTTCTCTAGGGTTGTCTTTAGTTAATTCTTCAATCTTTATTTTAACGTCTTCGGATTGGGAAGTTTCTATATGTTTTACACATTCTTCCTCTTTATTATCCAATGTTTTTTATCTTTTCGATTGAATTTATGAGTTATGACCACTCTTTGTAATAGTGAATATATTGTCTCATTAAAAGTTGAATCATTAATGAGTTTTTCAATTGTATCAATTTGCACATATTTAAATTGCTCATTTAAATTACACATAGCTTCCAAAATATTAAATAATACACGTTCATCGGAAAGTCTCAACATCAACTCCCCCATTTCTATATAAATGAGGATTTTTCATGAAGTTAGGGAAGTGTTTTCCAACAAAATAGGTGGTTATGAATCCATTGTCATATATAGAGGAACAAAGTCACTTGGGAATACAATTGTATCCACTTTTACTAGTACCTCTTCCAAGAAGCCATACAAATATTCACATTATTTATTTTCAAATTTCTTTTTCTCATTTTTCTGTATGTTTTTCAATTTCCATTTATCTCTTACTTTTCTTTTATATTTTTTTTGTTCATGAAAAAAAATCTTTATTTAAATATGAGGGATAAAATATACACATATAGACAAAATAAATACTTGAATATATTTAAATTTATTTATAGACAAAATAAATACATAATAAATTCACGTACCTTAGTCCTCAAACATTTTCTACAAAATAAGCCTACTTTTTCAAAAATATTTCAAAATTCATAATAAATTCACATACCTTAATCCTCAAACATTTCCTATAAAATAAGCCTACTTTTTCAAAAATATTTCAAAATTTTCATTTTCTATCATTGAGAAATTGAAATTAGATAATCTTTAAGAGATTAATTGGAATATACTGTCAGTATAAAACTACTTTACACTGTCATCCAATTAGAATTAGTTATTTTGACACATATTTATAGAATTAAAAATAAAAGAAATTAAATTATAAATAAATCATTTTAATAACTACTTCTTCCATATTTCTCTTTTCTCATGTGTCAAAATAACTAATTCTAATTGGGTGACAGTGTAAAGTAGTTTTACACTGACAGTGTATTCCAATTAATCTCTAATCTTTAAAAAAACTTTTTCTAAGCTTCCTCTTTTTTAACTATTCTAATCTCATTTTTTTTCATTTTCCAACTAATAATTAAAAAAGTCGTTTTAAAAATTAATTGCATAAATTGATGAATAATTTTTTTTTCCCAAAAATTAATGTATAACTTAAAACTGACAAAAAATATATTCACAAATAAATAATAAAGACACTGTAATAACAATGAATATGAATAAGTATCATAAATCAGTGAAATATAACCATTAATATTTTATTAGAGTATTATAATTTAAACATTAATTACTATAATAAATATAAATTTAGAAAATTTTGATTTTATGTGTCGTATTAAAAAAAGTAAATAAATAGCAAAGACAATTTCATGGTAATAAATAAAAATAAATGTCATAAATGAGTGAAAATATAACCATTAATATTTTAATAAATTATTTATTTTTTCTTTTTTTATAAATTACTTATTTTTTCCTTTTATATATTTTTCATTTTTTTTATATATACTGTTAGAGGAGTTTCACACTAGGGAACATTGATATATAATGTAGGACTAGACACCTTTGTCAGAGACACACCACTTATCCACCTAAAACCTTAAGGTGATAGGTGTGTGAGTTCTCTCACTTATAAATGCTCAAGTCACCACATTTCTATCAAATGTGAGACTATTTCTTCTCTTACTCAATTGATTATATTATTCTAATACTCCCCCTTAAGTGTGAGTCCACAATGTTCTCTTTTTTATATTTGTACCACCGTTGACACCTTTTTTCAAGGGCCTTTCAAGGGCATTTCGATACACATCTTCCTGGGCGTCAATTTCAACAGAACACCACTTCCTGGACATTTCGATACAAGTAAGCCGGTCTTTTTCTCGAACCAAAGGCTCATGATACCATTTGTTGAGGGAGTTTACTAGGGAACATTGATACATAGTGTAGGACTAGGCACCTTTGTGAGAGACACATCACTTGTCCACCTAAAACCTTAAGGTTATAGTTATCATTGATAAAAAAATCACGCTTTAGTTGGTAATAAAGTGTATATAAACATAAAATTAATTGATTTTTATTATCATTATTATTTATAAATATTTTAGAACAATGATTGAAAAATATCCGTTTTATAAATGAAAATAATTAAAGGAAATTTCAACTATATTTTTACATCCGTAAAAAAAAACTATATTTTTACAACTTCATTTTTATTATTATTTTTTCAACTTATATTAAAATTCCAACACATAAATAATTACAAAAAAAATGTATTGTTGATATCCATTGCATAACTATCATTAAATACATTTTATTATATATTAAATATTTATAAAAAATATTAATAAATTTAAAATTTTATTTTAAAAATGAGTCAAATATTAATACTTAAAATTTTAAATTTATTTTCAAAAATCGTTAATTATTTAAAATTTTATTATTTAAAAATCGTTAATTATTTAAACTAGCTAAAGTTGTTGGAAACTATGAAACATTTCATGTCTAGGGATCATAGGCTAAAATTAATTGATTTTTATTATCATAATAAAGTGGGTCTATTTCCAATGTAAAAGTTGTTTTCCATTCATTCAATCTCCAAGTATATATTAATCTAAAATTAATTGATTTTTACTACTATTATTATTTATAAGTATTTTAGAACAACGTTTGAAAAATATCTGTTTTATAAATGAAAATAATTAAATGAAATATCAACCATATTTTTACATCTGGAAAAAAAAAAGCACAGATCCTCTCCTACGGAATGCAATCTGCTATTGGTGCTGCCCTTAATCCAATGGCTACAAAATTTTGAAATAAAAAAATGAAAATAAAAATATTGTCTTTAAGAGAAATGGATGATGGCAGAACCATACGCATGAGAGAAACAGCTGGAGAGGATCTGCTTTCGGAAAAAAAATTATATTTTTACAATATGTTGTTACAGTAAGTGATCAACTTATAATATACCTAAATTATTTATCTTCAATTTAAGATAAAAGTGCAGGCATAAGTGATCAACTCATAATACACTTCATTTATTTTATTTTATTTTTTTCAACTTAGAATAAAATTTCAACACATAAATAATTACAAACTGTTGTTTTTATGCAAAGGAGGAATCAGTGAGACATTTATTCTTTGAATGTGAAAAAATGAAAGAAGTTTGGGTAGAGGTCTTAAACTGGATACGAATATCCCATATTTCAGGGGACTGGACTGAAGAAATCACTTAGCTAATTCAACATGCTAAAGGAAAAGGAGCTAAGGCGGGCATCATTAAACTGGCAGCATCAGAGACTATCTATGGACTCTGGAAGATTAGAAATAAAAAGAGATTTGGTGAAAATGTTGATACCACAGATATAGAAAAAAAGATTATAGATACATTGGTGTATAGAGGGTGGAATAAGAAGAAACTCAGAAATTATATAGCGATTTTAATGATTGAGGGGGTAATTTCTCTTTTACTTAGGCTGACCCATTCTAGTCCTGTGTTTGTCATTTTAGTAGCTGGATTCACATTTGGGATCGCTTGTACTCTATGACTATTTTCTGAACCATTAAAGTATTTTTTAGTTTAAAAAAAATAATAATTACAAAAAAAAGTATTGTTCATATCCATTGCATAACTATCATTGAATACATTTTATTATATATTAAATATTTATGAAAATTTTTGATAAATTTACCATTTTATTCTAAAAATGAGTCGAATACTAATACTTGAAATTTTAAATTTATTTTCAAAAATCGTTAATTATTTAAAATCTTGTTATTTAAAAATCGTTAATTATTTAAACTAGCTAAAGTTGTTGGAAACTATGAAAAATTTTATGTCTAGGGATCATAGGTTATGACGAATGATGCTTTAAAGTTTAACCTTGGAGTGGTTGGAGAGGAGTTTGAAAAGTTGGAAGAGCTTGAAAGGTTCCTTGTCTGGTGGTGGAGTGAACTTTCACTACCATGAAATAGAGGTGGACTTACAAGATTAACACTTTAACACTTAAGTTAGTGAATGAGTGAGAAAGTAGTTTTAGCATAAATGAAAAAATATCTAAAATGACATGCATTGTGCTTTATATAAGACAATCAATTAAAACCCTCTCTAAGAGGATGTCATAAAAGTGCAAAAAACAAGGAGGCATAATTCTTGGAACAGAGTCTCCATGTGTTTTATAGAAAGAATTCGCACGTGCACTAGTCTTTCTGCACAAAACAAAAACACCTTACGGGAAACAAGGAGATTTCAATTCTCATGTTGTATGCCATACGTGGTTATTTATTGTCATGCAGATAGATTATAGTGTGAATGTGTCATGTGTCAAGGGATTGGTTTCACATTGGATTTAACTACTATGATTCTGTGTCATATCACCGTTTTTTCAAATAACCTAAACATCACAAAAAACAATAGTAATAACATAGAGGCAGACATCATTCATTAAAAGTTAAATGTAGGTTCTACTACATTAGTAAATTTTTAATGTGTTAGTGAAATGACTTTGTGCTCACAAGCATATGCTATGTTACACTAGTTAAGGCTGATTTTATAGTGTTCGAAAAAGCAAAGTTTGTAAATCCACAAGAAAGATGGTTGTGTTGCTAAAAATAGAGGCATCATTATTGATATCTATCTCTCTTTTGTGGTGTGTAGGGATATTGAATTGTAAGAATAATATTTAATATTTTTTCCCTTAAAAAGAAGAAGGTGATATACTCTAGATTGAATATCCTTTAAAATTATTTGTATAAATATGGCTTTTGACCAAATGATGATTCAAAAGGAGTTGTTTATTAATGTAATACAAACCCACATAATGCCCATATTCGTCCTCATCCTATTCCACCTAATCAATCACTTAGTGTTTTTGTTGTTTGAAAAAGTAGGTAACCAAAAATTAATCATTTTGAAAACAATAATATAAAAAGAAGAAAACAAAAGAAACATATAGAAAAAAAATGCTAAAAGTGTATTTAATATTAAATAAGTCTGTTGTTAAAAGTATAAATGTTATGAAAGATAAAATTATTATGTAGATATTTTAAGTTAATATTTAATTTCAGGACAGTGTTTGGTTAAGGAAAGCAGATCTACGGTCTCAAACATTAGAAGCCTTAAAATCGGGAGAAGAATAAAAAATATATAATAAATAATAAATAATATACAAAATGTTTGCTAAACACTTAGCACTTCACATGTAGTAGATGAGTGGTTAAGGAATTATTGATAAATAAAAAGGTCTCTACTTCAAATCTTGGTGAATTACATTTTAGTTTTTTCATTCATTTTATGTCTCAAATTACAAATGATTTTTTGAAATTCATAATGGTCCCTTAAGATTCTTAATAGCTCTCAAGTCAAGCTTTGTTCTTGATTGGTTATATTTTCATTTTATAATTTTATAAAAATTAATGCATTAATTTCATTTTATATATTCAATTACAAATATTTTTTTAATATAATATTTTGAAATTGATAATGGATCATCAAGTCAAGCTTTGTTCTCGATAATTATTTGTTATAATTTTTAATTTTTATTTTATTTTATTAAATAAATTTTAATACTATTTATAATTAAATATTTAAAGTTAAATATAATGAGGAAGATTATGTTTCGAATGCACTAACAATATAGTTGAGTACGAAGCATGCATCATGATAAAGGAGATGTTATTATTTGTGGTAGTGGATCTTCAACAACTATTTTTGTACAACACTCTCTAACTCAATACATTGTTTTAATTTAATTGCATCGATGTCAATATAAAATTCACATCTCCTTCCTCAATACGTTTCACATTTTAACGTATCTATATCTTTTTTAACTCTTCAACGTCGAACCTTCGTCTTCTATGTAACACCCTATAAACCTCAACTCTTTAATTTAAAAAGATAAACAATATTATTCTCAAAAAGGTGCTACACATTCACAACATGCATACTCTTTCAAGTTAATAAAAAATTTGCAGCATAACTCAACATAAACATATACATCAAATTTTCTCTTCAAAATAAAGTACACGATTGAGTTTGGACAAATCCAAAACAATAACCTTAAACGATGAATCAACGAAGGAAAATCTCAATGCAATATTTCAACTCATAGCAGTTATTGCTCCTCTTGAGTATTTGTATTAGTGTGTACAAAACATCACAATAAACAAAAGAAAAGGGTGAGAATATGCTCAAATATATTAGCGGTTCAAAACATAACAAGGGTAGCATATTCACACAAATCAACAAACATGTCACATATTCACAACAACGAAACAATTAAAAATACTTTTATGTATGTAATGTGACCAACAATCTCGACACAATGCATGTGGTACCAATTTGGACGATCAGAGGTATGTTACTAATCTCGTCCACTCAACGATGGTTCCTCTTCGAACGAGGTTCCACTTCGAACCTTACTCATCGATAATCCTCACTTCTCAATCAACCACTCATCACTGATCCCCACTTCTGAATCAGTCATTCCTCATTAATTCCTATTTATGAATCAGCCATTCGTCATTTGTAACACCCTTCTAAACCCAACGAATAATTTAGCGCATAAATCAATAATTAAATCAGAGTAAATCACCGACAAGGGTGTCACATGCTTCATAAAAACATTCTTATCACACATCCTGCTTCGAAACACGGGTTTCAATTAATTATAAAATTCGTCTTAATAAATCCACATATAATTGAAACTTCACAGCGGAATCTTGGTATCAACATAACTTCATAATTTTCATCAAAGGACTTCAAGGCCTTTGATCATAATAAAAAATCAACATAAAACAAATCATCGCGTAACAAATTCTTAAAAACATGTTCTTAAATCAATAACGACTTCAGAAAACCAAACGTTCCCAAACCCCGATGTTACGTATCAGAGCAAGACCCTCTTAATTCACGTAAATAAGATAAATTGATTCCAAAGCTAAATCTTCACGCGTTAACGAGGTCACCTTGATCACCTGCACGTTACCCACGTAGAGGTAACATTCAAACAGGCAGGGTGAGTAATCACAAATCATTACAAAAGGTATAAGAAATATATATAGTAGTTACAACAACAATTATCCATACTTCATATATCCATCACACATCACACACATACTCACACTGTCACTTCATTAAATCATTCACAACGTCATTACATCATCAATAAATCATCATCGTCAAAACATCAATTATGTCATAACATCATCAAAACATTTATTAACTCATATTTAGGGACACTTAGTATGTAATGCAACAAAACGACTCATGCATGTGGTACCAACACTTTTATGAACACATGGTCATCTCCCTCCAAAGATCCCTACCATAGGATCGATTCCCACTCGCAATCGGAGCACATCATAAAATGCATTCAATCCACACAATGGGATTGTGGCCACTACTGGACCGGAGTCCTAACATCGTCACTGGACCGAAGTCTTAACATCGTCACTGGACCTAAGTCCTAACATATGCTATGAATGCATGATGCAACACATCACAATAAACACGAGCACGGCTAGTCAAATTTGCATCATCATTCATATAATCATCATAGTATATACTCATAATCAGTCACACTCCATCATAGCTTCATTATTAGAAATACATCATATTAATCATTTCACTTCATGTGAGACAACACAGCAACAAAAAGAAAGAAAAGAAAGACAGAAGAAAAGTAAAATAAAAAAATGTCAACTCCTGCTCGCCCGGCGAAGCAGAGGCGAAACGCCTTCCCCATACAAAATTCCAGGAGCACCTCTTTTTCATCCTTCCTTCGCCTCTCATTTCGCCCGACGCTTCCTGAGCGAAGTAGCTTCGCCCGGCGAAGCATATGACTCGCCCGACGAAAGCGCGAAAACAGCAACTCTGCAGTTGCATTTTCTGCACAGTCCAAACCCTAAAACTCTTGCGATTCCAATATCGTTCAATCCGAAAACACACTTAATTCACAAGATATCACAATACAACAACAACACTTCATAATAGGCATCATATACATCATCTAATAGCACTACAACATCATTCTATCACTTATTTCGCCATGAATCATCACATTACCATCATGTTACTACATTTTCCCTAAAACCCCAAAACCACCTACATACATCTAAACCCTATATTAATTATAATGAAAAGTAATACTCCTCATACCTTAGATTCTTAGTTCTGATCCTTTTGCTTGAGTTCTACAGCAATCTCTTAGAGCCCTAGCCTCTTCTACCTTTTTCCTCAGTGTCATTTCTCCAAAACATGATCGTTCAGAATAAACTTCTCCACTTCCATTTTCCCTTTTTTTAAAACTTTCCCTTAGGATCCCTAATATGCCTTTCCCAACTTACCCTCACTAATACTTCTATAATGACCACCTTTCCCTCGATGTTTCCACTCATTTTATTTTAATTAATAATAATAGTCTGAATAACATAATCTATATTATTCTATTATCATTAACTCTAAAATAATCCTAATTAATTATTTAATTTCCAAATAATAATATTATTCCCTTAACTCATCATCACTCCACAACACACAACAAGAACACACCATGCATAATAATTCACCAAAATTCACTGATAATCACAAATAATTTAACAAAAATTAAAATATAAATATTAGGGTATTACAACTCTCCCCCACTTAAATATTTTTTGGCCTAAAAAATTACCTAAAGAAAACAGAGTCGGATATGACTCCCTCATCAGATCTTTACGCTCCCAAGTCCAACTTTCGCCAGCTGGTCCACCCCACAATACTTTCACCAAAGCAATGTCCTTACCCCGTAGTTGTTTCATTTCTCGACCATCAATTCGCACGGGTGATGCTTCAACAGTTAGGTTATCTTTCTCCTATACATCATCTATTTGTATCACATACGACGGATCCATAATGTTTTTCCTCAACTGAGATACATGAAACGCATCATGAAGATTCGCAAGCGACGTTGGTAAAGCAACTCGATAGGCTACTTCTCCTATCCTCTGCATAATTTGATACAGACCAACATAATACGGAGTGAGATTTCTAGACTTCAAAGATCGACCCACACCAGTTACCAGCGTAACTCTAAAAAACACGTGATCTCCCTCTTGGAATTCAAGTGCTTTCCTCCTCCTATCACGATAACTCTTCTGACGACTCTGCAAAGTTCTCATCCTCTCTTGGATCATCTTAATCTTCTCGATCGTCTCATGCACAATCTCAGGTCCGAGTACATCACTCTCTCCTGACTCATACCAACACAATGGAGTCCTACACCTCCTACCATATAACGCTTCATACGGTGCCATTCCAATACTAGCATGAAAAATGTTGTTGTACGTGAACTCAATCAACGACAAGTGGCTATCCCAAGATCCTCCTTGGTCAAACACACAAGCCCTCAGTAAATCCACCAAAGACTGGATAATCCTCTCTGTCTAGCCATTAGTATGCGGATGATATGCAGAACTCATCCTCAACTTAGTACCTAAAGCGTCTTGCAAACTTTTCCAGAACCTCGACTTAAATCTCGGGTCTCTATCTGGCACAATACTCGAAGATATCTCATGCAACTTCACAATTTCCTTAATGTACAACTCAACTAACTTTTGCATAGAATGATTAATCTTCATAGGTAAGAAATGAGCCGATTTAGTTAATCTATCCACAACCACCCAAATCGAATCATTCCCCTTCGCAGTCTTCGGCAATCCCAACACAAAATCCATGGAAATATTATCCCATTTCCATTCTAGAATATTCAATGGTTGCATCATACCCAAAGGCTTCTGATGTTCGATCACTGACTTCTAACAAATCAAACAGGCATAAACAAATTCAGCTATATCCCTCTTCATACCTAGCCACCAAAATAACTTTTGCAAATCCTGATACATCGTCGTAGCACCAGGATGAATATTCATCCTACTTCGATGTCCTTCTTCAAGAATACTCTTCATAATTTCTGGAACATCTGGAACACACACTCTATCTCTGAACCTCATCACGCCATTCTCATCAGTCTGGAATTCACCTCTGTTTCCTTGGTTAATCAAGGCCAATTGATCAACCAATCTCAAATTAGATTTCTGACCTCCCTTGATTTCTTCGAGAATGCCACTCGTCTGTTTCAACATTCCCAACTTCACACTGTCAGGAGTCTCCTCACATACTAAACTCATGTCTCTAAACTGCTCGATCAATTCTAGTTCTCTCACCATAAGCATCAACATATGCAATGACTTCTTGCTCAACGCATCAGCTACCACATTTGCTTTACCAGGGTGGTAACTCAAATCGAAGTCATAGTCTTTCAACAATTCCAGCCACCTTCTCTGCCTCATATTCAACTCCTTCTGATCGAATAAGTACTTTAAACTCTTATGATTACTGAGCACACTGAGCACCTCGAGTTTAGAGCCAAAAAGGTAATGTCTCCAAATTTTTAACACGAACACTACAACTGCCAATTCTAAATCATGCGTAGGATAACTCCTTTCATGAACCCTCAATTGTCTGGAAGCATAAGCAACAACCTGACCATTCTGCATCAACACTCCACCAAGACCTATCTTTGATGCATCACAATATACCACAAAAGACTCACTCGAATTAGGCAAGACCAATATCGGAGCGGTCTTCAACTTCTTCTTCAATTCCACAAAACTCTCTTCACATCCAACATCCCACACATAAGCTTAACCCTTCCGAGTCAACTGAGTCAAAGGTAATGCCAACTTAGAAAAACCTTTGATAAACTTGTGATAATAACCTGCCAACCTAAGAAAACTTCGTATTTCCGTAGCAGACTTTGGAGTCTCCCACTGTAACACAACATCAATCTTATAAGGATCCACAATAATTCCACCACTCGATATCACATGGCCAAGGAAACTCACTTCCTTCAAACAGAACTCACATTTCGACAGTTTTGCATATAGCTTCTTCTCTTTCAACACTTGCAACACCGCACGCAAATGCTCAGTATGCTCTTCTTCAGATTTCGAGTATATTAGAATATCATCAATGAAAACCACAACAAACTTATCCAAATACTCATGAAAAATTTGATTCATATACTCCATGAACACACCTGGTGCATTGGATACACCAAACGACATCACAGTGTATTCACAATGACCATACCTCGTCCTGAAAGCTATCTTCGGAATATCATTTGGCTTAACACGAATCTTACGGTAACCAGACCTCAAATCAATCTTGCTAAACACACAAGCGTCCACTAGTTGATCCATCAAATCATCGATTCTCGGAAGTGGATATTTATTCTTGATAGTCACTTTATTCAACTTCCTGTAATCAATACATAATCTCATACTACCGTCTTTCTTCTTAACTAATAATACATAAGCACCCCACAGAGAAAAACTCGGCCAAACAAACTTCTTCTCAAGCAATTCTTCCAATTTTTTCTTCAATTCACTTAAGTCAGAAGCTGACATCCGGTAAGGAGCCATTGACACCAGACTCGTACCTGGTATCAATTCCACCGCAAACTCGACTTCACGCTCTGGGGGCAAATCACTTACATCGTCTGGAAATACATATGGGAATCCGCAGACAACAGGTAATTCAACACTTGTAATTTCACGGTAAACTTGCAACGATGCAAACATTGCAAACATTAAGGCTTATTCTTCTAGAAGTTCATCCACTTGCTTAGCAGGCAAAAACATCAGTTCTCCATTATCACCAAACTCAGGAAATCTCACAATCTTATTATAATAGTTGATATGAACATAGTTTAACTCCAACCAGTTCATTCCAAGGATAACATCAATTTGGTGCAAGGGTAAGCACACCAAATCCATCACGAAACTCTTCTCAAAAATAGTTAAAGGACAACCCAAACACATAAAAGTAATAGTAACATAACCATTAGCAGGAGTTTCTATTACCATACTACCATTCATATCAGACAATTTCAAACCCAACATAGTAGCACATTCAAGCGAAATAAACGAATGAGTAAAACCAATATCAATAATAGCAACCAACTCAGTATTGTGAATAAAACAAGTACCTCGAATCAAGTTATCCTTCTTAGGGACTTCTGAATCGCTCAAAGCAAACACTCTGCCATTAGTCTGAGCAACATTAGTAGTCTTCTTCGGCTTCTGGCATTGGGTACTGATGTGATCCTGTTCACCACAATTGAAACACGTCGGACCCTCATTCTTGCAATCGGTGGCTCGATGACCTCTCTTATCACATCTGTAACATCTCAGTACATTATTGTTGTAACCATCAGCACGGTGACCTTGCTCGCCACACCTGTAACACTTAATTCCTATCTGAAGCCTTCTGCTTCCCTTTGTCAGCTGGAGTCACATAAGCTTTTCCTCGAAACTGTCCTTTCTCTTTCTTCTCACTAAGATGTTTATAGTAAGCCGATCGAGCTCTGCTATCCTCATCATAGATCCTACTCTTATCCACCAGCTCAACATACCTATGAATCTGTTGGTATCTAATACCCTGTGTGATCTCTGGTCTCAGCCCATTCTCAAACTTGAGGCATTTAGAAATCTCAGCATCCGCACGGTTGTAATGCGGACAAAACTTTACCAGCACCTTAAACTTTGCAACATACTCTGCCACAGTCATGTTTCCTTTCTTCAATTCAAGGAACTATATCTCCTTCTTACCACGAACGTCCTTAGGGAAATACTTCTCCAAGAATTCTTTCCTGAATACAACCCAAGTTATCTCAGTACCAACATCCTTCAAACTCTGACGTGCATTATTCCACCAATCTTCAGCTTCTTCTAACAACATATGAGTACCAAACTGTACCTTCTGAGCGTCAGTGCATGCCATCACTCAGAAGATCTTCTCAATCACCTTGAGCCACTTCTGTGTGCTCTCTGGATCATGAGTGCCCATGAAAGTTGGTGGATTGTTCCTCTGGAACTTTCTCAAAGCACGAAACTCATCAGGAGCCCCTCCATTATGATTGTTCTGTGCATTATGGGCCATCACTTGAGCAGGTGATTCCAACGCGTAAGCAATATCACAATCGTTTCTCCCAACCATTATGCACACCATAAATCAACATTAGAAGAAATAAACTATCGACAGTGTACACACATTCGTCGACTAACAGGGGACTGTCATCATATAAAAACCTGGCCGGACAGGCCGACCTGCTTTGATACCACTAATGTAACACCCTTCTAAACCCAACGAATAATTTAGTGCATAAATCAATAATTAAATGAGAGTAAATTACCGACAAGGGTGTCACATGCTTCATAAAAACATTCTTATCACACATCCTGCTCCGTAACACGAGTTTCAACTAATTATAAAACTTATCTTAATAACTCCATATATAATTGAAACTTCGCAGCGGAATCTTAGTATCAACATAACTTCATAATTTTCATCAAAGGACTTCAAGGCCTTTAATCATAATAAAAAATCAACATAAAATAAATCATCACGTAACAAACTCTTAAAAACATGTTCTTAAATAAATAACGACTTCAGAAAACCAAACGTTCCCAAACCCCGATGTTACGTATTAGAGCAAGACCTTCTTAATTCAAGGAAATAAGATAAATTGACTCCAAAGCTAAATCTTCACGCGTCAACAAGCTAACCTTGATCACCTGAACCTTACTCACGTAGAGGTAACATCCAAATAGGCAGGGTGAGTAATCACAAATCATTACAAAAGGTATAAGAAATAGATATAGTAGTTACAACAACAATTATCCTTACTTCATATATCCATCACATATACTCACACTGTCACTTCATTAAGTCATTCACAACGTCATTACGTCATCAATAAATCATCATCGTCAAAACATCACTTATGTCACAACATCATCAAAACATTTATTAACTCATATTTATGCAATGTCACTTAGTATGTAATGCAACAAAATGACTCATGCATGTGGTACCAACACTTTGATGACCACATGGTCATCTCACTCCAAAGATCCCCACCATAGGATTGATTCCCACTCGGAACCGGAGCACATCATAAAACGCACTCAATCCACACAATGAGATTGAGGCCACTACTCGACCGGAGTCCTAACATCGTCACTGGACTGAAGTCCTAACATCGTCACTGGACCAAAGTCTTAACATATGCTATGAATGCATGATGCAACACGTCACAATAAACACGACCACGACTAGTCAAATTTGCATCATCATTCATGTAATCATCATAGTATATCCCTCATAATCAGTCACACTCCATCATAGCTTCATTATTAGAAATACATCATATTAATCATTTCACTTCATGTGAGACAATGCAGCAACAAAAAGAAAGAAAAGAAAGACAGAAGAAAAGTAAAATAAAAAAATGTCAGTTCTTGCTCGCCCGACGAAGCAGGGGCGAAACGCCTTCCCCATACAAAATTCCAGGAGCACCTCTTTTTCATCCTTCCTTCGCCTCTCCTTTCGCCCGACGCTTCCTGAGCGAAGTAGCTTTGCCCGGCGAAGCATATGACTCGCCTGACGAAAGCGCGGAAACTACAACTCTGCAGTTGCTTTTTCTGCACAGTCCAGACCCCAAAACTCTTGCGATTCCAATATCGTTCAATCTGAAAACGCACATAATTCACAAGATATCACAATACAACAACAACATTTCATAATAGACATCATATACATCATCTAATAGCACTACAACATCATTCTATCACTTATTTCGTCATGAATCATCACATTACCATCATGTTACTACATTTTCCCTAAAACCCCGAAACCACCTACATACATCTAAACCCTATATCAATTATAATGAAAAATAATACTCCCCATACCTTAGATTCTTAGTTCTGATCCTTTTGCTTGAGTTCTACAACAATCTCTTAGACCCCTAGCCTCTTCTACTTTTTCCTCAGTGTCGTTTCTCCAAAACTCGGTCGTTCAGAATGAACTTCTCCACTTCTATTTTCCTTTTTGTCAAACTTGTCCTTAGGACCCCTAATATGCCTTTCCCAACTTACCCTCACTAATACTTCTATAATGACAACCTTGCCCTCGATGTTTCCACTCATTTCATTTTAATTAATAATAATAGTCTAAATAACATAATCTATATTATTATATTATCATTAACTCTAAAATAATTATAATTAATTTTTTAATTTCCAAATAATCCTATTATTCCCTTAACCCATCATCACCCCACAACACACAACAAGAACACACCATGCATAATAATTCACCAAAATTCACCGACAATCCCAAATAATTTAACAAATATTAAAATATAAATATTAGGGTGTTACATCATTCACCCCCACTTCTGAATCACCCATTCGTCATCGATCCTCAATTCTGAATTAGCAACATATCTCAGGACCAAATTCCACACATCAATCATTGACATATATGATGCATGAGAATGCAACAAAAACACCCAGGAGTAATATCCACCACCACTCGTTCCACTTCGAACCATACTTAAGAGCTTACAAGGAAACTCACAATAGTTCTTACTCCGAAGTACACATATCAACATCATAAACATATAATGATAAATCATCATATAATTATACACACATTTCAAATAACATTTAACTCATCATAATATTTTATCACAACAATTTGTCACGCTTTTCGTCAACTCGTAACAACCCTCAATTTCATGATTATATAATTGCTAAATAATCATCTCATAAGATTTACACAATTAAAACACATTATTCATATTTTAATTTACACGTTTAACCTCTAAAACATTGTTATAAGGTAGTATTACGTGTCAGCTACCCAAAGCTTCAAACCGCGCCTCAAACGGAGTCACGAACCTCAAGTTACGTACAAAACAACACGCTTGACACAAAAATTCAGGTGAGCTGCTACAGTCGCCCATTTGGGAATGCCTATGGTACGAAAAACCCCATTTGGGAATGCTTATGGTGCAAAAACCAGAGGAATGCTACGACCCGTAGAAGTACCTAGAAAACCCTAATTTGCTCGCGATTTTGTGCGATATCTCTTGTTTTTTAGCCTTGCATCAGCCCCCAAACCCTAAGTTTTGACCTCTAACAACCCCAAAACACTTCATACCATAAGGTACATAAATTGAAGGGAAATACACACAACACAACATCAAAATTAACATCACTGCATCAGATCATCATGCTCTTCACTGATACATAACACCAATATATGAACACATGAACAACAACCTAATAAATTGTACATACAAAAATCAACATCGAAATCAACACACAAAAATCATATTCATCACGTCATATGAATTAAGTTTCTCACAAATCTTCCTCAAACACATTTAACATCAACAATAGTGAAAAAGATGAAAAACCTATAGGAGAACGAAGATCCCTCTCTATCCTTCATGAATTTGACACCAATATTAGAGTAATTTCCCCTACCTTAATTTTTCAGCAAATAATCCAAGCTTTAGCTATGGATTCTTCTTTCTAGAGCTCTCTTTAGGATTCCTTGCTTCTTTCTCCCCTTTTCCAACTTTTCACATATCAGACAAAACTCTCCACTCCCCTCACTTTTTTCTATTTATTTAACCTCATTTTAATTATAATAATTCTACACTTTTTCCTTCACTTTTCCTTATTCCACCATTTCACTCTAATTTTCTCATTAATTTAATTTTCACCCCAAAAATTCTAATTCCTTATTTCTATTATTTTAATTAAATAAGATTCCACTAATTCCCAATAAAATCCAACAAACACTAAATAATTCATACAAATCACAAAAGCATTTTATCACTCAAATAAATAAATAAATAAAAATAATTAAAAATTCAATTAAATAATTAATTGAAAATCCGGGGTGCTATATCCTACGCGTCAACGACCACACCACGCCGCCTCCACCTCGGTAACAACCATAACCACCACCCTTCCCTTTTGATTCTGACACTACAACAAATAACACTTTTCATGACGAAACTTTCACCTCGAACAATAGGAAACAGAGGTATAAAGTCAAGGCGGGCTATTTTTTATTATTTAAAATAATAAAAAAAACATCAATTTCCTCAGTTTTTAAAATAACCGAGGTGAAAAAACAACTCAGTATAAACTTTGATTCCCAACTATCGCAGTTTTTGATTTTATTTGTTTATAAGTGTAAATAAAATGTTCTAACTCTTTGGTTTTCTATTTAAACGAGGTATAAAATAATAAGATTTTACTATAAAAACACTCGTTAAACATATTTTACCCTAATCCTTACTTATATGAGGTCGCCTCAAACTCGCAAGCATCATTCTTTGGGATGGATTGCAAGACAGAAAAAATCTTCAATGTTCTTCAATCTTGAACAAAACATTTTTTCTGCCCTTGCAATCTATCTCACATAATGGTGTTGATGTTGTCGTTGTTGTATTTTTTAGAATAATCCTTAGTTAAAGAAAGGTACTCAGTTGATAGATTGCAAGTGCAGAAAAGCTTTCTTGCTTCAAGTTACCCAACGAAAGAAGCTTAACCAACAATGAAGTAAGCTCAACCTTTGGAAAGAGCTCAGTTTGTAGATTGCATGTTCAGAAATCATTCTTGCTTCAGGTTAAATAAAGAATTGATCTTAACCAACAAAGAAGGGAACTAGCTCGACCTTTGAAGAGTACCCAGTTGATAGATTGCAAGTGCAGAAAATCATTTTTGTTTCAAAAAAAAATTGTTTTAGTGAGTATGAAACGAAATTTGGATATCACCGAAGATTTCTTGTAAACAATGTTTTTTAATATTCTGTGTAAACAATGCATTTAAAAAAAAGAA